>CM076576.1:830919011-831623478 GCA_034641835.2 Pinus albicaulis
CATGTCGATTTTTTCACAAGGCATGAGCTACAAAGATCGCAGAAGGAGGTCCAAGGATCGCAGCTCCAATCGCAGGGAAGGATCCTCAAATAGGAAATAGGAAATAGGACACAGAGGAAAGGGGAAAGGGGAAACCTGGGAGTCTCCAAAAGGCTCCAAAAGGCTCCAAAAGGGGAAATCCTCCAATCCTCCAAATCCTTTCCTCTACAAAAAAAAATAAAATAAAATAAAAATAAAAAAAAAAAAAAATAAAAAAAATAAAATCTAATGGTAAGCGTTCAGTTCCGATGCGTTTATACGTTTTCGCATTTTCTGTGGAGCGCTTTTTCGCGTTTTCTCCCGCCGCTTCCTTTAATAATGATAGCATTTGGACCAATTGTGTTGAAAAGGAAGATAAAATGTGATAGTAAATTGCAGAGAAAAGTTGATACCAACCTTAGATACTGATCTTGGAGAACATTCTTCGTAGCGATTCGGATTTCGAATAATCGCTGAGAAGTGTCCAGCCAAAATTAGATTAGATTATTTGTAAAAATGGTTTTCTTTATTCCATTATTTACGTAACTGATTAATAATAGTATTCAATCCAAAGGTAGACACTATTTCAATCGTCTAACACAAAAATCAATGGTTCACAGTAGTACATCTTGCAATTAGGGGAGTTGTTTTCAAATAATAACTCTTTACAACGTAATTAATAGAAAATAATATATTTTTTTTCTAAATTATGCTACTTCTATTTATAAAAACATACTGTTACAAAACTGCCTCAGTTCATCTATGAGAGCCTGAAGTCTGGGCTTGATGTCCATGCTTTAGCAAAGTGACGAACTGCCCTGTGTGGGAAACCAGTTCTTTTAAGCTCAGTTTCACCGCCCTTGTGAGGGAAACCAATGTGTTGTTCATTGCATACATCATAAAAAACAAAAAGACTAGAGTGGCATGCAACTTTTGCTGCTGTAGAAAACAAAAGATAAACATAGTATCTCCCAAAACAGTAAAACAAATGTACCATGTTGAACCAAGTTAGACTAAAACTACTACTCGTGAGCTGGAGAAGGCGGCTCCTCCACTATGCGACACCAATATTTGTCCTTCGGATCCTCAACAACATCTTTATGTGCACCATATTTACTTTCAATGCTTGCGTCCACCTGCATGGGCTGCATACTTAGGTCAGGAGGGGCAGAAACTTGGGGTGCAACCGATCGTTCAGGAGAATTCACAGCCAGGGCAGGATTAATACCAAGTGGAGGGGGGGAAGGCCCAGCCATAGGAGGAAGACAGAGAGGCGTTTCTTCTCACAGGGTAACAATAACAAAGGTGGTGATAATGGGCTGGTTGAAGGAGCATTCAAAGCAGAATTCCACCCTCTGAGAGGTTTGATGCAGAGCGTGGATTTCAGAATCATGGGAGGCAGGGGAGACAGGTATGGTCGGAGCAGCAAAAGGAGACGGGGTGGGCTGAGCTGCTCGAGCTATGCCAGGGTGGCTAGTGCGACCTCTGTGGCTGCGGGTGTCTGGGTAATTCCCCCACACAAATTCCTCTGAAGAGGTCTCTACATCGGAACTGGCAGAAGGACGAGAGCGAGCAGACCTCCCACGACTTGCTCCCCGGTGACACTGCATTCTATGGCGGAGTCTTGGCATGGCGGATTCAGAGATTTGAAACTTCCTGAGACAAGGAGAGCAGCAAGAAGCCGACGGAGACCCACAGTGAATGCCAAAAGGAACCTGCAGACCAGAATTGAAATAGCAGAAGACACTTTGAGAAAAATGACTACCAGGCGTGGTTCCAAACAGCTAAGCAAAGAACAACGTCACCCCGTCTGTGTGCGAGCGCTTGTCTTAGCACAAGCAGCAGAGCAGGTGCTCCACAAAAAATGCAAAGAACAGTGATCAGAGCAGGAACAATCTGGAGAGCTTGAGACGAAGACCATAGTTATCCAACTGAGAAAGCCGAGAAGAAGCAAGTTCCGGCGATGGAGAGTAAATGCCAATAGAGCTGGCGGATTAATGAAGAGTTTAATGGAGCCGCAGGGGGCCATATGGCCACCCCATGCGAGCCTCCTCGGGATGTGGCCTGGGACCAAAGTCCCATCAGTTCTCACAACCATCTGCATCCAGAGAATAGAAAATAATATTAAAAATGATGTCAATTATAATTATTGTTTAATATATATTATATTTTAAATTTTAAATAAAATAAAAATATTATACAGAGTTGGTATATGATATTTGCATTAAAAACTATAAATCACTTATCTTTGCGTTCAATATAGACACGTCTTGATCAGTTGGACTTGCAAATCGTAAGAAGACGTGTCGATAAAGAAGCGACAACTGATGATGGATGGTTTGGTAGCTGGTAGTTAGACAACCTGCAAGATCTCTTGTTTTGAAATGCCCTTGACGTAATTAGTCTCACGTCATCATATTATTCAAAGCCACCAGTTTGAACTAAGAATGACCGAATGTCTCACTATTGGATGTTTTTGGAGATTTTACTAAACTCTCAAACAATTATGTAATTAATATAAGTGCTACACAAGTGCCCATGCAAGTAGTATAAATGCTACACAAGTTCTTATGCAAGTAGTATAAGGGCTCTGCCAAACACCATCTATATAGTGATATTATCTTTTTCCATAGTATTATTAACATTTCTCACATAAAATCATTAGTTGAATATTCATACTTAATGGATTCTAAAGCTGCAATCTCATAATTAAACAATTGAGATAAGAAACATAAAAAAGGATCATATACATTGGTCGAGAAAATATGCTCAAAACCCCACTAAAAAATATTTTAGAAAATTATTACCAAAAAACATCCCATACACATTAATCAAATAAAAAAAATATTTAAAATAAAAAACTTCAAAACGTCTCAAATTAATGTCCTAAAAAATGAGCAAATCTACATGTCTATAAGTTTCAGTGTTTCTTGTGATTTAGAGAATTGTCATCACACATTCATAAAAAACAATAACCAATTATCACTCATTAGTGAACAAGTGGCGATAATGCTCTCAATTTGAAATATAATTAGAAAAGTAGATCTATCATGGTGACTATCAAAATGGAAAATATAGTTACAATAGTATAAGTTAACACCATCATCCAACAATTTTAATTTTTAGTGGATAAATAATTAAAAATACCTCAAACCTTTCTAATAAAATTAGATTAAACACAATATAATATAATAATAGTGATTTTAAATATTTGATAATTAAATTATAGAACTATATAATGTTGACACTTGGAAAAAACTATATTTACTAAAGATTATAGCAATACTTATAAACCAATAAAAAATAACATAATTTTTTTTTTGATTTCTTACTATTTCTTATTTAATGTCTTCCGCATTGAAAAAAAAATCACTATTACAATATCTTGTAACTATATACAGAACGCAATATACTATTGAAATGTTCATATAGAACGTATCTAACTATACTGTTACCCCAATTTGCGATCATAATTTGAAATGCAAAATATGAAAATTATTAAATAACATTTCACACATAAGACATAATATGAATACAACTAAACCAAATATATATCAATCTAATCCTGATATGCTTATATACGTAAGCATATGGCTTAATATGCAATATGCCGAGAATTTTAATGGAGAAACTAGGAAATTCGTGATCTTAAATAGAAAACCGTTATCGGAGACCGCCCTTACATAGCCGACCCTATAAAATAAACAAGAAGGAATCGCTATAACAGAGAAGTGTGATAGTAAATTGCAGAGAAAAGCCGATACTGATCTTGGAGAACGTTCTTCGTAGCGATTCGGATTTGGAACAAATGCTGAGAAGTTTCCAGATTTCTATACCGTTACCCCTATCTGCGATCATAATTTGAAAGGCAAAATATCCTGATAGTAAATATATAGGAGAGAAGTGTAGAGAAGTGTGATAGTAAATTGCAGAGAAAAGCCGATACCGACCTTGGATACCTATCTTGGAGAACGTTCTTCATAGCGATTCAGATTTGGAACAATTGCTGAGAAGTTTCCAGCCAAAATAAACATCGAGGGAAGAAACAACTCTAGATTACTATACTGTTACCCCAATCTACGATCATAATTTGAAATGCGAAATATGAAAATTATTAAATAACATTTCACACCTAAGACATAATATAAATACAATTAAACCAAATATATACAAATCTAATCCTGATATGCTTATATACTTATATACGTAAGCATATGACTTAATATGAAATATATATATATATATATATATATATATATATATAAAGTTCACTTACGACAACGATCCACGTCTTACATTTTGAATCGTCTGGTTGGACAGGTATTGTTAGAACCCAGCCATTTTGAAATGCAAGGGGGATGGTACATGTGGCCGCAGTGAACTTGAGATGCCTCTTCATCCAAATTAAAATCGATTTGGAAAATTGTACACGATGAAGTGATAGTATTATTATTTATATGGTGCTATGAAATGCTTATGGTACGCAATGCTAATTTGATTCTGCGTCGTTTAGCTCAGCGAATCAGAGCGTCTATCTCATGACTGGATTCTCCCGACAATTCAATAATGGCCGTTAACCTTTTATGTGTAGCCCGATCACGTTCTATTAATTCATCATCAGCGACGTCAAGACCTTCAAGCCACATTTCCTCCTCATAATTCTCTGGATACCGCTCTGGACCGGTATCCATGCCTAAGGATCTACTGTCTCTTTGCCCAGAGCTATTAGCTCATTAGTAATTTCCTCATGGGCATCATAAGCAGCCTCTAGCTGCCTTCACTACTACACTAAGGGCATTTTAAGACATTTGTTCAAGACAAAAGAAATCTTTTGTTTAAAAAGTTACTTTTCATCAATTGAATTGTTTTAAATATAAAATTTAAGACAAAAGTAGTATGAGACAAAAGATAAAAGCAATTTGAGAGAAAAATATTTTAAGACAAAAACAATTTAAGACAAAAATATTTTAAGACAAAACTTTATATTTTAGACAAAAATAGTTTGAGACAAAAATAGTTTAAGACAAAACTTTATATTTAAGACAAAAGGAGTTTGAGACAAAAATATTTTAATACAAAACTTTATATTTAAGACAAAAGCGCTTTGAAACAAAAATATTTTAATATAAAACTTTATATTTAAGACAATGGTAATTAAGACAAAACCCATTTAAGAAATTTAGCAATTAAGACAAAACCATTAGTATTGTGGAAGTTTGCACTGAAATTCTATGAGTATATAGTCCATAATTATATTTTTTATTTTCGAATATGAGAGCAGAAAGAAAAATAGAAGAAAAGAGAGATCAACGCCTTAGAAATAAGCCACTTCGAGGGGGAAACCTCTAATACATTACATTAATGAACAATTATTGGATGCTACAAATGACAAAACCTCCTTTCTATATATAGAAGTCCATGGGGCCACAATGTAGTCCTAGTAGGGCCACAATGTAATCCTAGCCGACCTAATAATAATAATGTAAGAGCACAATAATAACAATATGGGGGTTACAAGGGTACAACAATGACAATAAGGGGGTTACAGTAACAATAATAAGGGACTATACTAGTAATATAGGGGCCTAACATGATCCTCTCCTTCAAACAAGTGTTGTCCTC
Source organism: Pinus albicaulis (assembly GCA_034641835.2). Lineage (NCBI taxonomy): Eukaryota > Viridiplantae > Streptophyta > Pinopsida > Pinales > Pinaceae > Pinus > Pinus albicaulis. The sequence continues at coordinate 830,924,652 of CM076576.1, forward strand.
AACGTTTGATTATTTCTTGATTCTTCTGTATAAAATTCTCATCCTCCCACGTGGAATCTTCTACAGGAAAGTTCTTCCACTTGCTGAGATACTCTGAAATTGATCATACTTGTCGAGTTCTTATTTTTGTGATTGCTTCAGAACTTCTTTCGATGTGATGTTGATCTTCCTGTCGTTTCATTTGATTCTGAACCAAAGTTAAGTTATCCTTTGAGAGTTGGAGAACTTTTTGTTGATGCTCGATCTGATATTCCACTAATTTATCGTCCATATTAGCTTTTATTTGATCCTTAAAACCATCCAACTTAGCCTCCATTTCTGCTTGTAAACTGTCTATGTCATCTTCAGTTGCTCTTCGTAAGATCAAAATTTGTTGCACTTGGTACCGTAATTTTGATATCTCATACTGCAATTCTTCTTCTTCATGCATCATAGTATAGATTTCTGAGGGCTTAATAGGTGTATAGTTATTTATTGGAGGCATCATAGAACCAAATATTGATAAAAATTCCTCAATATGCCCTTGGAATCACTTCAACTACTTTTTCAAACAAACGTTATGCAAATTTTTAAAAATGAAGACACACTTTTTTCTTGCTTTGCGGAGATCGATATTGAAACTGAATTATGTCTATGATTTCATGCCAATTCAGTGTAAACTGCGAACCTATCCCATGCCTTCAAACATCGGTTTCAAGGTTTGGGATTCGAGGAGGGGCTGGGGAATTAAGAAGAGTTTGGTCGCTCAATTCTCAGCTACCAGCAATGTCACCCAAGCGCAGACGCAAACACAGACTACACTCGCACTGCAGACACAAACACAGACTAATGGTAACACCACATCGCAGACTACACTCGCACCGCAGACAGCTGACAAATCTCCAGAGTTGGATCTCAGAGGTATGGAAGCCTCTCATTTCTGATGAAATTAATATCTACCCCTGTGCTAAGGGTTTCTTTATAGTAGATTTTGAAAACTCTGAAAGAAGACAATGCATCTTAGATTCTGGCCCTTGGTTTTAAGAAAAATTGGGTCTATTCATGAATCCATGGAACCCATCATTCGATCCCTCAACAAAAGTCATAACCTCAACACCAGTTTGGATCAGATTTCCAAACCTACCTTTGCATCTCTAGAATCTCTCCTCGCTAAAAACCATTGGAAATGCAATTGGGAAATTTTACTGCAGGTGCCCAGAAACAAAGGAATATGTCAGAACCACCTATGCATTCATCTGTGTATAAATAGACTTTAGTGCCGGTTTCCCAGCTGAAATAATCTTAACAAGCAAAGACTATGTATGGAACCAGAAACTTGACTATGAAAATTTCATCTTCAGATGTCAACTCGACAACTCCTTAAGCATCAACAATTTTGAGGATTTGAATACCGCGCAAAATAAATCTTCATTTAGCAGCAAAGTATATCTTCCAAATCCCAAAGATAAGACACTAATGTCCTAAGGATCAGAAGAGATGAAGGAGTTGCAAGATAAAGGAAGTTGGAAGACCGCAGAGAAGAAAAAGAAATCTACAACACCAATCTCGCCAAGAAAGACTAAAAGCCAGACAATTAAGAACTAAGAAAATTTATAGGTCCGATAGACCAAAGTTTGGTTTGAGTGGACGTTAACCATCATCATCATCATCATATATATATATATATATATATATATATATATATATATATATTAAAACCACATGAAATGTAATCATGTCAATTTTTATTTCTTTTATATTAGATTTTTCCTTTTCCATTAAACCACATTCTAAAAATATAATAAATAATTAGATTTAAAAAATATTGTTTTTTGGTTGGCCTGTCAAAGGGATTTAAGTTTGAATCTCATGTTTTTACATAATACTTCATAACAAGGTTATTTTCAAATGAATTACATTGCATGAACTAAAATCGTTTATTTTTTAAATATGTTAACATTTTTAAATTACTTCAACTAAAACTTTGATATAATTTGAAAGAAACTAAATACAATATAACGATTAAAAAATATATATTTTTTCTCAATTGTTTTTCATATATGCATTTTAAACCTTCATTTTTTTTCTTTCAAAATGAAAAATCAAAATTTTGATTCTTGCATATGTCTTATAGTCACATCTCGGTTTTCTTTTCACTATTGAACAAATATATCAAAGAGATAAATAACAATAATTTAATTATTTTTTAGATAAAATTTTAGTATTTAATTTTTTTTTATTGTAAAAAAAACTTTCTACTGATTCGGAGTCATTGGCACAGAACTACCTGGAAATGTCCCTAGTCGCAGGCATTCCTTGTTGTGGGAGCAACTAGAGGTTCTAAGTTGCACGCATGCCCATGTAAAGCGAGAGATTAAGGCTTTGATGCAGAAAAATTTCATTTTGTCTCAAGGGTTAGTCACTTAGATGGATTGGATGGCTACGGTTACCTAGATGGGTTGGATGGCTCCTGGGGTTTTGTTGCAAGTGAATAAGGTTAGGTTGGTTGTGTTACATCAGTTCCACTTCCTTAACTGATATATAGGGAATTGAGTCATATCATAGTAACTTTTCGTCACATGTTTGCCCCGGTTGGCTGGTAACTTGGGTAGATGTGGGAGGAGGGTGTTATAGATTAGTATCATAGCATGGTTCCATTCTCCTTGGGTGATTTCTGGTTTCCGTTCCACTTGGATGAATGTTTTTTCATATCTACATGTTGGTTGCATATAGTTCCTTGTACTTGTGATCTATGTGCTTGTTGTTTATGCATGGTATTGGTCATGATTGTAGTGGTGTCATCATGTGAAAGTTGATGGTGTCGTTGTTGAATGTGTTTGTTTTGTTTATGTCGGTCATGCATCAATTATGTGTATCAATGTTTATATGTTGTTATGCATACTTTGACTAGATGATGGTCGTTGTGCATGAAATCATGGTATGTGGTCAGCATAGTCATGCATTGATAAATGGATAATGGTTGAAAATATGTTTACATGTTGATATGATTATGTTTATGTGTGTGTGTGTGTGTGTGTGTGTGTGTGTGTGGTCTTCCAGATGAGATATCCTCTTCGAGCTATACTAAGGTACACTAGTTTGCTTATGATTTGGTTTAAATGACATAATATATCTTGTAGGAAGAAGAGATCAAAGATGACTAACAAGATGGTAGAATACAAAGATTCTCCCTATGAATCAGATGAGTAGCGTGGTGTTGGGAACACTTCTGACTTAGCAGACACATTAAAGAGTTTGAAGGAGGAAATAAGGATTTGCAAAGAAGATAATGACAAAATCATGCAGGCATAGGAGAAATAAGTAGAAGTCAATGCAATAATTCTTCAGATTTTGTCAGAATTGCAGAGACAGGGACCACTTTGGATCAACTATGGATAGGAGGATATGACTAATGGGGCATGTGGAAGTAGACCCCATAGTGGGCACAGGTCAGATAGAGATGACACGATCAGGGATGTCAAGTTCTTGGATACTCCGGAAAGGAGGGGTGATGGACACAGGTACTATTCTCGTTCTGGTTCTGAAAGGTATCATGGTCATCAGCATTATAATCCTTAAAGGAGGAGTGATAGGGGATATTTTCTGGATGACTTCAAGAAATAAAAGCCACCTACATTCAATGGGGAAATGAATAAATCACATGATGCAAAAGCATGGTTGATTGGAATGAATAAATTCTTCAGATTGCACGATTACTTAGAGAACATGAAGGCTAGGATATCTACATTCAATGTTAAAGGTAAAGCATATATTTGGTGTGAAGATGTAAAGAACATTAGAGATATTTATGAGGATTTGACTTGGAGTGAATTCAAGAGACTATTCAGGAAGCAGTATCTATTGAAGATGTATTATGATGACAAGGAAAAATAGTTTTATGAGATAAATATGGACTCGATTATCGATGAGGATTAAACTCGCAGATTTTTGGAGTTGTTGAGATATGTGCCTTACCTCAAGGAGGAGAAGGCCAAGATTCAACGATTCAACAATGGGTTGTCGATAAAATTCAAAGACAGGATTGAGTTTGATGAGCCTAGATCATTGGAGGAGGCCATCCGGAAGCTAAAGCATTGTTACGAGCCATTAAAGCGTAGATCTGAGACTAACAAGACTGGAAAGGTAATGCAACGAATAAAGGGAAATGGGATAAGAAGCGAGCAAGGCCTCAAGACACAGGTAAAAAAGAGAATGGTCTAAGTTACATTTCCATTTCCACATCTTTTCCATTTCGCTAAGTTACAAATAAAACGAGTCCAATTCTATATGCAATAGACTAATAGCCTATTGATACACCTTTAGTGATTTATGCATATCTCTCACCTATCAATATAGATCAATGAAATGACATCTAATAGATATATCCTAAAAGAGTTTGATTTTATGCCCAAGACACCAGTATAATGGAGTAGTTTTGAAGGCAATGATATCCATTGGGAATTTCCATTTTTCAGCAACATACAAGAAAAATCTTGGTGCTGGAGGAAGAGATAAAATATATTTGCCATAAACACAATATCATCACTCTCCTAGTGCCATTTCTGTTAACTCATTAGAATGTAGGTAATGCATAAGGATTCATCAGTATCTATTGAATTTTCTCTCTTTCCAATAACAAAATAGGTTCATCCTAATATTAATAAATAAAATACGGTTCATTAATAAGCATGGTTCATTTTTTTTTTATGATCCTATTTCTCTAAAGGATATCTATTTTTTTAATTTTTTTTGGTATAATATATGGTGATACCTTTAAATATGAGGTAATTTTGGGTAAAATTAGAAGTGGAACAAAAAGTGGATTGAATTTTCTTTGTTGTAGTAGGCTACATGAAATTTCTATCAAAAGGTTTTGTTGTGGCCCAACATGGAATAATCTTTGGATGAAAATGTTCATTATGGGTGGTATTTTTTTTAGCTCTTCAACTCATTGGATTCTTTGTCTGTTCAGGTATTTGTTGTTCTCAACTTAGAATCCCTGAATAACCCTGAAAGGTCATGACAATGTAACTTTTGGAGGCATTGATGGACAACCCCCGCCCCCCCAAAAAAATTCATTATAATAAAACTTTTAGAATCTTTTGTTAAATGATCGCCTCCAAATGTTCAATTCTCATGAATTATGGGGGAAGGGGATCTTTTGGTGTATTGAACGGGGCAAGGGGACATAACGGTATCATGGATGGGTATAAGTGAGAGGTTAGTTCATGGTATATTGAGATCTATAATACTAACATTAGAGAATGAGAATGAGCCTTAGGGCCTTATGCCACAAGGGCTAGGGGACCTATAAGTAAGACAATGAGAGCAATTGATAGGGGAACCTCCAATAGTTGTGATAAGGGGATTAGGGGACACATTATCACAACCCATAATAACTTAACCCATAAACACTAAATTTCGTATCCCTTTAACCCCAAAGCCACAATCCCTTAACCCTTACACTCGTAACTCATAAAAAATTAATCCCTTGATCCCTTAAACCCCAAGCCAATAACCCCTTAACCCCTAACCCCTAACATGGAATCCTTGAAACCCATAAACCCTAAACCTAAAGCCACTAACTCATTATTCCCTAACCCTTATAACAATCCTTAAAAATCGTTGGGATTAGCCATTCCAAACGAAAGCTGGTCTAGTTGGGACCTACGATCGAGTTAATTCCCCCTTGTTGGCAAGGTGGAATTTTTTCCTTATCAACAACCCTATAATCCTTAATCCCTCTAACATATAACCTATATTATTTTTAATTCATATGAACTCTAATCCTAAGCCCTAATTCATCTAAAACTTATAAGACCCAATCCTTATAACCCTTGCCACACTTAATACCTACAGATTACAACCCTTATCCTCTAAGAGAATTTACCTCTCTAACATGTAATACATATAATCATTGACATCTGACCACTATACTCTTTAACACATATAAACCATAACCATAATACTATAACCATTATATCTCTTTACATTTTACCATCATAAACCCTAAATATAACCTTTAATCCCTATCTCTTTTTAAACCCTAAAACCCCTAATATAATCTTATAACCCATATTTCGAATAAGCCCTAATGTTTACAAACTTAGTCCTTATAATCCTTGCATTAAAACCCCTAACCTTATAATCCGTATTTCCAACAATGCTTAGCCTTCACAGCCCTTGGTCCTTATAATCCTTGCATTATAACACCAAAACCTTATCCTTGTAACTACAACCATCACTTAGTGACTATAAGAACCTTATCTTAAGCACAATGTACAAACTTGATCACCGCTTTCATAGGAATTATCTTATTCCAAGTTGACCATTGACATTAGCATGGACTTGTAATTCTCCTAGTCATACTTGATTGGTGATCATTGTAGTACCATCGTTTTATTAAACCACGAATGATATGACCACGTAGAGAACTCGACATTGGTGTCGGATTATCCGTTGTTGTTGTAGGTGTTGGAACTTCATCGCTAGTGAAAAAATGATTGCATGGTGACACAAAAATAATGCAATTGCGTTGGAGTATGTATCAACATGTCATGCCATGCACAATGCCTGATTAAGTAAACACTTAGGTGCATAATAAATATCTCAATCATAACTAAATGTTTATTAAACACTCATGTTCACTTTGTGAATATGGAGGTTAGGGATGATATCATAGAGCCATTTAATACACCAGTAAACTTCCCTATAGTGAGAAAAATTTGACGACACAGATAGTCATGATTCCCATTCATCCAAAACCACAATGAAATTTTGACAATACGGATTGACCTAGAACTTGGCAAAACTTGTAAAAGAATTGTTCCACTATGAATGAGCTTTGGATCATAGTAGAACTCTGCCCATGCCTAAAATTTCTACCAAATCATTACCAAACGATTAGCTTATTTTGTGACACTAGATAAATTTTAAATAACTACCTAATCTTATAGCAAAATTCTTTCTAATTGTTGATATATGATCATAAAAAGAGCTAAAATTCTTATTGATTTACAACTTTACTTGTTTTTTTTTACTATTTAAGTTGATCATGAACCAAACAAAACTTTTAAAAGATATTGTTTCACCACGACTAAGCCATAAATTGTAGTAGACTCTACTTATATCTACCTTTTCTACCAAATTCTTACCATATTTATTAGTGGAAAGAAAATCTATATACTTCAAAAACATGAGTTATTTTAATAATTGACCTTTGACAAACTACATGATCTTTATATTACCACTTCATTCTCATGATTCATCTTTATATTAGTGTTTTAAAATATTAACTTAATATAAATTTAAAAATATAAACACAGTGATTTTGTAAAGAACAAGACTCTCATATTACGAAAGATCCACAAAATAATTCCAAACTGTACACAATATTTACGAATTTACGTTATAAGGGAACACAAATAATTAGTTGTAATATAAATTACATCATTTCTACATGCCACACAGCATTTCAATAGGAGTCGGCATATGAAGACTATAGCAATGTTATAAATACCTCTAAATATTTGATCATAATAGATTATAGTATATTGAACAAAATTGCTACGGTTCAAAATATATTATAAACCAAGCATAGTAAGGCCAAGAGACGATAGTTTAATTACCAAAAGAAAAAATCGTATACTGTATGTTTGCATCACATAGTCTCTGTTGAGAAAATCATAACAGATACACCCGATAAGTTTCCATTATGAGAGAAGACTAAAAATTGATCGAGTGGTAAATTGTTAGATTCCTTTTATATCCAAAAAACTTGAACAAGTAACCTAAGGTTCGAAGACCATAAATTCTGATTCTCAAAAGGGTGATTGATATGCGAAACTACTGCAAAATCTATGGTGGGAACGAAGAAAATAACAGATGGGATTTCTAGATTGGGGTCCATAGGCCAACAATGCTTATTGCCTCTATGATGGCAAAGGACTTCAGTTCCTGGTCCTTCTCTCAGCTTCTTGCAGGACTGCAGATCGAAACCCTTCTCTCAGCTTCTCGCAAGACCGTAGATCCAAACCCCGCAGGGCCAAGAACAAAACCTGAAGCCCTCATCACCCATGGGATTTAATGGTAGCAACAGCAGCAACATGAGCGGTAAGGATAATGATCCTTTAAGTATTTTAGGTAGTTTGCGACAAGGAAATCCCTTGGATTTGTTCTTTGTTTTAGGAATCAAGAACGTGAAAAAGAAACCTATACCATTTTTTACTGCTAAGACTAGCAGAGAATTTTTGATGCCCATGCCAGTGCGGCAACCTCTGTCTACTTGGTCAGCCTTGTAGAGAAAGTCGAAAGCCCCAAATATGGCCCTGGCCTTGCTTGCAGCAGCCAATATGTTGTGGCTAGTATGTTAGCTTCTCCTTTGAATTTTGTAGCTTCTTGTTCATAAAAGCCTATTTTTTGTTGTGCTCTGGGTTCTCTTATCTATTCGAACTTGCAACCAGCCTTTGGCAGGCCGTTGCTTTTTAGTTTTATCTAGCATGCATGGAGCGTTTAATACAAGGTTTCTTTGATATATAAGGGAAATTCCTGTATTTCTAAGTATTCTTGGCAGTTCCTTCATTATTTTTTTTGGGGGAGTTATCTATTTTGCAGGGTCTTAAGTAGATTAAAATTAAAATCAAGAAATGTGTTTTTTGATATTGTAATGTAAAATTGGGAAGTATGCAGTAATAGAATGCCAAATGACTTCTTTGGTAATACTAATTGTTCCTTTACTCGTTCTCTGAAATGACAGTAAAGTTGATAATTTGTATAATATTGTTTTCTTGGGAATTTCATGTCTAAGGTGTTGTGCATTCCCTATTTTTTTGTTCCTGTCGATGCCTCTATTTTCGCATCTACATATGGGGTGAACAAAGAGGTGATCATGCGATTTTTAACAGTCAAGTTCTCAATCATACAGTTGATTGAGAATATCAATCAATGGGTTCTAGGCCGAACCTTAATGTCCATACCATTTTATGAAATTGCATTTCTTTATATTTACGGAGGCTGTCAATATAAATAATAATCTAATTTTAGTCACAGCATGAGCCGAACAATCACTCAATTCGTGGTGATGGGTGTTGTATGAGCCCATTCTTTCTGTGAGAAAGAACCTCCTTTGTGTTGTGAGAAATAACCTCCTCTGTGGAGTGAGAGAGAACCTCCTCTGTGCAGTGATTTGATTCAATTGGCGGTGACTGCTGGTGTATGAGACCCCTTCTTTCTATTACAGAGAACCTGTGACTACTGGTGTATGAGACCCCTTCTTTCTGTTACAGAGAACCTACGACTCCTGGTGTATGGGACTCCTCCTTTCTGTGACAGAGAACCTGTGACGGTTGGTGTATGGGACCCCTTCTTTCTGTGACAGAGAACCTTCTCTGTGTAGTGAGAAATAACCTAAAACCCTACTAAAGTCTAGAGAGGTGTAAGTACTGAACACTTTCTAAATTCTCTAGATTTGAAACTGTGATATTTTAGGACACATGTTCCAAACCATTTGATTATTTTTAATTGCAACAATAGACAATGACTATTTTTCCTGTTCACTAATAAAAGTGTCTCTATCTCTTCTTATATTCAATGAATATTTTTCCTCTATTAAATAAGGTGTCTGCCTCTTCTTATTGTTATTGTTTTGAAGAACATGCCCTGAGGCTATAAAGCAAAGTGAGAAAACCAAATTTGACTAGGTCTTTCCCCCAGTCTCATCCCTTTCCTTTGAGGGTGGGGTAAGCACTCAAGTGAGCAAGTCAAATTTGCCTAGGTCTTGCACCCAGCTCCATTCCTTTCATTTGAAAATCATGGCGTATGTTTGTGATTGGGACAGGATATTGGAACCCCGGTAGGCAGCCCGTGAATCTTTGGGTTTCATTAGAGAACCAATGCTCCATATATTAAGAATAGAGAACCAAGTCCCCCCGGAAGCTGCTTTTTTACCTGTAGGTAAATAATTTGGCATTTTCGTCGCTTTCAGCATTCACTTTTGGGATTTATCTTCTAGCGTGATCTCTTGATGACAATAATGTCACATTTGAAATTCATATAATTAGAAGGGTGTTTAAACTTCATACATATCGAAGCATGGCACTTTTGGAATTCAATCTTTGCTTCCAACATTCACTTCTGGGATTTGTTTACCCTTACTCTTGCGTGATCTCTTGATCATAAGAATGTGACATTTGAAATTCATATTTCAAATTATTAGAAAGGTGTTTAAACTTTATCCGTATCGAAGCATGCCACTTTTTGAAGTCAAACTTTCTTTGTGCATGCAATATCATTTTTCTCCCAGGAAGGAGGATTCAGACCTCTGAATTCAGTAGTTGTATAGTTGTATAAGTAAAACTTAAATGAGTGTATTGATTGGTCAACCAAAATCAACTTGCATGACTTATGAAATTTCAGACCATTGGGTTAATTGATATATACTGGGTATGTGTGGAATTAAAGATGTGTCTGTAGAAATATCCTGCTAAAGCTGGATATGATGTGTATGTGGAAATATCCTACCAGACCTAGATATGATGTATATGTATTTCCTCTTTGATAGGTAGTCTTCATATGCCCTGTTGTTCCCTTTTACCTTTTAATTTGAACTATACACACGTGTGTTTGGGTTATGTACGTGTGCGTATTTTAATATTAGTGAAGTCCAAGTAAAACGTTTTCATAGAAATATGTTCGCAAAAATATAGGACAATGAGAGGATTGATAGTGTTCCAAAAATAACTTTGACAGTGGTGATTTTTAATTCGTTTTCAAGTTTGGTTAGGTATATATATGTATAAAACTACACCTGTAAACTCAATAGGGTTTAATGTCTTCATTATACTCTGTGTTGTACTATTGCTATCAAGTAACTTTTTCTCTAGCTCGGAAAAATGATTTTTTAAGGAAAAAAAATCTGTCTCTGGACTTTCAAAGCGCTCCAGCTCACTTGAAAACTTGTTGATTCTCTGCCCATGTTCATTAATCACAGAATCAAGTAATTGTAACTCCGTTTTTAGCTGCTCAAGTTCTACTATTTTTTCATCCAAATATTGTTTCAATTTTTCTCATTTTTGAGCTAACCCTTTTCCTTTTTTCACTGCCATAGTCAGTTTCTCCCTTATTACTGATAATTTCTCTTCTTCCTCCTCAAAATGTACCTGTAAAGCATCCTTTTGTTTTTTCACCGTCTCTAGCTCTTAGCCATTATTCTATTTTTTTTGTATATGAATTTCTATCTCTGCTCTATGTGATGCCACTGCTAAACATACTTCTTCTTGATTTTTAGTCATTTCCTCTTGTTCTGTATTTTTTTCAGTCATTGCAACCTAGAGACCCTGAAGCTCCATAATCTTTGCATCACCACTTTCCTTGAGATTTTTAGCTTCTTCAGATAAATCATTTAGCTTTGCTATGAGTTTCCTGATACATCCTTCAAGATACTCCCCATATATCTTGATCTTTCAATGTTTCAATAACCATATCCAATATTCTTTTCATACAGTCTTCTGTAATTAAACTCCTATCAGCAATGCTTGATTCCACAATAGACTCACTCATAGGTTGATCAACAATATCATCACATAAACTCTCTTTCCGGGATGCTTCTTGAAATGGTTGCTCGTTTAGAGATTCAAATTTAGAATTAAGCTCCTCAAGGATTTTCACATATTCCTGTTTTTCATGGTTTACTTTCAAGAGACTTTCCTCTAGGCTTTCTACTCTCCTTTTCGAGTCCTCCAGTTCAAAGGCAGATAAGTCAACAATTCTTTGAGCATTCTTAATTGCATGCTTAAAATGAGCTGCATCATGTTGGACCTGAGTTGGTGATCTCCTGAGTCATTCAATCTGAAATTCTGGATCAGCTAATCGCATAGATGTTGGCATATCAACATTCTCAAGGAATTTTTCTCATCTTTGAATAAGATGGTTCCTTTCCAACTAAGACTTCTCCAATATATCTGACTGCTCAACTACACTACAGTATTTATTTTTTAGTTCCTCGTACTCTTCTTTTAGATCTTGAAGATGACTCTTCCTAGTTTTGTCATCATCCACACTTGTTTCAAACATATTGTTATTTACTCCAAGAGATGATTTTTGCAAGCCATTCAACTTTATCAATTATTTCTTTGGAGTGGATTGCCTCTGGAAAATCCATCTCCCCAAAGAATTTTTCTATTTTCTGAAGAAGTGAATCCTTGTTAGAAACAGATTCTCAAAAAGCACTTGTAGAATTCTGAATATCTTCTAGCTCTAATTCTAGTACTTTAACACACTTAGAAGCTTTCATTTCAGTTTCAAGCAATGTATCATTTTTCTTCTGCAGTTCTTGCAAACACTTTTCTATCTCATTAGACTTTTCCACTAATGATTGTCTTAGTGTATTGCGTTCCTCAACCAATAATTTCCCTTTAGCGATGGCCAGACTAAGCTTTTCTCTGACTGATGACAATTTTATTTCTGTTTACTCAAGATTAGTTCTCATTTTGTTGTTTTCCAAGCTCATTTCTTTAATATTTTCATCAAATTTATATAAACGGTCCTCCAGTTCCCTAATTTCTTCTTCATGCTGAGTTTTAATTGAATTCATTGCATTTACTTCTTCATTTAACTAGTCTACTTCATTTTATTTGTAACTGAAGACTTCTCTGAGGAACACATCCAAAAAAAGTGTAGGTTCTTTTTCCAACAAGTTTCCATAATTAGAAGCAAGCTCAAGTAAGCATTTATGAACCAGGTTCACTTGTGGAAAATCTACCTTGTACTTCTCAATAAGCAAAAGGAGGCTTATCTCCAGATAAGACATTCTCTCCAAGCAAGGAACAACTGCCAAAGTCTCATCTTGAATGACTTCCTCAATGGCAGCTATTAACTTCTCTATGGTAGTGTCAAACTGGTGTTTCAAGTCAAAATGGAATTCTGAAGAGGCTTTCATTAATGTTTCTTTTTCTGAAAGAGATTTCCTAAGGGCATATACCTCCAAATATAAGGAATCTCTTTCATTTTTATTTTGAGTTGCTTGAAAAGCCATTTCAACACATTTTTCATCAATTATTGTGCACTTACCACTAATCTATTCAAGTTGTGCACATTTATAAGATAACTCAACAGAGTTAACATTCATATCTTGAATATCTTAGTCCTTTGAAAACAAAACAGACTCAAGTTCTCTTATAGTCGGTTCAAACTGCGACCTTTCATCCAATGCTTTCTACAATTTTTTCATGAACTTGCTACAGTCAGTAACCACGATGTCCAACACCACATAAGATTTCATGTTTTCTTCTCTAACTTCACTAGGATCTGCATCCCACAGACGATCAACTAGCTCTTCACTATGCTCAATCATCCTCTCTTGCTACTGGACCAACTTTCTAAACTGATCATGGGTAATAGCAAGTTGTTGTATAGCTGAATCTCTCTCCTCCTGTATCAAAGAAACTCCTTATTTTTTCAAATTAATTTTTCATTTATGAAATATCTAAACTATGGAATTCAAATATTGCCTACAAGATTGTACATTCTGCAAGATTTTTTACTGTAATAATCACAGCAGTAGTAAGCTGCAAATCAATATTTGAGATTTCTGATTCATTAATAGATTTAGATGATTGAATGGTTTCCTCAATGTTTTCTCCCCTATGAACTATTGAATTTTGGCAATCAGTTTTATGAACACCCAATGATGTTTCTTGGTCAGTATACTCTCCATGAAATGGTTCTGTTTGACTCTGCAGTGGTCGATATGCCGTGGCATGTAAAACGTAGCCCTGCCGGGAAAATCTCCCCCGAGACGATGCAAGTGGTGGCATTTGGACCAAAGTTTGAAAATAAGAAGGTGAAGCAATAAAGTACCATGAAGGGCGTGTACTGGCCTTGCCAATGGTTGTACGGAATAGCATAAGAATCACTTGCTCCACAAGTATCTACAGGAACACAAGGCGAAGGAGGTATGTACATAACTTCACCTTTTACTACAATGCAGGAGCCACGTGCACCATCTGTGACAGATATAAGGGGAGAATAATAAATTTTATGTTTTGCAGCTAACGCTGGACTTTATGCTTGAACTAAAACCACACAAATCCCTTCTTCGTTACTATTTGAAAACACAATATCAACATGCTCAACTATAATATCCCTGCACAAAATAACATCATGGGCACGATGTTACAAAATGAAAGCAAATAGTAAGGAACTGAAACATTTTTCTCCTTTGACACTTCTTCCCATTTGATAACAAAAAGAAACCATTCTCAACTCTCCACATAGAACTGGGTCATCAATTCCCCATCCAACTAAATCTGCCTTTGTTATTGGAACATCCATGGCGTTGTTTCTTGAAATAATGCAAGTAAAGTAGTGAACACCAGGTAAGGAGAATCCTTTCAAAGTTCTAAAACAAACACACTGACTTTGCTTTTGTGAATAAAAATATACTTAGCTTAAGTCCTACATATAATTTCGTTTCTAGACTTTATGTTCTCCGTTTTACCAAAGAGAAAGCACATCATCAAAATCTTCTGAATATGATTCATACCAAAATTTCTTGTGGTGCCTTCCTATACATGACACATCACTTGCAGTAATTGCAACGAGCACACCATTTTTGTGTCTAGCCTCACATGCCTAGGCAATAACATCTATTGTTTGAGGGAACTCCCATAAGTAACCCTCCACTACCAAAATTCTTGATTTGAAAATCAAATCAGATAAAGATGAATCGAAATTTATAATGGAAGACATGCCCTGCAAACATAGGGGAATGTATCTTTATCATTAATTATTAAAACTGCTAAAAATCTACACATTTTACCAAGGGCATTGTCTGAGCTTCAAAATGAGCTCATCAAATGAGTTAACAGCTGCACTTGAGTGATAAAGAAAAAATCAAGAGAATGTTCATATTTCCAATAAAATTTCCAAATCAAGTCAAGAGCTGAAGTGTTGAAAACGGTACCTGGTATGAAAGCATTGCTCTTTGGGCATCCGGTGTGGTAAGAATGACCACAGTTCCTGTGGTTCCATCCTTGACAGGCATCGACATATTGGTATGATTACATTGGACTCATGTTGCACTCAACATATGGATCAAAATCAAAAGTAATTTCCCATTTTTTTACTTCATATGACGAGTTAAACAAATTCTTTTCACACATATAAAGAATTTTGATTATTTTTTCCCTTTATTTCTTTTCTTGAAAACATATCTAGATATTATATTGAATTTAGGTCTAGAAGAAGACTAATAAAAGCATGATTTATGGACTTTAAACCTTTTATAATCTGTATCTTTTTTCTTTGAAGAGAATTGAAATGCACATCTTTGGTTTTTAAGAGAACTCTTAATATGGTTCTTATAGCATCCAAAGTAGTAAGTTTCATAAATAATCACAAATAGTAGGAATGAAATAAAATTGTTTCTTGAGATTCTTCTTATTCTTAATAAATTGTGCAATCATTCCTAAGATGATAATAATATGTTGGTGCAGAGAAGCTAAGGAAAGTGATTCAGTAGATATATTCTGTGATACGAGAGGAATGGTGGAGATTTGTAAACCAAGATAAAAGAGTCATGCTTTTAATTACATGACCAGGTTAGGTTTTGATTTTAACTGCATGACCTAAAACTCTCATTGGTATGTATTTTTTTATCACCTAGTCTCACTTTATTTTAACATTCATCAAGTTTTGAAAAACTTCCTTTTCATTGATGCTTTGTTTTGTAGGTCTGAATATGAGATACCGAACACATCTTAGTTCTACCACTTATTTGTGTGCAACCATGAGAAAATAGTCTATTTCATAGTGCAGACACACTAAGTGTTGCTACTTATTTTTGTGCAAGCATGAGAAGATAGTCTATTTTAGTGTCATTCTTGTTTACAGTTTGACTACATTTTGAAAAATTGCTTCTATGCCTATCACCTCTACCTTTACTTCTACCTCTAGCTCTATTCCTCTCCACTTCATGTATTTATTTAGAAAATACTATTGTTCTATGTGATTATTTTTTCCGTAATAGTTACAATATTTAGGCTTGTTGGTTTGAGAATGACCTTCAAAATCTTGTGCATTACTCTTGAATTTCTATGTCCAGTTATTGTACTACCCATACCTCTTGCCTTGCAGTGAATTCTTTATTATCCGGTGAAATCTCTATTAGGTCCTTCACCTTTAACCTTCTTCAATCTTTGTTCTTCTTGTAGGAGCAATCATATGGTTCTTTAAATGATAGTACAACAATTTTGAAAGGGGTACATAACAAGTTTGAAAATTTTGATACATGCTTGGAAGACTTTAATAAAATTGTTACAAATTCTTTATCTTCCATTAAATCTTGCTATCCCAGTAAGAAAATCTCAGAGAACTCATACATCAATCTTGTTATCCCAATAGCTGCTGCACTTATCATGTGCGGCGTACTACCTACCAAACAACCTAAAACTATGTTAAAGAACTTGTGTAGCATTTCTTGTGAACCTCCATTTTCTGTATCTTCCAAGCAGTGGCCAATTTTGACCAGCAAATCATAAGCCCAAGACCTTGTTTTTTTATTGGACTCTTTTACAGCCAGAATTATTTCACTAAGGAAACAAGCAATGCCCCCTTTTTTTCTCTCTTCACCAGTCATTAAAATATGAATGAAGCCGGTGTTGCTTGGCAGAAAAATGGTAGGACAACATGCTTGTGACCATATGTTCAAATATCTCATCCAAATTATTTGCTAGAAAATACCTGTGTTCCTTCAAAATGCCTACTAGCACCTTATATGCCTTCTTCTGAACTAGCCCTTCAACATCCTGCAGAGCTAGATTTGTAGCAGCAAAAATCATGTTCACAACTTCAACGTCTAGACCCTACAGAAGTGATACTACCAGGTCTAAGAGCTGGGCCCTTGTTGATGTTGTTGTCTGTTCATTATTTGAACCATCAACTTCCATAGAAGATTTTCTTGCATGCCCAGATTTAGTTGCTTCTTGTGTTACTTTGAGAAGCTTTTGCATAGCACTGATAAAAAAATGTTTGACTACTTCCTTGTTAGCTACAGAAGCTATGTCTGCAATAGTAGCTTGCAGATATCCACGCTTGTCTTGGTGAGATGACATGAATATAGTAAATAAAGTTGAAATAAATCCGAGAGAAATTTTCCTCAAACTCTTCATATTCCCTGATGCAACTTTTGAGTTGTAGCGAGACTTCGCTTGAGGCTCAGACAGACTGATTTCCAAGCCCTCAACCTGTTCTAAACTACTCAAGCTATGGAGAGCTTCTTCCTGTGATTTTTTGTTCTGCTGAATAAGTATCTTCAAGCTTGAACAAATTATGCCACGTAAATCTGGCTCTTTAAGAAGTGATGCATGCAATTTCTTTGCAATATCCATAAAGTTTTGAGCTTTGTCTGTTGGGTAGTTGCAAAACGAAGGAAGCTGTGACCATAGAGCGTGAACACAGTGTTGTGTATTATGTGAAGCTACTGTGTGTCCTTCCACTTCAAGCATCTTATATTTCTCATGCAATCTGTCCATCCTCTGCTTCTTGCATATATTGATGAAGGAAATATTTAACTATACTTACTCCCTCTTAGAAGCCCAAACTTGTCTTTGCAAAGTATCCATCAAGTAACCTACTTATTAGATTTATTTATTTCGACATGCCATAAAACAAGAATGTCTTATATCATATCATATTTAAAGTGAAGCATTCGATGCTTGGTATCTTATTCTCCAATATACAGCAAATATGTGCTAAAATAGCTTCATAATTGAGCAATGTTCACTATTTATTGTGCTTCAATAATGTCCCAGTGTAATATATATATATATATATATATATATATGGCACTAATATGTGCTCTTAATGAACAAATATCTAATGTATAAGGTTTAATCGACTTGAGAGTCTATGTATCAAGGTATACACCAATTTTACCCATAATCTATATTTAGATCAACATCTGCTCCATATTGCCAGAATTTTTTAGGAATAAAGCTAGATCTAAAATAAAATATTAACTCCCTTTTTCAGTGGTAGTGTACATCATCAAAACATTACAGCTCCCTCTAAATCCTTACTATAGGTGATCATCAAGAATTTGACAATCTGCACTCCCATCTTTGAGATGAGACTTTATCATGTTGTAATAAGGTGATGTGACAAGAATTTTTTTCTGAAGGTGAAATAGTGAAACCTCCCTTATTGACAACTGCTCCATAGATATCCACTGTAGATTGTCAGGATAATGACAATGGGATTTTGCAGATAGATCTGAGCCAATACCTGGGATGCCATTTAATACAACAACTGCATTCTTCATTGCTAAAAGGAGTGTCACTATAATTTAATCTACCGAGCAATGATTATAAATAAGATGCCTATGAAACTCATACTTATTAAAAAAACATGCTTACAACCATCAAAGCTTTATATTGCTATCAAACCAATTATACAACCAAAAAAACTTTATACTGCAACTGTTACTACTAAAACTTCTTTTTACCAATCTGGACGGTATGCTTCCAAGTTCTTCAAGTAGAAGTATCTTATTGGAGTTGACAATTCAAAATATTATCAGGCCACTTTCTTTTTCTTCTTTTCTTAACACAATATTGCGGATATATCCTGAAGAACTTCAGGCTAGTTGGAAATGGAATTACTTTTCAAGTCATTGAAATATATCATGCTATCGATAGAGACTTATAAAAATGTAAACTGCTTGTGTATGAATTTGTCAACAATAGTCCTTGTGGCTTTTGGTTTAGACTTTATAGTAGCATGGGAATATATTCCTATTGTTTATGCCTACCAAACACGATAATCTGAGTTTCTGATTTCCTTTCCCCCAAATCTAAGCATTTTTCTGACACAATTTATTTTCTATGCAAAATATTGTGTTTTTTATACAATTCCAGGTATCACAAGGCTTCCTGAAACAAGGATATGGATCCTTTAATGAAGGAGGGAATTGATACACTTTTGATGTACCTTTACAGAGCTATTGGATTTACAGAGGAAATGAAGCAAGTTGCATCCTCTGGAAATAGTTGTGCTATGGTATGTATCTTTCATTGTGATGTATTATGTTGGTTTAATACATAATATTTTTTCAGGTAAAATTGTATATTCATTTGCACGTTGTCAAAAAAGGTCAATGTATGTTATTGTTCATTCTAGTTCCATAGTCCAACTTAGTGACTAGATGTCTGAAGATCATGTGTCCTTTGCATACATTGTAATAGAGTGGGGTTCTAGAATTTAGAAACCATGCATGCTTCAAAGGAATGGATACTATTATAAGAAGGCTGCAAGAAGGATGGCCCTGTGGCTTGAATGGACAGTGCATGAGAAACTAGAAGTTTTGCTAGAAGAGTCTAGGCATTTACGAACACTTTCATTCTTGTATGCAAGTAAAGGATTACAACAATGAGCATTGGACATATGGAGAATCATAGCACAAATAAATTTGAAAATACCTTTGCAAGGGTCTCCTGTTATGCGGAAAAGAGGAAAGGAGTCAATTGGTATGACACATGATCAGCTGGCAACTGTTGTAGAGGAAACACGATTTCTAGAAGAATCATCTGATCACAAGCTTGTCTTGGAACATTTGACTTGGGTTTGTCATATAATCCCAATCACCTTTATTATAATTCATTGGAATTTGGTTGGCTTCGTTGCCTTCTATGTCTATACTTGTGGTTTTGTATTGAGATTATTTGGGCTTGCTGTCAGTGTTTTTCACTTCTGAGAATGCTTTGTTTTTGTTTTGCTCTAATTATGTGTTGAACATTTTTTAAAAATCAATGCTTATTATACAATTTCAAGGACTGTACCAATTAGACCTGCGAATATTTGTTGGGATTTATCTATCGCTTAATGTATGGATAAATGAGTCTCTCATCAGTAATTTCGAATTAAATTATTGTCATTTCGAAGTCACCTTGAGTTACTGTGTTATATGGTTATTAGTGTTGTCTAGATCTCTCCAATGATGAAAACCTTGGTTGGACTTCCCTTATGTGTTCTGCTTGATGTAATTCATTAGAATCTGGTTGGCTTCATTGCCTTCTGTGTCTATACTTGTGGTTTTGTATTGAGATTGTTTGGGCTTGCTGTCAGTGTTTTTTACTTCTGAGAATTCTTTGGTTTTGTTTTGCTCAAATTATGTGTTGAATTTTTTTTTTAAAATCAATGCTTGTTATACAATTTCAAGGACTGTCATAACTCCTCACATAATTCGTTAAAGGGTGCTAGCTCATTGGAAGAGCACCTGCCATGCAGGAGGTTGGTGGTTCGATTCCACTGCACCCTAACATGAATTGTTCAATGATATTGTTGATTTTTTTAATTAAATATTTTTATATTGATTTATTTCAATGGTGAGATATTTTTCTGGAGTCATTGATTTATATTGTCTCTAGAAACATAATAGATAGGATTAAATACATTGTCTCCATAAAGATAATATGTCTTTAATTCCAACTATTGCCTTTGGAGAGACAAAAATGAAATTTTCTCAAGTTAAGACAATTTACCCAAAAATTGTCTTAAAACCCCCCTTTGTGTTGTAGTGCAACTATTGTCTGTGGAGAGACAAAAATTCTTCTGTTATATATTGTCTTTATAGAGACAATATTTTAAGACAATTTAATTTTAAGACGATTTAATTTGAGACACCCGCTTAAAGACAATATTTAAGACAATACACAAGTTTTCTTTTGTCTAAAATAAAGACAATTTACCCAAAAATTGTCTTAAATATTGTCTTAAAACCCCCCTTTATGTTGTAGTGATTGTTCTCCCAACATGACGACGTAATAATTCTTATGTATTTTTCCGTTTTGCTAATTGTTCTGCAATCAAATGCTAGTCTTTCTTCTACCTCGTCATTCACATTTCTAGTATTAAAATTATCATTATTTCTGCTATCTCGTCATCCACAGTTCTCTCTGTCTCGTAATCGTCATCACTGTCATCTGATTCATCATCGTCATCATTGTTTGTCTCAATAAATTTTAAATGTTGCTAATTCGCAGGACCATCTTACTCAATTTTCAAACAAAATTTATGCAATTTAAAAAAAAAATGCATACTTTTTTCTTTCTTTTAGGAGCTTGATCTTGAAACAATTGTAGCTAAATTTTTTTGAATCTCTAAGGTCTCATTTTGGTCCTATTGTAGCCCTATGAATAGTATTTCCAATGCTACATTTCATATCAGCATTACATTCTTCAATATAGATTTATGCCAAATATCCCACTGTAATACCCTCTTCTCGCATCTACCCAAGTGACCGACCAACCACAGTAAACATTTGATGAGATGATACTAGTATTAGATTAAACCTCCTAGATGACCTTGAGGAAATGGAACTGATAGAAACATGACAAAGAGACCTTAGACAACATTAGCAACACCTCGAATACGTAACCCAACCTTGCACACCCTTAAACACTGAAGGGGGACTGATTTTTTACCAATTAAAGCCTTAGTCGTGGGCATGTAAGGGAAATGGAGCGGCTAGAAACCTATATCCGTAGGCATGCCGAGGCTAGGTAGCAGTAAGGGCCCCAAAAAGTCAGTTTTATGCCTAAAGCTATATGATTTGTGCCACCGTTTAAGCCCCATAGCCTAGGTCACTTCCCAAAACTTCATGAAACTGTAGGAGATGATAAATAACATTGAAACATCGGTATGGAAGCAATCACATGATCAAAAAATCATCCAAACCCCTCCTATCCATTACGAACATTTCATCAAAAATGTCACAAAAATTGCATCTGCAGGTTTAAACAACAGATTTAAACATGGGGGACTCTTACATGTGTGAGAATCGATAAGGAGAATTTCTCCCCTACATCATAAGCTGACATTCAATCTATCTGACCATAGTTAAATTGTGTATTCATTTAGAGGTAAAAACATAGATATATCCATACATCATCATTGATCAAATACATGCTTATAACTAGCATAATAAAAACATAAATACAATGGATACAAAAAAAATAAATTCGATACATAAACTAGTACATTTTCATACCTAATACTAGAGGAATGAGCTCTTCATTACTGAATGTAACAACCAATCAGAGATGGGACTTCCACGTTCGACCTGACTATAGATTGGTTGAGAAAATTCTCATGTAATATTCCTAATTAGTCCTAAGCTAATAGGAATATTCATTTTTTTTCTTTCTTTGTTTAAAGAATAAATATGAAAAGGAGGTTCATAAAACTCCTAATAAAAGAATAAATCAATGCCAATGTGAACAAGGCTAAATCTGGGCCACTTGTAAAAACACACTTGAGTGTTAAAGAGACTAAATCTATTGACCAAGTCAACCAGGACCAAATCAACCACGTTGTCCACATACAATGAATCTCCTAGAAGGACAATGCAGTCAAGTTGGAGGCTACACATATGAATGGGGCTAAATCATTGAAGGTGGTTTAGGGTTTTACAATCTCTTGATATTATAAAAGGAAGAGGAGGGCAACATATTGAGGTTTTTCATGATTTGATTTCTGAATTGCTATGTATTTATACAAACAGCTTTCTTGGCTGCAGTTAGTATGAATTCTTCGTCGAAGTGTACGAAAAAGAACCACTTTAGCTACGCATAACTAATAGCCCTAACAACAATAGAGGCTGCCAAACATCTTCAAATCTGCGATTAGTAGTTAAAATGCTGCAACAAACAGATCTATAAATGGAAAGACATTAAGCAGTAAAGTAAAGAGTTTGCTCCATGCATCCAACAGACAAGACAAGAACACGATTTTTGAATGAATTTTATATTACAGGGCACCTGGGAGGAAACAAGAAGGTGTATCCAGATCTCCTCAATGGGATGGGTTCTTTGTAGTCCTCAGCACTTCAGATCTAAGCTTTCTCTCTCTTGTAGATGTAGAAAACCAAGTGTAGAAAATAGAGCTCAATGGGAGCAAAAATGGCAGAAAATGAGACCAAGTGTATAGATCCAGAGTGATCTAATGGGCAACAAAAGGTGAAGAATGAAGGGGAAAACCCTCCTATTTATAACAAAATATTGGGTCATTCTAGATCTTGGTGCATGATTAAAATAATGTTAATCAAATCTAGATCCACCTCTATGGAATGTTTTATTATTATTTGTTGGAGGGAAAGGGTGTTTGACTTGGGTCAAATCCCTTGATTAGTGAAGAATAAATAAATAAATGATTTATTTATCCTTTTAAGGAAGTGGTTGAGATATAATCAAATAAATAATGATTTATTTAATTAATAGTGGTTGATTTGGTCATATTTAACAAGGAATATTATTTAAATAATTATTCCTAGAAAATAATAAGATAACTATGGGTTTATCTCATTAATTTCTTTGTTTTTAGGTTAAACATGACTGGGAATAATAATTAAATTATGGTTTAATTAATTATTCCTTTTGGGGTTTCCTAATTAACATAGTGAAAGCAGTTTTACTTGGGGTAAAACTGGTCTTACATGGTGTACTTGGGTCCATCTAATGATGAAAGGGTAGATGACCAAAAAATGGTGTAACAGATTGCCCCCCAGCGTGCGAGTGTCAGGAGCAAATCGTATGACCGAAGTACGTTGTAAGAATACAATCACTAGACAAGAAAAGGGAATGTCAGAGAGAGAAGTGGGAGGTAGATAGTGTGCTGAAGGACTAGACTCTGAGGAGATGAGACTCGCAGGTGCAACAAGTCTCTTTTTATGAGAGGGTACCTGTGTTGAAGGCGGCGGGGGAGGCATACCTATGCCCGCCGTGACAAAGTACAAAAGAATAGTGTGTCCAGTAAACAAGGGACCGAACCATAGAGTACAGCTGGCATAATCAAGGGCCAGATAAAAATACAATGAAGAGTCTCACATACATGCTGTGCCTGGGATAACAGCCAGGACTAGTACAATAACATCGGAGTACATGAGATAACTACAACCCAAATGCCCCCTGTAAATGGGGAAGGGCTCATAAAATCTGACTGATACATGCAAATCATAGAGGTGCTGCAAGTGGCTAAGGCCAACATCATCAAAATCTGGAGCGGCATCAAAGGCTGCAATGAAGAGGTCATCCGGGCATGTGGGGGCCTACCTGCAGGGCCACCCCCTCATGAGGGCTGAGACATCTCACACACGCCCGGGAATCATCAAGAGCTGCTGCTGGGTCACTGGACTGTCCAGTATACGAATCTCGATCATGCTGAAAGGAGCTGGAGAAGCAATCAAGTCAAAGGGAAGTGAGAGATCCCCCTGCCTGATCCGAGGCACCCAACAAGAGTGGAAGCTGGAACCAAGGTACACCGCCCTCTAGACCTTGCTTCTGGAATAAATGTGCTGATGTCGACAGAAGGAGGTCCGCCATAGGTGAGGCAATGAGAGATCCTCAACCAAGGCACGAGAGAAGAACAATAGAGCGACGGACAGACTGATACTAATGATGATGGTGGAAATGGGAAGGATGGAGTGGCGAAAGGACGACTTCCCTTGTTAGAGCATAAAGGGCATGAATGACATGGCAGCGACTGACACAATATTGAAAGGGACAGGGGAAAGTGGGGCTGAAGGTCATGATATGCGACACAAGAGAGGAACCAAGCAAAGAAGGATGGAGGGCTATAGTGGGGTTAAAAGGACGCAGGATCGACTCCATGAATGCAATGATGAATCAACTTGGATGCTCTAAACAAGGGCGACTTGATAGTGCTGCCACACAGTAAAGGCCCCAATGGGGGACCATGGAAGCATGAGTACAAGGTGGGCACTCATGACGAAAGTCGACACGAACATGGACAAGTAAGGGAGCGATATGGTGCCCCAAGTACAAGTGTCATAAGTGAGGAAATTCGATTTTAAGGAGCGGTGAAGTGACCCTTCTTGGACAAAATGTGTCCGGGTGAAGTATTAAATCACCAAAAACTAATAAAAACCCATTTGAGAGCTCGGTGAGATCTGTCCAGCGGTGCTGATGGTTCGTCGAATGAGGCTACGATGTGGTCGCAGCAGTCGAAAGAAGAAACAGGGGTTCTCTTTTAATGAGGCAGTTTTCCCTCCAAAATCATTCATTTGCTATTGCTGTCGTGGTGAATGTGAGAGAGAGAAGGTCTCTGTAAATCTTTGCGGGCATGATGACAAACCGACCGTTGGAATCGAGATCCGTCAGTTGGAGGTAGGAGGCCTAACCTTTCTCTTGCATTTTGATGGATTATTTTTTCAGTTTAGGGCCCAAAATCCCAGAAACAACCCCTCCTTCATCTCTATGGCCGGGTCGCACTTTTTGGGGCAAAAAGTGCGACCTAGGACGCAGGTTTAAAGGCAAAAAGTGCGACCTGGTCCAGAAAATGGTAGAAAACTGCGACTTGGGAGATGAGGGGGTTTTGGTGCTGTTTTATGGCTGGAAGTTGGGTTTTGGTGTGTGGTTATGGTTTTCCCGATCTGAACGATGACAAAAATGATGTGTTTTTGCAGGGATGGCAGAGTTACGGGTCAACTGGAGAGAGAGAGATCTGGGGACACTTCGGACAGAGATCCAGGCGGATCAGGGCGTCCGTCGTGTGCATTATTGCATTTGGGGCTCTGCTTTTGAGAACCTGATGAAGTTGTGGGAACTTCATCGGCCCGGATTACTACATGGGAACGGTGACGTGAGATCAGAGGGGAAATGCTAAGGGTAATATTTCTTAAGATAGAGTGCGTTGCGAGGACTAGGAAGGGGATGGCCTTCGAAATCCTCTAAGAGGTATGCCCCTTTACCGAGCGCCTTACTGATGATGTAAGGGGCTAGCCATAATGAGTCGAACTTCCCATGACCAAGGACATCGTGGGCCTGGTCATATACTAGAACAAGGTCGCCTTCGTGAAAGGTACGAGGCTGGACTTTTCGGTCATGCTGAGCTTTGGTGTGTTTGTTGGCCGCTTCCATGGTTTGCAAGGCAACATGACGGTCTTCAGAAGCATGCTCAAGCCTGATAAGTCGTTGTTCTAGAGGTTGGGTGTCAGGGAGAAGTTCAACAGCCAGATGAAGGGAAGGGATTTTACACTCGATTGGTAAGACAGCCTCCTCTCCAAAAACGAGGTGAGGAGGGTTATGATTGAGGGGCATGGGTGCCCCCGAGCATGGTGTGGTCATGCCAAAATGTATTTAGAAAAAGGGGAATCTAAACACATTTTAATGATGTGGTGTGTCATTTGTTCTCGTTATGGTTATGTAGTTTGAGAAAGGAAATGGAGGATTACCAATCTCTTTTGGTACTGCATATGGGGATCAAATATGGACTTTAAGCTTCCAGTTGGCATACCTGCAGTGTCACTATCCCAAAAAGAGGATTTGGAGATAATGAACTGATGCTCTTGTAGAAAAGCTATAGGTTGGTCAACAATAATGTCTAAGAGACTGGGTTGCTGACGGAAGAGGAGGGAACGATAAGAGGTATCATCCCTAGAGTGATTGGAAGTGATATGGGACTTTAGAGGTTCTTCTAAATGTGGAAGAATAATGGTACTAAAGTCAACACGACGAGATACACTAGGAGAGTGATGGAGAATTGCTTATCTTGGTCTCTCAAATGTGGGTGCCCCCTTACCCAAACATTGGGTTTCGATGTAATGGCCACAAGGTGGATGTGGTGTGAACACATGGGTTCGATGTAAGGGGGAATATATAAATTCAGGGGTAGGAATTTCTTCCATAATGTCGTCATCGTGATAAAAGATGGGGTGACTGGTGGAAGAAGGACCACCGGACGTGGTGAAGCGACCTGAATCATCATCATGAGAAGAGAGGTTCACATGCGCATCGTCACAAGGGGTGACCGAAGAGTAAGTAGATAAAGGATCTACTGATGTTGAGCCCAAGATGATCGCTGAAGAAAGGTCGAGCGAAACAACAGGGGAGGATTCAGATGGAATGGTCCCCGAGGGTCTCATGGATGATGATAGGTAGAAAATTTTGGACGAAGGCTCCGTCATCTCGACATCAGGAGGGGGAATGTCAATGGGAGCAGTCATATCTGGTAGTTCTGCTGAAGCAGAATGCGCAAATATGGGAGAGGTGTACTCATTGCGCTTGGCCTCGAGTTGGTGGACCGCGGCTATAGAGGTGCGGAAGTCCTCGAGGCGGGGACAAATATGGGTGTGATGGCCATGGAGATCACACAAAGCACGGGGGTGGTTGGTGTGAATAGTCTTGGGGTTCTTGGCCGCGGTTGTGGAAGGAACAGAGGCTTCTGGGACCGCGGACTCAGGGAATGTGACATTAACCATGGGCTTTAGATGAAGTAATTCAGGACAGGTATGGGAGCCGTGACCGACAACATCACACAAAGCACCCTGGATGGTATGCTTTGGAGGCTGAGGAGGAGCAGGGTTTGTCGGGGCAGCCTTGTCCTTTGATGCCCCTTTGCGAGCTTTGCCCTTCTTACCCGAAGCGGTCGCAACAGGAGGTGGTTCCTGTTGAAGTGACTGAGGCACTGATGCAACGGGAGAAGCCATGGGGACCGGTTGAACCGGGGTCAAAGCGATATAAGGTTTGGGTTGACCAG
This sequence comes from Pinus albicaulis, assembly GCA_034641835.2. Classification (NCBI taxonomy): domain Eukaryota; kingdom Viridiplantae; phylum Streptophyta; class Pinopsida; order Pinales; family Pinaceae; genus Pinus; species Pinus albicaulis. Next base: position 830,952,177 of record CM076576.1, read on the forward strand.
GCAAGGTGGGGGCTAGAGGATCAAGGTACCAAACGGGAATCCCAAGTGTCAAGTTAGGAAGAGAGAGGGTGGCCATGACTGGTACCGTGTGCACTCCTGGTGGGGGAGCTAGGAACGGTATCTGACCAGAGGGGGAATGGCCAGGTGGGACGGCTCCTAAATGGCTAAGGCCTGGAGGAACCGTGCCAGGGGGATAAAGGGGCTCATGACTACCAACTGCAGGTGAAGGGCTAAGAGCAAGTTGCGGAGGGCAAGGTTGCTGACTAGCCGAAGCAGGTTGCTTGAGAGCAGCCCGAGACGATTGCATCATGCAAACATTCGATGAGCTGGGGTCAGAGATAGGAGGAGGGGGGAGACTAGGAAAAGTTCCAAGCAGGGAGGAATCTTTGTAAACGCCGGGGGAGACACTGGTCAAGGAGTCAACGGTTTGCTTGTTGGCTACAGAAGAGATGGTCGTCTCAGGTGAGGTCTGAGATTTTGGCTCATGATATGTCAACTGGTCAATGGTGACTATCTTTCCGTTATGGGGGAAAGACATCTTGCGGAAAACCGCGGATGGGACAGCAGACATAGCATACGTGTAGCTTCGCCCCAATAGAATTTTGTAATCTAGCGGGGCGTCGATGACTTCGACGTCAACGCAAACAGTCTTACCGGCGAGGGTGATAGGACAATTACGAAACATGCCAATGGGCTGGGAGGCATGACCGTCCCATGCTCGAAGGGTGATCGTGGAAGGGGCCAGTTCAGGGGATCCGAGTTGCTTCCAAACCGAAGCGGACATCACGCAGGTGGATTCCCCCTCATCAATGATACACCGGGATACGTTGGCATTCCAGATTTTGACTGGGATTTGGAAGGCGACGGAAGGAGGGAGAGGAGGATGGTCTGATTGAGTGGCGTCGAAAACAATCATTTGGTCGTCAGCAGGGTCTACAGCGCCCAAGGCAGATAGTAGAGCCTTCTTTTGGGAAGGGCGTGACTGGAGGAGTTCCAGTGTGGAAACGGCGGCAGGAGATTGCGCCAAATCATCTACTATGCTATACGAATGGGCAGCTCGACTGGGAGTAGTGTTTCGACGTAGTGGGCCCTTAGGTATCTTGGTATGAACCTTAACGTTTGGTTGAGGGATATGTAAGGGGCCACTAGGTGACGAAAGAGGCTCTATAGAACCTGAAGAAGGATGCTCGGAGGCAGACTGAGCAGGAGGCTTGGGGTACTGGCAAGACCGAGTTTGAAGGTGAAGGTCGACGGTCGGGGAAGGATCGGAGTTCATCATGAGGATCTGGTAATTGGAGGAACCAGAATGGGAAGGTTGAGGGGCCACCTGTCCGTCAGGTGGTTGGGTAGCCATGAATCCCTGCTGTGCATTCACCTGCTCTTGAGGGGGTGGTGACTGCTGTTGCAGGGGTTGAGAAGGCAAGGGAGGCGAAAACACATATGCTAGAGGAGCTGGCGCACCAGGCTGTGGATAAGGGTAATGGTTAGGTTGGGTAACATTGAGGTAAGCAGGAGGTTGGGCAAAAGGATGAGGCATGCCATATCCTGGATGCGTGCTACTGGGAGGGGGAGAAGTGCAAGAAGTAGTGCCCCCTCCCCCAGGAAAACCATAGCTCATGAGAGGTTGAGCGGATGGATGAGAGATAGATCTAACGATACGGTCGGCGGCATGAGGTGCCCCTGGTGTATGGGCATCATCGGGTTTGGGGAGATCAGGTAGGACAGTAGGATCATAACCTGTCTGAGCGTAGATCAGGTCATATTTTAACGCCATTTGGAGGGCATCTTCTTCGGTTTGAGGAAAATGTGATGCGACATCTTTCCCAATAGGGGACAAGAGAGATCTAAGGAACCAGTCCATGTAGACACGGTCTTCGAAGGGAGGAGATTGACATAGGCTCCGTCTTCGTCGCCATTCCTGGACATGGGTAGAAAGGCGGGTCGCAGAGGTTTGCTTGAAGGAAGTCAAGAGTTCGATACCAGTGTCATAACGAAGGGGAAGCTGGAAGTAAGATAAAAAAGCTCGGGCAAGAGTTGCAAAGGTGGTATGGGAGGAAGTGGGCTGACCAACATACCACTTGGAAGCTTCGCCTGTAAGCGTGCGTTGGAACAATCGAAGACGAACAGAATCATCGGTAATGGAGGTCGATGAACACCACATGTGGAAAGATCGAACATGATTTGAAGGATCTTCGCCAGCATGGCCGTCAAACTTTGGGATGTCGGACGGGAGCTTTGTCGGCATAGCAGTGCCAACTAGCATTATGTGTTAGGGGTCATTTATCAACCGGTCCAAATCGGGGAGGCTGAGGCCTGCCAAGAAGGGGAGCACGGGTGAAGCCGAGGTAGTTCCTGTGGTGGTTCTGCTAGTAGTAGTCCCGGCATTAGGGCCGGGATTCCCGCTAGTGTGAGGCCCTGGACCCGAAATAGTGGAGGTGACAGGGGGGAGAACCAGAAGGAAAAGAAGAACCCAAAGAATCAGAGAAGGACTGGCTCGACGACGGTGGGACGGAGCAGGTCGATCGACCGGAGACTGAGGGTGAAGGCCAAGGAGGCTCCGGGAAAGGTGTCTTGGGGGCGCAATGATGACAGGAAGAAGGAAACCGACAAGGGCAGAAAGGGACAGAATCAAGTAATTTCAAGGGCAGATAAGGTGCAGTGACAATTGATTTTAGAGTCTTTGCCAGGCGGTATTAACCAGGCGCTTCTTCACTTAGGGTCAGTGTGTGGTGTGCGTTAATTTTTAATTTTTAAACCCTTTCCGTTTTGAGAGCAAGAAAAAAGTGTGCTGCGTAGCTGGTGCTGCGTAGCTGAAAATAAACCTACAGAGAACAGAATAAAATGCTGAAATAACAGAAAAATAACAGCTACTTTTGCATCTATCTAACCCGAAGACGAGTCTCTCAAAACCTTTCCAAAAGAAAACTATGACACAAAGGAGGCTCGCGCGGATCTAGGGTCGAAAGGGACAGGGATCTGGAGGATAAAGCTGCAGGAAAGAGGTGTAGATCACAGCCAAGAGGCAGAGGCAAGGTGGCTGGAAAAAGGAAGGAAATCAGCAAAAACCGCAGGGGGCAAGGCGGAGGCCTTCAAAGGGGGTCCAAGCAAAACGACAAGAGGTGATTTGAAAGGAAAAGAAGCTGATTTCAATGGATCTGAAAGGGAGGTAACAGATCTGGAACAGAGGGGGCTGAAGCTCTGAAAAACCAACGGCTGAAACAGCTAAAACTCTTCCACAAAAAGTGGAGGGTGCGGCTACGGGGGGCTGAGTTCCCACTTGAAGTGAGCAAGATCGGAAACAAGTCAGAAACGGTACAGAGACGAGAGGGTGAGAAAACACGACGAAGCTTCAGAAAAAACCCGGAAAAGGTTCAAAAACGGCCAGAAAAAAAAGTCCGAGGTCTTGGTTTTTGATTTTTCGCTGGAGTCCGTGGTTTTGGGGTTTTTAGATGCGGGGGCTTCGAGGGTACTTTTTGGGCCAAAAATGCCCATTAAGCGCGCAAGGACTCTCGGCGTGACCCGAGAAAAAAAATATTCCGTCTCGGTACAGGTGATGTGTGGGTCCACACAACAATAGATGAAAGCACGGAAGTTAGAAATTTTGTGTTTGAGGGGCTTTGTAGGGAAAAAACCATGAAAATAGGAAAAACAAAAAGCGAAAAAGAAACCTAGGGTGCGTGGGCGGATATCACGGGGACGAACGACGGTCGTAATTTTAAAACTTGGTGTTAGATGTATGAAGTGAGCCGTATGAATTCTTCGTCGAGGTGTACGAAAAAGAACCACTTTAGCTACGCATAACTAATAGCCCTAACAACAATAGAGGCTACCAAACATCTTCAGATCTGCGATTAGTAGTTAAAATGCTGCAACAAACAGATCTATAAATGGAAAGACATTAAGCAGTAAAGTAAAGAGTTTGCTCCATGCATCCAACAGACAAGACAAGAACACGATTTTGAATGAATTTTTATATTACAGGGCACCTGGGAGGAAACAAGAAGGTGTATCCAGATCTCCTCAATGGGATGGGTTCTTTGCAGTCCTCAGCACTTCAGATCTAAGCTTTCTCTCTCTTGTAGATGTAGAAAACCCAATGTAGAAGGTAGAGCTCAATGGGAGCAAAATGGCAGAAATGAGACCAAGTGTATAGATCCAGAGTGATCTAATATGCAACAAAAGGTGAAGAATGATGGGGAAAACCCTCCTATTTATAACAAAATGTTGGGTCCTTCTAGATCTTGGTGCATGATTAAAATAATGTTAATCACATCTAGATCCACCTCTATGGAATATTTTATTATTATTTGTTGGAGGGAAAGGGTGTTTGACTTGGGTCAAATCCCTTGATTAGTGAAAAATAAATAAATAAATGATTTATTTATCTTTTTAAGGAAGTAGTTGGGATATAATCAAATAAATAATGATTTAGTTGATTAATGGTGGTTGATTTGGTCATATTTAACAAGGAATATTATTTAAATAATTATTCCTAGAAAATAATAAGATAACTATGGGTTTATCTCATTAATTTCTTTGTTTTTGGGTTAAACATAACTGGGAATAATAATTAAATTATGGTTTAATTAATTATTCCTTTTGGGGTTTCCTAATTAACATAGTGAAAGTAGTTTTACTTGGGGTAAAACTGGTCTTACATGGTGTACTTGGGTCCATCTAATGATGAAAGGTTAGATGACCAAAAAATGGTGTAACAGCTGCTTAGCCTAGATTGCATTGGGATTTCCTATTTAGGAGTTCCATCTCTTCCCATTGAGGAGATCTTGGGAGAGCTTGTATTTATTTTCCACTATCTGGTTAGAGACCAAGCTTCTACTTCCAACTACAATGCAGATCCAGTGAGGGTTTTCTTGCTTTTGTAAGATGCAATAAGTGGAATACTAGATCTGTTCAGATCTAGCTTGTATTCAAGCCTCTTCTCGGTGAGTGTGTCTTTTAACATCTTGGAAAAGTGCATCCATTGTTGGAGCTTCAGTTTTTGATCCTGGAATCAGGCCAAAGCATTCTACATCACCAACTACGCAGCTCCTTGAAGAGACTACGTCCTTTTTGCAGGTAGAGTTGCAGTGGGGTTTTTGTATCAGCTTGGAGGAAAGATCTCTGGTGAAAGGGACCCTTCCCTTCACTCTGGTGATCCATGCATTGGCCAACCAATCCATGTTCCTTTCATATCTAATCTGCTATGTATCATATTCTTCAGAAATTTCTGAATATTATTGATCTATTCTCAGATCTATTCATTGATATCCATCTTTTGCTGAGAACCCCAAAGGGAGTGTAAAGAAGAGCCTCTTTGTCACATGGATCTGTAATAGATCCATATTTTTAAGTAAGTATCTACCATAGATCTGAGTTATAATGAAATAATGATTCAGCCTCCTGAAAATTATGTTTTCTATCTCATTCTGCATTTTCTTGTGTTGTAGTGTCTCATTGTGAAGCCTTGATCCATGTAAAACTTCTGTATTTCTCTTATATATTGCATAAATCATATAATAGGCCTGATTTAATGATTTTCATAATTATTTTCATCTAATATATTCAGAAAATCATGCTGCTTAAGCTTCAGTAAATTCTGCATTAGCCAAGCCATGGGGATTGAGCCTTTTTAGCCCCGTCAGGAGAGGGAGACTTGTTTAACTTAGCTAGAATGATTTTTTTAAGCTAAAATTTGGTATGGGAGTCCCTCATGACCTAAGCTAACAGATAAAACCATCAATTTCCTTTTTTTTTATGCATATTTCTGAAATGACCATTTTAGGGCTTAAACCATTGTTTTTCCGCACCTTTGGTTGAAGGGATAGATCACTTTCCTTTCTAATGCATATATTACTGATATTAAAGTGTATATTAACACATCCCATGTGTTATTAGCATTCTGCTACTCCAATACAATGTTTATATATTGCTGCAGTCCCTCATTGGACATTTATCAAGCCATACTAGGTGTGGGAGGCCTGTGTGCCCCACATAGTTTGTTTGGTTTCTGATCTCCTATATGAATTGGGTGTTTGATTATCAGATATAAGGAATCCAAGGGCTGATATTGGTTTCTAAAGCACACATCCCTGAAAAATGTGTTTTTCAGGCCTGTTTTGCTGAGCAGTCCCTTTTTGGATATTACAGTGGTATCAGAGCATGATATCTGGCTCAGCTTGTGAGATCCAGATATCAGAAGACTAAAGAGAATGAGAAAATTTTAGAATGATGGAGATAATGATATTATTTTCATCAGTTTTCAGATCTAAGAAGAGCCTCTCCAAAGATTTTAAACAGAAGAAAGAAGAAAGCTGCAGTGAGACATCTAGAAGGTTTCAAGAAGAAGAAGAAGGATCAGGCACTAACTATTTTCATAGAGGGAGTGGAGAGAAAGAAGATAAATTAGAACATGAGATTCTAAGTAGGTAGTTGAAAGAGTACAAGTGTCACTCTAGAGCCTTCAAGGAGACTCTAACTTTTCCTCAATTCATCCAGATGAGGGAAGAGAAGAGACCTTGCAGTAAAAGGGTGCTCAAGAGATTTGAGGAGGATAAGTCCTCACTATCTCTTGAGGAGATTTGCACGAGCACTATGAAAGCCTTGGAGGGGCAGCCTTCAACACCTACAGTTGAGGAAGCCAACATTGTGAAAGAAATAACTCTTGCAGCCATGCAAGGTGTTCCCAAAGTACAACAAGGTATGATTGCATTTCCACTTCCTATTATTGCAACAGACCTTTAAGAAGATTGTGGTAATAGGCTATTGTATGACCCAGGATCATCACTTACTACTAATCTAGAGTAGCAGGGTTTCACTGCGCTATCTAGGAGTAGCAATGAAGAGTTAAGGACCCATTCCTCATGGGAACATTCATATGCTAGCTTCATTCAGGAAGCCATGGAGGAAGAGATGTCAAAGGGTAGACATCTTGGGATGAGAAACTCTTTCTCTTCTCTAGATGAAACTCTCTCAATGAGCATGCCACAGCTCAAAGAGAGACTTCTACTTGCAGGAGCTATAAGGCCTCTTGGGTTTTGGAAAGCTATGCATGAGGAGGAGGTCTCATCAGGAGATCCCATTGGAGGTGCACTTCAACATTTCATGAGGTGCAAAGTTCTTAAAAGGTTGGAGGAGCATGGTGTCCTACCTTGGGAGGATACCAAGCAATGGAAAAATGAGATCCATCACCCACATTGGTATGAGTGGATGGTAGTATGGAGCAAGAGGTTTTCAAACCCCTTGCAGATTTATCATACAGGCCAGCAAGAAGCATGGCTGCGCTAGTTGTTTTTGGGTGAGTTTGGTCATTACCCAAAAATTTATATTTCTTTAACTGATGCCTTGAGTCTCAATGAGAGGATGCATAAGAAGAAGGCATGGTTTTTATGGCTATTAATAAGAGAGTTTGGACATCATATGTCAAATCTTATGTCCATGTGTTTACCTTTGTCAGATATATGTCTCATGTGCTCCCATGTATTTATCTTTGAGATGTATTTCATGTATGTATATTTCTTTCGGAGGAAGGATAACTTTCCTATGATGTATAAGGGAGCTGGTTTGTACTATGTTAATGAGGCATCTCACATGTCCATCATTATATTATTTCTCCATGATCTGCATTTTGATAACGCAAGGAGGAAGCATGAGTTCTTGTTGCTATGGATATTATTGAGAGAGTATGGGCTAGAATCTCTCCATACTCATCATGATGTTTTAGAAGGAATATATGGCACATTTTCTTGTTATTTTTATCATGTACAACTGATATATATTGTTGTGTAATGCTACCTAGTAGATGAGCACTCATGCACAACTAGTACCTTGTTGGAGGACAACTTGCCACATGACATTCTCAAGTAGCAGTTGGAAGAACTTCGTTGTATCCCTTGGGTATACCATTGGTATCATGGGACCATAGATATATTTTTGATTTGGATACCAAATCGTGATGAGGTTCCCTTTCTTTTGGATGGGATGGTTTGGGCCAAGACTATTTTCAAACTTGGCCACTCCCTTGATGGGCTAAGGGAGGTCTTGCAGCATGATGGGTGCTTCCCTAAAGCACCAAATATAAATTTCACCTTCAGCAATGATGGGATGATGAGGGTAGCAATTAAGTGGTATGTAAACCACTTACCACATCTAGATCTGAAGCAGGGAGGAGATGACCTGTGCAGGTTTCTATTGGGTGAGTGTGGATACCACCCAAAGTTTTTGATTTCTTGTCTCATGCATTGTATTTCAAGAAAGGGATGCATAAGAAGGAGGCATGGTTTATTTGGTTGACAAGAAGAAATTATGGGCACCCCATGATGAATTCCATGTCCATAAATTTTCTTATACCTATGATGTATGTACATGTATTTATGTTTAGAACAAATATCATAATCATGTATGTACCTTCGGTTGGGGGAGAATGTAACCTTCTCATGAGGTGGCATAAGAGAGCTTATTTATATCATGATGATGATGATGCTCTGATCTTTGTTAGGAACATGAGAAGAGGGATGACACATTGGTTGAGTGTGTCCTTTGGGAATGAATCTCCCATATTCATTCATGCTTCAAGAGGAGGATAACACATTGTATGGTTGCTACATCATATCCTTTGTTTTCTTATGCAAGGAGCCATACGTTGGGCTTATGTCATTGGAAGAAGTCTCTCACTTGGGAGAATTTGAAACAAGACATGTGTTTCTTGAATCATATTCAGCCAGGATCTATTATCCTCTACTATTTCCAAGCTTTGAAGAAGCTTGTTGCAGCAAGAAGTGGTGGGATGACCACTTATTGTACTATGATTTGAGGCAGCAAGATGAAGGACAATGCTGGTCTCAAGGGAGGGACTATTGTCACCATCCAATATGTCATATGAAACTTAGTCCATGTTTCTTTTGGAGCACATATGGTGAAGATCCTCTATTCTCTATATGCATGGAAGATTGGGCAAGGAGGCTCAATAGAATCCATGAAGGGAATCATGAAGTTCCAAGTCTCTTTTGGCTTCATGAGGACTATATTACTGCAGCCCAGGATCATCAGCACCATATTTATCATAAATGGAGGGAGAGACAACGTGAGAATTCTCATCTATCATTTCCAACCATGGAGCCCATACACATTGCATATGGTGGGGATTGGAGACTATTTCTTTGAGCTATCAAGGATGGATCACTTTGTTTGGTTGATAGCATGGAGATTGAAGTTTCTCATGGGGGTTGAAGTACCCAATATTTACCATCTCTCGTGCCTTGAGAAGGCCAATGGAAAACATATGATTATTTTCATGTATCTCCCACTACTTCATGATGACATCTATTTGGTTCATCCACCAAAGGAAAACTCATATTCTTGGGAGGAGACAATTCCATTGGAGATTCCGCAAAGTCCTTGTGAGTTGCTTGAGGAAAAGCAAGATTTTGGAGGGAAGGACTGTAATATTCCTAATTAGTCTTAAGCTAATAGGAATATTCATTTGTTTTTCTTTCTTTGTTTAAAGAATAAATATGTAAAGGAGGTTCATAAAACTCCTAATAAAATAATAAATCAATGCCCAATGTGAACAAGGATAAATATGGGCCACTTGTAAAAACACACTTGAGTGTGAAAGAGACTGAATCTATTGACCAAGTCAACCACGACCAAATCAACCATGCTGTCCAGATACAGTGAATCTCCTAGAAGGACAGCACAATCAAGTTGGAGGCTACACATGTGAATGGGGCTAAATCATTGAAGGTGGTTTAGGGTTTTACAATCTATTGATCTTATAAAAGGAAGAAGAGGGCAACATATTGAGGTTTTTCATGATTTTATTTCTGAATTTCTGTCTATTTAGACAAACAGCTTTCTTGGCTACTTAGCCTAGATTGCATTGGGATTTCCTGTTTAGGAGTTCCATCTCTGCCCATTAAGGAGCTCTTCGGAGAGCTTGTATTTCTTGTCCACTATATGGTTGGAGACCAAGCTTCTACTTCCAACTGCAATGTAGATCCAGTGAGGGTTTTATTTCCTTTGTAAGCTCTAGCAAGTGGAATACTAGATTTGTTCAGATCTATCTTGCAATGGAGCCTCTTCTCAATGAGTGTGTCTTTTAACCTCCTGGAAAAGTGCATCCATTGCTGGAGCTTCAGTTTTTTATCCCGGCATCAAGAAAAAGTATTCTACATCACCAAATGCACAGTTCCTAGAAGAGACTATGTCCTTTTTATAGGAAAAGTTGCAGTGGTGTTTTTGTATTAGCTTGGAGGAAAGATCTCTGGTGAAAGGTACCCTTCCCTTCACTGTGGTGATCCATGGATTGGAAAACCAATCCATGTTCATTTCATATCTGCTCAGCTGTGTATCATATTCTTCAGAAATTTCTAAATATTATTGCAGATCTGTGGCTTAAATCTCAAATCTGTTCATTGATATCCATCTTTTGTTGAGATCCCCAAGGGGAGTGTAAAGAAGAGCCTATTTGGCATATGGATCCATAATAGATCTATATTTTTATGTAAATATCTGCCCTAGATATGTTTTATAATGAAATACTACTTTAGCCTCTTGAAAATTACATTGTCTATCTCATTCTGCATTTTCTTGTGTTGTAGTGTCTCATTATGAAGCCTTGATCCATGTAAAAATTTTGTCTTTCTCTGATATATTGCATAAATGATATCATAGGCCTGATTTATTTATGTTCATACTTATTTTCATCTAATAGATTCAGAAAATCGTGCTTAAGCTTCATTAAATTCTGCATTAGCCAAGCCATGGGGATTGAGCCTTTTTAGCCCTGTCAGGAGTGGGAGACTTGTTTAACTTAGCTAGAATGATTTATTTAAGCTGGAATTTGGTATGGGAGTCCCTCATGACCTAAGATAACATATCCAACCGTCACTTTCCTATTTTTTTAAGAAGATTTCTGAAAATGACCATTTTAGTGCTTAAATCACTGTTTTTCCCCACCTTTGGTTGAAGGGATAGATCACTTTCCTTTTTGCTGCATATATTACTGATAGTGAGGTTTTTATTAACACATTTATGCATTATTAGCCTACTTCTACTCCAATGCAATGTTTATATATTGCTGCAATCCCTCATTGGACATTTATCAAGCCATACTAGGTGTGGGAGGCCTGTGTGCCCCACCTAGTTTGTTTGGTTTATGATCTCCTCTTGGAATTGGGTCTTAGATTATCATGTCTAAGGAATCCAAGAGCTGATATTGGTTGCTAAAGTACACATTCCTGAAAAATGCTTTTTTCAGGCATGTTTTGCTAAGCAGTCCCTTTTGGGATATTACATCTCACTACCTCCAATCACCCCCGTGCCATATCCCAAGCATGAACATGGGATCTCACTAAACACATCACTCACAACCAATCCAGGGTTTCCAAAGGCAAAACCACCTCAAACCTCAACTAGTGATTCCACCTAATGGGCGGACATCACAACCATCATGGATTGGTCTCCATCCAAGCTATTCCATGGATCCAGAGTGTTTGTTCCAACTAGGGCTTCAAGTAATAGTAACTCAACCCCAAATTTTACAGGGCTTCTAAAGCATTTTTCTAACCAGGGCTTCCAGGACTAGTAACTGAACCAATCTAGGGCTTCCGAAATGATTTTCCATCCAAGATTTCCAGGAAGAGTAACTCAACGCACAGTTTTCTGATGGCATTCCTGAATTTTTGTCCAACCAAGGCTCGATGAACTAGTAACTCAACCCAACAACCAAAGGAATCATGAGACCCAACTAGAAATAATCAATGGAATAAACCTACAACACCATGGCTATCTAGGAAATGGAAAGGCTAGGAAAATTCACATACATGCAAAAACTAGTGAGGAAAACATACATGCAACTCCGTACCTTGGATCAAATCTTGTTTTAGTTGCTTATCCCAGTTTCTGCTCCAATTCAAAAAGTATCCACACTCTCCAACAGTGCTCCAAGAATACTTTAAGTATCCAAGAGAATGAGAGAGAAATAATAATGATAGAGCTCCAAAAATTCATTGAACAAAACATTACCCACTGATCCTCATAAGAATTTTTATTAAGGAGGCCTCTATTTCCTTCATTATCCTTGTCACATGCAACCTGTGATGTTTCACCTTCCTTTTATCCTATTTTTCATTATTTTCATAAATAAATACCAAATAATCATGCCTTTCCAAAGCCTTTGTCATTTCATTTTCCAATTTCCTTTAGCCATAATAAACTAAATAAAGACCCACTAGGATGTTTTTCCCATCATTCAACTTGAATATGTGCCCCTTTGACCATGGTTATTATATATTTTTTACATTGATTTTTTTTCCAGGGCTATTACATCCACGATGACCTGATTATGGACTGGTTAAGTAGAGCGAAGTTGTATGAGATTCCATGTGTCACTGTATCAACATTTGTCCTTGAAATTTCTATAGGAAAAACTACATTCCATCAAATTTTGACCACTTTTTACAATATTCAAGATCGATGTCTGAAACAAAATTTATGACTATTTTTGCTATGTCACCTTTTTGAGACGAAATTCTTAAGCTTGTAAAAACCCTAACTTCCTCAGATCATATCTCCAAAAATATAATGAACCAATATCTACAATTCATACACAAGGTTCACCAATATTTCGAGTCTATGTGGTTGCAATAAGCTTCTGAAACTTTGTAGAAATAAAATTTATAGCTAAAATAACAAGATGACATTTTTTAAGAAGTGAAACCATAGAATCCAATTCTTTGATACCAAAATTTATGCAACCACTAACAGAATAGAAGAATATATTGATAAATGACTTAAAAATTAGTCTCTTCGAGGGGGGAACCTCTTTACATTACATAAATGAACAATTATTGGATGATTTAAATGACTAAATCCCCTTTCTATATATAGGAGTCTAAGGGATCATAATATAATTATAGTTGACATAATAATAGTATTTTACAGGCTCAATAATAACAATAGTGAGATTTTATGGGGAACAATAATAACAATTTATTAAATATAATGTTTTTTTTATTCAATAAGATGTATAGAAAAATACCTACTAAAATCAAGCCTACTGAAGCTTCAACCAAAATCACTTATGTTGGTACCTTTGATCCTGATTTTTGTTTATTATTGAGAGAAAGAAGATCTACAATACTAACAAAAATTCAATACAATGCACTAGAGGTGTAATCTAATGTATTAGCAGCTAATAGGCTTAGAGGAGGGAATGACAGAGACAAAAGGAAGCAAAATGCTGAAGTTTCATCTTCCAGAACTTCTGACATAGATCCTAAGCTAGATGAGCTAACAAATATGGTTAATTCATTGACCACTGAGATGTCCAAGCTCAATATGGAAGCAAGACAAGTTACTACTAGAAATGTTTCATTTTATTAGCCTAATAGGCAGCAGTTTAGAAGACCTAATATTCCTCAAATCTTGTAGCGAGAACAAAGAGATGCTGATGAAAAAAAAAGTGTAGCCCCCTTTGCAGAATGTTATGTTTAAAGATGAAGAGGAATTTTAAGGGTTGGAGAAAGTTGATGATATCAATTTTCTAAGAGTTAAAGAAGGGTTAATTCAACTTACACAAGAAGAGTATGAATACTTCATGTCATATACTAAGAATAATGAAGTGATTTCTGATCATTCCATGGTTGCAGTTGATCATAAAAGTATATACAAAATCATATCAAATAATATTGATGATAACTCAAATCAAGTTGCACAGCCAAAGAAGAATAAGGATAGAGTTAAAATTCTAGCAAAAAAGCAAGTGGCTAAACCAAGCAAGCGAGAAGCAGCTAACCCTCCTTCACTTGACGTAAAAATTTCTCACAAGATGTACTTTTCTTTCAATTTTGAAAATGAGTTATAAAAGATTAAGGTTCTTGTTCATCTTGTAGAACTCAAGAAAAATTATGATTTCAAAAATACTTTTATGAAATCTCTGTAGCCTCCAGCTACTGAAGTAGCCTCTGATTTTTTTGACCTTCAACATGACAATTCCATTGTTATTTTAGGTCCACTGGTAGAAGATAGAGAAGACTCTACCCCTTCCTTCTATCTATATCTGAATATTCACGATTATATCCTACATAATTGTTTAATGGTCTCTCGAGCCTCACATAATTTAATGACCAAGGTAGTCATGGATGAGGTAGGTCTAGAAGTAACTAGAGAATACCAAGATTTGTACTCTTTTTATTCTTGAAAAGTCCAATGCCTTGGTGTCATCAAATACCTTGCAGTAAGTATCTTTCAATTATCCATGAGAGAGATGGCAATGGATGTTGTTGTAGCTAACATTCCTCCTTGTTATAGCATCATTTATCACCTCTATATACTTGATGATTTATGTATTGGCCTTGGGTAGCCCTTTCCATTTAGACTTGGTCCTTTTCTTAAAAAATAATATTTTGAATTCCATACGCGATTTTTCCCTGTCAAAAATGCATGTATTCACGGGTCCACTAATATTTGACCTGCGTATATAATTTAAAATATTAAAAAATATTAAAAATACCTATTATTTGGGTGGGGTTTACAGGTTTTACTTGAAGCCCACCTAAAGCAGCCCATGGCCAAACTTTTTCTCAACTGAAAAACTAATTTGAGGAAGTATAAATACACCTCATGGGAAGGCCTTATAGACGAGAGAGAAATATATTGATACAATAGTCTGTTTAGCCCAGATCTAGTCTGATTATCCCTGTGCCTCCTGCACTTCCCAGGTTTAGGAAATCCTTGTTTCCTTCTTTGATATGTTCACCTCCTTTATGTGATATCCGTGTGCACATTTATGGAAGAAGATTATTGAGGCTTGGCCTGGACAGATTTGGAGGACGATTTCGCTTGGAGTTGTGGCTGATTTCAGGTGATATGTCTCCACATATTTTACATACATCAATAAAGAAGCTTTGTCCCATTCTTGATGTCATGATCTTTAATTATTTTTATACATCTTAATTATTTTGTAATTTTTAATATAATGTTTTTTTCTATAAGATTATATGATCTAACCTCTAAAATTTAGGATATATATTTTGTACAACTAGTCTATGTGCTTTTTCTTGAGTGAGTTGTGGGTTTTGAAGCACATGCAGAAGCAAAGGGTTTGAACCCTGCAGGAATGACCTCAAATGTAGGACATGCAAGTAAGTTCATATCTCCCAAGTTTAGTAGTTTAAGCATTAGGACCATTTGTTTGATTGCTTCTTGTTGTTGTATGCCTTCTCCTCTGTTAGATCCCTCAACCTAGACCCTAGGGTAGTTTCACCTGTAACATAATTGGTGACTTCACTAGGGATTATATCTATGTAATTCCTATTTTGGGTTGTTTTCATTGGATTTGGGTTCCCTGATTGATCTGGCCACTTTCCCACTCTTATTGGTTCTTTATCGATCCAGGAAAAAGTCTCGATCTTCTGGATCAGGCTTGGATTTTTTATTTTTTCTTTGTTGCCTATTTTGTATGCAACTTCTAGTGCATAGAGTCATGTATAGACACATTCTAGTCCAAATAAACATGAATATACATGAGTTTCCTTAGACACAGTCGCATATGCACGCTAGTTGTGCACTACCACTCTGCGTATGGTCAGTTTCAAATGAAAAAAATATTTTTGGAGTCATGTAAGGTATTTTTTCCTAATTTTGGCCACTTCTGTAGAACCTTTGTTATGTATGGATAGTGTTTCTATCTATTTTGTATCAATTTCTCTTCTTATTGCTTGAAAACCTTGTCAACCTATGGTTTTCCTTGCTTGGTGAAGTTACAATTTTGGCTTTTGCACCAGGACTTATTCCTGAGGTTCTTGGCTATTCTGTCATTTCATAACAGTGAGTTTGTATTGGTTTTCTCATGCTTAGCCTTGTTATTGCTTCACATTTTGGTTTTTTCTTGTTAGGCTTGCTTGGTTTCTTGAGATGAGCTTTTCTCTCAAATCTTGAAGTTGTCTTCTTGGTTTCTTGAAGCTTCTGTGATTGTTGTAGTTTTGTACTATTATTTCAAGTCATTTTCTTTAGTTAGTTACTTCATTCCATTTATTGAGTCCCTTCATGAAGTGACATGGTTAGCTTAGGGAATTTGGAGTTTATTGTTTACTCAATTTTACGATTTGGAGTATTTGGTAGTTATTTCTCTTCTCAAAGAGATTTTGTTGCTTCCTTAAAAAGTAAAAGGACAAAAAATCATTGGTGTTTTTTGTAATATTCCTAATTAGTTCTAAGCTAATTGGAATATTCATCTTTTTTTTATTTCTTTGTTTAAAGAATAAAATTGTAAAGGAGGTTCATAAAACTCCTAAACAGTGAATAAATCAATGCCAAATGTAAAAAGGCTAAACATTGGTTGTTTAAACACTTAGGTGTGAAAGGGGCTAGATACTTTGACTAGGTCAGCCTTGACCAAACCTACAACGTTGTCTTGGAGGAGTGACCATCAATGAGGCACAACGTAGTTTTAGATGGATATGGATTGTGTGAAATAAGTGATTTCAATGAAGGTGGTTTAGGGTTTACATGCTCTTAAATTATAAAAGGAAGAGGATGGCAACATGAGAGGGTTGTTGATGATATTGTATTTTTCTGAGTGTATTTTATGTTTATAGATATCTCATTCTCTTTCTATTTAGCTGAGAATAATGTTGTTTAGCATTGGGTGTTGCTGATCGGGAATCCCACCTCTTCCCATTGAGTAGCTCTTGGGAGAGTCTTGTATTGCATAGTGCACTATCTGGCTTGAGGCCCAGCTTCTTCTTCCAACTTAAACGGAGATCCTATTGAGGGTTTGGTTGTCTTTGAAAGCTGCAGCAAGTGGAGCCTAGATCTACTCAGATCTATATCATTTCAATGTCATTTTTCAGTGGAGGAGGATTCTACTCCATTGAGAGGAGATTGTTGGAGTGCTTGGGCTTCATTTTATGATCTTGGCATCTGGACAACCATGTTATAAACCCTACAGTGCAGTATTTCTTCCAGAACTACATTATTCCTATAGGTGTTATTGTAGGGTGTTTTGGCACATCATTTGGAGGAGTGGTTTTCAAGTGTTGGGGATCTGCCCTTCACCTTGGAGATCCATCGCAGAGGATCATTATTTTTCTCATATCAGATCAGATCTGAATATTTCTGAATAGCTGCATATTTCTGTAGTTCTACAGACTTAGATCTCAAATCTATTCCTTGTACATGGTGTAATGTTGAAAACCCCAAGGGGATTTTTAAGAAGAGCGATTATAGTGTATGGATCTATTATAGATTTGAATTT
Source organism: Pinus albicaulis (assembly GCA_034641835.2). Lineage (NCBI taxonomy): Eukaryota > Viridiplantae > Streptophyta > Pinopsida > Pinales > Pinaceae > Pinus > Pinus albicaulis. The sequence continues at coordinate 830,969,434 of CM076576.1, forward strand.
TCAAGCACTCATTTGCTCTAGATCTAAAGTGTAATCAACACCTATTCTAGCCTAATAAAATAACTTTTTCAAGGCATTTTCAAACTATATGTATGGTTGCAGTACCTCTTTTTGAGGATTTTCTTCTATTGGTGAATTGTATTTCTAGTTATGCATCTTATGGGCAACATTGTACATCTATTTTGCTGTTGTAAATACATTTGAAACGTCTTCTTATTGGACTCTTTTTGTATTTTAGATGAACTGCATTATCTTCCTGCATATCTATCTTGTATTTCTGCATTTCCCATTTGGGAATATTATAGTGGTATCAGAGCATCATCTTGGCACAACCTGTGCTTTCTAAGAAGCCAATATGTCTTTTGAAGAAGAGAAGCCTCTTACTGACAAAGAGAAGAGGTATCTAAAGAGAAGACAGAAGAAATTTGATTACACCAGTTATAATGAAGACAAGGGTAAAGCCCCTGTATCTGGAAGTGAAGAAGAAGAAAAGGATTTTCCTAAGATCCTTTTGAGAGCCATGCAAGATCTTGCTAGAGAGATCAAAGAGATGAGAATGGACAGAATGAAAGAATCCTCTAAAGGATTCCATCTTGGAGAAGGATCTGGCATATCTCATCACTCGAATGATCAACCAATGCATTAGCCACAAGTTTCCCAAGGCTCTACCATGCTTACCTTTTTGGCTGTGGGAAATGAAGGGTTTCAAGAGAATGAATCCCTTGAAAGCTATTTTGAAGAATATGAGTCTCAATAATAAAATATTCAAAGATCACTTGAGTTTTTAGGAGTTTTGTCACATAAAGGACAAAAGAAGACCATGGCATCATCATAGAGGTGGTGGATTCATTCAGAATCATGATCGACACCACACTATGGGAAGATTATTTTTACCCAAGTTGTCTGCCAAATCTTGGGTTGAAAAACTTGACATCTACTTTTAGTTAAACAAGGCTCCAGAGATAGAGGCTATCAATATTGTAGTGCTGCACCTTTAAGGTGAAGCACATGACTGGTGGTTCCATGGCTTGTCTACATTGGGTCATGCCAATGTGATTGCTTATTCAAAGTTCACTAGAAGGCTGGTGGAAAGGTTTGACAAAAGAGATCCCGAGGCACCATGGATTAGCCTTGCAAAGTTAAAGCAATCAGGTAATATAGAAACTTACATTTCTGAATTTTTAAGATTATATGTTATGGTTCCTAATTTGTTTGCAGCAAGAAGGGTGTAGATTTTCATCAAAGGTTTAGATGAACCTCTTCATGGGTTGGTTAAATCTACCAAGCCCACTACCCTACATGATGTTATTGAAAGGGCTAGAGACCTTCAAGATGCCTTTCCAAAAGCAAAGGCAAGCTTTCATCATAAGCCCTCTTTTCCTCCAAAGGGAAAGGAAGAAAAATTTGCTCCTTCAAAGGAGAGCTCATACAAGAAGCCTCTTGATGATGAAGTCCAAAGAGATTTAAGAAGAATGAAGTTGTGCTTCACTTTCCAAGAATCATGGGCACCTAGACATAGATGTGCTTCTAGAAAAGCACATTACATAGAGGTCTTCTCTAATGATGAAGAGGAAGAAGAAGAGGAACCAAGGAGAGGTCACAACGCTGACAATGCAGGAGGAGAGCCAACACCATGAGGAGATGGAAATAGAGCTTTTTCTCCTATTGTAGGGGCTATTGCATCTTTGAGAGGAGTAACTAAGTACTTTACATTAATATTTCAAGGTTCCATATTGAATTAGAGGGTTTCTGTGTTGATTCATAGTGGAGCTACCCACAATTTCATTGATGCCCATCTAGTGCGAAGGAGGGAAATACCCACTGATACTTTTGAGGGATTCTTTATTTTGGTCCCAGGAAATAGAACAATGCAATGCATGCATTATGTTCCATCACTTTCAGTCACCATGGGAACATATACATTGGTTGATCACTTCTTTGTGGTTGACATACCTAACACCAATGTGATTTTGGGTGTTCAAGGGCTGATTACATTGGGAAAAGTCACCATTGATTGGGAGGCTTTGCAACCGGAATGGGTGGACAGAAAGACTGCTAAGACTCAAATGATCAAATGCATGCATACATATCCCTCACATTCCACTTTCACACAAAAAATAGAGATGTATTTGCACAATGGAAGCAAGGACCTTACAGTCCCATCTATCATGCTCATGAGATTTCTGCAGGGGACACTATTATCTAGTGGAAAACCCCCTAGGAGGCCACCTGATTCAGATTTTGTGGGAGATCTCTCACAACATGATATTACAAGCTTAGATCTAGGAGGGATGGGAGCATTGGAATACAATGATACAGCACTGGGAGTCTTGGTTAGGCTCAAGGAGGAGGGAGATCTTCTACCAACATCATCATTACCCACTCTTATTTCTGATTCTGTGCTATGGGAGGAGAAGAATGGAAGGAATGGACTTCCAAATTATACCTTTGGAATGGGAGATGTCAAGGAGGAGTTCAGCCACATTATAGAAATTTAAGTTGATGGATCATCAGTGCTGTCATTGTTGGGTAACTTAGATCCATACTGGAAATCCCAACTGTTGGTGGATTATTCTGAGGATCTTCACACTTGTATGATTCTTGATGACGAGCTGCATGAAGAGGGATATTTATTCCAAGATGGAGTCATCTATTATCATGATAGGATAGTCTTGTCTAGAGCCTCCCACCACAAGGATAATTTGCTACAAAGGGCCTATGAAGAGTATTGTTTTAGCCACACATATTCCGTGAAACTCAACAACATCATCATGAGAAGCTACCATTTGGAGGGCTTTGAAGGAGAAATATATCAACATTGTCAAAGATGAATGTACCATGTAGAGATGGAGCAACAACATAAGTCCGTGAAAGATTCAATTCAGCCATCTCTTTCTTCTTTTGATAGAGGATATAGATCTATGCACCACTCCATTTGTATGAGGAGGATTGTTGGTGAAGAGCACACTCATGAAATCATGTTTTACTTTCTGATTGGATGTATTATTTTACCATGTATATGTAGGCCATGACTCCAAGGAGGAGTATTGTACGTTATAAAATCCATGGCCAACTTGGGGCCACAAAAATTTCTGAACTTGGCCACTCTCTTGGAGGACAAAGATAGATTTTGTTTCATGATGGGTGCTTTGCTAAGGCACCAAAAATATCTCACACTTTCAGCCATAGTGAGATAACATGGGAGGCAAGTAAGTGGTGGGGAAACCACTTACCACATCTTGATCTAATGCAGATAGAAGATGCACTGTGTTGGTTCCACATGTGGGACTGTGACCCAACTCGATATGCACAAATTTCTATTTGTATGTATGTTGTTTTTATCCCATACATTAATGATGTACTTGTAATTTCTATGGGAATGTATGGAGGGAGGATGGGAGAAATGTATGTACCTCATGGGATGGAGACTCTCTATGTGTCTTATGCTACATTTTTCAGGGAGAGAATTGGGCTAGCCATGTTTGTTTCATTTGAGTTATTGTCTCCTTATGGGATGGATTATTTACATCTCATGGGAACTTTGGAGGAGAAATTCATGGAGGGATGGATTGGTGAAAATTTAGCTTATGGAGGAAGCTTATCACATGTTGGTGTCACCAATGGAGGAGGAGAGGAGTTGCAATACTCACCTTATGAGTTTCTTGAGGACACACAACATTTGGTAGGCGAGGACTGTAATATTCTTAATTAGTTCTAAGCTAATTGGAATATTCATTTTTTTTTCCTTCTTTATTTAAAGAATAAAAGTGTAAAGGAGGTTCATAAAACTCCTAAACAGTGAATAAATCAATTCCAAATGTAAAAAAGGCTAAATATTGGTTGTTTAAAAAAGCACCCTTAGTTGTGAAAGGGGCAGGATATTTTGACTGAGTCAACCTTCACCAAATGTACAATGTTGTCTTTGAGGAGTGGCCATCAATGAGGCACAGCACAGTTTTAGATGGAGATGGATTGTGTGAAAGAATTGATTACATTGAAGGTGGTTTAGGGTTTACAAGCGCTTAACTTATAAAAGGAAGAGGATGGCGACATGAGAGGTGTTGAGCCCCAAAGATGTCCTTTTCTTTCACCAAATTTCACTTCATTTCCTTTGTCCTTTAACAATTATAGGCTTAAAAGATCAATAGGATTGATTAAAGTCACTTTAAGAGTGCATAAAATAACTGAATTACTAAACTTTTGTGGTCTTGTTGTTGTAGTGATTTTTGACTAGACTTAGCTACAGAATGCAGCCATTATGTAGCTAGTTGCATATTCTGCAGCTATATTTATGTTAAGAGAGGTTACAAGTGTCACTTAAAGGAAAAACACATATGGTTGAATTCCAAAACTCACCTACATCATTCCTTTCCCTCTACGAAGTCTGAGAAAAAATATGCAAGTGGTTATGCACGTGGAGGAAACCAAAACTAAGAAGTAGACTTCTACCAGGACAAGGACTCTGCAGATGTCTTCAGCAAAGTATGAGGCCTCAACAGGAGTTCTAATTCGATTTTGATTGAAAAATACACCTATCCCTATTTCTTCTCAATCACAGTTATGTATTTTGTTTATAAAAATAACTTGGTGAACCGAGAGATAGTAGCTAGTGGATGCTTTATCGTTAAGTTGTCCAAGACTGTAATACTCTGTTTTTGAAGAGTTTTCCCTTAATGAAAGAAATAGAACTTTAATGCATGATATGAAGAAATCTTGATGAGATTTGTGTGCCAATCCGATGGTAGAGGGACCCTACTGTTCGAAAGGCCTTGTGCATATTTTTTTAGATAAGTAACTTTAGCTCTGTTTCGTTCTTAATTTAGGCAGTTTTCTAAACTTCATGTTTTATGCTTACTTACATAAAATAGTGCAGTCAATATTGTTCTCATGAATTGTTCCAAAATATCACTAACATTGAATGAGATAGATTTGTAGTATTTTGAAGGCTAATTGCGTATTAGTTTAGTTCTGTTCATTGCATTTCAAGTTTTATTAGCTAGTTGTATTCTAGTTTTGTTAAATTCGACTTAAAGGCCTTCATTATTTCTAAACTGGTCTTGTTCTTAGTCTCTTCTAACACATTATTATCATATGGACAAGAATTATTAATATCATTTTGAGGTCTTGACTGTTTTGCAATTTCTCATAATTTTACAAAAAACCTTTTTCCAAAACTATTCCAAGAGATCTCTAACCCTTGAATAAGGCTTAATAGTAACATTTTGAGTTGAAGAATGGGTTGATTTTAGTGTCATAAGTTAAATTAGCATATACTTCCTTACTATGTTGCAGATAATATTTTTTGAACGTGTTCCAAAAAATTTCTAACTATGGATGAGATTTTCTTTGTGATATTGTAAGTTGTTGCTTACTTAAAAGAACCTCATTGCATCAAACTTATCCTTTTCTCAATTTGTTCCAACATACCTCTAATGAAATGAATCGGACTGAGTTAATGTTATGATTTACTTTCCTTGTCAAGCTTTGCAATTGGTGAATTATCATTTTCTGTTCTTAGGTGCCATACATAGTTTAGATTAGATTTTGCTCTGTTTTAGTGTGACCAATAACTTTTCTTTGCCAACAATTTAGTTCTTTTCCTCTTAGCACAAAAACAAAAAACCAAAATCACTAGAAAAACAATAAACACAACGAAGTAGGAAGAAGATACCTAGGCACATACAGTGCACTTCACTTCAACAGTTTACTAGCCCTGGTTGACAATTTATGACATCAATTTAGGAACACTAAGTTGAGCAGACAAGAGGGTTGTTGATGATATTGTATTTTTCTAAGTATATTTTCTGTTTAGAAATATCTCATTCTCGTGTTGTTTAGCTGAGAATAATGATGTTTAGCATTGGGTGTTCTTGATCGGGAATCCCACCTCTTCCCATTGAGTAGCTCTTGGGAGAGTCTTTTATTGCATAGTCCACTATCTAACTTGAGGCCAAGCTTCTTCTTCTAACTACAACATAGATCCCATTGAAGGTTTGGTTTTCTTTGAAAGCTACAGCAAGTGGAGGCTAGATATACTCATATCTAGATCATTTCAGTGCCATTTTTCAATGGAGGAGGCTTCTACTCCATTGAGAGGAGAGTATTTGAGTGCTTGGGATTCAATTTCTAATATTGGCATGTGGCCAACCATGTTATAAACCCTGCAGTGCAATATTTCTTCCATAGTTGTGTTATTCCTATAAGCGCTATTGCAGGGTATTTTGGAACATCAGTTGGAGGAGTGGTTTTCAAGTGTTGGGGATATACCCTTCACCTTGCAGATCCATTGGAGAGGATCATTCTTCTACTCATATCAGATCAGATCTGAATATTTCTGAATAGCTGCATATTTCTGCAGATTTGCAGACTTAGATCTCAGTTCTACTCCTTGTACATGGTGTAATGCTGAAAATCCCAAGGGGATTTTGAAGAAGAGCCAATATAGTGTATGGATCTATTATAGATCTGAATTTTTATGCACTCATTTTATCTAGATCTGAAGTGTAATAAAAAAAATTTGTAGCCTAATAAAATAACGCTGTCAAGGCATTTTCAGTGTATATGTATTGTTTCAAGACCTCTTTTTGAGGATTTTCTTCTATTGGTGACTTGTATTTTGAGTTATGCATATTATGGGCCACATTGTTCATCTATTTTTCTGATGTAAATAAATTTGAAAGGTCTCCTTATTGGTCTCCTATTGTCTTTTATATGAACTGTGTTATTTTCCTGTATATCTGTCTTGTATTGTTGCATTCCCCATTTGGGAATATTACATTTTCCTTTTCTTTTGTTTTATTTTTTGTTTAATGGTTTTTGTCAATTTTGGTGGAAGTTTATAGTTTCTAATTTGGATCTGGATTTCTTGGTGTTGAGAGAAGTTCTTTACTGAATTTGTCTCTTATTATATCAAGTTGCTTTTGGTTGTTTGGTTGAAGGTAATCCTTGTTTTGGGCTTGTATTTTATTTTGTATCAAAGCGATCAGAACTATCTTGTTCAAAAATGTATTTTCTTCCTTGCTTAAGTAGTCCTGGAATATGCATTTCGCATTGCTAGTTTTGCATTAGTATAGTTGCACTGATAAGAATATGTAATGTCCCAAATGGGGAAATGTAGGCACAGTAGGGAATATATTAGGATATTCCTCTATGGGGTCACACTAGTGTAGAAAACACACTATAAAATTCTAAACCAGAGATATAATAGTAGGGCATTTACTGGTTATATCACCTCTAAGGAGAGGATGAAAACTAGAGACTTCATGGCCCGTTCTAGACTCTGTCTATAGAAGACTGATGAAACAAAAAAACGGTGGGAATGAAAAAATAATCTTTGATTTTTTTACACTTCAGAACCTACGATCTACAGATCTAAAGAATGGTTCCAAAGAGAATAAAAAACCAAACAACAGAGAAGCGGGAAATTCCACTACTAGGAAAAACTGCAAGAGGCTTAGGGAAAACGATGTATAAGGAAAATGGTGCAAGAATAACACTAATAAGAGTTAGGTTCCCTTATTATAGGCTGTTTGGGACCTCCATTCAGAGTTTCAACTAAAATAAATTGGTTTAAGGGCCTTAAAAAGATCTCCCTCGAAGCTGACTAGTTAAAAATTAGCTAAATAGAAGAGCTGATGGAATGAAGAAGAACCCTCTTCAGAATTGTGCAGTTCCTCTTGGAAGTCACTATAAATCATCCATAAGACATATATAACAGTATAGAAGCAGGAAATCATACTTTAGATGAGTTAATTAAGAAGTACAGTAGATTACATGAGGAAATAAGCAAGAAATCTTCAGAAATAGGAGCTGCAATATACATAGAAAGTGTAGATCTGAATAGACAGCGTCCCTCTAAGTGTGCTTAAATAGTATAAAATTATATTAAAGATCTAAAGTAGAAACATGGCTTAAACATCAGATCCATATCAGATCTGGAAACTACTCAGCCTTCTAATCAAGATCCCCTTAAGGGTTTTACAAAATAATGCACTAGAAAGTGTAGATCTAACTTTGTATACACAGAACTGCAAGAAGCTTCAGTAATTTCTGAAGATGACTTTATTCATAATATACATTAGATCTGAACATAGGATATCAACAAGCTACTTCATTAATCTTCAAGGTGAGAGGAAAGCCTCAATCACCAGAAACAAGTACAACAGCAGATCTAGGACATAATGAAGCAATACTTGAGAAATAATGCAGTTATCCAAGGTGTCTGCGCAGTAGATAGGGCTGAATGATACAATATGTAAAATATACAGATCTGAAATGGAAATATGATAGAGATCCTCTTCCGGGTGGTCACAAGACACCCTCCGTGAGAGACATCCCTCAAAACTACTAGATCCTTGCATATCTATAATTTCCACTTTCTACACTTGCTGCAGCAGCAAAACCCTTAATGTCCCAGCGCTGTCAATACAAACATAGCTTTTCCTTCAACCTGATAGTGGTCCAATATAGCTCACTTCCCTCCAAGAGCTACTCAAAGAAGGATAGAGGATTCCTAAGCAAGAGATCCTCTCTTTCTCTTGCTAAACAACAAAGAGAAATGGAGTTGTCTTAGCAAGCTCTCAAAATGAAATATGATCAACAACCTCCTCATGAGCCTTCATCCTCCTTTTATAACATTGGAGTCTCTTGAAAAGCCATAAACCACTTCCATCCTTTGGTCCTTTTCACATTAGGAAACCCCTTCTAGAACTACGCAGTCCATCAAGGAAGTTCAATGAACCTAGATAGCGTTATTGACTTGGTCAAACATGATCTCCTTTGTTGGTCTTGGCCTTTTCACACCTGCAAGATTTTATTATGATGGCTTAAATATGTCTCCTTTAAAATAGGCACTGATTTATTCTTTATTTGCAAGAGGATTAGACATCCTCCCTTGCAATTTATTTATTAATCATGAAATACAAAATAAATAAGGCAAAATTAATGTCCAAATTAGCTGAAGCTAATTTTGGGACATTACAGTATCCCCCTCCAAAATGTTGCTTGTCCTCAAGCAACTGCAAGGGTGTTGCAAAGCTCCTCCTTCTTTCCTTATGGCCTCCTCATCATATAGTCTCCTCCACTGCTCTGAAATTTCTACAATATCTTTCTCCTCCCAATGGCCCTTCTTTAAGATGCAAGTTTGCCCTTGATGAATAAACTCAAAGGCTCTCATCATGAAGAAATGGAAGGTTGTTGTGGAAACCCTCTTGCTGATCCATGGCCTCCTCAAGAAATAAGTGATGTCTATCATGGGGGTTTCATGATCCATGAAAGACTCCCATTCCCATGCAATCATCAAAATGAAGTGGATTACCTCCCAGCTTGGAAATCCATAGAAAATCTCCTCCCCACTACATGTGAGAGGCATGTAACCATCCAACATATGGCTCACTTTACAAATAGAAAAGTGCTTAATCATAGTGGCCATACAAAATCCCATGCTCCCATGGAAGCATGTAATGCAATAAGAATGGGGAACTCCTTCCCCCAAGGTCACATTCAACAAGTGTGCGTTTCCTCCAACTATTCCCCCAACAAAGATAAGGACATCTTCAGCTTGTGGGATCATGATTAGAAGTATACTAGCTGCCATGTGTGATAGATAAGAAGGAATATGTTCCCTCATGTGCAACCAGCACAGTTTTATCCTCAACTGCCATAGAACAAGATATGACAAGTGTCTCCCCCAACACTTGTTTGCTACCTCATGTCTTTGGAACGCCTGGAGAATTTACATCATGGTTGGTGTAAAAGAATCACATCATGAGAAATGTAGTAGCTTTCCAAGGTTCCCCAAGGAATGGCCTTCATCAACATAGTTCACGGCCTTAGATAACCCATGAAACCCATCATACTTAGTGCCCCATCTTGGCACCATGCCCTGAAAATAAGTGTCAGAAAAATATAATCATATAGGAGATGAAAAATAATTCTCAAGAGGATGAGTCCCTCTATATACTTGTTTTACATCAATAGGGTAACTCATGGATGAGTTCCCCTTCACACTCAAAGGATAAGGAGGTGTGAATGGTGGCTCCTCCCAAGAGCTATGTTCCTCCTCCTCAACCAAGTAGTCCATGCACTTCTTCATATGAGAGTACACATCTTCTTTGTAGCCTTCCCATATGAATCCATCCAAGAGAGTATGATATGCTTTGACAAAACTAGTGGGTTTGGAAAGTAGGATTTCATAGATGGCATCAAATAGTCCCTCCTTGAGTTTGGAGTTACCAGCCAAAAGAATAATATTGTAGAAATACATAACTCCATCTACCGCCTTGAACCTTTCATCCTTTACTTCCCCTTCAAGAACCCCCCATGTGAAAAGGTCCTTGGAGTATTCCATCTTGAGTTGGGAATCCCAACAAGGATCCAAGCTCTCCAAGAATGACAATGTTGTAGAAATCTGAAATGCAGCCCCTGTCCTCTCATGTCTCCCATCTTTGACTTCCTTGATGTCAAAATCACATGCTGGAGCATCATCATCATCCTTTTGCTGCCCCATTTGTAGCTATTCTTTTAGAATACAATATTGGAGCATATGGAAATCAACTTCCCCTTGGAGGGTCTTTGTCTTCCAAAATCTCCTACCTTTGGCCCATGTATACAAGAGGGTTAGGATCCCCTTGCCATTTTAAGAAATATTCTTTGTGAATGAAGAGATCATGGGCTGCCCCAAAGATATGGAGTTGCCATGTGTCCTCATGCTCATGCCATCATAGATTTCTGATTTCTCCTTCCTCGGCGCAGATATTTGAATGGCAGTTTGCAATGTCCCTTTCAGGAAACTAATCATCTCTCTCCTGAATGCTTGAGTGATTCTCTGCACTGTGCTAGCTTCTCCCAAGGCTACCTCCTTGGACCTATATGCATATGAAGCCCATAGATTAAGGGACACTTTATATTGCCTCCTATCAAGAGGTGCTCCTTGTAGAGGGCCTCCTTGAAAAGAAGTATGAAGGCATGAAATAGGATCTGGATTTAAGTAGGCATACTTGCCCTCACCATAGCTACATGAATCCTTTTGCCTCCCTTATGTTTCCAAGCTTTGAAGTGGAGGAGGATTCATGATTTCTTCATTATGATGCTCTTCCTCTTCTTCTACCTCTCCCACCTCCAAGAGCTCATCACAAATCAGTGATAATACATCCTCCTTATGCATGAGATCCTGTGGGACCCTTTGCAAGAGTGCAAGAGTCTCTTCTCTTGGAGAAAGTGCTCCAACCTCCTCCTCATGAAGTGCTTGAGATGCCCTTGAGGTGGCTGCATTCTCATATCCCTCTTCCTTCCCTATCTCTAAGGCCTCATCATTAATAAATGATGGTACATACTCCTCATGTATGAGATCCTGGGGAACTCTTTGCAAGGGTGCAAGAGTTTTTCTTCTCGGAGCAAGTGCTCCAACCTCTTCCTCATGAAGTGCTTTAGATGCCTTCAAGGTGACTATGTCCTCATCTTCCTCTTCCTCCTTCTCCTCTTCAATAACTAAAATTTTCCGATCATCAATGAGAGACAATAGATCTGGATCAACCCTTGAAGGAGTACCCTTCATGCTTTCCTCTTGAGATGAGGACTCTTCACCAAATGGATATCTTTCCCTTGGCAATGCATCAATCAAGCTCACACCTTCTTTCTCCTCCTTCATGAAGGAATCACTATCAAAATGCTAAAGCTCTGATGATATGGCTGAGTTCTCATATCCATAAGATGATGATTCAGATTGTTCCTCATGCACATATCTTGTAGATCTGATTAGAAGATCTTCTTTTTGAAACTCCTTGGGAGCTTCACTGCTGCTTCTCTTTTCTTCTTGCACATCCTCCTTGGGGAGGTTATTCTTAGGTATGAATAGATATGAGAGTAATCTCATCCTCTCCATTTTTCCCTTGCTCTTTATTTCACTGATAGCTTGGTCTCACGGGTGGAGCCAAAGATCATGCTCTGATACCACTGTAATGTCCCAAATGGGGAAATGTAGGCACAATAGGGAATATCTTAGGATATTCCTACATGGGGTCACAGTAGTGTGGAAAAAACACCAGAATATTCTAAACCAGAGATAGAATAGTATGGAATTTACTGGTTATATCACCTTTAAGGAGAGGATGAAAACCAGAGGCTTCCTGGCCCGTTCTAGACTCTGTCTATAGAAGACTGATGAAACACAAAAAGGGTGGGAATGAAACAATAATATTGGATTTATATGCAATTAAAAACCTTATATCTACATATCTAAATAATGTGTCCAAAGAGAAGAAAAAACCAAACAAGAGAGAAGCGGGGAATTCCATTACTAGGAAAAACTGCAATAGGCTCAGGGAAAACGTTGTATAAGGAAAATGGTGCAAGAATAAAGCTGATCAGGGCTGGTTTCCCTTATTATAGGCCGTGTGGGACCTCCATGCATAGTTTCAGAAAAAATAAATGTGTTTAAGGGCCTTAAAAGGATCTCCCTCAAAGATGACTAGTTAAAAATCAGCTAAAGAGAAGAGCTGATGGAATGAAAAAGAAACCTCTTCAGAATTGCACAGTTCCTCCTAGAAGTAAATGGAAAGAAGATATAAGAAATATATAACAGTATATAAGTAGGAAATCGGACTTTATATGAGTTCCTTAATAAGTACAGTAGATTACATGAGGAAATAAGCAAGAAATATTCAGAAATAGGAGCTGCAATATACATAGAAAGTACAAATATGAATAGACAGCGTCCCTCTAAGTGTGACTCAGTAGTATAAAATTATATTACATATCTACAGCAGAAACATGGCTGAAATATCAGATCCATATCAGATCTGGAAACTACTCGTCCTTCTAATCAAGATCCCCTTAAGGGTTTTACAAAATAATGCACTAGAAAGTGTAGATCTAACTTTGTATACACAGAGCTGCAGGAAGCTTTAGTAATTTATGAATATGAATTTATTCATAATATAAATCAGATCTGAACATAGGATATCAGCAAGCTACTTCATTAATCTTCAAGGTGAGAGGCAAGCCTCAATCACCAGAAACGAGTACAACAACAGATCTAGGCAATAATGAAGCAATACATGAGAAATAACACAGTTATCCAAGGAGACTGCGCAGTAGATAGGGATGAATGATACAATATGTAAAATATATAGATCTGAAATTGAAATATGATAGAGATCCTCTTTCAAGTGGTCAGAAGACACCCTCCCTGAGAAACATCCCTCAAAACTACTAGATCCTTGCAAATCTATAATTTCTACTTTCTACACTTGGTTGAGCAGCAAAACCCTCAATGAGCCAGCACTGCCAATACAAGAATAGCTTGGCCTTCAACCTGATAGTGGTCCAATATATCTCACTTCCCTCCAAGAGCTACTCAAAGAAGGATAGAGGATTCCTAAGCAGGATATCCTCTCTTTCTCTTGCTAAACAACAAAGAGAAATGGAGTTGTCTTAGCAAGCTCTCAAAATGAAATATGATCAAAAACCTCCTCATGAGCCTTCATCCTCTTTTTATAACATTGGAGTCTCTTGACAAACCCTAAGCCAATTCCATCCCTTGTTCCTTTTCACATTATAAAACCCCTTCTAGAACTGCGCAGTCCATCAAGGAAGTTCAATGAACCTATACAGCGCTGTTGACTTGGTCAAACAAGATCTCCTTTGGTGGTCTTGACCTTTTCACACCTGCAAGATTTTATTATGATGGCCTAAATATGTCTCCTTTCACATAGGCACTAATTTGTTCTTGATTTGCAAGAGGATTAGACATCCTCCCTTGCAATTGATTCATTAATCATGAAATACAAAATAAATAAGGCAAAATTAATGTCCAAATTAGTTGAAGCTAAGTTTGGGACATTATAGAATATTTAGTATTTTTTAATAGTTTTTTTGTGTGTGAGCATGATCTTAAAAAGAAAACAAAATTTCTTGTTTTAATTAGTTGTTTCACAGAACTTGAGGAAATCATTTTTGTCAAAGAAAAATTTTCATATGCATTTAGCAAGTTTCTATTGATTTCTCTTTTGCATCAAAACATCATAAGTTGCATTCTCCATTTACCCCTGCCTTAAAAAGAACATAAATTAAAATGAAACACATAGTTTAAAATGAAATAGAACTTTTTAGTTGTTATTAATATACACCAACTAGTCTAGGTTAGTAGGGCCTTGGAATAGGTGAGTGGAGAGTTAACTCTCCAAGGCCACTCAAAATTTCAAACATAGAAGTTGATTAATGAGTGAAATCCGGCCTGTTTAAGTGGACCAGAAAATCTCTCCTCTAGAGAGTCAACCGGGAGGGAAATTGAAGGAAGAGAAGAGATATACCCCCTCTCCTATTTACTGGATCTTGGAGAAAGACTGTTTCGCCTAGCTGCCAATATGAACTGGTGTCCATAGTTTCTATACGGGGGAGAATATCTATGGTGCCTAATGAAGACGTTGCATCAATCTTATTAGTACTTATGGAGGGTGACATTACAAAGCTTGGAATTAGGGGAATTTTGATGTCTAAAATGGGCCTCCTAAGGAAATTATAAAATAATAGTGAAAATAATAAAATAATATTAGATTACATCATCAAAATTTAGAGGGAAAAAAGAAAAAACAACTTTTTCAACTTGTATTTTCAACTTATCTCCCAATGGGTTTACTCAAATTTTGAGCGAGAACACTCATTAGATGTAGAATTTGATTCTTTATCCAAGGAGTACCCATGTCGCATACTTTTGATGCATCCTGCAACACGAAAAATGAGAAATACATGAAAAACATGATTGCAATCATGTTTTTTCATGTATTTCTCATTTTTCACATAGTAGGGTCCATCAAATGTATGCAACATGGGTACGCCTTGGATGAGGAATTAAATTTTGCATCAAATGAGTACTCTCGCTCGAAATTTGAGTAAGACCTTAGGGAGATACGTTGAAAATACAAGTTGAAAAAGTAGTTTTATTGTTTTATTATTTTATTATTTTTTAATCCTTTTACTTTTTTACCACAAAAATGATGAATCATCCCCCATGGTTGACATTATCATCTTGAATCCTATTAGTTCTTATAAATTTTATTTTGGTTGTAAATTTTTTTTAGGAGGCCCATTTTAGACCTCAAAAGTTCTCTAATGGTACTTGCACCGACAAAGGCTTTTGTTAGGAGATCAGCATAACTATTTCTATTACCTTCGCAAGTAGGCCTAGGGCATAATTACCCCAGAATATTTTTGGAAGCTATTGATTTACTCTTTCTTGTATTTTTTTTTCCGGTCATAATAACCCAGAGCGGAAATACCTGAGGGCTGCTTGATTGCTAAATCTTAGGGACATTTTTGTAGAGAGTGCTATTTCCTCCTAGATTTCCATAGCTTTGTCATTTTTTGAGTCTATTTAAAATCTCATAGTCACTAAAAGTGGTTGATAGGTCGGTTTGTCAATAGAGGAGGCTTCGTGGGCTTTCTCCAGCAAGTTCCGAGCCTTCTTCAAGAAGGCATAGGAGTAATTCTGCTAGTAATTTCCAACCAATAGTTGCAAATGCACCAGAGAGTGATCCTCCACTTGGGGATATTATTTCTAAGGGTAGTCCCAGTGCTAGTCATGATTTAGAGAGGATTACTCCACTCCTTTCTCGGGTCCTTTTCCCAGAGGAAGAATTTCAGGTTGAAGAAATTCCTAAACCTGGAGGTACTCCTTCCTCTCCTCTTTCCGCTAGCTTTCTAGACGTGTTATTATATGTCAGGCTTCTGTCTCACGGACTGAATAACCCTCATTTTTCTCCTTATTTTCTTTCGATGGACACAACCAGGAACACAACTTTGTCTATGAGTACTTCTAGTGTGCATACTCCTTTTTCGGCAGAGAGAGGAGGTACGATTTATATTTTGACCATAACTCTAAGTATTGCAATTTTTGGCTCTACCTCCATTCTGTCTACGAGTGGGGGCACCAAGATTTTTCTTTCCATACTGTTCCCTTTTCATTTGGGATGCCTTCTAGTAAAATTAATTCAGTTTATTTCATTGTTGCATCTCTTTTCTCCACTCCCATGTCTTCCATGGCTAGTGGGTCGTCTTCTTTTCAGGGTTTCCCCTTCGAAAGTGGTCATATCCCTCATTCAAACCCTTGCTTAGGATCTTTTCCTCTCTCTGCTCAAGGTAAAAGTTTTAATCATTTTCTAGGAGGTTAAAGCTCTAATGCTTTTCAAGGTTGGAACCCTACTTTCAATGGGTTGGGAATTGAGAATTAGTTTATGTATGGTCAACAGGAGAATGTCCCTTTCCCCGGGTGCTTCTCAGGGTTTCTCTCCATTCACCAATGCATGGAACCCTTACCAAGGGGTCTCATATTCATTTAGTACTTTGAATGGGGGGAATATTCCTATTTATGGTAATTTTGCGGTGGGAGCAAGTCCTAATCTGAGTTCTTCTGGGCCACAAGGCTTTTCTTATGGTCCAAATTTGTGTACAAAAAATATGTGGCAACCTAGTTCCTCCAAAAATCCAAGCTATTCTTTTCAGAATGGTGGGAATCCTTCCCTTGGTGGATGGAAATATTAGGGTCCTCTGCACTTATAATTCTTGGAAACTCTAAATTTTCAATATCTATCAAAGCTGACGAATTATCCTATCATGTGTAGCTCGGGTTGGCCTTCGGTTCCTACTAAAATTTCATCCGATATTAAAGGGAATACTGGTGAGGATCCAGCCGACCATGTTACCACTTTCCATTTATGGTGTTCATCAAACTCCCTTATTGACGATTCGATTAAGTTGACATTATTTCAGCGCACCTTAACTCGAAATGCTACTAAATGGTACATTGAGTTTACTTGAGGTAGTTTTGCTTCGTTTTGTGAGTTGGCTTATATTTTTTTGAACCATATTCAATTTCCCATTTGTTATGATGTTGAGACTGAGCTTCTAGCTAATTTCTAGCAGGATAAGGAAACACACATTTTTTATCATATTCATGAATGTAGTAGAAGGAAGAGGCTCATTAAATCCTATATTCCCAATGAATTCCTTCTCTAATTTTTCCTCAAATACTTACAGCCATAAGGCTCAAAGGTTGTATCTCTTTCTAGGGTATTCACTGAGGAATTATTTATTCTCTATCTGGGATCCTTAATAAGATATTAACTAATGCTCCTCATTCCAAAATAGATTTATCCAAACCAAATCTAGGTCCTCATGCTTATGGGCTTGTCGGTTTGATAAATAACAACACAGATAACCTTTTGAATCAATTGCAATTGTTGTCTCTACAATCTTCTCCTTCTATTGAGGCTACACCGTCAGTGTCTACTCCTTCCCAACCATTAATGATTAGGCTTGTTCAATATTCTAACCCCAAAGGAAATAAAAAATCCGATGCGAAGAAGAAGGTATGGAATAAGGAGAAGAAAGATAAGGATGGGAAGGATAATGTGAAAAAATCCAATGATAATTTTTGGAGAGGGCAAGAGAGATCCAAAGAATAAAGTTAAGTTTCCTTGCAAGTTATGCACTGGAGACCGTCTTACTCATCTCTTCTCTAATATTTAGGATGCTCAACACTTTTTAGCTCAACAGGGTTCATCTAGTTCCTAAGCTGTCCTAACTAGCCCTTTTCCCCAAGGGCATCAAATGCTTGCTGGCGCGAATGAAAATACTTGAGCGCCCACAGGGGGAAAACAGGAAGGGGAAATTCTTAAAATGTATATATGGTGAGTTCTCACATTGATGTCATCATGAGATCACACGATTATGGTGACGCCAAATATTCAAAGGCTAAGGTCGCTCCTGATACTTCAGAGCCACTTCATATTGAGAGGCCCACAGTTGAGCCTATACCTCGCATGTCGAAAAGTTTTGCTAAATGTTCCACAATCAACCCTAATGCCAAGGCAACCCTGAAATACTCCATTGTAGGATATTTTTCTTAGATTCCTTGAGTTATTTCTACGTTGGAGGTACTCTAGTCATGCCCAACACAAAGGAATGTGATGCTCACTAAGATCAGGGCGATTGATTAAGAAAACTCTCTTATGATCACATTCGATATGTCCAATCCTAAGAAGAGAATTCCTCATCACATGGCTTTTCATATCAAATCTACATATCAGAAAATCAATATTGTTCAAATGGTAGTTGGTGAGGGTGCTTCCACATGTGTCATGTATATCTCATGTTAGAAAGCCATTGGATCTTCTCAGGCCATTCCTTCACCTACTCTCCTCACTTCATTTGATGGTCATTCTCACAGGCCACATGGCATTGTTTCATCTTTTCCCATTTTTGTTGCATGTAAAGTTGTCATTATCGAAGTAGAGATAGTTGATGCCAATTTGGACTACAATATTCTATTAGGGCATAATTGGATTTATGAGATGGATTCCATTTCTTCATCTGTATTTCATATCCTGTGTTTTCACTATGAAGGGAGGATTGTCATTGTTGGTCAGATGGAATATTCTCCCATAGATCCTAATGCATCTTCTCACTCTACCATTTCCTTGGTGAATGATGCCAAGAAACATGTGGAGAATCTAGGGGTCAGAATGTATACCTCATTGATGGATACATCTGATCTTCCACCTCATTTTGTTCATATCAATTCTATTTCATCCTCGAGAGGTTATAATCGAAGAGAGTTCTTCCAAACTCAATATTTTTTGGACCCTTGGAACTTACCTTCTCCTACCACCACATTAGAAGAAGGCCAATGAGTGGAATCACATTCCTATATCTGCAGTAGACATTTATGATCACTCTATTATTGACTCTGTAGATTCCAATCTAGTTTGTCCTTCACCAAAGCATTTGGATGGAGATGTGGCTTCAGATTGGACACTTAACTCATATTTTGCTCAAGACTGCCTCGATATTGTTCTACCATCTTAGGAGGAAATCCTTGAGGAAATGACAGGAGTGGAAAGACCATGGGATGATTTGTATCATCTGTCATATGTTTTACCTAATTTGTGAGAGGTTGAGTCAAGGTTGTGTAGCCCTATGTCTACTGGTCCTATTCACCTGATCCTCAACCCTTTGGCTCAAGTACATATTTTTACTGAATGGAACGTGGCTATCATTTCAGAGATTATTTTTGTGAACATTTCCAGGAATCCCAATGTTATAAATAATGTTTTCATCAGGTTTGAATGTTCCCCTAAAGAGTTTCATATTTATACCTATCTCTTTAAAAAAAATTGTGATGTATTCGCTTGGTATTATGAGGAAATTCCTAGAATTGATGCATCTATTGTCCAGCATGAGATCAAGACTTATGAGAATTCTAAGCCTATACGGCATAATATTTGTCCGGCCAACCTTAGGAAAGCCACAACTATAAATGTTGAAGTTGAGAAGCTGATTAAGGTAGGCTTTATATACCCCGTTCCTTTGACTGAGTGGGTATCAAATCTAGTGCCTGTGGAAAAGAAACAAGGAATGATCTGTTTCTGAATTGACTTCAGAGATCTAAATAAGGCATGTTTGAAAGATAATTAACCCACACCATTTATTGATCATATTATTGATGAGTGTGTGGGGAATCAGATTGTCTCCTTCATGGACAGTTTCTTGGGATATAATCATATTACCATCTATCCTAAAGATTAGAACTAAACTACTTTTATTCTCCCCTGGAGTAGGTTTGCATACAACAAGATGCCTTTTGGCCTTAAAAATACTGTAGCTATTTTTTAGCAGGCCATTTCTTATGCTTTCGACGAAATCAAGCATATCATCCAAACTTATTTGGATGATTTAACTTTTCATTCTTGAAAGAGAAATGATCATCCTTCTGATCTTGGTAAGATTTCCAAAAGATGTCAGCAATACAAAATCTTGTTGAATTTTAATAAGTGTGTCTTCACAATCATATCCAGTCGGTTGTTGGGATTCATAGTGTCTACGAAAGAAATTCGGGTAGGTCCCTTCAAGGTTGAGGTAATACTGAGTTTCCTCCTCCATCTTCTGTTCGTCAATTTCAAAGTCTTCAAGGGAAAGCTAATTTATTGGGGAGATTCATCGTTAACTATGTTGAGGTTATGAAATGGTTTATGAGATTATTAAAGAATGGAATTCCATTTCTATGGGATGACTTATCTCAACGGTCGATTGATGCTTTCAAAAAGGCATTAACCTCTACTCCTTTATTGAGACCACATGATTATAGCAGATACTTCCTTTTTTATATGTCCACGATAGAATTTGGTATAGGTAAGGTTTTGGTTCAGGAGGATGATGCTCTTTGTCAGCATGTTATTTATTATCTAAGACGAGGCTTGGTAGGTCTGAATTGCGATATTCTCCCATTGAGAAGTTATCTTTGGCAACTGTCCATGCTGTCCAACGACTTAGGAATTACATTCTCCTTCGCAAAAATTATGTTTCAATAGTTGTAAATATGTTTCAATTCATTCTCAGTAGGCGAGTGAATGGGGGTAAATACAATAGATGGATTTTCATTCTACAATAATTCAATCTCAAATTATTATCTGCCAAATCTAAGAAATCATTGGTATTTGCGGAGTTGATCTCTGAGTTTCCTTGTGGAGAAGAGATTATTTATGAGGATTCATTCCTCGATGAACATATTTTCTTCATTTCTTCACAACATGATTGGTATGGATATATTATTGTTTATCACCAGACTTTGATTTTTCCCTTCGCTTTTTCAAAATATGGGCATAGAAAATTGCGTCACATGGTGAAAATTTATCTTATCATTTGTGACACTTTGTATCATCGCAGGGTTGGTTCGATCATTATACGTTGCTTAACTCTTAAAGAAATTGTGGCTGTGCTGAATGATTTCCATAATGGAGCTTGTAGTGGTCATTTATCTGGGCTTGCTACAACTCAAAAAACATTGCGTGCAAGATATTTTTGGCCATCGATTTTCAAATTTTCTGTGTAGGTGGTCAAAAAATGTCATCCTTTTCAGGTTTATATGCAGAATATGTAGGCTCATTCATCTCTACTCTTTCCAATTATCACTGTCGGTTCATTCACTAAGTGTAGAATTTATTTTACTACTTGTAACCTGCCTTCGGTGAAGGGTCATAAGTACATTATCGTAGCAGTGGAACACTTTACGAAGTGGGTCTAGGCTATGCCTAATTTATCAAATGATGGTGAAGCAACAACCATGTTTGTCTTCAACCAAGTCATTTATGAATACAGTATTCCCAAAGAGATTTTCACTGACCATGGCAGTCATTTTCAGAACCCCATGATGGTTGAATTGGCTCTGAAATTAGGTCTATGGGAGGAGTATTCATCTCCGTATTTTCCTTAGGCCAATGGGTAGGTTGAAGTCATGAATAAATCCTTGAAGGTTATCCTCCAACGGACAATCAATAAAGTTATGTCCAATTAGCATGTCTTGTTGTATCTTGCGCTTTGGGCATACCAGATTTCAGTTAAGACTGCAACTGGGTTCACTCCTCTTCAACTAGTTTATGGATTGGAATCAATCTTCCCTGTGGAATGTGAGATTCATTCCCTTAAGCTATATTATGAGCTTCTTCCATACACTTCAAGTGTCAAAGAACTCATTTTTCATTTGGAACATCTCAATGATCAGCGTCGAGATGCAACCACCATGAATGAGTCTCATAAGAAAAGAGTCAAGTTCCAGTATGATAAGAATGTTAAACCTGGGTTTTCTCTGAAGGTGACCTCATTCTTGTCTATGATCAAGAAAAGGATGGCTTGGGGGAAGGGAAATTTAAATCCATGTGGTATGACCTATTAGTTTTTGAAAGAGTCCTTAAGAATAAAGCTTATGATTTGGTTGACTTTGATGGAAATGAGCTGATGGAGCCCAGAAATGGGTTGTAGCTTAAAATGTATTATGCCTAGGCTTCTTCCTAGCATTTACTTTGGTTGTATATATTGTATTTATTTTTCATATCTATCAATCGATTTTGTTGTGACATTGATATTGATTTTCCTTGGCAGGTGATTCATGGATGATATGATTCATTTTCGATTTACCGATGGTGCTAGTCGACATAGTCAGAATCTTGCTTCTGCAACTTGGGTAATTTAATAGACATCCAATTTGTTGTTAGCATCAAGCAGCGTATGTATTGGTCCTGCTTCGAACAATGTTGCAGAATATACTGTTGTGATCAATCTACTTTCCGATTCAATTTCTCTTGGTATAGGTTCATTAGTAGTGTACTATGACTCACAACTAGTGGTTTCACAGTTGAATAAAATATATTGTGTTAGAGATCCATTCTTATATCATTTATTTATGAGAGTGAGTTTGTTGCAAATATCATTTAATTATGTTACATACATTAATGTTCCATTATTAGAAAATACATTTTCCGATTCATTAGCTAATCAAGAAATCGATTGGCATATCAATCATTCATCACATTAAATATCAAAAATCACCAATAATCATTAAATATATGAGATAAACCTGATGTAAATATTTTAGATCTTGGTTCACTATAGTGAACCTTGTGTAAATATTTTGTTGGCAATATGATGTAATGTGTTGTCCTTTATGGAAACCATCTTGATGAAGTTGTCCTTGATGGAAACCTACTTGATGAGTTGTGTATGATAAGAAACCTATGTGTTAAAGATGTAAGAATGATGTAGCTACATATTAGTTCAGATGTGATAGATAAAATAATTCCAGTAAGTGCCATAAAAATGATAAATATAATATGTCACAATGTATATGCTA
This sequence comes from Pinus albicaulis, assembly GCA_034641835.2. Taxonomy (NCBI): domain Eukaryota; kingdom Viridiplantae; phylum Streptophyta; class Pinopsida; order Pinales; family Pinaceae; genus Pinus; species Pinus albicaulis. The sequence continues at coordinate 830,992,112 of CM076576.1, forward strand.
GTTTTTTAAAGGCAACCCGCATATGGATGCAATGTATACACTACTTTTGTGAAGGAAACCTGAGTATACATTCAGGGTTAGCATATACACAGTTTTTGTGAAGAAAAGTTGCGTATACATGCGGAAGCGAACGCTCCAAGTCGTGTATGCCTTTTTTCGCTCTAAAATTATGATACCAAGGGGCATTACCATGGTATTAGCCCACAGTATTGAGTGTTGCATTGTCTATTTGATTCCGTCTAAGAATACCATTGGAAGTTGAGTGGTTTTGACTCATGGTATTGGTAAAATCTAAATCTATTTAAGGAGAAGAAAATCATCGTGCAAGGTGTGCATGAGTAAGGGTTGTTAATGAATGAAAATTCTCTAAGTAATATTTGCATAGATGAATTCTGTTTTTACTTGATAGATCTGAACCTATGATGCACCCATGGATATAATGATGGTTCAAAATATTTAGATCTGAAGATGATGAATCTATTATGATCTACTGAAGAAATGATGAAGAACTGGCGCAAGCCTGTTGAAGAAAATGAATAAACCTGGGTAACTTTTATAGATCTGGTCTGTTATGAAAAAATTATTTTTTACAGATCTATACGCTATTTGGTTTTAGTAAAAGCGTGTATATACGCAGTTTTTCTTCATAAGAAGCGCGTATGATAGTTAGGGTTTTCTGAAGAATACTCAAAACGATATGCGGGTTGGTGTGCAAAAAAGTGCATATGTACATGGCTTCAATGATGAAAAGTAGCATATGCTATTTGAATTAATGACTGTTCGGGATTGAGTTTGTATCTTCATATCTATTCTGAAGTCTGGGTTATTTCTGAAGTGTTGGTCATAGTGTTTTCACTGTTCTAATTGAAGTGTTGGGAAAAGTTTATGATTGTTGATAAAGGGTTGTGTTGAAGTTGTTTGATCCAGTATGAAAATTAATGAAACGTGGTCTGCAGTGGGTCTGAGGGTTGAAGTCTTCAGTATGGAAGTAGAAGCTGCCTACCAGTAGAAGCTGGTGTTATGTTCAGGGGGTTGAAGCTCCCTTTCAAGAGTGGCTGGTAAACGAGAAGAAAGGGGGTTGGCGCTCCCTTCCAGTAGCAATTGGTAAACGAGTGAAGGTTTTGGCCTTCTGCAAGTAGAAGCTTGCGTAACGATATGAGTCTGTATCAGTACAATGTTGTAAATAGTTTTTATATAATAAATATTGAAGACAGAGACAATATCAGTAGTGGTTTTATCCCGAATTGGGTTTCCACCTTAAATCTTGGTGTTCATGTGTGTTCCACTTGTGTGATGTTTGATACTACTGTTACTGCACATATTCATTTATTGTATAACTTGATGCATAACTGGTAAATCTGTCTTAAAGTCCATTCCTGAGGTGCTTTATAAACTAGAAATTTATATCAGTATACGCGACTTCCGTTCAACATATCCGCGTGTATATGCGAGTTCGGTTCATAAAATCCGCGTATGCAAGTTTGCAAAAGAAAAGGTTCGGTATAATGTGACTCTCTAATCTTATAAATTTCACCCCCCCCCCCCAATATTTACTCGCAATTTTTTATCCGAAGGTCCTTCTGAAGAAGCTTAGCCGCTAGAAGGAAGATCAACCAAGATTAGCAATCAAGATGGGACATCATCTATCATGCCTCCACTCTTCAACGAAAACAATTTAATCTTTTGGGAAACACGGACAAGATCCTATCTTCAGTCTCTTGGAGCAGACGTATGGGCTATTGTTGAAGGAGGTTATCAATATCCAGCCTCAATTCCAATAGATGCAACGACAAGAAAGAACTATGAAACAAATGCAAAGGCAGTCAATGCACTATTAGGGAGTCTAACGGAATCGGAATTTGTCAAGGTCATGTAGTTGAATATAGCAAAGGAAATATGGGACAAAATCATTCTAAACTATGAAGGCGATACAAAGGTAAAAAGTGCTAAACTCCAAACTCTCAGAATTCAATATGAAAATCTAAGGATGCATAATGAGGAGAGCAGTGCCAATTTCTTTTTATGTCTAGATGATATTGTAAATCATATGAGAAATTGGGTGAAACCATAACTGACACTACTCTGGTTGAAAAACTTTTAAGATCTCTAACTTCAAAATTTGAGTCAAAAGTGTCTGCTATTAAAGAGAAGCAGGATCTTCAAAGTCTTATGATTGTTCAACTTCACGGCATTCTAACTGCATGTGAAATGAGAAAATTAGGATCATCTAAAGTCAAAGAAGTCGTCTTTAGAGCTTCTACAAAAGGAAAAGAAGTACAAGAAACAAAAGGATTAGGGTATGTTTTAGAAGAATATGAGGTAAATTTTGTAAAGAAGCTCCAACTTGGCACTGGAAGGTTCAGAGGTGAACTTCCTTTCAATTTTTTTGCTTGTGGAAGAGTTGGTCATTATCCTGCTAAGTGTCCTCATAAATAAACTCATGAAAAAGGAAAGGAAGTAGCAAGAAGAAATAAGAATTGGTTTAGCACTAGAAAAAATTATTATACTCATGAAGATAGTGATGGGTTATCAGACAGTGAGGAAGAATCTGATCAAGATCTTAGACTTCTCATGGCATTTGAAAAAGAGTCTAGAGAAGAAAAGGATACTTTTATGGATGCCCTAGAAGACAATGATTTTCTTGAAGAAATCAATCGGCTCAAAATATTTTTGGAATAAAACAAAATATCCATACAAACTCTAAAAAATCAGCGTGAAGAAAAGGAGAAACACAATGAGAAATTAGAATGTGAAATAGTAAGTCTAAGAAAAGAAATTGAGAAAGTAAAGACTTTGAATCTTAGATTTGCTAAAGGATCTAAAACCTTAGATGAGACGAAACCTTAGATAAATTATCAAGGTACAATGTTTTCCTCTTATAAGCAAGGGTCTTGGATATGTTGGAGAATCTTCTCCAGTCAGCAGCACCAAACAATCTAAGTAGCTCTGACAGCCTACAACATTCTTCCACTCAGCAAGGGAATAAAGAATATTTACAGGTAAAGCATGATCATCTCAATTCAAAGAACACTAACAGGAATATCTTTCAAAGAAACACCAATCAACAGGTAAATTCAAGTAGAATATTTCATGATCGCAGAAATTTCTTCTTCAATGGACAATGTTTCTCATGCCACAATTTTGGTCATAAAGCTGTTCAATGTGTTGCATATAAAACCATCATGACAAGAGAAGCAAGAAAGAAAAGGATTGATATTGAAACAAAGAAGAATACTTATAACAACTTTTCTCCTCTTCAAAATGAAGTTGAATGTGTTTATTGCAATAACTTTGGCCATGAAGAATCTGAATGCAGGAGCAAAGTTCAGCCAAAAGAACATGTTCCTTCAAGCTCCAAAGTATGGAAAAAGAAGGAATTACAGGTTGAAAATTGTGGCATAGCGTTATTTGCAGAAGATGAAGAAAACCAATGGTACATTGATAGTGGATGCTCAAGACACATGACAGGTGACAGAAATAAACTTCTTTCATATAATGCTCTAGAAAGAGAAAAGAATGTTACTTTTGGAAATGATAATCCTGCTGTCATTAAGGGAAAAGGTTTTGTTTTATTAAAATAAAAGGTGAAAGCTAACAATGTTATGTATGTGGATGGATTAAAGCATAACCTGTTAACTGTAATTCAAATGTGTGATCAAGGAACTGAAGTTGTTTTCATATCAAAATAATGTGTGGTACGTGATCTTGATACTGGAAAAACAATTATAAAAGGAAATAGAACACCAAGCAATTTGTATGTATTGAAAAGTAGCTGGTACCCCACACCAAGAAGTTTTCTGTAGCTGGTACCCCACAACAAAATGGTGTAGCAGAAATAATGAATAGAAAAGTTAAACAGAAGGCTCGGGCTATGCTTGATGATTCAGGAGCACTAGACACATTTTGGGGAGAAGCAGCACATACTATTGTAAATATTCTTAACAAAGCACATGTTCGTGTAAACAATGATAACACTCCATATGAGCTCTCGTATGGTAATCTTCCCACTGTAAAGCATTTTAAAGTTTTTGGAAACAAATGTTTGATGAAGAACAATGATGAAAAACTTGGCAAGTTTGAACCTAGGGCAGATGAAGGAATATTTCTTGGTTACTCTTCTAGAATTAAAGCATATAAATGCTACAATAAAAGAATTTAGAATATTTTTGAATGCATTGACATTGTAATTGATGAATCTCTCTCAACTCCAAAAGGGGAAATACAAACAAGAAATTAAGATGATGATGATGTATATCTTCCTGCATCAAATAATATAGAAGGTGAACCCAATGAAGCAGCAGAAGAAGATCTATCTGAAAAGGCTCCATCTAGGTATGTTCAAAAGAATCATCTAGAATCTCAAATTTTGGGAGAAAGGGATCAGGTATCCAAACAAGAATAACTCTTGTAGGGTCTACTAGCTAGCTAGAATTTTTATCCACCATTGAACCATAGAATGTCAATCAAGCTAGCAAATATGAATTTTGTATTGAAGCCATGAATGAGGAACTTGATCAAATTGAAAAGAATCATACATGGGAACTAGTTCCAAGACCTCATGATAAAAATGTTATGGGAACAAAATGGATATTCAAAAACAAGTTAAATGAAAATGGATATGTTATTAGAAACAAGGCTAGTCTTGTTTGTAAAGGGTATGCTCAACAAGAAGGTATAGACTTTGAAGAAACATTTTCTCCTGTAGCTAGACTTGAAGCCATCAGAATATTTCTTACTTTTTCAAGCTTTCAACAAATCAAAGTTTATCAAATGGATGTTAAATCTTCTTTCCTCAATGGTGATCTAGAAGAAGAATTTTATATAGAACAACCAAAAGGATTCATTTTGGGCAATGATGAAAAACATGTTTGTAAACTTAAAAAGCCTTTATATGGTCTCAAACAAGCTCCAAGGTCATGGTATTATCGTCTTGACAAATATCTTCATCAACAAGGATTTTGAAAGGGTTCTGCTGGTAGCAAATTATACAAAAAAACTCAAAATGATAAACTATTGATTGTGGTTGTATATGTTGATGATATCATTTTTGGAAGTAATGAAGAGTCCATGAGTCAGAAATTTTCTTCTGTTATGCAACAAGAATTTGAAATGTCTTTACTTGGGGAACTAACATTTTTTCTTGGCTTACAAGTGCAACAAGAAATTGATGGCATATTTGTATCTCAAGCAAAATACCTCAAGCAAATTTTGAAGAAGTATGTGATGGAAGATTGCAGACCTATAAGTACACCAATGATAACTTGGTGTAGCCTCAGTTCTCATGATGATTCTCCCGCAGTGAATCAACTAGAATACAGATCTGTGATTGGAAGTCTAATTTATCTACCCGAGACAAGACCAAACATTATGCATGCAGTTGGGATTGTTGGACGATTCCAAGCTAATCCAAAAGAGTCTGACCTTCAGGCTGTCAAAATAATATTCAAGTATCTACAAGGAACTCAAGACTTTGGACTATGGTATCCAAATAATGTTTATCTCACTCTTCATGCTTATATAGATGCAGATTGGGTTGGAAATGTTGATGATCGGAAGAGCACTAGCGGAGGTGCATTCTATATGGGGCCCCAATTAGTATCATGGTTCAAAAAAAAGTAGAACTCTTGTTGTGTAACCAGCTCCAAAAATAGAAGAAAAGAGATATCAACGCCTTAGAAATAAGCCACTTCGAGGGGGCATCCTCCAATACATTACATAAATGAAATATTATTGGATGATACAAATGAACAAAACCTCCTTCTATATATAGGAGTCCATGGGGCCATAATATAATCCTAGTGGGGCCACAATGTAATCCTAGCCGACCTAACAATAATAATGTAAGGGCACAATAATAACAATATGGGGGTTACAGGGGTACAATAATAACAATAAGGGGGGCTACACTAACATAATAAGGGGCTATACTATTAATATAGGGACTTAACATGCCCCTCTCCTTCAAACAAGTGTTGTCCTCAACGCTTGATTATTTCTTGATGCTTCTGTATAAAATTCTCATCCTCCCATGTGAGATATTCTACAGGAAAGTTCTTCCACTTGCTGAGATACTCTGAAATTGATCGTACTTGTCGAGTTCTTGTTTCTATGACTACTTCATAACTTTTTTCGATGTCATGTTGATCTTCCTGTTGTTTCATTAGATTCTGCACCAAAGTTGGGTTATCCTTTGAGAGTTGGAGAACTTGTTGTCGATGCTCGATGTGATCTTCCACTAATTTATCATCCATATTTTCTATTATTTGATCCTTCAAAACATCCAACTTAGCCTCCATTTCTTCTTTTAAACCATCTATTTCATCTTCAATTGCTCTTCGTAAGATCGAAACTTGTTGCACTTGGTACCGTAATTTTGATATCTCATACTGCAACTCTTCCTCTTCATGCATCATAGTATAGCTTTTTCTTGCTTTTGAGGAGCTCGATATTGAAATTTGATTATCTCTGTGATTGCAGCTCTTAAATATCTGAAATTCAGTACTGACGTAGCCCTATGAATTTTATTTTGAATGCCACAGGTCTGACCTGATTTGGATTCTCCAAGACAAAGTTATGTCCAATCTCCCACAATGACCTAATTATGGACTGGTTCAGTAGAGCAAAATTGTACGACTTTCCACGTGTCACTGTTTCTTCCTTCACCTTTGAAATTGATAGCCAAAAAACTAAAGTCCGTTTACTTGCCACAAATTTTTACGGCACTCCAATCCGATACCCAGAGAGAGAGTTATTGAACTTTTCCCATGATCACCTCTTTGAGATGAAATTCAGGAGCTTGAAAAAGCACTACCTTCCATAGATCATATCTCCAAAAATATTGCGAACCAAGCTCTGAAATTTTTTGAAGAATTTTCTCAGGATTTCAGCTTCGTACCATACGAATTTTAGATTCTAAAACTTTGTATAAAAAAATTATATCACAAATTCCAAGATGACCTGTTTATGAGCCTAAAATAAGACCTAACTTCCACAGATGGTATCTCCGAAAATATTACGAGCCAAGCTCTGAAATTTTTAGAAAATATTCCTTAGGATTTCAGCTTCGCACCCTAAAAATTTCAGCTTCTGAAACTTCGTATAAAAAACGTTATAGCGAAAATTCCACGATGACCTGTTTGGAGCAGCAAAACCCTAGAATCCAAAGCTCTGATACCAAATGTTGTGTAACCAACTCCAAAAATAGAAGAAAAAATATCTAACACCTTAAAAATAAGCCACTTCGAGGGGAAACCTCCAATACATTACATAAATGAACAATTCTTGGATGATACAAATGAACAAAACCTCCTTCTATATATAGGAGTCCATAGAGCCACAATATAATCCTAGTGGGGCCACAATGTAATCCTAGCCGACCTAACAATAATAATGTAAGGGCACAATAATAAAAATATGGGGGTTACAGGGGTACAATAATAACAATAAGGGGGGCTACACTATTAATATAGGGACTTAACAACTCTATTGCCTTATCTATAGCAGAAGCAGAATATGTGGTTGTTGCATCATGTTGCACACAACTTCTTTGGATGATGCAAAATTTACAAGATATTCAAATCAAATGTTCACCTCCCATATCCATTGTGTGATAATACAAGTGTCATCGGTATCTCAAAGAATCCTGTTATGCATTCGATGATCAAGCACATTCCTATCAAGTATCACTTCTTACGTGAACAAGTGTTTGAACAAAAGGTGAAGTTGGAGTATGTTCCCTCCAAAGAACAAGTTGCTAATATATTTACTAAACCTCTTCCCAAGGAAGCATTTCAATATCTCCGACAAAAGTTGGGAATTGTCTTTCTTGCTCAAAAGATCAGATCTGCTTAAATTCAAAACATTAAATTGGATACGGGGATCTCATAAAGGACAGTTGCGTATATACGCGAGTTTATATATTGAAATCCGCGTATGGGTATTTGCTGGCATAATTTTTTGGGTCAACACTTTCAAAATATTTGCGGTGATGTTGGGTATCTCTGGTGATGTTCCATTTCTTACATTTCTGTTCAATTCTCTAATATTTTTTATGAAGGTGCCTTGATGATTTTCTGTTGAAAGTGTTTAGGGTGCACAAGCTAAGGGGGAGCACTTGTCCTGCGGGAAAGGATGCATTGTTAGAATTCTAAGTGGTTGTTGTGGTCTGGTCTCATGATTGAGATTCATTGGTTTTGTTTATAAAATTAATTTGATGAAAAGTTCATGTTGAGATCTATGATGTAAATTGTTATATTGAGTCATGTAATGACTTGGTAAAATTTGTAAACCCACTTGGTTGGGTAGTTGAGTCAAATTTGGAAACCCACTTGGTTGGGCAGTTTAGTCAAATATGTAATTCCACTTGGTTGGATCATTGATGTAAGTATGATTTCTTGGTGATAGGAATGGTTATACTTGGTTGAGTTATAGATTCATGTACTTCATTGAAAAATCTATCTAAATATTCAGCATGAACTCAGGGGGAGCATGGTAAATTCAGTGCAATTCAGATCTACAGAGCTCATATTTCTACAAGGGAAGAGAAACCTTGTTTTGGTTTTGATCCACCATTTTCCCTTGATGTCAAAGGGGAAGAATATCTTGGTGTTTGAATAATGGTTATGATTATTGTATTATCTGTTACGGTGATCAAACACCATCATGGTTGCCATCAAGTCCAAAGGGGGAGATTGTTGGAAATATGATGTAATGTGTTGCCCTTGATGGCAACCTACATGATGAAGTTTTCCTTGATGGAAACCTACTTGATTAGTTTCCTATGATAAGAAACTTATTTGTTAACGATGTAAGAATGATGTAGCTACACATTAGTTCAGATGTGACAGAGAAAATAATTCTAGTAAGTGCTAGAAAAATGATAAATATAATATGTCACAATCTATACGCTACTTTTGTGAAGGCAACCCGCGTATACATTCAAGGTTAGCATATACGCAGTTTTTGTGAAGAGAAGTTGCGTATACACGCGGAAACGAACGCTCCAAGTCGTGTATGCCTTTTGTGCTCTAAAATTATGATACCAAGGGGCATTACCATTGTATTACCCACAGTATTGAGCATTTCATTGTATATTTGATTTTGTATAAGAATAACATTGGAAGTTGAGTGGTTTTGACTCATGGTATTGGTAAAAGCTAAATCTATTTAACGAGAAGAATATCATAGTGCAAGGTGTGCATGAGTAAGGGTTGTTAATGAATGAAAACATCTCTAAGGAATATTTGCATGGATTAATTCTGTTTTTACTTGATAGATCTAAACCTAAGATGCACCCATGGATATAATGATGGTTCAAAATCTTAAGATATCAAGATGATGAATCTCTAGTATGATCTACTGAAGAAATGATGAAGAACTGGCGCAAGTCTACTAAAGAAAATGAATAAATCTGGGTAAGTTTTATAGATCTGGTCTGTTCTGTAAAATTTATTTTTTATAGATCTACACACTATTTGGTTTCAGTAAAATCACGTATATATGCGGGTTTTCTTCATAAGAAGCTCATATGGCAGTGAAGGTTTTCTGAAGAATACTCAAAAGGATACGCAGGTTGTTGTGCAGAAAAATGTGTATGTACACAACTTCAGTGATGAAAAGTAGTGTATTCTATTTGAATTAATGACTTTTCAGGGTTGAGTTTCTATTTGCATATCTATTCTAAATTCTGGGTTATTTCTGAAGTTCTGGTCACAGTGTTTTCACTGTTCTAATTGAAATGTTGGGCAAAGTTTATGATTGTTGATAAAGGGTTGTGTTGAAGTTGTTTGATCAGTTGAAAATTGATGACATTATGCTGGTGGGCTAAGGGTTGAAGCCTTGAGTATGTAATTGACTTTACTTGCCCCAGGTAGAATCTTGTGTTATGTTTGGGGGTTGAAGCTCCCTTTCGGGGGGTGGTGGTAAACGAAAGAAATGGCGTTGGAGCTTCCTTCCGTGTATTTGGTAAACAAGTGATAGTTTACTGACCTTCTACATGTAGAAACACAACGTAATTATATGAGTCTACATAATTATAATATTTATACTTGATTTTCATATAAATATTTAAGACGAAGTGACAGTGGTTTTCTCTCGAATTGGTTTTCCACCTTAAATATTGGTGTTCATGTGTGTTCCACTTGTGTGATGTTTTATACTACTGTTACTCCACATATTTACTGATTATCTAACCTGATGCATAACTGATGAATCTGATTTAAAATACTATTTCTGAGGAGCTTTGTAAACAAGAAATTTATATCAGTATACACTATTTTCTTTTAGCATATCCACGTGTATACGAGTTCGATTGTGGAAAAAGACACATATGAAAGTTTATGCAAAGAAAAGATGCATTATAGATATATGAGCTCTAAATATTTAGTTCATACCCCCCGCCCCCCATATTAGTATTTTTTCCAACATTTTAGATACGGTTCTTATAGTTTTGGAATATGATCTGAGAAGTTATGGTTTTGAAAACCAAAATTCGGTCTCAAGCATGTGACCTTAGGTAGTCTTCTGCATTCATTTATGAATCAATTTAATCTCTAAAAAGCTGATTGTGATAGTACAAACTTAAGCTTTTTTTTGTAGAAAATGCCATGCTCAAGATTGAAAAAGTAGAAAGTGACATGGCCCACTCTATTGAGTTAGCTCTCTGAACTGGTATAATCGAATTTTATAGGTGGATATCAGGCATAAGTATTTCTTGAAGACTCCAATATTGGTATGACTTATGGGGTTGTAAATAAGGCTTATAGAATTACCACATGAAAAAAATTTAGACCTTGGAGATCCGAAATTACAGAGATGAGTTAATATCAGCTAGAAAGAAAAAGATGTATGTTTTTAAAGTTTTGCATAAGTTCTTCTTTTTCTTTAAATAAGTTTGAAGTGATTAAGGGTATAGTGAAGAAAAACCTCATTTTTTGGTTCCAGTTCCTTGAAGAAAAATAAACACCTAGTAACCTTGTAATCTCTACTATGGCATAGAAGGATTTTGTAAAGCTAAATCCTACTTGAGCAAAAATGATCTCTAGCCCTACGATTGGGTTTAATAACTAAGGTCTTTTAACGTAATATTTCTTAACTAATGCTGAATTTTAAATTAGGAAAAATACATAAGCATTTTTCCAATATGTTCATAGTTACATTTGATGGTGACCTGGATACAACTTGCCAAGCACGCTACATATAAGATTTATACAATGTTTGAGACCAATTGGGAGACAACATAAATATGATGGAATATATAATAAATGTAAACACTAGCTATCTAGCAGATCAAGGAGTACCATAATATTTTCATAATCATATAGACAAATATATAAAGAAAACATCATATGTTATTACTAATAAATTACAAAAGGAGAGCTTACAACCAGAACTTCATGTTGGAGGCATCCTTAGGTGAAAATAATTTCTTTATCCAACTCAAAATAATTCCTTCTCCCGTGCACTTAAGCTTAGTCACGATGCTAACATGCAAAGGGATGAGATTTCAGATGATTCTGACAATGATCAACCAAGCTCTAAACTTGGGTGAATCAAGGATGTGAATTTCTAGTAAGGAGAATGAGGTTGGGAGCCCATGAAAGGAGGAGGAAGACTAACTTTCGAAGAGATGATCCTCCATGGATGAGATAAAAGCTCTAAAATGAGAGAGATTGGCCTTATCATTTATGTTCAAGAACCAACTCGTCACCCTTGAGCTTCTAGAGGTCAAAGCTTCTCCTCCATTTGAGGAAGCACCGCAAAAAAGGGGATAAGTGTGATTTTCCAAGAAATTAGGGCATTGACAACGTTGGGCCAGAGATGGGAAAATACATCAGCGTGGTCATGGCACCAGGAAGAGCGCTAATTTAGGAAACTAGATATTTGACCAAGTTTCTTCAGAAATATTTCAAGGAAGTCTTCTTTGGATATTCAAGGGGATATGTTATCATATTTATTGATGATGGAAACATTGCACAAGATTCATCATGGAGCATTTCAGGATCAGGGATGGGAAAATGCACATGGTGAAAAATTACTGTGTAACGGATGCCCCCTAAAGCATGAAGGCAGAATAGGGCATGAGGGCCGAAATGCTTTATGAACCAAGGAAAATAACACAGACCACCTTCGGAGAACCTGCCAAATCAATAATTTACAATATATGACATCTCTAGTATAAATATTCCTAACAACATAATGTTGCACGAGGCATCACATGACACATGAGCCCAATGTATGGTCACATCCATCCATCTAAAAGAGATAATAGAAATGGATTTGCGGTATGGATGCAGCCATTCGTATAGATAAGATCATGTATACAATCATGAATAGTCAATAACTCCTTGCATCCTAGACCAAAAATAAAATGTGACCTAGGGTCTTCGTCGCGATCTCAATCAACCCTATTTACGAATCTATCCATGTGAATAAATGTGTTTTTTCCGAACATGGTAGAAACCACCTGATTACCGACTAATGATGAAAATCATTAACAGGAACAAGAGAGACGACCAATAATGATGATGGACCTCAAGTTACAACAACACAATCTACAGGTGTGAATGGATGTGTTTAAGTTGAACACTTGCAGAATAATTTGATTGAAGGCCAATGATGTGGACCTGTCATCAAACAAGACAAGATCCTATCTCCAGTCTCTTGGAGCAGATGCATGGGCTATTTTTGAAGGAGGCTATCAATATCCAGCCTCAGTTCCAACAGATGCAACGCCAAGATATAAATATGAAACAAATGCAAAGGCGGTCAATGCACTATTGGGGAGTCTAAAGGAATCGTAATTTGTCAAGGTCATGCAGTTGAATACAACAAAGGAAATATGGGACAAAATCATTCTAAGCTATGAAGGTGATACAAAGATAAAAAGTGCTAAACTTCAAAATCTCAGAATTCAGTATGAAAATATAAGGATGCATAATGAGGAGAGCATTGCCAATTTATTTTTACGTCTAGATGATATTGTAAATCATATGAGAAATTTGGGTGAAACCATAACTGACACTACTTTGGTTGAAAATTTTTTAAGATCTCTAACTTCAAAATTTGAGTCAAAAGTGTATGCTATTGAAGAGAAGTAGGATCTTCAAAGCCTTACTATTGTTCAAGTTCATGGCATTCTAACTGCATGTGAAATGAGAAGAGGAGGATAATCTGAAGTCAAATAATCTGTCTTTAGAGCTTCTACAAAAGGAAAAGAAGTACAAGAAACAGAAGGATCAAGGTATGTTTCAGAAGAAGATGAGGTAAATTTTGTAAAGAAGATCCAACTTGGCACTGGAAGGTTCAGAGGTAAGCTTCCTTTCAAATGTTTTTCTTTTGGAAGATTTGTTCATTATGCTGCTAAGTTTCCTCATAAAGAAACACATGAAAAAGTAAAGGAAGTAGAAACAAGAAATAAGAATCAGTTTAGCACTAGAAAAAGTTATTATACTCATGAAGATAATGATGGGTTATCCGACAGTGAGGAAGAATCTGATCAAGATCTTAGACTTCTCATGGCATTTGAAAAAGAGTCTAGGGAAGAAAATGATACCTTTATGGATGCTCTAGGAGACAATTATTTTCTTGAAGAAATCAATCAGCTCAAAATACATTTCAAAGAAAACAAAATATCCTTAGAAACTCTTAAGAAGTCATCTTCAAAAAAAGGAGAAACACAATGAGAAATTAGAATGTGAAATAGTAAGTCTAAGAAAATAAATTGAGAAAATAAAGACTTTGAATCTTAGATTTTCTAAAGGATCTGAAACCTTAGATAAAATTATCAAGGTACAATGTTCTCCTCTTATGAAAACAGGTCTTGGATATGTTGGAGAATCTTCTCAGTCTTAAGCACCAAACTATCTAAAAGTAGCTACAGCCAGACTACAACATTCTTCCACTCAACAAGGAAACAAAGAAACTTTACAGGTAAAGCATGACCACCTCAATACAAAGAACACTAACAGGATTACCTTTCAGAGAAAAACCAACCAACAGGTAAACACAAATAGAAGGTTCTATGGTCGCAGAAATTTATTCTTTAATGGACAATGTTTCTCATGCCATAATTTTGGTCATAAAGTCATTCAATGTGTTGCATACAAAACCATCATGATTAGAGAAGCAATAAATAAAGGAATTGATACTGGAGTAAAGAAGAATACATATAAGATCTTTTCTCCTCTTCAAAATGAAATTGAATGTGCTTATTGCAATAACTTTGGTCATGAAGAAACTAAATGCGGGAGAAAACTTTAGCTAAAAGAGAATATACCTTCAATTTCAAAAGTATGGAGAAAGAAGGAATTACACGTTGAGAAATTTGGCATAGCTCTATTTGCAAAAGGAGAAGAAAATCAATGGTACATTGATAGTGGATGCTCAAGACACATGACAGGTGACAGAAATAAACTTATTTCATATAATGCTCTAGAAAGAGAAAAGAATGTTACTTTTGGAAATGATAATCCTGCTGTCATTAAGGGAAAAGGTTTTGTTTTATTAAAATAAAAGGTGAAAGCTAACAATGTTATGTATGTGGATGGATTAAGGCATAACCTGTTAAGTGTAATTCAAATGTGTGATCAAGGAACTAAAGTTGTTTTCATATCAAAAGAATGTGTGGTACGTGATCTTGATACTGGAAAAACAATTATAAAAGGAAATAGAACACCAAGCAACTTGTATGTATTGAAAAGTTGTAATGAACAATGTTACTTGGGTAAATCTTCAGAAAATTGGTTATGGCACAGAAGATTGGGGCATTTGAGCTTCTCTCAAATCAAAAAATCTAACGGACTCAAAGTTTTTCGTGATCTTCCCAATATTACTCTGCCTGAGAATACCATATGCAAATCTTGCCAATTCGGTAAGCAAACCAGAGTGCAATTTAATGCCAAAGAAGGATAAGAATGTAAGCCTCTTGAACTTATTCATACTGATATATGTGGACCTATGAGGAAAAGGTCACCCTGTGGAGAACAATACTATACTCTATTTATTGATGATTTCTCTAGAATGTGTTGGATTCGGTTGCTAAAACAGAAAGATGAAGCATTCGAAAATTTTCAGATATTTAAAGCACTGGTTGAAAATGAATTATATCTAAAAATCAAGTGTCTTAGATCAGATCAAGGACGTGAATATATATCAGATGAATTCTTTGATTTCTATGAACAACATGGCATAAAAAGATATTTTTCTGTAGCTGGTACCCCACAACAAAATGACGTAGCAGAAATAATGAATAGAAAAGTTAAACAGATCGCTCGGGCTATGCTTGATGATTCAGGAGCACTAGACACATTTTGGGGAGAAGCAGCACATACTATTGTAAATATTCTTAACAAAGCACATGTTCGTGTAAACAATGATAAAACTCCATATGAGCTCTGGTATGGTAATCTTCCCACTGTAAAGCATTTTAATGCTTTTGGAAACAAATGTTTGATGAAGAACAATGATGAAAAACTTGGCAAGTTTGAACCTAGGGCAGATGAAGGAATATTTCTTGGTTACTCTTCTAGAATTAAAGCATATAAATGCTACAATAAAAGAATTTAGAATATTGTTGAATGCATTGACATTGTAATTGATGAATCTCTCTCAACTCCAAAAGGGGAAATACAAACAAGAAATTAAGATGATGATGATGTATATCTTCTTGCATCAAATAATATATAAGGTGAACCCAATGAAGCAGCAGAAGAAGATCTATCTGAAAAGGCTCCATCTAGGTATGTTCAAAAGAATCATCCAGAATCTCAAATTTTGGGAGAAAAGGGATCAGGTATCCAAACAAGAATAACTCTTGTAGGGTCTACTAGCTAGCTAGAATTTTTATCCACCATTGAACCATATAATGTCAATCAAGCTAGCAAATATGAATTTTGTATTCAAGCCATGAATGAGGAACTTGATCAAATTGAAAAGAATCATACATGGGAACTAGTTCCAAGACCTCATGATAAAAATGTTATCGGAACAAAATGGATATTCAAAAACAAGTTAAATGAAAATGGAGATGTTATTAGAAACAAGGCTAGACTTGTTTGTAAAGGGTATGCTCAAAAAGAAGGTATAGACTTTGAAGAAACATTTTCTCCTATAGCTAGACTTGAAGCCATTAGAATATTTCTTGCTTTTTCAAGCTTTCAACAAATCAAAGTTTATCAAATGGATGTTAAATTTTCTTTCCTCAATGGTGATCTAGAAGAAGAATTTTATATAGAACAACCAAAAGGATTCATTTTGGGCAATGATGAAAAACATTTTTGTAAACTTAAAAAGGCTTTATATGGTCTCAAACAAGCTCCAAGTTCATGGTATTATCGTCTTGACAAATATCTTCATCAAGAAGGATTTTGAAAGGGTTCTGCTGGTAGCAAATTATACAAAAAAACTGAAAATGATAAACTATTGATTGCGGTTGTATATGTTGATGATATCATTTTTGGAATTAATGAAGAGTCCATGAGTCAGAAATTTTCTTCTGTTATGCAACAAGAATTTGAAATGTCTTTACTTGGGGAACTAACATTTTTTCTTGGCTTACAAGTGAAACAAGAAATCGATGGCATATTTTTATCTCAAGAAAAATACCTCAAGAAAATTTTGAAGAAGTATGTGATGGAAGATTGCAGACCTATAAGTACACCAATGATAACTTGGTGTAACCTCAATTCTCATGATTATTCTCCCGTAGTGAATCAACTAGAATACAGATCTGTGATTGGAAGTCTAATTTATCTAACCGAGACAAGACGAGACATTATGCATGCAGTTGGGATTGTTGGACGATTCCAAGCTAATCCAAAAGAGTCTGACCTTTAGGCTGTCAAAATAATATTCAAGTATCTACAAGGAACTCAAGACTTTGGACTATGGTATCCAAATTATGTTTATCTCACTCTTCATGCTTACATAGATGCAGATTGGGTTGGAAATGTTGATGATCAGAAGAGCACTAGTGGAGGTGCATTCTATATGGGGCCCCAATTAGTATCATGGTTCAAAAAAAAGTAGAACTCTTGTTGTGTAACCAGCTCCAAAAATATAAGAAAAGAGATATCAACGCCTTAGAAATAAGCCACTTTGAGGGGGCAACCTCCAATACATTACATACATGAAAAATTCTTGGATGATACAAATGAACAAAACCTCCTTCTATATTAGGAGTCCACGGGCCACAATATAATCCTAGTGGGGCCACAATGTAATCCTAGCCGACCTAACAATAATAATGTAAGGGCACAATAATAACAATATGGGGGTTACATGGGTACAATAATAACAATAAGGGGGGCTACACTAACATAATAAGTGGCTACACTATTAATGTAGGGAATTAACATTCCCCTCTCCTTCAAACAAGTGTTGTCCTCAATGCTTGATTATTTCTTGATGCTTCTGTATAAAATTCTCATCCTCCCATGTGAGATCTTCTACAGGAAAGTTCTTCCACTTGCTGAGATACTCTGAAATTGATCGTACTTGTCGAGTTCTTGTTTCTATGACTACTTCATAACTCCTTTCGATGTCATGTTGATCTTCATGTTGTTTCATTAGATTTTGCACCAAAGTTGGGTTATCCTTTGTGACTTGGAGAACTTGTTTTCGATGCTCGATGTGATCTTCCACTAATTTATCATCCATATTTTCTATTATTTGATCCTTCAAACCATCCAACTTAGCCTCCATTTCTTATTTTAAACCATCTATTTCATCTTCAATTGCTCTTCGTAAGATCGAAACTTGTTGCACTTGGTACCGTAATTTTGATATCTCATACTGCAACTCTTCCTCTTCATGCATCATAGTATAGCTTTTTCTTGCTTTTGAGGAGCTCGATATTGAAATTTGATTATCTCTGTGATTGTAGCTCTTAAATATCTGAAATTCAGTACTGACGTAGCCCTATGAATTCTCTTTTGAATGCCACAGGTCTGACCTGATTTGGATTCTCCAAGACAAAGTTATGTCCAATCTCCTACAATGACCTAATTATGGACTAGTTCAGTAGAGCGAAATTGTACGACTTGCCACGTGTCACTGTTTCTTCCTTCACCTCTGAAATTGATAGCCAAAAAACTTAAGTCCTTTTACTTGCAACAAATTTTTACGGCATTCCAATCCGATACCCAGAGAGAGAGTTATTGAACTTTTCCCATGATCACCTTTTTGAGATGAAATTCAGGATCTTGAAAAAGCACTACCTTCCACAGATCATATCTCCAAAAATATTGCGAACCAAGCTTTGAAATTTTTTGAAGAATTTTCTCAGGATTTCAGCTTCGCACCATACAAATTTTAGATTCTAAAACTTCGTATAAAAAAAATTATATCACAAATTCCACGATGACCTGTTTAGGAGCCTGAAAAAAGACCTAACTTCCACAGATGGTATCTCCGAAAATATTACGAACCAAGCTCTGAAATTTTTAGAAAATATTCCTCAGGATTTCAGCTTCGTACCCTAAAAATTTCAGCTTCTGAAACTTCGTATAAAAAACGTTATAGCGAAAATGCCACGATGACCTGTTTGGAGCAGTGAAACCATAGAATCCAAAGCTCTGATACCAAATGTTGTGTAACCAGCTCCAAAAATAGAATGAAATAGATATCAACACCTTAGAAATAAGCCACTTCGAGGGGGAAACCTCCAATACATTACATAAATGAACAATTCTTGGATGATACAAATGAAAAAAACCTCCTTCTATATATAGGAGTCCATGGGGCCACAATATAATCCTAGTGGGGCCACAATGTAATCCTAGCCGACCTAACAACAATAATGTAAGGGCACAATAATAACAATATGGGGGTTACAGGGGTACAATAATAACAATAAGGGGGGCTACACTAACATAACAAGGGGCTACACTATTAATATAGGGACTTAACAACTCTATTGCCTTATCTACAGCAGAAGCAGAATATGTGGTTGTTGCATCATTTTGCACACAACTTCTTTGGATGATGCAAACTTTACAAGATATTCAAATCAAATGTTCACCTCCCATATCCATTGTGTGATAATACAAGTGTCATCGGTATCTCAAAGAATCCTGTTATGCATTCGAAGATCAAGCACATTCCTATCAAGTATCACTTCTTAGGTGAACAAGTGTTTGAATAAAAGGTGAAGTTGGAGTATGTTCCCTCCAAAGAACAAGTTGCTAATATATTTACTAAACCTCTTCCCAAGGAAGCATTTGAATATCTCAGACAAAAGTTGGGAATTTTCTTTTTTGCTCAAAAGATCAGATCTGCTTAAATTCAAAAGATTAAATTGGATACGCAGATCTCATAAAGGACGGTCGCGTATACACGCGAGTTTATATACTGAAATCCGCGTATGGGTATTTGCTGGCATAATTTTTTGGGTCAAAATTTTCAAAAGATTTGCGGTGCTGTTGGGTATCTCTGGTGATGTTCCATTTCTTACATTTCTGTTTCATTCTCTAATATTTTTTATGAAGGTGCCTTGATGATTTTCTGTTGAAAGTGTTTAGGGTGCACAAGCTAAGGGGGAGCACTTGTCCTATGGGAAAGGATGCATTGTTGGAATTCTAAGTGGTTGTTGTGGTCTGGTCTCATGATTGAGATTCATTGGTTTTGTTTATAAAATTAATTTGATGAAAAGGTCATGTTGAGATCTATGATGTAAATTGTTATATTGAGTCATGTAATGACCTGGTCAAATTTGTAAACCCACTTGGTTGGGTAGTTGAGTGAAATTTGTAAACCCACTTGGTTGGGTAGTTTAGTCGAATATGTAATTCCACTTGGTTGGATCATTGATGTAAGTATGAGTCCTTGGTGATAGGAATGGTTATACTTGGTTGAGTTATAGAGTCATGTACTTCATTGAAAAATCTGTCTAAATATTCATCATGAACTCAGGGGGAGCATGGTAAATTCAGTGCACTTTAGATCTACGGAGCTCATCTTTCTACAAGGGAAGAGAAACCTTGTTTTGGTTTTGATCCACCATTTTCCCTTGATGTCAAAGGGGAAGAATATCTTGGTGTTTGAATAATGGTTATGATTATTGTATTATCTATTATGGTGATCAAACACCATCATGGTTGCCGTCAAGTCCAAAGGGGGAGATTGTTGGAAATATGATGTAATGTGTTGTCCTTGATGGCAACCTACATGATGAAGTTTTCCTTGATGGAAACCTACTTGATGAGTTGCCTATGATAAGAAACTTATGTGTTAACGATGTAAGAATGATGTAGCTACACATTAGTTCAGATGTGACAGAGAAAAGAATTCTAGTAAGTGCCAGAAAAATGATAAATATAATATGTCACAATCTATACGCTAATTTTGTGAAGGCAACCCGCGTATACATTCAAGGTTAGCATATACGCAGTTTTTGTGAAGAGAAGTTGCGTATACACGCGGAAACGAACGCTCCAAGTCGTGTATGACTTTTGTGCTCTAAAATTATGATACCAAGGGGCATTACCATTTTATTACCCACAGTATTGAGCGTTTCATTGTATATTTGATTCTATATAAGAATAACATTAGAAGTTGAGTGGTTTTGACTCATGGTATTGGTAAAAGCTAAATCTATTTAAGGAGAAGAATATCATAGTGCAAGGTGTGCATGAGTAAGGGTTGTTAATGAATGAAAACATCTCTAAGGAATATTTGCATGGATTAATTCTGTTTTTACTTGATAGATCTAAACCTAAGATGCACCCATGGATATAATGATGGTTCAAAATCTTAAGATATCAAGATGATGAATCTCTATTATGATCTACTGAAGAAATGATGAAGAACTGGCGCAAGTCTACTGAAGAAAATGAATAAATCTAGGTAAGTTTTATAGATCTGGTCTGTTCTGTAAAATTTATTTTTTACAGATCTATACACTATTTGGTTTCAGTAAAAGCACGTATATATGCGGGTTTTCTTCATAAGAAGCTCATATGGCAGTCAGGGTTTTCTGAAGAATACTCAAAAGGATACGCGGGTTGTTGTGCAGAAAAATGCGTATGTACGCAACTTCAGTGATGAAAAGTAGTGTATTCTATTTGAATTAGTGACTGTTCAGGGTTGAGTTTCTTTTTTCATATCTATTCTAAATTCTGGGTTATTTCTGAAGTTCTGGTCACAGTGTTTTCACTGTTCTAATTGAAATGTTGGGCAAAGTTTATGATTGTTGATAAAGGGTTGTGTTGAAGTTGTTTGATCCATTTTGAAAATTGATGAAACGTTGTCTGCATTGGGGCTGAGGGTTGAAGCCTTCAGTATGGAATTAGAAGCTTCCTACCAGTAGAATATGGTGTTATGGTTAGGGGGTTGAAGCTCCCTTTCAGGAGTGACTGGTAAACAAGAATAAATGGGGTTGGAGCTCCCTTCCAGTAGCAACTGGTAAAAAAGTGATGGTTGCAGCCTTCTACATGTGGAAGCCTCTGTAATCATATGAGTCTACATAAGTATAATGTTGTAAATAGTTTTCATATAACAAATATTTAAGACAGAGATGACAGCAGCGGTGGTTTTCTCCCAAATTGGGTTTCCACCTTAAATCTTGTTGTTCATGTGTGTTCCACTTGTGTGATTTTTTAAACTGCTATTACTGCACATATTCACTGATTGTCTAACGTGATGCATAACTGGAAAATATTTTTTAAAGTCTGTTCCTGAGGTACTTTATAAACTAGAAATTTATATCAGTATACGTGACTTCCGTTCAGCATATCCACGTGTATATGCGAGTTCGGCTCAGAAAATACACATATGAAAGTTTGTAAAAGAAAAGGTTAAATTATAGGTATGAGCTCTAAATACTGATTCGCCCACCCCCCCCCCCCGCCCTATCTTAGTATTTTTCCAACATATTTTAGATCTTGGTTCACTATAGTTTTGGAGATATGATCTGGGGAAGTTATGGTTTTTGAAGAATCTAAAATTCAGTCTCAAACAGGTGACCTAGGTAAAGTCGTCATAACATTCATTTAAGGAATCAATTTGAAATCTCTAAAAACTGGTTGTGATAGTACAAACTTAAGCTTTTTTTGTAGAAAATGCAGGGCTCAAGATTGAAAAAGTGACATGTGGCCCTCCATACAAGTTCCCTCTACTGAACTAGTCTATAATCAGGCCACCATGGGATATCAGGCATAAGTATTTCTTGAAGACTCCAATATTGGTATGACTTATGGGGTTGTAAATAAGGCTCATAGAACTACCACATGATAAAATTTTAGACCTTAGAGATCTGAAATTACAAAGATACAATAGATTCAATATCAAAAACCTAGAAAGAAAGAAAAAGGTGTGTATTTTTTTAAATTTTTGCATAAGTTCTTTTTTTTTAAAATAAGTTTGAACTGATTCAAGGGGTACAGTGAAGAATAAATATCATTGTTTGGTTCCAAAGTTCCTTGAATAAAGAAAATGGAAACACCTAGTAAGCAACCTTAAATTTCTACTATGACGCATGAAGAAGAGTTTTGTCAAGATAAATCCCCTCTGTGGACAAAGGCGATCTCTTTAGCCCTACAGTGGGTTTGGCAACACAAGATTATTTTGAACATAATATTTCTTAACTAATGCTTACAATTCAATTCGGAAAAATACATAAATACATTTTTCCAATCGATATCCTTGGTTCTGTTGATGGTGAACTCGATCCACAACCCTTGTAGGCCCGCTTCCTCCTTTCTTATTGCATGAAAATATTTGAAGATAATTGGGAGACAAAATAAATGTGATGGAATGTATAATAAATGTAAACACTAGCTATCTAGCAGATCAATGAGTACCATAATATCTTCATAATCATATAGACAAATATATAAAGAAAATATCATATGTTATTATTGATAAATTACAAAAGGAGAGCTTACAACTAGACCTTCATGTTGGAGGTGTCCTTAGGTGAAAATATGATTCCTTCATCCAACTCAAAACAATTTCTTCTCCCGTGCACTTAATCTTAATCACGATGCTAACATGCAAAGGGATGAGATTTCAAACGTGTCTGACAATGATCAACCAAGCTCTAAACTTGGGTGAATCAAGGATCATGTGAATTTATAGTAAGGAGAATGAGCTTGGGATCCCATGAAAGGAGGAGGAAGGCCCTCTTTCTAAGGGATGATCCTCCATGGATGAGATAAAAGCTCTAAAATGAGAGAGAGCGAACTTGTCATTTATGTTCAAGAACCAACTCGTTGCCCTTGAGCTTCTAGAGGTCAAAGCTTCTCCTCCATTTGAGGAAGCACCGCCAAAAAGAGGATAAGCATGGTTTTCCAAGAAATTAGGGCATTGACAACGTTGGGACAGAGATGGGAAAATACATCAGTGTGGTCATGGTACTAGGAAGAGCGCTAACTTAGGAAACTAGATATTTGACCAAGTTTCTTCAGAAATATTACAAGGAAGTCTTCTTTGGATATTAAAGGGGATATGTTATCATATTTCTTGATGATGGAAACATTGCACAGGATTCATCACGGGTCATTTCAGGATCATGGATGGGAAAATGCGCATGGTGAAAAATTACTGTGTAACAGATGCCCCCTAAAGCATGAAGGAAAAACAGGGAGTGAGGGCCAAAATTATTTATGAACCAAGGAAAATAACATAGACCACCTTTGGAGAACCTGCCAAATCAAGAATTTACAATATATTACATGTCTAGTATAAATATTCCTAACCACATAATGTTCCACGAGGCATCACATGACACACGAGCCTAATGTATGGTCACATCCATCCATCTAAAAGAGATAATAGAAATGGATCTGCAGTATGGATGAAGCCATTCGTATAGATAATATCATGTATACAATCATGAATAGTCAATAACTCCTTGCATCCTAGAACAAAAATAAAATGTGACCCAGGGTCTTCGTCGCAATCTCAATCAACCCTATTTACGAATCTATCCATGTGAATAAATGTGTTTTTTTCGAACATGGTAGAAACCACCTGATTACCGGCTAATGATGAAAATCATTAACAGGAATAGGAGAGACCATCAATAATGATGATGGACCTCAAGGTACAACAACACAATCTACAGGTGTGAATGGATGTGTTTAAGTTGAACACTTGCAGAATAATTTGATCGAAGGCCAATGATGTGGACCTGTCATCAAACACAAAGAGCTTTCCATTTGAAGCATGAAAACTAAAGGTACTGAAAGAAGTTTCTAAATCACCTTCCTGGATAATGATTTGAAGTCGAAAGGAAGTGATTCCTCGAAGGAGGGCCATAATTATTCCCACATCATTGACATGAAATGTCAAATATATTAAGATGATAGGAGTGACTTGGGATTGTAAAAGAGGAGGTCAGATATGAAAAAGATGTTTGACAAAAAGGAATTCTCTTGAACATATTGGAAACACGACTCTGAAGTGTGGAAATATTTCACTCAAATAGGATCATAGGTCACGTTGACAAAATTGGTAATCAGATAAGACGCAAACGGATTTTCTAAACCCATGGAGGAAAAGCGAAAAATGTAGGATGTCCCCAACCCGACACAAACTGCAAATGAGTGTCATGTTCAAGAGCAACAAGCTGCCATAAATGAACAAAGGATGTTCACGTTATATTTTCCTCCATTATTTCTAAAGAGTACCTCTTTATTTTTTATAGCCAGCGTGAAGATGATAGAATATGTTGAGCATGTAATTTCATTATTTGAATGAATCCATCCTAGTAAGTTTAATGAGCCCTATGAAGGAGGAACTCAGTCTCATCATGATGAAAAGTCTTTCATCATTTAATATTTAACGAGTCCAATGAAAGGTAAAATCGGTATCTTTTCATGTTTAAGGAGTTTGAAAAGAAAAAAAATTAGAACTCCATCATGTCCCTTTTCGTAAGTCATCTCTTGAATCTAAAAAGGTAGAAAACTATGTTCGATAGAACCTATTGACTATGTTCAATCAAGGTATTCCTTTTTTGTAAATAGTAAACCTCAGCCCAAAAAAAGGGTAAACATATATTGAGATCATGTTAGTTCATTCACTTTAACGAGTTCAAAATGAAAAGTACTCAGCAATATTTTCATTTTTTGAGAGTCAGAAAAGAGTTGAAAGTTGACTCTAGGGGGGTTCCTTTTTCGTAAATGTTTAGTGAGCCCGAAAAGGAGATAAAATTCGGCTTGTTTGCATCAGAAATGATCATCAATAATGTGAAAGACCTGTACTGCACATAAACAACAAACATCACGAATATGGAGGAAAAATAATAAAATGTTGGTGATTTTTTTTCAAAAATCTATAAATAGACCAAAAGAAAATCATTTTCACCTTTCCATTTTGGGAAGAGCATTTTGTCCATTTTCCCTCCAAATTTCAAATCAGTAATGTAACTGATCCAGGACACCATTCGTCGATCCTTCTGTGCGAGGTAAGATATATAAACCTCCTTTTTATTTTAATTTTATTCATTTGGCATTTAGTTTATAGAATTAGGGAGTTTAAGGAAGAAATTTAAAAATTTAAAATCGCCTCGGACCAACGAGATTTTAATCTATCAATTTTGTGCTAGTCATGCTCAGCCCCTTATGGAAGCGCGCCACCAGCGCCGAATCATTTTGGACAAAAGTGTTGGTGACGAGAAATATTTTAAATTGATAAAATATCCCATCTCCACCGTTATTTTCTAAAAATTCTTCCATGAATTATCCTAAAGACCAATTGGACATGTTTTCCAGGTTCTTTTAGTGAAGATTTCAGTCGAATGGAAAGAAAGAGGCAACAATGTGGAAGACCACCAAGCCTTGGAGGACCAATATTGCATCAATACTTTGCATAATTGCGGATCTTTGAAATTATTTCAAACATCCAGCCTAAGAGCTTAACTAGAGCTTCTCCACTATCTGATCAGTATCTAGGACATGGACCGACAATTGTTCATCACTGGGGACCATGAATTAGAGCTTGATGTAATAGACATATACTTTATCACCAGACTATCTAGGAGATGGGAGAGAATCCAACTCTCTGGAGCTCACCAAGGGGGTGAGAGCACAAGCATGCTCATTCAAAGACATTGTCCCGAGGCATGGAAGACAGACAATGGGAAGGTATACATATCTTCCATCAAAGTGCTTCCCCTACACACGATTCTACATTGTATCACCAGAGTGGCAGGAGCCCAGGAATTTCATGAGGCAATGAAATTGTAGTTCCAATATGCGGTGGATTGCATGGCTGCAACAATTTTCAACTAGTGTGAGGGGTTGCCCGCTAACATGAAGAGACATCTAACCAAGTGCAAGACAGGGAGACTAAAAAAATTTGGGTATGGGTCAATTCTAGTAAACCTTCTTTCTAGAGAGACTATCCATGTTCCAGTATCACTGGTTACACATCCATGATCCAACCCCGAGGGATTCGAGGCTGATGCAATAGTGTGACATAATGCCTCGATAGGGAGGATGGAAACATATACATTTCCCCACAACCTTCTTCAGTTAGTTGCAGCTTCAGCTGATCGGAGTTGAGAACTACGCTTATGAGGGTATCTGCATTAGAGGAGATTCAGGTCTTCTGATCCCACCAGGAACACATCGGACCGATGCAAGTAAAAAAAAAAATTAAATATTTCTTCTTTTTAGACGTTTTTTGATATGTGTTCTAACACGTAAAATTATGATTTGTTTACAAACATGGGTCCTCAAATACCTCCTAGCATGTCACTGATTTCACGACGGGTAGCTCGTCTAGTAGAAGATGCTCCTTATGAGGAGGGAGCAGACACATAAGGTGAGCTAGAGTGGAACCTGGTTGGCCTCACGTGAGGCACCAGAGTATCCCACATTCGATGAGATTCCATTGCACTTTCAGAGAAACACTGTTGGAGTTTTGAGAAGACTGTGTAGATTACTCTGGCGAGTAAACTAGTACAAAATGGCTAATTAGTTACTAAGAAACGACTAAAATTTTCATATAAACGACTATTTTTTCGGTCGGTGACCAATAATAGCTAATTTACAATATCTTATAACACGACCAACTTTTGGTCGTTTTTAGCTTAGTCATTAATTGGATATCACAATTTTGTTGTCTCATTGTATATTTTTTCATTAATTTAGTCATTAATTTATTCATTGATTCAGTCATTGATTTGATCATTAATTTAGTCATTTATTTGATAATTAATTTAGTCATTGATTTGGTCATTAATTTGGTCATTGATTTGGTCATTGATTTAATCTTTGATTTGGTCATTAATTGTCACAATTAAATACCAAGTATACAAAAAAATATATTACTCTATGATCACCCGATAAAACCAATTAATGACCCAAAAAATATGACCGAAATGTTGGTCGTGTTATAAGACACTGTAAATTAGCTACTAATAGTCATATATATGTAAATTTTAGTCAGCGTTTGAAACCAATTAATGACCAAATAAATATGAATAAATTTTAGTTGTGTTATAAGATACTGTAAATTTTCTACTAATAGTCGTATATATGCAAAATTTAGTCATCATTTGTAGTCACAAATTTATCATTTGCAGTAGTCATTTATTCATTATATGAACGACTACTTTAGTAGTTTATAATCGTTTTATTTAATTTCATTAATAATATTTATAAAATACTAATTTAGTCGTATATTCATTTTATTTGTGTTCATCATTAATAAATATAAACTACTAATTTACTATTTTTAAATTGATTTTGTGTTCATTATTACTCAACATAAATTTATTTTTATGATTTAAAAAATGTCATACAATGTGCATTTTCATCTAATATGAAAACACAAAGTCACATATTTTAATTACAACACTAAACAATATCAAGTGCAACTATAAATAATTTCAACCACATAAATTATATTATATGAAATGTTAAAGTATTACAATATGATTTTCCAACTTATATTGGTTGGACTCAATTTACACATGAAATTGTGTTTCATCACTTCAAAACATTACCGTTGTGTTTTCAAGGCATTGCAGGTGAATTCAGAAACTCTGAAGATGTGACCATCAGTATTTATATGTGTGTCCTATGCGGGATATTGGATCTAAGAGTATCACTAAACCAGTTCTCCTCTCTCTATTTTTTCATTTGTCGCTCCAATGTTATTGCTCCCCTATTTTTTCAATTCACGCTTCTTACCATCGATATTGAGTTGATTTCTTGAAAGCAAAAGAATATACAATGCAAAGTGTAAAACATGAGAGACAATTAACCTTAGAATAAAAAATAAATTAGACTATAAATATTTTATACGATGTATACCTCAACATCAGCAATGCCAAAGCCATTTTTCCCCATACAGTAAGAAAATCAAACAATTTTTCCTCATTGGGGTGATAATTTCCACTATAATGTGGCCAGATAACCTGTATTAACAAAGAAAATGAAATGTCACCATATATAGAAAATAAAACCTTATCAACTTAGTATTCAACTTTCAAGGAAATCTTAGGAAAAATCACGTCAACTAAGTTATATGCTAAAAATCTCAAGCTATAGATAACTTGTGAAAACAAATAATCTAAGGTGTGATATTTAATCCTTGTCGTTTTATTGAAAAAAACATTTCATTTTCTAACGCATGAACTTAGTCAAGTATATAAACAACATGTACTCAAATAACAACATGAAGTTAACTTTTTCTGATAGTCATCAAAATATTTTAACACAAAATAGCTATAAGGATTCCAATCAATATAGTGTAATACTAATTTCATCTTCAAGATTTGGTTGTTGTTTAAATGGAAATGGTACTAATCATTTTCAATTTCATAGTTAAAAGACAAAAAAAAATCAAAAGAAACATCCAAAATATAATCAAACAATAAAGAGAGGATATCATGGAATGGAAATTGCATTTAGAAAAAAAAAAATTACTTGTCCACTGATGACATGTCTGTCGTTCCTAAAACATTTTCTTTCCCAAAATAACCCTGAGGTGAAATAATAAGAACATTAAAAACCATAGGAATTCCTACTAGAAACATTTCCAAAGTCAATGGCTTAGGTGTCTAAACAATATTTAACAACGAATGAACCATATCCAAGATGTGATATGCATCGTCTCCCTGTCCTTTTTCCAATCACATTTCGTGTAACCTGCCCACGGTAGAGTCAAGTAACAATCAAATAAGTACATTGATATTTGTTTTTGTCTTTTATATCTATAAAATTTAAATCTGATTTATTTCATGAACATATTAATTCATATTGAAAGCCTTCCTGACATATGAGAAAGTATCAATCAAATAGGACATCAGAAAAAACGACCTCAATGAAGTCCTCAAACAATTTATACAATATCAATATTTTTCTTGTTGTGATATCTTGGGTAGAAAAAATAACATATCTACAAAAGAAAAGTGCATATATTACTTATGGTCAAACTTGGTATATGGTGTATCCTTAAGCAGTTTTTTAAGATGTTCCTCCGCCTTTACCAAAGTGAATTGTATCTTGGTTAAACTATGTATCCTTTCATTCAACATCAATTTCTACAAGATAAATGTCACACATTATTCTTTCCCATTTCTCAACATGCTACATATGATAAATTGAAAGTCGCATAAAACCAATAGCAAACCATTTTCTAACGAAAACAAACAAACAAACAATGTCTGTAATAAAACTTCATTATAATATTAGAAAATGAAAAGAGAGTGAACCATTTTTGTTGTTTGAATTTGCCTATTTTTTTTATGAAAGTGCTCAAGATTCAAGAACCAACAAATGTGTGGGAAGTCGTAAATGTGAAAAATATTATGTTGACATAACTTGTAGATTTCTTCAAAATGATGTGAATGACACCATTTTCAGATGTGGTAAATCTCAAAATAATAAATGGCATGTATTCTAATAAATTACATTGCAATTACTACCATCGGCCTCCATGGGTTATAGGTCCTCAATATGTTAATATTAATGATGAAAGAGAGATGGCAACGATAATTATGGGTGGTCCTAGTTTGTATGGTGGATATCTTTAAACCAAGGTTGTCATCTTAATGAACCTAGGTTTTGACATGGTAAACCTAGATCTGTTCTTTACCCAATTTCATTCCATCATACTTTGTCAAGACTCAAGAGGACATAATGGTCCTTCATCGTATAATAGGGTTTCTTTTGAGGTTATAAATAAAGCTTATTCAAATCAAATGGATTTTTGGGCTCCAAGAGATATGGATAATTTAAATGATAACAATTATAATTTTTTTTCCAAAGATTCAAATGTAGGGATACATTTTGTGGATTTTACTAATAACTATAATGAGAGAAATAAAACATGAGGAGAATCTACTGGTCATTGCGATTAGGGAAATACTCAGAGATAAGAAGACTATTTAGGTTCAAATCAAAGATGGTGTTGATTCTTGTAGCTCCTCAGTTGTTGGTAGTTTTAAAGGTAGGAATTTTAGTTCTTCAAGGGTGGGGTCCTTCAGCATAATTGCATCTACCTTGGTCATATCACCCAAAATAAAAACATAATCAACAAAGACTAAATATGTCAAGTTTAGGGAAAATCTTATTTGTATAGTTGTCAAGATTATAGTTCTTTTTGACTCTGTTATAACTCTGTTGAGACCACCTACTCTATAGTAAAAAATTGCAGAGGAGCCATTAGTAATTCCTACCCATGGTCTCTTGTAGGCATGACAGAAAAGTAGGTTGAACTATTAATTAGAATTGCACATATATTGAGGAAATACAATTCATTATCTAGTTAACCAATTTCACATTAAACCCTATAAGGATGAGTAGCCCTAAATAAATCCAATTTTCTCTATCATATGCCTTTGAAATACAAACTAACATTGCTTGTAATTTTTTGGTTTCATGTTATAAATGCCTTCTTAGGAAACTCCTATTATGTAATGGATTTGTTTCCCAGTAAGGATGAAAAATTGTTCTAATGACATGGAATCGTCTTAGTGGATTTTGACCCTACATGACCAAGGAACTTAGGAGCCTTAGGTGCATCAAAAATAACATCCTCCAATGAAAATAGGACAGTCTCCAAGCTAGAATCATCAAAATTATATATATTTATAATTCATAATCGAAAATTACCATAGACTGTAGTAGTCCTTAAATAAATTAAAAATTGAATAAGAAAAAATACAAAATTTCACATTACCCTTCAACAAATTGTCCTTGATTTAGAAATAAAAGCTTAGACTTGCATAAATGTGTAAGTGGATTCCACAGAAGATCAATTTCAACATATTTCCTGAAAAAATAATCTAATATCCAATGTGAAACCATAGTTGAATGGAACAATGGTTCTTTAAGGTCATCTACATAAAATTTTTCCTCCTTCAAATCTCTCACACTGGATGGTATGTCATGAAAAATTAAGAAAAAGTCAGGGAGACTCATCAACTTCTCTAAAATACATAATGAAAATCCATGGAAGCTTTGTAAAGGAATGCACCTATAATATTCTTTGATTTCCATTTCATCCTTTTTCCTAAGTTGAACGTCAATGAGTTGTGAACTTAAAGTTCTTTGAGAAGAATGTTCTTATAGTTTAAATTCAACAATCGTTGTCTTCCCACCTCTGTCACCTAATGAGTATGAATTCTTAAACTCTCTTATGTAATTATCAGAAACACTTCTTTCCTGGACACATAATTTTGAAAATAAAGGCTATTTTGTAGCATAAGTCCTTTTCAAAATTTCATCTCTCATAGCAACTGGCATCTGATCAGAACTGCAACCTAAAATCGGACCTACACCTGTTCTTCTAGTACTCAGGATGTGAATGGTGGAATATCTACTAGAGCACTCTTAGAATATGGTAGAGGCTGAGCCCTACCTCTTATTAACTTGCCAAGACCTCCCTCAGGACTAATAGTCAAGTGGCCATCATCAGAAGCTCTATGTGTTGAAGGGCTTAGCATAGACTGATTTTCAAATTGAGCCCTATCCACAATCTGAGAATCTTGACTGGTGAATCCATAGTCACATGGTCCCATATGGGGCTGTGGCCCTTTAATCCCACACATATGTGGAAGTGAACCCATCTGTGCACCTTCCATGTAAGGTGGCATCGCATGTCCTCTCACACCATGATCAAGTGGTGTCACAAGTCTCCGACCGGAATGTCCCATATTGGTACCTCCAGAGCGGCCTCCATGTCCATGTAGTTCTTTCACAACATCTCGATGCACTTTCTCTATTTTCTTGGGGCCATGAACTTTCTTCCTTTTTTTCCATAAATCCTCCTCGGATCTATAAGATCCTTCAACATGAACATCAGCCTAGAGGGAAGCCCTTGGTTATTGGACATTTTGTCATCCTATCGAAGTAAGGACCAATATGTTCCTTGGCCTTTGGATGGTCAATGATATGACCAATAGTGCTCATCATTTTTTCCCTCACCAGAGCTTCCCAAAGATGAAGACATATCAGCAATGATCAATTCACTCACAGATTCTGGATCTTGTAAAGGTTCCAAGTTTCCCATGGAAAAATCCCTTTCTGTGATATCATATATAGATGATGAAACTCATGATATCCTTAATGAAGGAGTGTCCACAACATTAACCATTTTTCCTGATGACTTCTTTGGAAATAGAATATTTTCACATTTTGTATAGCTATTTCAGAATTAGCCCCTCCATCAACGGCTTTAACTGTCTTCTGTAGGATTGTCATTAAAGGAGTTGTTGAGGTAGATGATGAAGTCTGACTCAAAATTAACTCCTCCACCTGCCTATGAGAACCACTAAGTTTAGACTCTTCTGCAACCATGTCTCCTTTTGAATCCTTTTCCATATTTGAAGAGCTTCCTACCAATGACACATGTTGTTGCATTTGTTGCTTTTTATGCTTGTGCTTAGATTTTGTCATCTTATTTGAACATTAATTTGTTGAAAGACTTGCTTGTTTTTTAGATATGTTTTTCTACTTTTCACTAGTATGATTATCTAATCCAGACTCAAGTGAAAAAAATACAGAACAATTTAAAACCGTACAATAAGAGAGATCACATGTTGTCACAGTAGGCATGTTCAGTGGTGAGAATTTAACTCCATCGACTTTATCTATAGTCAATACATCAGATGGATGACTGATGGAAAATTGTAAACTACAATTATCTTCATTGTTGACAAATGTAACTGCAAGAGAACTTGATTGATTTCCAAGAGATTTTGTCAAGGATTTTTTCTTTCCATCCTAAAATTGAATTGGAGCCAAAGTGGTTTCTGAAGCCTGTGGGAATGGTTCAATATATCCAGCTCTCACGAGAATGGATTGTAGCAAGTTTATTTTCTCCTATTAATGGGCTTGAATCATTTGATATGCCCGTTTTGTATTTAAAGGTTGATGAAAAGTAGAAGAAATGTTACCTATGTCCCAGCTAGCATCGATCAATAGAAATTCATTGGGTGTGAACCACTTAAAGAAACAAAACTTGAAAGTGGAGGTTTGTATGTAGACATTGCTACTAAAGAGGAATGGAATCTTTAATTGATGACACAACATCAAAGATAAAAGAAATGAAATAAAATCATTATGGAAATAAAAATGCAAAACTTTCTCATTTTTGCATATCAAATATGCTCCAAGTATGGGCACAAACACGAGAATTGAATTTTCAACTCTCTAGGCTCTTGTCAATGTGGTCAACCAAAAAGATGTAAAAAAACTAAATATTTTGGGGCATTCAAAAATTGTTATGGATTGAGTATGCGACAAAGTCAGCATACTGGCCCCTCATTTGGCTCACATTTTTCAAGGTATCAAACAAGTCTACAACAATTTGGATTGGTTCTCTTGTGGCCATATATACCATGAACTCAATACCCTAGCAAACAATCTCTCCAAGAAGGCTCTCCAACTTATTCCACAAGTGCTATAATAACAAGAGTATACGAATAATAATTTTCTGGGGGTTGGTGCCTTCCATATCAAGTTTTGATCTCACTTACTGCTATATTTTGTAATTATATATGTAAACAATCCAATGATATTATCTGAAAAGTGATAGAGATTTTTTTTGGCTTTTAAATGCTTGCACAATATGTAATTGGAACAAACTTTTATTACTAGAAATCATTCAATTACTTCTACATACCAATAAAAGTGGCAAAATCTCTATAACCTTTGATCACCTTGAAAATCAAGCACACTAAGAACCTCTACAATGGGGTTCTAATA
The DNA here is from genome assembly GCA_034641835.2 of Pinus albicaulis. NCBI lineage: Eukaryota > Viridiplantae > Streptophyta > Pinopsida > Pinales > Pinaceae > Pinus > Pinus albicaulis. Next base: position 831,026,272 of record CM076576.1, read on the forward strand.
ACATTGCCAAAGATCGAAAATTGACAAAGCATAATTTAATGAGTATTCATTAGTCAAAATTACCATGTGGATCAACTATCATGTCGAAATGGTGATATATTGGATTAGGTGTGGGTTGCACTTGCATTTGAAAGAGTGAACACAACATGGATAAAGAACATTGACTACACTAGGAACCTCAACAATGGGGTTTTAATAACATGGAAAAAAATCCAAAATTGACAAAGTACAATTTAATGAGCATTGATTAGTCAAAAGTACAATGTGGATCAACGACTCGTGTCGAAATGATGGTATATTGGACTAGGTGAGAGTTGGAATGGCATTGGAAAGAGTGAACACAACGTGAATAAAGATTCAATTGGAGAAGGAATACAAGGAATCGCAGTCTTGGTTGCATGTATAGGGATGGTCAAACAAGCAAGTAGAAGCATTTGGGACACCATAAAAATTGGCAACTCATTTTTTCTAAGAGACATCTAAAAGAGTCATCGAAAAGTGAATTTTTTTATAGGTAAAATCTTAAAATATTGCTTTTGGAAAATGCATCCTTCACATTAGGAAAAATTTTCCATCTACGTCTCCCATAGAGATATGTAGACAAATTTTTCTTCAATTGTACCAAAAAATGGAAAAATAAAAAACCCTTTTGGGAAAATGCATTTCCCTCTATGTCTCACCACATTTCCTAGAAGAGATATGTGGGAAAATGTTTCTTGGAGCATCCTACAAGAAAAAGACACCTTGGGAACATGGGAGACATGGAAGTGCCCCCTCCCACCCTAAGGGACACATCCCCGTATAATAGTGGTTTTTTTATTCATTTAGTGGAATTTCTGAGTCATCATTGCTCATTTGTTTATGAATACAAATTTTATCATATACTTTGGATAGGGCCACCATATACTCTTCCTGTTGAATGGTCCTTTGATACCCACTCCAAAGAGAAAATATCAAGTATGTTATATTCTTATTCCCAACTTAGGACTTGTTCCAAATTTTGCACATGTTTATTCAATTTGATCACAAAATTTTCCTTTCCGTGTGTGATTTTTGGTTTCTCGTGAATATATCAACATTCATTTCTTAAATATTGATGGAATCTTTCAAGGAATGAATGAAACATTTGTGTTCACAACTCTTTATGGGGCACCGATATTGTTTCGACCAACAGGTAGTTAAGACCTAAAATAGTTTTAGTGGAGCAGGGACTGTATTTTATTTTGCTACATAGTTTTCTTGAAGGTATTTTTGCACCTAAAGATATGATTTTTTGCAGGATAAATTATATCCCTTGCCTTCCAAGGTGAAAACTTCAGAAGAGAGTAAAGACCCTTTTTCGCAAATTTTTAGATGAATTCTTTTACAAGTTTGTTCCTTTTAAAGTAGGGGCATCGAAAGGGTTTAGGAACAATGACTGCATCTTAAACAAATTATTAGGGCTGAAAACACTTACATATTTGACATGCCAACCTCACTAAACACTAATGTCGAAGAAATTGAATTCAAATTTAAAAAGAGAAAATTGATGGTCAAGTAATATAACAAGTGTGTTTTCTGGGATAATGTATGCCGATTAGGAATATTAAATAATAGGTATCGATTTTATATGGTACTGCTCAAGTTTTCTTATCTTCTTGACGTTACTAGGGTACTAGTTAGATTCCCAAATCCCCATTCAAGTCCATAATTGTAGCTCAAGCATGATTTTATTACTTCCTTTAAGTAAACTCTTGGGCACATGTATCCAAGCTTCATTTGACTTTTTTGAGGTGTGGTGGTAGTATAATTTGACCTCATATAGAAATAATATTATAAAAATTTTGGGTGCTATTAGAAGCTTTCAAGTCTTAGTTTACAACATTTAGAATACGAAAATGTTTTCATAGGATATCAAGAGGTGCATTGACTCTGGGGATATGAAGGTAGTCCGATCTGTATGCAATGGTCAACCATGCTGAATGAAGATATTATTCCTAACACTTCTCAAAATATATCCAATAAACAAATGCCTCTGATATGTATATGATAGGTTTCTGCAAAATGCATATCCTGGTTTCTGGGAATATGAAATAAATAAACAAGGACAAATAATCTTTCTCAACATTGTTAAGACATGCAATGTTAGAAAATTATATATTACAGAGAAATGCAACACATAAAATATGCGGAAAACACAAGCACACAAAACACATAAAACCAGAGAGACATAGATATACATGGTTCACCTAGTTTGGGCTACGTCCACCCCAAACAACCAGTCCTTCCTTTCTATTATCCAGCAAAATGAAGAGATACAACCTACAGTAGATCCGCTATAATATCCTATATTCTCTCTCATAGTCTCCCTCTTTTTTTCTCGCTCCGAGAATACACATACAATACATAGCCGCAATACAATACCCTCATAAAAGTGAGGGGTTTCCTTCTAGGGAAAAAAACCCTAATCTAAACATAACTTCTACTGTCAAATCATTTTCCTAATGAATGACCTAGATTGAATAGAAATTACTATACTTTTACAAGGAAATTTTACACCTATTTTTAGCTTCGGGGGCGCTGCCCCCGAAACCCCCCACCAGGGGGGCACTCCATAAAGTCGCTGCTACACCCCCTGGACCCCCCACAACAACGATTAATTATGGGTGGCATTGTCGCCCCATTTAAGGTACAGGGGTCCAATGTTGTGATACAAATTAAACAAGATAATCAAGCTCCACACAATAATCTCCCACTTGGAGATTGATTATAGCAACTCCACCGCTACTTCATTTGCTGGACAATTACTCCTCTTTGGACCTAGCTGTTTCTCATCTTCATCGTCATCCTTGAAGACCAATTGAAACTAAGCACATTCTCAATTTCTCCCTGGTTACAACTTTGTTAGCATATCTGTAGGATTCTGGCTAGTGTGTTTCTTTTCTAACTTCAACCCTCCATCTTCCAATACTGACGATATGAAATGGTACTTGAGATGTATGTGTTTAGTCCTGGAATGAAATACTGAGTTCTTTGCAAGATGAATGGAACTTTGACTATCACTGTATAATGTGCCCATATCATGTTTCTTACCCAATTCATCCATAAACATTTGTAACCAAATCATTTCCTTACTAGCCTCTGTAGCAACAACAAACTCTGCTTCTGTTGTTGAAATTGCAACAACATTTTGGATTTTTGAAACCCAACTGACAGTTGTTCTACCTACAGTAAATATATATCCTGTAGTGCTCCTCTTATTACCTCTGTCACCTGCCATATCTACATCAAAATATCCCTATAGAGAAATGTTTGAACCACCAAAGCATAATGCTTGATTTGTGGTACCTATCAAATATTTGAGAATCCATTTTACTGCCATCCAATGTTCTTTTCCTGGATTATTCATGTACCTGCTTACAACTCTCACTTCATGTGCAATATCAGGCATTGTGCAGACCATTGCATACATTAAGCTTCCAACCGCTAATGCATATGGAGATTTAGACATATAATCCATGTCTTCTTGGCTCTTTGGGCACATCTCCTTACTAAGTTTGAAATGACTAGCAAAAGGTGTACTAACTGGTTTTGCATTATGCATATTAAATATTTTCAACATCTTTTGTATGTACTCATTTTGAGATAGTGTTACTTTTCAATTTTTCCTATCTCTGGTTATTCTCATACCAAGGATCTGTTTTGCAGCTCCCAAATCCTTCATTGCAAATGAATTTGCCAATTTTTTTTTTAGAACATTTATTTCCTGCATGTTAGACCCTGCAACAAGCATGTCATCTACATACAATAACAGTATAATATAGCTGCCATCATTTTGCTTTTTCAGATAAACACAATGATCAGAGTGACATCTAGTATAACCTTGTTCAGACATAAACTGGCTAAATTTTAGATACCACTACCTTGGAGCTTGTTTTAAGCCATACAAGCTCTTCTTTAACCTGCACACCAATTTCTCTTTCCCTTTGACATCATATCCTTCTGGTTGCTGCATGTATATCTCTTCCTCCAAATATCCATGGAGAAATGTTGTCTTTACATCTAACTGTTCAAGATGTAAATCTTTCGCTACTACGAGACTTAATATAGTTCTGATTGAAGTCATCTTAACAACAGGAGAAAATATTTCCTCAAAATCAATACCTTTCTTCTGTGGAAACCCCTTTACCACAAGTCTAGATTTGTACCTCTATTTTCCTCCATCTTCTTCCTTCAGCCTGTAAACCCATTTATTCTACAATGTAGTTTTACTTGCATGCAACCTGACTAAGTCCCAAGTCTAGTTATGCATTAAGGAGTCCATCTCTTCTTCCATGGCTAGCTCCCACTTCTTCTTGCTTTCAACCTGCATTGCTTCTTCATAAAATTCGGGTTCACCAGAATCAGTCAGCAATAAATAATATAATAAAGGAGAGTATCATTCAAGGGGTCTACTTATCTTGGTAGATATTCTAACACCACTTTTAGGTGTTTGAGGTGCATGTTGCTATTGTGGCGGTTGTTGCTGCTGTGGTTGTTGATTATTATTATTTTCAGGCACCTATACTTTTTGAGTTATCTCATCAAGAACTGTGTATTCCTTGCTTTCTTTTTCCTGTTTCTTTTCCTGCAACTGATTCTTATACAACACCTTTTCATTGAATATTACATCTCTGCTCCTAATGATTTTGTGATTTTCATAATCATAAAAGCGATAACCAAAATAATTAACACCATATCCAATAAAGGTACATTTCTTTGATTTTTCCTCAAGCTTTGTTCTATTTTCTTTATTAATATGGACAAAGGCCTCACAACCAAAAGGCTTTAAAAAAGAGTAGTTTACCTTTTTACTTGTCCATGCTTCCTCTAGAATACCACCATCCAAGGAACTTGAAGGCCCTCTATTTATTAGATAAACATCAGTATCTATAAAATCTACCCAAAATTGTAAAGGCAATCCTGCATGAAATCTCATGCACCTTGCACGCTCCATGATTGTTATGTTCATCCTTTCTGACATACCATTTTCTTGTGGTGTTCTTAAAACTTTCTTCTCTCTACGAATTCCATGCTTTGAATAGTAGCTATCAAAATCTTTGCTGCAATATTCACCTCCATTGTATGATCTGAGACACTTTAAATTCTTTCTTGTCTCAATCTCAACCAAAGCTTTCCATTTCTTGAAAATATCAAATATATTAGATTTATTTTGAATAAAATAAACCCATGTTTTTCTAGTTTCATCATCAATAAAACTAACATAATAGCGAGAGCCACCAAGAGATGATACCTAAGCAGGTCCCCATACATCTGTATGCACAAGATCTAACTTTTCGCTCTTATTTTCTTTCCCAACTCTGAGAAATATGACTCTCTTTTGTTTTCCATAAATGCAATTTTCACAGAAATCCAAATCAACATTCTTCAAACCTGGAAACAAATTTCTTGAGTGAAGAATCTTCATCCCTTTCTCACTCATGTGTCCGAGCCTATGATGCCATAATGCTGCATCTGCTCCTTTGGAAGTTAAAGCATTAACATAGTTAGAAATACCATTGCATAAATACAATGTACCAACCTTTTCTCCTTTTTCTATTACCATGGCTCCTTTGGTGACCTTCCAAGTTTTATCTGTGAAAGTTTACACACAACCTTCACCGCCTAACTTCCCTGTTGAAATCATATTTTTCTTTAGATCTGGAACATGCCTTACCTCCTTTAATAGCCATTGGTTTCCATTCTGCTATTTTACAAGAACCTTACCCATTCCAACAATTTTACAGGGTTTATCATCACCCAAACGAACTTGTCCAAAATATCCTTGAACATAGTCATCAAAATATTTCTTATCAGGTGTGGCACGGAATGAAGCCCCTGAATATACAACCCAAGAATTAGTAACATTTTCAAAATAAAGAATCAAAGCATCTTGTAACACATCACCTGTCACATTTGCTTCATGATTGTTTTCTTGCTTTGCATCTCCTTCTTTTCCCTTCCGAGATCTATAGTCTTTCTTTAGGTGTCCTTTCTTTCCACATTTCCAGCACACTATCCTCGATCTAGACTTGGATCTACCTTTCCTTGATTTACTGTGATATCCCGAGCTCTTTCCTCTTTCCATTCTCCTTCCCCTAGACTCTGCACTCAAATCATTACCCGATGTCTCACCAAAGCTTTTCCGTCGCATTTCCTCGCTAAGGATAGCATCGATAACATCATCAAACTTTAAAGTACTATATCCAGAGATAGAGTTACTAATGGCCATTACTAAACCATTCCAACTCTCTAGCAATGAGCACAAGAATAACAGAGCTCTAACTTCATCATCAAATTTTACCCCTATAGAGCTTAACTGAATGGTAACTGTATTAAAATCATTTAAATGGTCTGCAACAGATCCACCTTCCTACATCTTCATATTAAATAATCGTTTCATAAGAAATACCTTGTTTGAGGCCGAGGGTTTTACATATAGCTTCGCCAACGTCTACATCGAACCCTCTATTGTTGTTTGCCTCGAAATATTGAAGGCGACTGACGCTGCAAGGCACAACCGTACTATTCTGAGTGCCTTTTTATCGAGAATGTTCCATTCCACATCTGTCATGGCTGTCGGCTTCTTCTTTTTTCCGCTCAATGGTAGGTACAGATATTTCTGACACAAATAATATTCCATATGCATCTTCTACAGCGGGAAGTTTTGGCCATTAAATTTCTCAACCCTAAACTTACCATCTTCCTCCATTGCTCCCACTTGAACCAGGAACTCTTCTTTCCTGCGAGTTTATCAGCCAAATATACCTTCAGCTCTGATACCAGTTGCTAGAAAATTATATATTACAGAGCAATGAAACACATAAAATATGCAGAAAACACAAACACACAAAACACATAAAACCAGAGAGACATAGATATACGTGGTTCACCCAGTTTGGGCTACGTCCACCCCAAACAGCCAGTCCTTCCTTTCTATTATCTAGCAAAATGAAGAGATACAACCTACAGTAGATCTGCTATAATATCCTCTGTTCTCTCTCATAGTCTCCCTCTCTATTTCTCGCTTCGAGAATACACATACAATACACAGCCGCAATACAATACCCTCATAAAAGTGAGGGGTTGCCTTCTAGGGCAAAAAACCCTAATCTAAACATAACTTCTATCATCATATCATTTGCCTAATGAACGTCCTAGATTGACTAGAAATTACTATACTTTTACAAGGCAATTTTACATTTGTTTTTAGCTTCGGGGGCACTGCCCCTGAAACCCCCCACCAGGGGGGGGCTCCATAAAGTTGCTGCCACCCGCCTTGGAGCTCCCACGGCAGCGATTAATTATTGGAGGTGTTGCCACCCCATTTAAGGTACAGGGGTCCAATGTTGTGATACAAAGTAAACAAGATAATCAGGCTCCACACCCAATATGCAAAGCATGGGAGGAAGTGAATTATGACCCGGGCACCCCAAATCAGAGAGAAAAAATAGTGAGAAACATCTATAGGGAATGTCCAAAGTGTAGTGTTTCAAGGATAGAAAAACTCAAGACATGAGAAAAAATGAAGAAGCAAAAATAAGAATGTTGATAGAATCACTACGAGGCAAAATAGATTTATTCAAGGAATGGATACCATGGGCTTTGTTAAAATAGACTTTATATATTATATGAATGAGTGAAAGCCTTGATATTGGTGGGGAAATATACTCAGGATAGCCAAAGTGTTGAATTTTATTTTACATTGTGATTTAAAAGATAGAGATAACATGTTAGACTAAAAGAGAGGTGTTATAGATAGCCCAAGGGATGATTCTATCAACCATATAGATGCACGGGAGGAGTATATGGTGGCCCTATAAGATGGTACTATGTTGAATGGTAAGCATGTGTCAAAGCCCTATGTAATATTCCCAATTAGCAATAGCTAATTGGAAATATTATTTTTTGTCAATTTTGCTTTATATAGTTAGCCCCACCACAAATGCTAAGCTAACGCGTTTGCTAACTGTGCAGCACCTGGGGAGGATCAGTGTATTTAATTGTTCTACAGAAGATTGTAGCCATATTGGTGAAGTTCTGCTTGGATTCTGGAGGATCGCAGATTCTGGAGAAGCAGTTCATTTGATAACTGCACGGTGCCTGTGGAAGATCAGCAGAAGAACACAGCCGAATTGGTGAAGCTCCGATTGAATCCCGGATAGGTGATTACTTGAAGAAATAGCTGTGCGTCTTTGGAGAATCTATGGATCAGCGAGAGATCGCATGATTGTCGATCGCGGACAGTGGAGGCGAGAGTGATCGGGGGTAAGCACAGATCCGCAAGGGATTATGCCTGGGAAATGGCATATCCACTTTCGTTAGCAGGAACGCAGGCACAATAGTCCCACGCATGCAGATCTGCCTTGCAGTCATATCGTGCAGCAATCTGGGACTAGATCTCGACCCACCTTGTGCAAAAATTAGATGTTGTCACTTTATCACCGATTGTACTCCTTTGAATTTATCAGATTAATAAAATGGCTCAGCATTCTCTAATTTCTTGAGTATGTGTATGATTTATGCCTATATGCTACTGTTTGACTGCAAATCTTTGTTTCTTCCCTTTTGCATATAGATCTCTATACCACTTGCTGTGTTTTAAAAATATTCCTGAAAACGAATATTACAGTGGTATCAGAGCATAGATCTGGCTCAGCCTGTGGAGCTAGTAGTCTATGTCATCGGAAGAAAAACCTTACGTCTGCCATAGAGGTAGGAAGTACAAAGATATTGAGTGCAGGTTGAAGAACACCTATGGAGAAGGAGATTGCGCCCGGGTAATTGACACAGACAGGAGCTACCTGCGGTAGAAGAAGAACAGAAAGAGACAATGGCGGATGATAGAGATGGGAAACAGTTTGGGGAAGCACTCCTCAAATCAGTGCAGGATCTAGCAAAGTAGATAGAATTAATGGGCCAAAAATTCACGGTTGTGAAAGCTAGACAGCGTGAAATCCCAAAGGGTTACCATTTTGATGAGGGGTCGGACACATCCCACCATTTGCAGGAGAAGGTTGCCACTCCAGCATCACATGCCCTCATTCGTGCTACCATGCCCACTTTTCTGAGTACAGATATAGGGTCAGGAGCACAAGAAGAACCAGACCGTATAAGTGAGTATTTTGCTGAGTACCAGGTAGTTGGGCAAGAATTCAGGGATGCCATTTTATTTAAAGACTTTGTTCATATCAAGTGGGACAGCAGGCCCCACGACCATCATAAAGGGCACAGACATTATCATGATGGGGATACCCAGCGTACAAAAATTCGATTCCATTTGTCTACGTTTGATGGTTCAAACAGTTCGAAAAAGTCTTGGGTAGAGAAGCTGGATGTATATTTCTAGCTCAACCAGATGGCAGAAATAGAGGCCATCAAGGTGGCCACGCTGCATTTGGAGGGTGAGGCTTAGGATTGGTGGTTCCATGGAAGGGTGACGCTTGGGCATTCCTCCGTGACTACCTATGCTGAGTTCACTCAGATATTGATTGAGAGGTTCGACCGAAAGGAGCCAGAGGAGCACTTTGTTGAACTAACAAGGCTCAAACAGACCGGGAGTCTTGAAAAGTATATTGTATATTTCCTAAGAATTTCAGTGATGGTCCCAGATCTATCTGTAGCATGGATGATCTATATGTTTGTGGAAGGGTTGACGGAGCCACTTCGAGGGCTAGTGAGATCCACTAGACCAGCCACACTCCAGGATGCCATTGGCAGGACTAGGGATTTGTAGGATGCCTTACCCCGGATGAAGACATCTTACCCCTAGAAACTAGCTTTCCAGCCAAAGGGGAAGGATGTAAGGATTCCGCCTCCAAAATGGAATCATGGGAAGGTACAGCTCGATGATGATGCCTGGAGGGAGTTGAAGAAGAAGAGATTGTGCTTTACCTGTCAGGAACCATGGGCACCCGGACACAGATGTGCTGCTGGCAAAGCACATTTTATGGAGGTCTTCTCCGAGAGTAGCGGGGAAGAGGACGAGTATGAGGATGGGGAGGTAGGAGACAAGTAGATGGAGCAAGATCATTTTCCACCCCCACCTTCAGCGGTAGGAGGTACAGCCTTTGCACCCACAGGGGGGACCCTTGCAGCATTACGAGGAGTACCCAAGTATCTGACACTACGAGTCTGAGGGACAGTACATGGGCAACGAGTGTCAATCCTAGTAGACAGTGGGGCAACCCACAACTTCATTGATGCACAAATGTTTTAAAGGAGAGGCATACCGACAGAGAGCTTCGATGGATTTTCAGTATTGGTCCCAGGTGATCAGACGATGCAGTGTGCCAGGTATGTTCCAGAACTGGTTGTAACGATGGGAACCTACACAGTAACCGACCACTTTTTCATGGTTATCATACCAGACACCAATGTGGTATTGGGTGTACAGTGGCTGATTACTTTGGGGAAAGTCACCACCGATTGGGAGGCCTTTTAGATGGAATTAGATGACAAGAAGACCGGGAAGCATGAGAAGATACGTGGAATGCACACTTACCCACCTCAGACTGTCTCAGCTCACCGGATGGAGGCCGACTTCCGGAAGGGAGACATAGAGTGGGTAGTTGAGTTGCAAGCATCAATGGAAGGGGCTACTAGGCAGAAAGTTCATCCAGATATACAGGCCATCCTCGACAAGTATGAAACAGTATTTGGAGAGATATTGTCGGGACAGCCACCAAATCGGGGGTTTGAGCACACTATTGAGTTAGAACATGGAATCCAGGCCATTATTACCACACCCTATAGGCACTCCAAGGCTTATCGGGATGAGATTGAGCGAGCCATCTAGGAGTTGCTGGCTCTTGGACATATTCGGCCTAGCACCAGTCCTTTTGCTTCTTCGGTGGTGCTAGTAAAGAAAAAGGATGGCACATTGAGAATTTGCATTGACTATAGAGCTCTAAATAAGAATACCTTGAAAAACAGATACCCCATACCGCGATTTGACGAGCTGATGGATGAGCTAAGAGGAACTCAATTCTTCTCGAAAATCGATTTGAGATCCGGGCACCACTAGATTCCCGTAAGGGAACAGGACATCCCCAAGACCGCTTTCAGGTGCCATTACAGCCACTTTGAATTTTTGTTGATGCCTTTCGGGCTAACTAACACCCCAACTATTTTCCATTCATGCATGAACCATATCTTCCGCAGTCATCTGAGGAAGTTTGTGTTGGTCTTTTTCGACGATATATTGATATATAACAGGACTTGGGAGGAGAATCTCTAGCATATAGAAGCAGTATTGCATATCTTGGAGGACCAATAGTTCTATGCTAAGCTCTCCAAGTGTGAGTTTGGGATGACAGAGATGTTGTATTTGGGACACATCATAGGAGTGGACAGAGTAAGGGTCCATGAGGAGAAGATCAGGGCCATCAGAGATTGGCCAGAGCCAAGAAACATGACGAAGCTTCGAGGATTTATTGGCATCTGCACCTATTATAGGAAGTTTGTCAAGAATTTCTCTCATCTTGCGGTACCCCTTACAGATCTGACAAAGAAGGGGGCATTCAGTTGGTCAGATACTGCACAGCAGGCTTTTGATAGGCTCAAGGAGGTTATGAGCAGTTGTCCAGTGGTTACATTGCCAGATTTTACACAGCCTTTTGTTTTGGAGTGTGATGCAACAGGAGAAGGGATTGGTGCAGTATTGATGCAGGGAGGCCACCCTATAGCCTTTGAGAGCAGGAAACTCCTTCTACATGAGCAGTTGTACCCTATATACAACAAGGAGATGTTGGCCATTATGCATGCCTTGGCCAAATTACGACAGTACTTAGTGGGCAATAGGTTCCGAGTAAGGACTGATCACAAAAGTCTCATGTTATTTTTGGAGCAGAAACAACTGCAGGAAAGGCAGCAAAAGTGGATCAACAAGATCTAGGTCTATGACTTTGACATTGAATATCTCAAAGGAAAGAATAACGTGGTAGCTAATGCACTTTCATGTAGACCCGCCACGTTGTCTCTGATGAGCCTGGATATAGATTGGAGGGCTCGACTCTTGGTAGAATACTCCAAGGATAGATTTTCATGTGAGGTTCTGGATGGTCAGGTGACCGACCACAGATATAGGGTAATAGATGAAATCATCTACTATAGAAATAGGATTTTCTTAACAGAGGGCTCCCAACTCAAAGAGAAGCTACTTCAGGCATCTCATGACTCACCATTTTCAAGACATCAAGGGCTTAACAAAACCTATCGGTCCATCCGAGAGAGGTTCTCATGGAAAGGCCTCAAGGAGGACGCGCTCCAGCATATTAGGGAATGTGAAGTTTGCTAGAGAAACAAGGGGGAGATGAACCATCCCGTAGGCTTATTGCAGCCTCTTCCCATCCCAAAGGGGAAATGAGAGAGCATTTCGATGGATTTCATCATCGGGTTACCCACGGTGCAGGGCAAAGACTGCATATACATCGTCGTTGATCAGCTGAAAAAGTATGCACAATTCTTCACCATATCCACAAATTACACTGCAGCACAGGTGGCGGAGTTGTTCTTTAAAGAAATTTTTAGGTTGCATGGTCTTCCCAAGACCATCATCAGCGACAGGAACAATCGCTTTATGGGCGGATTCTGGCAGGAGCTCTTCCAGCTGGTGGTGATGGAGCTGACACCAGGCACCAGCTATCACCCACAGATAGATGGGAAAACTTAAATAGTAAACAAATGGCTGGAGGGCTACTTGCATAATTATGTTAGTGGGTAGCAGAAAGCATGGCTGAAGTGGATGCATCTAGGGGAGTATTGTTACAATAACACATATCATATGTCCATCGGTATGACACCCTTCTATGCTTTGTATGTGTACCATTCTTTATCTTTTGTTGATATGATGTTGGGTGCTAGCAAGGACCCGAGAGCCAAATATTGGATCCAGGAGAGTCAAGACATCCTCTACGCTCTCAAAGATAACATGGCTACAGCACAGAACTAGCAGAAGCGGTATGCCGATAAGGGACAGATTGTAAGATAGTTTGAGGTAGGAGACTTGGTCTACCTACATTTGCAGCCATACTGACAGTCGTCTCTGAAACAGAAGGGAGTTGAGAAACTTAAGCCTCGTTTTTATGGGCCATACAGGGTGATACGCAAAGTTGGACAGGTTGCGTATGAGTTGGAGTTGCCCCAAGGCAGCAAGATTCATAATACTTTCCACATATCATGTCTGAAGAAAGCATTGGGGTAGCAAGTGACAATAACGAAGGAGCTGCCACCTACAGATGATGAAGGGAATTTGGTATTACAACCCGAGGTGATTATTGATGCTAGGGAAAGGCAGCTACAAAACAGAACCATCCGGGAGTTCTTGGTGAGGTGGAAGAATTTTCCGTATGAGGATGCTACTTGGGAAAATGAGGAAATCCTGCAGCATCCATCACTGCAGTTGCTTGGGGACAAGCAACACTCTGCGGGGGGAGACTGTAATATTCCAAATTAGCAATAGCTAATTGGAAATATTAATTTTTGTCAATTTTTCTTTATATAGTTAGCTTATGAATAAACATGAGTCAAAGGACCACGACTCACTCTAAAAATAGATGTGCATGGTAATTAAGGAGGGTCGATTCGGGGCAAGCAGCAAAAAAGCACTACCATGGTATCATATTACCGTGGTATGTTGGGTGAGGCAGCCGTAGGATTTGGGAGCGGCCAGTGCCGTATAAAAGGGGGCATTTCTTCATTCAGGGATCATGAAAGTTTATGAAATTGAAATTGGTCATTGCGACTTGAGCACACCGACTGTTTAGCCTATCTGTAGCACTGTTTAGCGTGCTGAGTGCCTCCGATCAGAGATCTCGCCCTCAGCCCTAGGGGACTTCGAGTGCCCGCGTAGGTGAGGTAGTTCTGTCAGTGTCTTATAGGAAGATCGATCCAGTGTATTTGTCGTGGGGCAGCACATTTGCTAACTGCGCAACACCTGGGGAGGATCAGCGTATTTAATTGCTGCACAAAAGATCGCAGCTTTATTGGTGAAGTTCTGATTGGATTCTGGAGGATCGCAGATTCTGGAGAAGCAGTGCGTTTGATAACTTCATGGTGCTTATGGAAGATCAGCAGAAGAACGCAGCCAAATTGGTGAAGCTCCGCTTGAATCGCGGATAGGTGATTACTTGCAGAAATAACTGCATGTCTTTGGAGAATCTATGGATCGGTGAGAGATCACATGATTATCGATTGCGAACAGTGGAGGTGAGAGCGATCAGGGGTAAGCACAGATCCGTAAGGGATTATGCCTAGGCAATGACATAGCCACTTCTGTTAGCAGGAACACAGGCACAACAGTCCCACGCATGCAGATTTTCCCTGCAGTCATGTCGTGCAGCAATCTTTGAATAGATCCCGACCTGCCTTGTGCAAAAATTAGATGTTGTCACTTGATCACCGATTGTACTCCTTTGAATTTATCAGATTAATAAAATGGCTCAGTGTTCTCTGATTTCTTGAGTATGTGTATGATTTATGCCTATATGCTATTGTTTGACTGCAAATCTTTGTTTCTTCCCTTTTGCATCTAGATCTCTATACCACTTGCTGTGTTTTAAAAATATTCCTGAAAAGGAATATTACACCCTATAACAAGAGGAGCTTCTTCGGATAGAATCAAGGCCAAGGTCTGACAATTGGGACTAAACTTTCATAGTTGCAATATAAGCATGTGGGCAACAACACAGTGGAAATTAATTATAATACAGAGACCTTACAAAACCATATTTTCTTGTTGATCAGAGAAGATTTGGTATTTCACTCGCAATAAGCATAGCATATATTTTCATATATCAATAAGGTACATCTATAAGACTTCATTTGCAGATACTTCCAAAAGTCTACCTTGGAAATATTACTTTTATTTTAAGAATCAAAGAACTTGTATAAAAATTATTGTTGACTAGTGTAAAAGCATAGCTCTGAAAGAATGGAAAGGTGTTGTGGGCTATATCTAACATGAAAAAATCAAGAACTGAATAAGTAGGTAGTGATGTTAGCCCAACTCATGGTGTAAACTAACGAGCATTAAACTTTTTGCACTTCATACCGTCACACTAGTGTGTTTGTAGAAAAAAATTGGTACTGCTGAAGGTGTAACTATGGAAATGTAAAAGAAAATATCCGCTCTAAAAAAATTTCAGTTTGAGCCATAGATATGAACTTAAAACAAATTTTGGAAAATAAGTACATACTTGTTGAAATGCTGAGAATAATTCCAAAAACAAAAATAACATCATTTGACGAAAATTCTATGCTTGCAATCAACTGCATTGGCTTCCTTGAGGAAAAATTATTTCATCCATGTCTTTCTTGTCTTTGCATTTCTTCTTCTTTAAATTTACATTTTCTTCAGCAACCTCTAACTGAAAATTAGATACATAAATAGAATGATCATTGATTCCCTTGATAACATCTTTCTTTCTATGTTTGTCTATATTTTCTTATTATCTTTTCTTTGCTTACTACACATCGACCTTTACAACATGTTCGCTTTCTATTGGCATCAAATTTCCATCTTTACAATTAATTTCAGAGGAATGAATTTTGTTTGATTTTGGGTTTATTTTAGCCCCTTTTTCCCTCAAGAGGTCTTGTGCTTTCATGAATAGCCAGAAAATTTTGTGCATCTTTACTTGCAATCACAACCCTTCAATGTTAATGTTAATGTTGTATTTGAATTTATCTCTTTGGAGAAAGGGAAATTTTTCCTCTTAAAATTTTATATCATCAATCTAGAAACCCAAGGATTCGATCACCTGCATTGACATAAACTAGAAATCATGCATAGAACATCAAGAAAAAGCAATTCCACTACAGAAATGAGACATCTTACAAGAAAATCAAAACTGATGAATATGACAGCTAGTCCACATTGTAATGAAACGTCTCTGTGCCTGGTGAAAATAAGGATGCCTTTACATATGTTTAAGGTTAACCTGCCTGCTGCTCCAGCCTTTGACTGGTTTTTGTGAGAATCCTGGACCTTAAGCTTATAATGGCGGGTGCGAGTGTCCTATCCTCCTATTAAACCATCATATATCATTCAACAAATAAACCCATGAATTTGCATCATTGTATCAGCATATGCATTTGCATTAATGTACTGAAGTAATATGACTTCAAATTTTGAAATTTTCCTGCAAGATAGCATTTATCATTAGAAAAATCTGATAAAACATGAAGTAATCTCATGAATCCTTCATATTTATATTACAATATCCATCTCAGATCGATAGATCCAGAATATTCAATATTCTTATAAAAATGAATCTAGTTTCTCCAAAATATTAAAGAAGCTCAAACAACATAACATAATCGGAAACTAGTAATTCAAATGCAATAAAATGGTACTTTACTAATACTCCAGCAAAAATGGTTCAAGACTAACATAACTTCAAAAGTGATTGAACTCTAATGCGGAGCTACAACAAAATATCTTTATTCAAATCGAAATAAGGAAACAAAAATTAGAGAACCTTTGAGAAAACCATTAAAAGGTACATGCATCTCTAGTCAGAATTTGTAGTGCTCCTCAGGTTTTCACATTTGCAAATAGAAAAGTTGGATACCTAAATTATCTGAAAAAAATATGCAGTTAGGAAGATTCACATATTGTTGGTCCCCTATCTGAATCGAATGGGAAATTGTGCCACGATGAGATTTCAGTAAGAGGAGATTTAAAGGTGTGATCCCACATTTGTAGTTGAAACCATTGGCATCTGATTGATCGTGTTAGGCCCAATTTTTTTATTGTTGTTGATCATCACGAGCTTTTTCCAAAAACCAGTGCACAATGCATCATCCGATGAAGCAAATTTATCCACCCATATGTTCCATTCACTTTTATTTGGATCATATTGGGGGGGAATTCTACTAGCATCAATATTCTCAAGGGTTTGGCTGCATTCTAAACCATTCATAGGAAAGATAAGAAAATCATGAATAGATCCCCCAATCCTACATCTTCACTATTGGACTTAGTAAAATTCCTGAAGAATGCAGTTTCAAAAACCGTAGATTGTTGAGACTAAAATTGCACCCAGAATAAATTTCAATCGATCCCCCAATCCTACATCTTGACTATTGAACTTAGTAGAATCCTTGAAGAATGCAGCTTCGAAAATCGCAGATTGTTGAGAATCAAATTGCACCTAGAAGAAATTGCAATATATCCCCCAATCCTACATCTTGACTATTGAACTTAGTAGAATCCCTAAAGAATGTAGCTTCGAAAACCGCAGATTGTTGAGACTGAACTAGCACCTGGAAGAAATTGCAGTAAGGAAGTTGCAAGAACAAGACCCACAACAAAAGCCCTAATCAGTAAGCTAGCAGGAGATAACCAAAACACATGTTTTGGGTGGGAGAAATGTTATTTTAACTGGAGGTATAAAATTTAAAATAAAGATGAATACTCCCGCCCTCCATTTTTGCAAACATCATTTTTATTATTATGCATTAAAATATCATTTTTAATATCATGCCCAACACCATTTTTAATATTATGCCCTCAAAAATCATTTTTAATATTATGCCCTCAAATATCATTTTTAATATCATACCCAACATCATTTTTAATATTATGCTCTCAAATTTCATTTTAATATCATACCCACTATTTTTTTATGAATGTTGAGCGCACTCTGTGATTCTTTGTAATGCCAACAATTGATTTAAAAGGAAGCTTCAAAAATCAATTTAATTTCATTCTAATAAATTTATTTTAAAAACATTGATGGTGAACCACACTATGAGTGGTTCGAAAAGAATCGACCTTAAAAAATTTATGTGATTTATCCAGAAGATTTTTTAAAGAGATTAATTAATTAATTATGAAAATAAATTTGAGATAAAATAGTAAATTTGGGAGAGGTTTTTGCAACCCATAGTTTTTCTCATGGTATTCCACCTTGCCAACAAGGGGGAATTAACCCGATCGTAGGTCCCAACTAGACCTTCTTTCATTTGGAATGGCTAATCCCAACGGGTTATAAGGATTATTATAAGGGTTAGGGGAATAATTAGTTAGTGGTTAAGGGATTAAGGATTAGGGGCTTAGGGGTTAGGGTAATAGGGGCTTGGGGGTTAGAGGTTTAGGGTTTAGGGGTTAGGGGAATAATGAGTTAGTGGTTAAAGGGTTAGGGATTGGGGGCTTAGGGGTTAGGGGATTTAGGCAAATTTATGGGTTAGGGGAATAATGAGTTAGTGGTTAAGGGATTAGGGATTTGGGTTAGGGGAATAATGAGTTAGTGGTTAAGGGGTTAGGGATTGGGGGGTAGGGGATTTAGGAACATTTAGGGGTTAGGGGAATAATGAGTTAGTGGTTAAGGGATTAGGGATTGGGGGCTTAGGGGTTAGGGGATTTAGGCGCAATTAGGGGTTAGGTGAATAATGAGTTGGTCATTAAGGGATTAGGGATTAGGGGCTTAAGGATTAGGGGATTTAGCAGTTAAGGATTTTAGGGGTTAGGGTGAGGGTTTAATGGGTTATGGGTTAAGTGTTAATGATTTAGGGGTTTAGGGGTTAAGGGGTTAACGGTTTAGGTGTTAGTGGTTTATGGGTTTAAGGTTTTATAAGTTTAGGGTTTATGGGGGTAAATTGGTTAGGGTTTTAGGGGTTTATGGGGTTAAATGGGTTAGGGGTTGGGAATTAGGGTTTAAGGGGTTAAGGGTTAAGGTTTTAGAGGTTTAGGGTTATAGGGGGTTGAATGGGTTAGGGGTTGGGAATTAGGGGTTAAGGGGTTATATGTTTGTGGCTTATGGGGTTAAATGGGTTAGGGTTTTAGAGGTTTAGGGGGTTAGGGGATTTAGCAGTTAAGGATTTTAGGGGTTAGGTGTCATTATATGCTAATGCGGTTAGGGTTTAGGGCGTTAAATGGGTTAAGGTTTTAGGGGTTTAGGGGGTTAAAGGTGTTGGGGGTTGGGATTTAGAGTTTAAGGGGTTAAGGGTTAAGGGTTAGAGGTTTAGGGTTTAGGGGGTTAAATGGGTTAGGCGTTTAGAGGTTTATGGGGTTAGGGGATTTAGTAGTTAAGGATTTTATGGTTAGGGTTTAAGGGGTTAAGGGGTTAGAGGTTTAGGGTTTAAGGGGTTAAATGGGTTATAGGGGTTTAGATGTTTAGGGGGTTAGGGGATTTAGTAGTTAAGGATTTTTTGGGTTTGGGGTTAGGGTAGGCGGTTAAATGGGTTAGGGTTTTAGGGGTTAAATGGGTTAGGGGTTGGGAATTAGGGTTTAAGGGGTCAAGGGTTAAGGGTTTATAGGTTTAGGGTTTATGGGGTTAAATGGGTTAGGGGTTTAGGGGGTTAAATGGGTTAGGGGTTAAAGGTTTAGGGGGTTAGGGGTTAAGGATTTAGAGGTTTAGGGTTTAGGGGTTAAATGGGTTAGGGGTTTATAGGTTTACGGTTTAGGGGGTTAAATGGGCCAGCTGTTGGGAATTAGGGTTTAAGGGTCTAGGGGTTAAGGGGTTAGAGGTTTAGGGTTTAGGGGGTTAAATGGGTTAGGGGTTTAGGGGGTTAGGGGATTTAGAAGTTAAGGATTTTAGGGGTTAGAGGTTATGGGTTAATGGGGTTAGGGTTTAGGGGGTTAAATGGGTTAGGGGTCAGGAATTAGGGTTTAAGGGGTTAGGGTTTAAGGGTTTAAAGGTTTAGGGTTTAAGGGGTTATGGGTTAAGGGATTATAGGTTTAGGGTTTAGGGGGTTAAATGGGTTAGGGGTTTAGGGGTTTAGGGGGTTAATGGGTAAGGCATTAAGGGTTTATACGTTTATGGCTTAGGGGTTAAATGGGTTAGGGTTTTAGAGTTTTAGGGGGTTAAATGGGTTAGGGGTTGGGAATTAGTGTTTAAGGGGTTAGGGGTTAAGATTATAGTCTCGTTGGCCTCTGTTTGTGCACAATAGTTTCTTATTCTTTGTGTCTCAATGTAACAATTTTGTAAGTATTGTTGCTTGTTACCATGTCTTCTCTATTTATTAATTTATAGTATTTGTTAGCCATTTATTTACATTTATTGATGAAAATGTCTATTGCAATTAAACCAAATGTATGTTCAATCTCTAGTTTCAAACTCAGCCACAGTGTTGTCACACAATTTAATTCTGGAGAATGGCCATCTGATGAAGTATCAATAACTAGACTGCACATCATGACTAATATAGAAAAGCTTAAGTTCGAGTGTCCCACATTCATGAGAAATCGGGCTCTTATAATCTTGCTCCACCTGACGGTATGCTGGAAATACCCTTCTTTATTGCAAAAACATCCTAATGTTGTCGACATTGTCCCTTAATAGACTAAGGAAACATATGAGACTGAGAGGAATGGAAAGCAGTACAAATTTTGAGAGAGTACAAAACACTAAGATGGTTTAAAGGATAAGCTTGAAGAATGTAATAGTGTTGAAACAACTAAAAGTTGTCCCAAACAAATAGTTTATAATGTGAAACCTTCTTCCGTAGCAGTCAAGCAATACTACATTCATGTGAGAGCAAGAAGAGGCCAAGTGACTGATAGGCATAGCCTAATAGATAGGGTATGTTTCCCTCTTTTTAATGAAAGATTTGATCTACATTTTTTCTATCGAAGATTAACCATTTTAACCTTGCCAACAAGGGGGAATTAACCCGATCGTAGGTCACAATATGTCATGATATATATTAACTCTAGATATATATGAGAAGGAATAATAAAGACATAGATTGATAGAGGTGGATAGACAAGGGAAGTCACAAGGGAGAGATGGAGATAAACTGAAGGAGAGGGGAGAGAAGGAATGGAGAGAGAGAGAGGGACAAGAGTGAGAGAGGTAGAGAAGGGTAAGAGAGGGAGACAGTGACAAAAAGATGAAAGGGGGGCAGAATGAAGGAGAGAGGGAGGGATATAGTGAGAGGATTGGAGGGTAGAGAGAGAGAGAGAGAGAGAGAGAGATTGGGGAAGGGAGAGGGAGGTAGTAGAGAAAGGAAGAGAGAAGAAAGACAATAGATGGGACTTAAGAGAGAGGAGCCAATATCATAGAAGAAAGGATATGTGACCAAATTAATCTATAGGGAGATGGGTGATAGGGGCACCCTACCTACCTAACTAAATGTATAAACCAAATGTGGTGTAAACTTTTGTAATGGTGGTCGATTATACGAGGAGAGGATTTTATGAGGAGGCACTGGATTTTTAATGTGATATGCAAAAAACAAGTATCGAACCTAACTATTTCACATTCACCAATGTTTTGTTTTCATGTGCTAATTTGTAAATTTGGAACATGGAAAAGGCTTCTTGTTTTGTGATCACCTCCCGCGAGGATTCACCAATTGTGAGAACACAAAGATTGTGGTTGCATATTCTAAATCATCATCACTTCCACAAACACCTCATCCAATAATGCTAGTATAAAATGTATCAGGCTCTCAGCAGTGAAAAGGAACATAATGCATGTGCCCTCAATCTCTTCTACATACTTGTAGCTCTCCTCCCAAACCAAAGCCACTAGTGTTGTGTGTTCACTTTTCCCTGAATCTTGTGCAAACATCTCGAGGTAAGGAACCATTGGACCAAGGTATGGATCTACTATGTGTCATATCCACTGAAGGAGAACATGTTCCAAACAATATGTAAATTCTCACAACTATCCCTTTGTGGGATGTTGAGAACTCCAAAATGCCACATGCTCATTAATGAAATCTATAAATTGAGAACTTGCGTACAAGACTTGAATTCATACTAAACTTGGACCAAAAGGCTTAGGATCTGGGTAGCGCAAAGGAACATCTGCAATATGATTTATAATATTCTCATCTAGATCATTTTTCATGGATATCTCCTAGAGTTGAAATTCATATTCCAAGTTCCATAGTAAATCTCCCATGGATGGCCTATGGAAGCCCATCTCTTCCAAGAACTTTTCGGTAGTCTCCCTAAACATTTTCTGAGAACCAAAGTTGATGGTCCCAACAAGGTGAGGGTCAATGATTTTTTTAGGCTTCCCATTTTTCTTCCAGTGCATTTCCCACTCTTCTATATTGAATTGTTCTCTGGGAAAAAAAATATTAAGAGTTTCCCTTGCACACAAGAACTCCAGTAACACTACTCCAAAAGAATACACATTAGATTTCTCTGTCAGTTGCTTCCTTCTAAAGTATTCAAGATGAAGGTACCCAAGGGAAAAAACTACCTTTGGATCTAGTCTTTGAATGTCCAAAGCCCGCTAAATTTTCCTATAATCATGTTATCATGGAGATATTTGACATTTAGATAAGCGCCGAGGATTCACGACAAGGGAATTAGATTGCATTGACCATATATTGGAGCTTCATTGGTATCTCACCAATCAAATAGTTTTCCAACAAGTCAAGGGAGTCTAAATTGGTGTAGTTGAAAATGAAAGGCAATATTGTTTTGTCGAGGCCACATTCCATGACGCTAAGCTTGAAAACCCTCTCATTATCGCAGGTAACACCTTCGAGCTCCGAGATGGTGATGTTTCAGGGGTTTTGATCTTGTCTCCAATCCACAGTCACACCTTCGAGCTCCAAGATGGTGACATTGTAGGGGTTTCTATATTGTCTCTGGTGTTGTGTTTGATTCGACACACGGGTGTATGAAATCACACGCATTTAGAGAATGTGTTCTTTTCTCTAAACCATATGTAACAAGTAGTATCTAGGGGGAGCTCAGAGGTATAAGACTTAAAATGAAGTAATACACTTAAGTATGCTCTGTTGAAAAAGTAAAACTAAAAACATAAAAAGAAGCTAAATAAAGAGTTCCAAACAATAACAAGGTAAACAACGTCATGGCCTTATTCTCATTGAATTCTTGGAATGAATACAAATCTTACCCACTTGCCGAAGGGCCTAGGCAGAGGCTCTAGGACCTGACACAAGTATGTTTGCCCTTCAAGTTCTGCCTTCTGATGCAGTTCAACTCTCTCTCCTTGCTGCAATGGACTAAAATTGTTGAGTGGTCAACAATTGAGTCCCCTTCTTCAGCTCCTACTTCTTGGTTCACACAAATAGCTGGTGTTGCTTGGGAAACTTTGGCCAGCATAACCTTGTGCTCAAAAATTGTTTCATCTCTTTGAGGCTTTATATAGGTGAGCATTCAAACCTACTTCCCTCCCTTGGTACATGGTGGAAGTGACCCAAGGGAGGGGCAATATTCCATTGTGGCCTGAAATATGATTTTTTGTGCTCACACAAGGCCTAAGGAGTTGCTACTGCTGTCCATGGGTGGCTTTCACATAAGGAGAAACTGTCATTTTCTTGCTTGTGGTCCTAGAAAGGGACTTTTTCCATTTCCAAAAATGTGAACTTATCGGGCTCCAGTTGGCAAAGAAGGTGCTCTTCTCGAAGGAAAAAGAACGCATTCAGAAAGTTATGACTAGTTCAATCTTGAATTGCTCAAAATCTTAGAGATTCTCAATATTTTTGATTCCATAATCTATCCTTGTCCTGTAAATCCTTGGGCTCAAAATTATTTGATGTCATTTTCTACTGTACGATTTTCCAGTGTTAATATATGCCCCCTAATGTGTGAGGTCTAGGAAGAACTGTATAGCTGAAATACATTATAGTTTCTTTTCTGTATCGTACACAGAGAGAGAGAGAGAGAGAGAGAGTGAGTGAGGCTTGTGTGTAGAAGGACAACATCTTCAACTGATTCCGAGATAACCACTACCTAGGGAACCCCTTGCAAGTAAACAAAATATACAACATATTTTCAAAATTTCAATGAGGTGGGCATGTCCCATGCTCGTGATGCTATGGCTAGTTAAACAAAATTGACATATACATGTTGTCTGTGTCACTATTGTGGTAGTGATGTTGGTGGTCGTTGACAACGACTCCTGACACCCTCAGGGGAGTTTTTCTTTGATGATAGGTGGAATGTGGTACCCATATGAATAATCTTGGTATGACAGATCATTGCGCAATGTATGCATATGTAATGGCTGGGACCTTCTTGTGTAACTGTTGTTGTTAGAGATGCTTATGAAGGCATGGGTCCTCGACAGATCTTGATCAAAGAGAAATGGTTTTAAGGTACGATACCATCATGACATGAAAGCTTTTTCTGTAGTCAAATGCCAAGAGGATCAATGAAATCTATGGACAATAATGTCTCCCATAGTGCCACCCGAGGATACCCCTATACATGGGGAGGGTTCATCGAAGGTACCGCTTCCTTTTTGGAAAATAGGTGTTGATGTCGACAAAAAGGAAGCCTTAACCAAACCATAATGGGTTTAACATAGCCATGTTGGTGAGCGGTGGCTGAAAACAGATGATGAGGATGAAGTGGCCTGAGGTCGAAGTATATTTGAGCAACTTGGCGACAGTCATAGGTATTTTCTGAAGGGAAATGATCCTTGGAGTCGATAGGACTTCCAAAGCAGGTATGAACTGGCTATGATAGTCATAATGGTGCATATATGGAGGGAGTGAAATACTTCGACCAAGGGAAATGGGGGACTACTACCATGGGAGGAAAAAGTGTAATAAGAGGGAGAGGAGGCGAAGGGTGTTGTTTGTGTTTTTTGTACAAAAAGAATAAAATAATGGGGTTTGGTTTGTACAAAACACAGAGACGGGTACCTAAAAAAATGAAAGAGGGTCGCTCACTTGATGGTGTGAGGATGGTTATTTGTTGGGGGTACGGGTCCCATTGGATGGTCTCATGTGTGGGTTTGATGATGCGGAAGATGTTGCAAATAGATTAATGTTGGTGGAGGTATGGTGGGACAAATGCGGTGCGTGGAGGTGCGCTTTCATTTTGCTTGTACAACCTGGTCGTCTATGAAGGGGGTCGAGTTGGAATGGTGAACTTGACCTTATGCATGATATATGGATGGGCATGAGGTGCTTCTCGGACTAAAATGGTATGGCCATGGTGTCACTTTGTGGAGTGATGTATGGTCTACTTGTGATGATGATCGCCATGGAGGGGAGGCTCTACCGACCATCGAAGACGTTTATCATATGCAGGGTGAGGTGATGATAAACGTGGTCAGGTATGAGGACCCTAGGGTTTATTTATGATGGAGAAATGATGTTAGGATATGCAAAGTTTCTGGGACTCTATCATGCTAAGAGTAGCATGATACCTGCTCCAAAACTTTTGGTGGTAATTGTTGTGAATGGCTTGCGAGTTCTTCCTGCAAAAACAACTTCCTCAAGTGAAAGCGACTTATTTTCATTCAATATTATTGACAAACATGAATTTTGGAAAATAATATGGGAGGGTGCATACCTACCGGCGCTTGAAAAAATATTTCTTCGGAAAGCGACTATGAGGCATCTCTTTCATTCATCATGGTATACTGATGATGGTGCAACTTACGGTTTGCAGAATGGACCTTTCGATCTCCTGTTATTGACCTCCGAAGTTCTGGAAAAGTGCGATAAATAAGGCATTATGGACCTAATCCTATTCATTTGTACTTGCTGAGTTTGGGAGATCAGAGGTGGTAGCAGAGCCTTTCTTACCATTGCGGTTAGCCTGTGTACCGGGGATTAGCGATACTATGTCGAGGTAACTCTCATGACCTCCTGCATTTTGATTTTTTTAGTTTGGTGATGCCAGGGGTGGTACAGATTAGGTTTGTATGGCCTCAAAGGGGCATTGTGCCCTAGATTGCACAGGCGATCTAGGGAAATAGGCACCCCCCTTTCTACGTATTCTTAAGGTACAGTAGTGTGAAGGCGCGTTTTCCCTGCCTCTTTGCGTGCAAGGGCAACATTTTGGGAAAAACATGGGTTTTTTTTTTACTATCCTTTATGATTTTTCTCCTTTGTACTGGTGGGTGCCTGTTGCTTAGGAGGTTAGTATGGAGAGAGAGAGATTGGCCTGAGATCCAGACTGCTCTGGCTGTTGATGTTGGGGCGCGCCATTAGTTGGTCTCATGGGGCCTCCTAAAATTTGCTAAGAACGAGTGCCTTCGATCACAGGACCGATTGCTATGTTATATTATACGGAATTGGTGCTAAAGGTGAAACATGTTTGTTTCGAGGGGGAAAAACTTGATTATTCGTACAGAGACAGATATTTATTTTGTGACTAGATTACTGCCTCAAGGAGAGGCGTTGAGGTACTCGCTTCCTGCTAGGCGAGTGAACATGGACAGGTTTCGGCTGCATCATTGTGGTGGTGTGCCTTTGACTAAGGGGTGCATCAATATCACCTCAATGATAGATGTGGCTGAGCGGTGTGCTTTGGATGTTATTATGTGACTGGCGGGGTCGTTTGTGCCACATCAGGCATCAGGCCCACAGGTGGGAGTTTTACGCCACTTAAGGAACAGGAATTTCTTTGATTTTTCCCATTTCTGCTTTGATGGTATGGTGTCATAAATGAACAGGGTCTAGCGTGGATCCAAATCAATTGCGTATGCTAGTGTTTTTTGCAGCATCATGTATGAGAGGGTCGTGCTGCTGAGGCCCATAGTTCCTGTGCCTATCAGGGGGCCAAGGGATTCACGTATGAGGAGGTGGGCTCCAGTGATGCCACGAAGTGGTGGTCGCAGAGTGGTTTGTTATTGGAATGACATGATAGAGGCCTGGTTTGAGGCTAATCTGTAGATGTTCTTGCCATACCCTTACGTGGGGATGGACTTTTAGGGGGATCCAAATATTGGTGTCCCTTTTGGTTATGTTTGGGGTCTTGTAGGTATGTGTTATGTTTCTGTGTTTACCCGAGATTTTTGTGTTTCTTGAGTGTTTTTTATTGACACTGACATTCTATTAGTTACTCATGCAGATGTTGGCAAGGTGGGACACCTCGTGGCCCGGCTGGTGGGTCACAACTCTCCACCATGACTACCTGGTGGTTAGGGAGGTGGTGCCGTTGGTGGACCGAGCAAGGGTGCCGGTGGACCAAGCGGGGATGGTTTTTGCTCTTCTGGTGAGGGTAGCAGCATGGGTGCAGCTGAGATAGTAGCAGAGAGAGCTCATGCAAATGCAGCTGAGGCGCGCGCTGCAACACTTACATCTCAGGTCGAGGCTCTAGAGGACTTCTGGGGTCGAGTGGACCGTTTGACCCACGAGATGCCTGCTCGAGGCCTTATGGATGACTTCGGGGAGATCTAGCTAGAGACAGTGATGGCCCACGAGAGGGACTACTGGCCGACTCTACAACAGGTAGTTATTGCAATGGCGACAACAGCTCTGGTGGTGGCACCAGGAGAGATGGTGGGCCCAGGTGCTCCTCTTGAGGGGGCACTCCCTTAGAGTAGATTTGTACACAGGGAAAGCACTGATTATGAGGATGCTTCCCTTATTTTTTATTACCTCTATATTTTTGGGCTGGCCAATGGGCTAGCAATACTATTTTTTGTACTCTGATACACATATTTTTGATATATATATGAGAGATTTTTTTGCGGCTCTACATGGTGTGATGTCTATTTCGGTTTATGCATTTATGTTATGCTGATGGATATAATTTTTTTTGGTTTTTATGTATGGTGGCTTGCTCGCGATGCATTCCAGTCTAGGATATTGTTAGCTATGTGATCAGCTAATTAGTTTTGATTCCTTGATACATGTGAGAATGTAATATAATCAAACTGTCTGCTTAATCTTCTGGCACACAAATATTTTCTAAATAGGTTTGCATCCCTGGTTTCAAATTTTTGGTTTAACTGCGAGACAACTAACTGGGAATCAAGGTAGACATGCATATGGCAGATGCCCTGGTGGAAAGCCTCACACATAAGTCTGATAACGATGTCATATTCTGCCTGATTGTTGGTTTTTGAACCGATGCACATGCCATTTGAACATAGTGGTGATCGGCCAGGGTGATAGATTACCTAGGCGGCTACAGCTAATTTTTGAGACCATCACGATGCTCCATCAAAAAATCTGAAATAGGGTTCTGGTTGGTGATCCATGATGATTTTTTAGCGCGTTTTGGGTTTTTTGGGTCAAAAATATTTTCGTATTGGGATTTTTGTGTGTTCTAACTCTAGGGGGTAAGGGCTTCTAGGGCCCTTATGGGTAGAATTTCTTGAGGTAAAGGCCATTGACAGGGTTAGTGAGGTATGTCATGTCTGGTTCCATCAAGATGTATGCCCCATGCTGGAGGAAATGTTTAATGATATAGGGCCCTTTCCACAGGGTTTAGAAATTTCTTGGCCCTAAGGCTTCTTTTGTGACATCATAGCGAAGGACTAGCTCTCATTCGGAAAATGAGCAAGGGGTGATGTGGCGATCGAATGATGATTTTACCCTTTTCTTATGGGCCTCATTGTGTTGAAACGATTGGCACATGTTTTCGTCAACTAGCTCTAGTTTTACTAGGCATTGTTCTAGAGGTTGGGTGTCATCAAGGAGTTCGATGGCTACATGTAAGTTTGGGAACTCGCAGAAATCGATGCAAGGGCGCAAGGTGCCCTGGTTTTTTGTGACAGGAATAAAGTTGAATTCCTCTGACGGAGGGGTTGCTGAAATCCTATCTTGGGCGTGTAATGACACAAGTTGTATGTGATGAGTTGTGTCACTGGCATGCGACGGGGGGAAGGATCTCCGCAATGGAGTCCTGAGTGACCCGATAGTTTGCCTTCCCAATAGGATAGTCAATTCCTAGTAGATTGAAGTTAATTTTATTACAGAGATGTTTGAACGTTTGTAGCAACAGAAATCCCTCTAGTGTGTGATTATGACTAGTGCAAATGGTGCAAGGTATCACAGCGCTGACAGAGTAGATAGTATGAGAATCTACACTACTCGATGTTCCAGATGTGGATGCTTGGAAAGGGTCTGTTGTGGACCAAGACATATTCTGTTTCCATTTTTGCATCGTAGGTTGGAACTTTCCTCCCTTTTTGGTTGGTGGCTGACTTAATGTTGTTTTAGCTGCTCTTAGTTTGGGGAGATGCATGCACTTAAATGTATGATGAAAGTGTGAGAAACTTTGGTAGTAAGTCTGTGTGATCTTCTCTTGATTGGAGAGAAGCTTTTGAGGGAGAGATTGGATTATGTGGAGATTATTTGCAAGGGGTTTGAGTTCTCCACATTGATTGATCCAGTGATCATTGAGATCACAGAGGCCACATGTTATCCTCAATTGGGCCTGAGGTTTACGTGATTGGTTTATGGTCATAGCAGTCATGATGAACCACCCTGGTGGTGGGGTTGAAGCCGACTTATAGCACCATCATGGTGGTGAGGGTATCGTTGGGTCGACGACGTATATTTTATGCCATTCATGGAGGTCACTCGTCCTTTTCTCTATGGCATTAATCATGTCGATAGTGGGACGGAGTTGTGAGACCTCAGTAAAATGTCGTTCATAATGATATCCCTAACATATCATGAAAAAAGCCCATGATATGGGTCTCCCATCGTCCGTGGTCTAAGGCCGAGTGGGGTACCATCATCATAATGTTGCTAAGTCAGGGCAGTGGACTACTATATGGTTCGTCTTCTTGCATAATGTGCATGCGGGTGGCTTTCGTGACGTGTCTATGATGGTAATTATGGGTTGCTTGCTAGGCCGTTCATCGACTAACAAGAACATGATTGACCCGCTCATCTCCTCTACTTTGTTCATGGAGCTGTCGATGGATTCAGCATTCATATCGTCTTCTCAGGAAAGATGAACTATTGCTGAGCGGAGACTAGCAAGAGCTAGTCAGAAGTGAGGTATGTAGTGACAATCCTCCAATAAGTGATTGTCGACGCATAACGGGCATGTGAATTGTGCTACTCGTAGCCCCACATAGTAGACCCTCTCGATTGGATACCATCTATGGATGAGTTTCAATGTGGCACACTCTTCAAGGTAGTTTCCATGTTCATCGCATAGCGTGCAACGTATAATGGGCAATACTAGGGGGCACTTTACATATCGGTGCTCCTCTTGTAAGTACAAGATGGAGCACGGCTCATCTTTGATAAACCGGATGGAGGGATCCTCTTGATAGGATCGCTCCATCACATGTAAGGCATCTCGATACTGTGGTATTTATGGAAAATGGTCGGTATAGTGCCCATAGGTGTCACAGAGGGCGAATCCGTGATTGGTACGCAGTGGTTTGGCTGAATTTTTGGTGGAAAGTTTCTTTTTATGGGAATGTATTTTTGGGGTACCTGCCTCACAGCCGAGGAGTGGTTTTAGTTCATCCAACTCCAGGCATACGTGAGTAGGGTGTCCTGTGACATCACATATAGCACAGGCTGATGAATTCATGTGCATGGTAGGCGTCACCACTTTCTTTCCTTTCTTGACGATTTTATTTATCGTGGTCGTCGGTTTCGCAGTGGGGATTTCCCTTGAAGGGAGGTTTCGACTGCTGCTTGGGTAGGTTCGGGCTCCTCGGGACCTGGAGGCCTTAATCCAAACGCAATAATTTTGGTAGCTGGCATTCCTGGAGGGGGAACAAGGTACCATACTGGGAATGCCAATGATATGTTGGGTAGTACTAGTGTTGCCAAGACCTGCTGGGAGGTGAAGCCAGGAGGTGGGTATAGGAAAGGAGTTTGGGAGATGGCATAGACTAAGGAGGTTGCAGTAGATGATGCCTCAGTTTCATTACTTCTTGAGTTCATGTCCTGACTAACCTTGGTGCTTGATGTGGACATCATGCATACCGGGGCCGTTGTGGCATCGGGTGATGCCTCAGGGATAATGGGAGGATCTCTAGCTAGGGCCATATTCTTGATACCGTAAAATATCATCAGTGGTTGTGTCTACATAAGGTAGAACCATATCTGTATTGGTTAAGGGATGATTTTTAGTGTGCGTCAGCCGGTCTACTGTAATGATTCGATCATCATGGGGGAACATCATGATGCAGAAAATGGAGGATGCTATGGTAGACATGGCATACATGTAACTCCGCCCAAGGAGTATATTGCAATCCAAGTGAGCACCCAAGACTTTGATGTCTATGTGGACCGTTTTGCTAGCTAGGCAGACTGGTATGTTTTGGAAGAGACTGACAGGGGTGGAGGGCCGACCGTTGTATGCCCTGAGTGTGATGACAGAAGGTTTGAGTTTTGGGGCTCCTAACTTCTGCCATACATTATTTGACATGATGCATGTGGATGCACCCTCATCTATGACACATCGGTGAATAGTTATATTCTGTACCGATACTGGTATCTAAAAGGCGACCATGGAGGGAAGCCTAGGGATGGCTTTGTCTAAATCAAAAGCCATCATGAGCGTGTTGGTGGGGTCGATGGTGCCTAAGGCAGAAAGTAGGGCTTTCCACTGCTTCGGGCACGACTGCGGTACCTCCAAAGTAGACATAGCAGTAGGTGACTGGGCTAAATTGTTTACGATGTTGTAATTGTGGGCTGCTTTAGAGTAGTTACCTACTCACCTATTAGGCCCTTCAACCAATTTTTGGCAATGGTTCCAAAGGAATATTTGAAATGGTTAAAGGTGCAGTCGGTGTGGACTTACTAGCCCCTAACATACCGGTGTCTGGTGGGGTGTCGTAGCTGCGATTCCGAGTTTGAAAAAAAAATTCTTCACCAGCCATGTAAATTTCATGGATTTTTTTCTCGGAATCATTGGGGTTTTGCTACTGAGTGTTGACTGTTCCTTGATGGGGGAAGGGCTCTTGCATAACTGCAGTTTTCTGGGAAGATCCTCCTTGTCCTCAGTTAGTTTGAAGCTTTTTAAGCTCAGGGAGTTCAGGAAAGTGGTGAGTATAGTGCCCGTACTCACCACATATCGAACAAGAATGGTTTGTTTGTAGAGGTGGCCTTTTGCCTTGCTTTTGAGCATTTCTTGGCTCCTTGTTCTGGTTGAAATTATCTCTAGGTTAGGGTCGTAGTGGGCATTGTTGACTGTTGCTCCCCTGTCCAGGGTTCCCTTTGTGTTTGTTTTTTACCTTCCATTTGACCACGTTAGGAGGGTAATTCTCCTGATCATACTGGTGTGGTTGATCTTTGGACGACTGTAGAAAGTTCATATGTGCATTATTTTGCGTTGGTGGGTTATGTTCTTGGGACTGAGCATGCTGCTGTCCCATATTTGCATGCCGTTGGGGGGGAGTTCTTCCGTCAGTTTTTCTTCCTGCTTACTGGGTCCCCGCGGCTGGAGGGTAAGGTCCTCCTTGGTGATACGTGGGCGCCCTATTAGTAAAATTTTGCTGTTGCATATGATGACTTTGGAATCTGGGTTGAGACATGTCCTGGGTAGACCCATGTGTATTACCAAGATTTTGACTGTTTCTGCCTAGGTACCCTTGGGTCATCGACCCAATAAGTCCGTCTATAGAGTTCAACATGCCTGGAAATTATTGATAATATTGTAGGTGCGGAGTGTTAGGAAGGATATTGTATATGTATCCTGATTTCGTATAAATCAGTTCAAGTTGTTAGGATTTACTGATTGCATCCTCTTCGGATGTAGGGTTACGTTTCACAACATCCTTTGAAATCTCCACCATCAAAGTTTTCAAGAATAGATCTAAAAGGACTCAATCATCGAGTTGAGATTTTCATAAGCTACAATGTTGTCTCCACTCATGGAGGTGTTCAGAAATGTGGGTAGAGTGTGATTGTCTGAAATGAGTCAGTAATTCCATTCCCGAATCATGGTGAATGGGTAACTGAAAGTAAGTGAGGAATGCAGTAGCGAGGGCGCTAAAGGTTCTATGTGAAGTAGGGTGTTGCCAGATGTACCCTTTCGCAGCCACTCCCATGAGAGTGCGTTGAAACAGTCCCAATCAAATAGTATCATCAATGATGCTATTCGATGAGCACCATAGGTGAAAGGCCATTATATGATTCCCTGGGTCTTCTGCTTGCTTGCCTTCAAACTTTGGTATGTCTAAAGGGAGCTTCGTGGGCATGGGAGGCCAGTTGAAGTCATGTGCGATGGGGTCATTGGTGAGCTTGGTTAAATCCGGTAGATTTAATGCCACTAAGAAGGGTGACTGAAAGGTTGATGTCATGGCAACGTGTGAAGACACAAAATTCTAGTTAGAATGAGGGTTAGTCTGTGACATACCCTGTTGTGAATTCATATGGCTTCCCATATGGGATGCACTCTTCTGCCCCCTAGGGGATGAGGGGGGAGTGATGTGCGGTGTGGTGTTGGGAGAATGGTTAGGGTTCCCAACGAAGGTTGCTCCAAGAAAAGAGGAACCAACCACTGTAGCAATGTTCCGTCTTTGACGCCTAAATGGTGAAATACCTGGAACCCCTCTCGTTAATGGGGGGAGGTCCAAAAAATGCCTGGACCGATGAGGTTCCATTGGAACTGTTTGAGGGTCGTCCAAGTTAGGTTTTGGAAAATTTTTTTGAGGGGAATGAGTCTATGATCACATCAAATTTATGGCCACATACATAAAAAAAGGTGAAAAGGAGATGATTTTTCCTTTAATTTAATCTATGTGATCAATCAAGAAAAAAATGGTTTCCTTTGTTTGCGCGTGATACTCAAAAACCTAGAAGACCTAATAGCATCCTCACAGTCTCAAAACTAACTGGGCCTTCAAAGGATTTCTTGCAAGTGCTGGCACAACGTCCCGAAAGAACTGGCGACGCCCCTAGTCAGCCGAAGAGAATCAACCAAGGTAAGGGTAGAGGGTCTGGTGCTTGCCAGCACCGTCACCTATAGGGTAAAGGATGCCTTAGTTTTGGCCACTAAGAACCACCATCCCACATGAGCATTCGAGTCTTGGGCTTCTTGGTAGTCAGCTAACAATACTGAGTATCAGACAGGTCATGTAGCCCCAACTGATACCGCACACACTGCGCCTAAGCCTAACCCCCTTTGAATAAGGTATTTTCCGCACTCGGGTTTTCTTTTCCATGGGCTGATAGGTGGATTTTAAGCTCCCTAAAAACACAACTTCTATGTTTCAAATGTAAAGCGTGATCAATGAGGCTTATTGGATGCCTACCCCCTTGATCCTAACTTAAACTATAATTTCTCTTGTGGCCCCTGTGGGGAGAGTTTAGTGAGTTGGTTTAAGTTATTTTTAGGTGGCTTGCTTTTCTTAGTGGGTGAATGTGTGTGAGTGTATGGTGAAAAATCTCATAATTTGAACATATGGATATCAGTGATCCGTTACAAATGTCCCCCTAGTCTATGTGACGTTGTTCCTTGCTCAAAATAAAAATCATTTGTGGATAATGGGCCACTTCCAAAACCTCCTAATTAGTCTATGTGAGTGACTAAAGGGAGATGGCGAATCACAAATATAGAGTTTTCATATGCTTGTCTAGGGTGACCCAATGGCGCAAAGACAACAGATATTAATTACTCTAACTTGCGACTCAATCCTAGTCCCGCAATTTCCTAAATGCAAAAATTGAAATTTAAACTAAACAATTTCTACACTAGCTTATGCATGTGTGGTCATGAGCCACTTACTTGGACTAGTTAAACTAAGTGTGCATACCAAAATTTTCAAAAACATAAATTTTTCGGAAAGCAATGGTTAATTCGCCTCCTACTTAAACTATGTGAGTACTTTTTGCAAAAAATCAACTTAAATGAAAACTAACTAAATCCCTACAAAAAGCAGCAAAAATCAGTCTTCAGAAGTTGTGGGGTATCAACACAGGTGTTGAAAGATGCATTAGGGGCTTCCCAACACACTTACAACTAGAAAAATGTAGCAGATAGGGAGAAAACATATCTCTGCAAATTGCGCGCAAAACCCTCTGACAGGTGTGCCTTCCTGCGCGCAGGTCGCTTCTAAACGCGCGCACTGTGCATCTGTGTGTAAAGACAACACGCAAAATTCTTGTAAGTAAAAAATTAAAAGCTTCCTTCTTTAGCTTGTCACCTCAGTGAGTCTTGGGACTGCAAGATGGGTCAGAGGACTGTCAGCTCCACTCCAGCATAGACTAAGGGTCTCTTGCAAACAATGACACAACCACATAAACTTTAAAGACGTCAGTGGAGTTGCCAATCTTGTTGTGGTGGATTCGACACACGGGTGTATGAAATCACACGCATTTAGAGAATGTGGTATTTTCTCTAAACCATAAGTAACAGGAAGTATCTTGCGGGGGAGCTTAGAAGTATAAGACTTAAAATGAAGTAATACACTTAAGTATGATCTGTTGAAAAAGTAAAACTAAAAAACATAAAAAGAAGCTAAATAGAGAGTTCCAAACAATAAAAAGGTAAACAACGACACGATGGCATTATTCTCATTGAATGCTTGGAATGAATAAAAATCTTACCCACTTGTCGAAGGGCCTAGGCAGAGGCTCTAGGACCCAATGCAAGGATGTTTGTCATTCAAGTTCTGCCTTCTAACACAGTTCAATTCTCTCTCTTTTCTGCAATGGACTGAAATTGTTGAGTGGTCAACAATTGATCCAGGTGGATATTGGTGGTCACCCACCTATTCCACTTGGGGCCCCACCATTGTCTCTTTCAGTTATTCATTTTTGGCACAAATTACTATTTTTAGCAGTTTTTCGGCTCCTCAACATCCGGAGCCGTTTTGAGGCCCTAAACGATGTTTTTTGGCCATCGTTCATCTAGCGAATATGATGTCGTTTCAAAATTGATATTCGTGGCGAAATTTTTAGTCCTTATATAGATATTTCTAATGATGTATCATGTGCGTCAAATGGAGATAGTATGTCGAAGTTACGTCCCCGGGAAGTTGAAACACCAATTTACCCAAATGGGGCCCATAGTTTTGGCGCTTCATCTCCTAGGGTTAGGTTTTTGGACATTTAGAGTTCTCCATTGTTTCTCCATAATAAATCGGCCCTCGAGCCTCATTGTAACACAGTTCAGAGGTCTATAGCCGCCACATGTCTTCTCAGAGATTCTCTACTAGCACCCTAGCTATTTTATTTCCATTATGTTTGTCAGCATATTTCTGTTATTTGATATTAATGAAATGAAGCCATATTTCCGTTGCATCTCTATGTTTTGTTGAACCTTTAGTTAAACTGAGAGGGGGGGGGGGGTGAATCAGTTTAACACATTCCTGATCTTTTAGAACTTTTCATTAAACTTAATTACACCTTCATTTCATATCCAATTTAATGTGTGAGTAATCTTAGAATGTAAGCAGCGAGTGTTAGTATAATATAGCAGTAGACTTAATATGAGAGAAGCAGATATTAAGCAGATGATACATATCAGATCAATACATAAATATCATGCACAGAGACACCATATATAAGTGGAAACCCATAAAGGGAGAAAACCACATCTTATTATTGTTGTGATGCAAAGGCAAGCTCCAACTCCCTCTCACCATTGTTTTTTTGCAGGCACCAACCTACAGGAGGCTCCAACCTCAATTCTGCAAGCCACAACTTGCAAGGAAGCACCAAATCCCTTCAAATTTCTGCAAGCATCAACCTACAGGAGGCTCCAACCTCAGTCAGCTACAACTGACAGCTATCAAGCTACAACTTGATAGGGAAGCTCCAACTTCCTCAATTTAACAAACTGAATGTTTGCTGATTTACTTCAGATATCAGCTCTGTTCTGTAGCTTCTCTTTTCTACTCTTCTTCTCTTAATCTTCTCTTCCTTATTCTTCTATATTCTGCATTCTCTATATTTTCTCTCTATCTCGTTCTATATTACCCCTTGAGCATATCAACTTGATATTATATATAGAAATTCTCACATGAATGTTTGTATTTCACAAGGAATTTGGAGAGAACAGTCATGACTCTTTGGCTTCTGTCTTCTTATTCATTTTTCCAACTCAATTTTAGAATTACTACAATATGTACAAATTTCCATGCTACAGTGGGATTTTGTCTTTTCCTTAGGATACTTGCCTTTGCATCAAAAACAATAAAAAATTAATTACAACATTAACATTCACATTTTTAATTACATATTTCAATTTTACTCAGCTCCTTTTCTGGATTTTGGCTTTACTGGATTTGTCTTTTCCTACTGCTGTTAGGAGTCTATTCTGCATACTCTTTGTTCACTGTCTTCTGCTTATTTTCAATTTTCTGTGCTTGTACACCTGTCAAATTTATTCCTGTGCAAATTCCTATTCACCGTGATTGTATGTCTGTTGTATACATATATCTGCGTTAAAATATATTTCGACTAGCACTCCTCTCTTTCTATTTTCCCTACTCATCCATCCAAAAACAACATTCTCCTTTTTGTTTTCTCTTTTATTCAATTCCCCATTTATTGTAGTTATATAATAGTTGTATGTGTAGTCACCCTTTAATCAGCCATAACACAACTCTCGACATTTTCAAAAACTGTGGTCAAACCATAATAAAAAAAAACTCATAATGTTCAATCCGCTGGTTATTAAACCCAAGGTATTATATAGTGAATAAGCTGAACAAATGAAACGCCATCGCATATAACCTTTATAACCTTTATAACAATCCTGATGCGTATTATAATATGTACAAGGTCCGTGGAGCCCACAATACAATCAAACGAACGCATACTCCATACCTGGCTTATCCTCTGGGCTCTTCCATTAAACCTCGGGCAAGTTCAGAGAGCGACCACCGTTAGATATCAAGCCTCTGGATCAACGATGTATGTTAATTTCGCTCCACGTCTTCAGTCGAGGTATAACGCGCGAAGGCGCACTTTAAACAATGGTTTTGAAATGTCGGTCGGGACACGTGTTATCAATCCTGTGGAATCGCTGCCCATTCCTCTAATACAGCTTTCCGATGAATGGTGGTGCGAAGAAACCACGGTTTCGCTCCAACCCACCGTTACTGTTCACTAGTCTCGGTTTCGCTCCTCTCCTATGCTGCAGGTTCCGCTCAGGGTTTTAATTTAATAGTTCAATACACCATATTAACGCTAATTCCTTCGCATTAACACTAACTCTGGGAAACATCAAACATGCGCTGGTTCTGTCTTATTTACACAAGGTTCCGTCCGAATCTCCATTTTATTATCGATCCGTTACATAGTTCATACATACACAGGATATGATTCTCAGACTTTTATAAGTATATAAATAACACATGGCTTGGAATTTTATAACTGCTCTGTCTCTGCCTCAGCCTCTGCTGCTTCTATCACTCTGCCCCTGCCTCTGCTGCTTCTGATAACAGTTCTGCCTCTTATTATATTCTCTTTCTCTGCCTCTACCTGTCTCCTTTACTTCCTTCATGTGCTTCTTGGCTGTCACGATTGCCATGATAATAGCTCTATCTCTGTAGCTATTTGTATTATGCTCTCTCTCTTTATTTCATGTTTTTTTTTTTACTTTGGCTCATTGCCATATTGCCTTATTGCCATTAACGACAATATTTCCAACAGTCTCCCCCTTTGGCATTGATGGCAATACATTTTCTCTATTTGCCTGCTCTTTCTCCTGTTGCTTGCTCTTCCTATTTGCCTGCTCTTCCTCCTGTTGTTTGCTCTTCCTCCCCCTTTGACATCAATGGAAAAGGGTTTCTTTTTGCATTTCTTTGTATAGACCTAATACACTGTAAATTGATACAGTTCTTTCACTTGTATAGAGCTAAAAGTGAGAACAATGATACTTCATAGAATGCATTGTATCAGCTTTATCTAGTCAGAGATGTATGATTAGATTCAACAACTAAAATGCTGAGAGGCTTCAAATGATAATCACTACTTGTCTTTTGTGTTTCAGATTCTTAATATAATGTTTCAAAACACAATACTTATCCTTTTGCTCTGTCATTGTCCTTTTGATGCTTGAATAATGCAGATAACTTTAGGATACTAACATGGTGTTCTTTTGCCTTAATCCTTTAATCCTGAGGAACTGATTCATGCTTTCCTTGCTGGTTGTTCTCCCCCTGGAATGATATTTTCGTTTTTGTTCTCCCCCTGAAATTGTGCTTCCTCTTTATATTAGAGAGTAGCATCTGCAGATACTACCCCTAGTTTATATCTCAAGTATTGAAATGGTTCTCTAGCAAGAGGTTTGGTAAATATATCTGTTGTCTATTCTTTTGTTGGTACATATTCCAGCTTTACTATCTTCTGAGCCACTTGTTCTCGGAGGAAATGATACTTGATTGAAATATGTTTAGTTTTTGAATGAAGTACAGGATTTTTAGATATACTTATAGCACTTGTATTATCACATTTGATTGAAATAGGTTCATCAATGCTTACCTTCATGTCTTGAAGAGTTTGCTTCATCCACATGACTTGTGTACAACATGCTGTTGCTGCTATATATTCTGCTTTAGCTGTAGACAGAGAGATGGATGTTTGTTTCTTGCTTAACCATGCCACCAGACTTTCTCCTAGATAGAAAGCACCTCCACTTGTACTTTTCCTGTCATCAACACAACTGGCCCAATCTGCATCTGTGTATGCTATTAAAGTGAAGCTTTTGCCTTTAGGATACCAAAGTCCATACTGTGTTGTTCCTTGTAGATATCTGAGTATTCTTTTTACTGCCAGAAGATGGTTTTGTTTAGGTGCTGCTTGATATCTTGCCACTAGTCCTACTGCTAGCATGATGTCTGGTCTTGATGCTGTCAGATACAACGGGCTTCCTATCATGGATCTATAGAGTTTTTGATCTACATCTGTAGTCCCATCATTAGCACACAGCTTGCATTCTGTGATCATGGGGGTTGTCACAGGTTTGTAGTCCTCCATTTTGAATTTTTTCAGCATTTCTTTTAAGTATTTTTCTTGAGAGATGAATGTGCATGTGTTCTTTTGCTGAATTTGCAGTCCTAAGTAGAAACTGAGTTCTCCAATCATAGACATTTCAAACTCTGTTTTCATCTCATCAGCAAACCCTTTTGCTAGTTCATCTTTGTTGCTTCCAAACATAATGTCATCAACATATACAACAACAATCAGGAGTTCGTTTTCATGGGCTTTTATGTATAAATTGTTGTCTACTCCACCTCTCTTAAAACCCTGTTTTTGCAAATATTTATCCAGTCTTGAGTACCAAGCACGAGGAGCCTGTTTCAGTCCATATAGGGCCTTCTTCAGTCTGCATACATAGTCTTCTTTGTCTGTCAGTGAGAAGCCTTCTGGTTGTTCCATGTACACCTCTTCTTCTAGATCTCCATTAAGAAAAGCAGACTTTACATCCATTTGATATACCTTGAAGTCTTGGTAGCATGCAAATGCCAGGAACATTCTGATAGCTTCCATTCTGGCTACAGGGGCAAATGTTTCTTCATAATCAAGTCCTTCAATTTGTGTGTATCCTTTGCAGACCAGCCTGGCTTTATTCCTGATTACTTGTCCTTGCTCATTCATTATGTTTTTGAATACCCATTTTGAACCAATGATATTCTTCTCAATTGGTCTAGGAACTAGTTCCCAGGTATTATTCTTCTCAATTTGGTCCAATTCTTCATTCATTGCTTTTACCTAATACTTGTCCTTGCTGGCTTCTTCAAACTTCTTTGGCTCTATTTGTGATAACATTGCTATGTATACTTCTTGTCTGTTCAGTTAGTTGCCTTCTTGTTTGCACTCCTACACTCTTGTCTCCTATGATTTGATCTTCTGGATGGTTCTTTTGAGTGTATCTTGAGAGGGTTTTTGAGTTCAGTTCAACATTTTCTGATATTTTTCTTGTTTCTTCATCATCTTGGTCCTCTTCTTCATGATTTTCAGGATGGCTGCTGCAGTCTATATCTCTTGTCTTGTTTGGAAGTTCTTCATCAAATCTTACATCAATACTTTCTACAATTTTTTGAAGAGTCTTGTTGTAGCATCTGTATCCTTTACTTTTGGATGCATATCCTAGAAATATCCCTTCATCTGCTCTTGCATCAAACTTCCCCAGATTTTCATCATTATTCTTTATGTAGCACTTGCTACCAAAGACTCTAAAGTGCTTGATTGATGCAGGTTTACCATGCCATAGCTCATAAGGTGTCTTATCACTGTTAGGTCTTAAATGAGCTTTGTTTAGAATATGTACTGTTGTGTGTACAACTTCTGCCCAAAAGGTTTGAGCAATATTATTCTCTTGCATCATGGCTCTGGCAATTTGTTGAACAGATCTATTTTGTCTCTCTGCTACTCCATTCTGCTAAGGTGTCCCTGCAATAGTAAATTGTTGTTTTATGCCATGTTAATTGCATAGGTCTGCAAAGTCATAATCAGTGAATTCTCCTCCTCTATCTGATCTGATACATTTTAGCTTGCATCCATTTTGATTTTCTGCTAATTCTTTGAATATCTTAAACTTTTCTAGTGCTTTTGATTTGTTCTTGATAAAAGCAACCCATGTCATTCAGGAGAAATCATCTATTATTAGCATGAAGTAGGATTCTCCACTTGGTGTTTTAGTTCTTGCAGGTCCACACAAATCCATGTGCACAAGCTAGAGTGGTCTTCTTTTTGATAGCTTGTCTTTAGATTTAAAGGATGTGCGAGTCTATTTCGCAAATTGACAAGATCTGCATATGGTATTTGAAGCCCTTTTTATTTCTAGCATATCTCTGATAGCTTTCTTCTTGCTCAGTCTGATGATATGGTCGAAGCTGAGATGTACCAATCTTCTATGCCATAACCATGACTCCTCAAGTTTGATTAGATGGCAGGCTTCATCCTCCTCTTTTACTATGTAAACATTACTCTCTGTTCAAACACCTTTGAGCAGAGTCTTTCCTGTTGTGCTTGATCTGACTTCACAATCTTGTGCTCTAAAGAGAACTTCACAACCTTTGTCACACATCTGACTAACACTCAGTAAATTTTCTTTCAGCCCATCTACAAATAGTACATCTTGGGCCTTTCCTCTTCCATTATCTATGTTGACTGAGCCTTTTCCCTTGATCTTACCTGATTTAGCATTGCCAAAAGTAACATTGCCAGATTTCTTTTCATCAAGAGTTATAAATTTGCTTTTGTCTCCAGTCATTTGTTTTGAGCACCCACTATCCAGGTACCACTGGCTTTTCAAGTCTTGAGTAGTTAGAGCCAAGTCACATTTATTCTCCTTCTTTATCCACTCGAGGCACCCTTTTGTTTGGTATCTTTTGTGAGATGATGGACTACATTTTATTAGAGGACATTTAGAAGGTATATGTCCAACTTGATTGCATACACAACATTTGATCATAATTTTTATAGAGTTATGAGTATGAAAAAAATTTCTTTGAATCATAAACCTCCTTGAGGTGTTAAACATAAATATTTGTCCATACTTTCTACACTCAATGATTTTATGACCAAATTCCTTACAATAAAAGAAGTAACCATAGAAGCTATTTTCATACTTGATGTAAGGTTGTCTCTTCCATTTGTTTTCTTGAGGGAGTCTCTTCAATGTTTGCATCTTTTGCTAGCTTGAGTTACTCCTTCTTGCATGACAATATGCAGCAATGTGTCCTAACCTGTGGCAGACATAACAGGTGGCATTCTTCATTGGAGGGAAGAATATTCTTTGATGGTTTCCAAATTTTACATATTTAGGGGTCTTAGTATTTATTACATTCTTTGCTACTAGTGGTTTCTTCTGATCTCTATCTTCCTTATTGCTGATTTCTTCTTTTGTAGGAATTCTTTGAGCCACTTCATCATTCTTCTTTGCTTTTACAAAAATAATATTTTTGTTTTCCTTTTCTGTGCCTTTACTCGATTCTCCTTCATAGCCTATTCTGGTTTTTATCATTGGGGATCTTTGAGCAACCGGAATTTCATTCAACTTACTAGAGATTGTTTGAGAAGAGTTTATAAGCACTGTCCTTTGAGCATTTTCTACTTTCTTCCTGAGACATACTACTTCTTCTTCCAGTTTCTCTTGTTCTCGGGTTTTATCCTTGATTTGCTGAAGTAACATGTCTTCTATCTTCTTGGCTTATTCAAGCTCTACCTTTAGCTGCATGAGGACTTCTGAGTTTTGTTATTCTCTTAAATACTTAAGAAGAATGTCCTTTTGTTTTCTGCACTTTAGTTTGAGTCTGTCAATCTCTTCCAGAGCACTTCTTAGCTCCCCCTCAAGGCCGACTTCCCCTTCTTCTTCTTCATCTTCTAGCAGGATTCCTTCAAGATATTCTATGGCCATCAATAAGAATTCGGAGGTTCCTTCTTCACTTGAGGGTTCATCTGAATCTTTAGATGTATTGCTATCTTGTTGAGCATAGAAGGATTTTATACTGAACTTCTTTCCTTTCTGCCAGTTCTTTGATTAATTTTTCTCTGACTCTTGAGCCTGTTTCCTTATTTTCTTGTGAGGACACTTAGCAGCATAGTGTCCCACTCTTCCATAGTTAAAGCATTTGAAGGGGAGTTTACCTTTGTATTTACCTGAGCCTCTATCCAATTTCTTGACAAACTTTGCCTCTTCTTCATCTGAGCAAGAGCATATGTCTCCCTCTTCTTCTTTCTTCTTTTCTATTTTAAAGGCTGCTTCCCTCGTACTAGGCTTCTTCTATGGGAGCCTCATTTCATAAGCTATTAGATTTCCAAGTAGCTGGTTCATGGTCAAGGTCTCCTAATCAGCTGTTTCTTCTATTGCAGACACCTTTGGATTAAACCTGGATGGAAGAGATCTTAGAATCTTTTGCATAATTATACTTTCTGGCATTTTTTCTCCAAGATATTTCATATTTTTAATGATTTCTGCAGCTTTTAGGAAGAAACTGGAAATGTATTCATCATCATTCATTTTTAAGT
Organism: Pinus albicaulis; assembly: GCA_034641835.2. Lineage (NCBI taxonomy): Eukaryota > Viridiplantae > Streptophyta > Pinopsida > Pinales > Pinaceae > Pinus > Pinus albicaulis. Next base: position 831,069,817 of record CM076576.1, read on the forward strand.
TTTCAAACTGGGCTCTATAGACTTGAAGTTTGGCAGTCTTTACTTTCTGGTCTCCCTCATGTATGTTTTCAAGAGTATCCCATATTTTTTTGGCAGTGTCTTTGTGCATTACTTTAATAAACTCTGCTTCACATAATCCATTCAGGATGGCATTCATGGCTTTTGCATTAGCCACAAAATCTTGTTTTGAGTCTTTTTCTGTGTCATTTGCCTTCGGGGCATATCCTAATTCCACAATAGCCCAGACTTCTATTCCTAGAGACATTATGTATGTCCTCATTCCGATTTTCCAGAAAGCATAATTTTCACCAGTGAAGAAAGGGGCTTTATTGGTTGAGCATCCTTCTTTACTAGCCATCTTGGGAACCTAGGATCTCCTTTCAGTTGTTAGACTTGTACAAAGGAACTTGCTCTAATACCAATTGTTGAACCTTTAGTTAAACTGAGAGGGGGGGGGTGAGTCAGTTTAACACATTTCTGATCTTTTAGAACTTTACATTAAACTTAATTACACCTTCATTTCACATCTAATTTAATGTGTGAGTAATCTTAAAATTTAAGCAACAAGTGTTAGTATAATATAGCAGTAGACTTAATATGAGAGCAGCAGATATTAAGCAGATGATACATATCAGATCAATACATAAATATCATGCACATAGACACCAGATATAAGTGGAAACCCATAAAGGGAGAAAACCACATCTTATTATTGTTGTGATGCAAAGGCAAGCTCCAACTCCCTCTCACCACTGTTTTTCTGCAGGTACCAATCTACAGGAGGCTCCAACCTCAATTCTGCAAGCCACAACTTGCAAGGAAGCACCAAATCCCTTCAATTTTCTGCAGGCACCAACCTACAGGAGGCTCCAACCTCAGTGATCTACAGCTGACAGCTATCAAGCTGCAACTTGATAGGGAAGCTCCAAATTCCTCAATTTAACAAACTGAATGTTTGCTGATTTACTTCAGATATCAGCTCTGTTCTGTAGCTTCTCTTTTCTTCTCTTCTTCTCTTAATATTCTCTGCCTTATTCTTATATATTCTGCATTCTCTATATTTTCTCTCTCTCTCGCTCTATATTACCCCTTGAGCATATCAACTTGATATTATATATAGAAATTCTCACATGACTGTTTGTATTTCACAAGGAATTTGGAGTGAACAGGTATGTCTCTTTGGCTTCTGTCTTCTTATTCCTTTTTCCAACTCAATTTTAGAATTACTACAATATGTACAAATTTCCATGCTACAGTGGGATTTTGTCTTTTCCTTAGGATACGTGCCTTTGCATCACAAACAATAAAAAATTAATTACAACATTAAAATTCACATTTTTAATTACATATTTCAATTTTACTCAGCTCCTTTTCTGGATTTTGGCTTTAATAGATTTGTCTTTTCCTACTGCTATTAGGAGTTTGTTCTGCATACTCTTTGTTCACTGTCTTCTGCTTATTTTCAATTTTCTGTTCTTGTACACCTGTCAAATTTGTTCCTGTGCAAATTCCTATTCGCCATGATTGTATGTCTATTGTATACATATATCTGCGTTAAAATATATTTCGACTAGCACTCCTCTCTTTCTATTTTCCCTACTCATCCATCCAAAGACAACATTCTCCTTTTTTTTTTCTCTTTTATTCAGTTCCCCATTTATTGTAGTTATATAATAGCTGTATGTGAAGCCTCCCTTTAATCAGCCATAACACAACTCTCGACATTTTCAAAAACTGTGGTCAAACCATAATAAAAAAAAAAACTCATAATGTTCAATCCGCTGGTTATTAAACCCAAGGTATTATATAGTGAATAAGTTGAACAAATGAAACGCCATCGCATATAACCTTTATAACCTTTATAAAAATCCCGATGTGTATTATAATATGTACAAGGTCCGTGGAGCCCACAATACAATCAAACGAATGCATACTCCGTACTTGGCTTATCCTCTGGGCTCTTCCATTAAACCTCGGGCAAGTTCAGAGAGCAACCACTGTTAGATATCAAGCCTTTGGATCAACGGTGTATGTTAATTTCACTCCACGTCTTCAGTCGAGGTATAACGCGTGAAGGCGCACTTTAAACAATGGTTTTGAAATGTTGGTCCGGACACGTGTTATCAATCCTATGGAATTGCTGCCCATTCCTCTAATACCGCTTTCCGACGAATGGTGGTGCGAAGAAACCACAGTTTCGCTCCAACCCACCGTTACTGTTCACTAGTCTCGGTTCCGCTCCTCTCCTATGATCCAGGTTCTGCTCGGGGTTTTAATTTAATAGTTAAATACACCGTTTTAACGCTAATTCCTTCGCATTAACACTAACTCCGGGCAACATCAAACATGCACTGGTTCTGTCTTATTTACACAAGTTTCCATCCGAATATCCATTTTATTATCGCTCCGTTACATAGTTCATACATACACAGGATATGATTCTCAGACTTTTATATGTATATAAATAACGTCCAGCTTGGAATTTTATAACTGCTCTGCCTCTGCCTCTGTCTCTGCTGCTTCTGTCGCTCTACCCCTGCCTCTGCTGCTTCTGATAACAGTTCTGCCTCTTATTATATTCGCTTTCTCTGCCTCTTCCTGTCTCCTTTACTTCCTTCATTTGCTTCTTTGCTTTCACCATTGCCATGATAATAGCTCTGTCTCTGTAGCTATTTTTCTAATGCTCTCTCTCTTTATTTCATGTTTTTTTTTTTACTTTGCCTCATTTCCATATTGCCTTATTTCCATTAATGACAATATTTCCAACATGTTTATGGTTATTTATATATTCTTTTTCGTTCCTGCATAAATCCGGATCAACAATTGAGTCCCCTTCTTCAGCTCCTGCTCCTTGGTTCACACAAACAACTGGTGTTGTTTGGGCAACTTTGGCTACCATAACCTTGTGCTCACAAATTTTTCATCTCTTTGAGGGTTTATATAGGTGAGCATTCAAACCTCCTTCCCTTCCTTGGTATATGGTGGATAGTGACCTAAGGGAGGGGAAATATTCCATTGTGGGCTGAAATATGCTTTTGTGTGTTCAGACAAGGCCTAAGTAGGTGCTGGTGTTGTCCTTAGGTGGATTTCACATAAGGAGAAACTATCATTTGCTTTCTTGTGGTCCCGGAAAGGGACCTTTTCCATTTCTATAAATTTGCGCTTATTGGGCTCCAGTGCGTGCAGAAGGCACTCTTCTCGAAGGAAAAAGCACGCATTCGGGCAGTTATGACTAGTTCAATCTTGAATTGCTCAAAACCTTATAGATTCTCAATATTTTTGATTCCATAATATATCCTTATCCTATAAATCCTTGGGCTTGACATTATTTGATGTCGTTTTCTACTGTACGATTTTCCAGTGTTAACATCTGGTCCATTGCGTGAGCTTGGGTACATAAACCTGGCACCATGTCGGGTTAAGGGACATTATGAGTATTCAACGAATAAATCTCGATAGAGAAATGGAATTATAGAGACATTGGCTATCATACATATTTGGTTTCCTCTGTCAATGTACCAAATTCGTCGGTCCTCCAAAAGGAGCCTTCTTCCCATTATTTCCTCCAAAATCAGGGTTCATTAGTGCTTCCATATATGTTAATAAACCCCCTTCACCATGCCCCCATCAGGAAATCTTAGCTGTCAAACAAAAATGTGAATTTCCAGCTCTCCATCATTGAGGGTTATATGGCATGTCTTGTAACTATGAAAATAATATTCTTTTCAATACATTGCTAGATGGTGGTATGATGTAAATATCCCATTTAATGCTACTCTCTCACCTTATTAGCAAACTATGTGGGACTCTAATATTATAGATACAGGAAAGGTCTTAAATTTCCTTACTATGCATGACTTGAGGGGAGCTCTTTTGCAAAAAGAGATTTACGACTTTGATTATTTATCTAATATAAAACCAATAATATTTTTTTATTTAAATCTTCATTTGATATAATCGTGTAAATTATGTATTAAATGAAATCAATATATTCATTGGTACAATTCTCATAGAAATTGATAAAACTAAACACATTTATCCATTATTACACAATACACCATACATTAATATTTTGAATTACATATTTGTAACTATTAATAAAGGTTTACTTATTATTAAAAAATTAAATAAATTTCATACCTAAACAATTAACAAAAGTTCATAATACCATTAAAAATTAACCAAGGTTCATATCAAACAATTAATGAAAGTTCATACACCATTAAAAAATTAATTAAGGTTCATAACTAAATTAACAAAGGTTCATACAATACTCCTCGATGGGGGTGAGGTCTAAGCAACACGTGGAAGGTGTCTCACATGAGTAAATATAAGTGGAGCGACGGTGAAGGATGATACTCTCAATCGCTTCACCATAATGCATGTAGCGGGAGAGTTACTAGCTTCACATTGGCAATTCGTGTGAAAAATAGCTGCGCATTGGAGTTTAGAGGTGGTGAAAGGATAAGGGGAGGGAAGGTGAGGGAGCCCAACATTAGACTCATAAATATGGTTTGGTGCCGGTCCTGATGGTGGCCTCCGAAGAGGAAGCATAAACGTCACAGGAAGGTTTACGGAGGTAGTAGCTTGTGTGTGCTTGTCGTGGGCCTTTTCTGGTACGGTATGTTTAACCAATCCCTGCAGCTCAGTTTCTTAGCCATTTACTACATCTGGGTTGAGGATAGGAAGTTGAAGGGAAGTGAGCTCACTGGTTTCCATTTTTCTTGGCTTTCGATGAGCCTATTTTTTCGTGATAAGAGAGGAAGCTAGAATTTTTAGTCCAGGAAACCTCAAGGGTGGTGGCATAAAACTAGTTTCTTTTCCAAATTTTATGCCTGATCTGGTGTGGGTGTGACGTTGTTTGGTGGATTGGTGTGTGGTCTTTATGTGGAGAATTTGGAGGCAGGTCACTACCCTAGGCGAGGTTATGCTTAGGCATCAGCTACTTTGTCATCATTTTTTGTTAAATTTCCTGTGTTAGTTTTGTGGGTGATGGTATTTGGTTTCACTGGTGGTGGAATTCTTTATCTAGTAGTGGGATGTGTCTCCATGCTTCCTTGTGGTGGTAGGAGATGAAATTTGGATCCTTCACTAGTGGTGTTTTTTTTTCTATAGTGGGGGTTCTGGTCTCTGGACTCTGCACATGGAAAGGGTCCTCGACCTTGGAAAATTATAAAGCCCCCGGTGTGGTGTGGGTGTTCTCCCTCCCTTGTCGTCCATGGCCCTGTGGGGGTGGAAAGCTCAGAAATAATTATGGCAGCTCCACGATAGGGTGGAAAGGCTACGAGGCATGCACGACTCGCTAGCGTCGGTGCACATGGGTTTCATTGAGGAGGTAAGCGAGGGGATAGCAGAGGTGGGGGTTTGAGGGTTCAAAACCAAATTTGTCAGGGCGGAAGAGGTTGTGGTGGCAAGGGGAGTTGTGGGTTTGATTGATTTGAGGTATATGAGGGCTAGGTTATCCTACATTTCTTCCTGGAGAACTATCGTCCACTTATCAACAACCTGATGGAAAGAGTGGACACAATCGAGAGATTATGTCATGACGAGCATGCAGAGAAGATGGAAACATTGGAATAAATGCACTATTTATAGTGCCAAGTCCAGGAGATACTGGTAATGGTTTGGCGAGGCGAAAATAAACTCACTGGGAAAGTAGAAAAGCTGGAGACTTGGCTGGCACACTTTTAAGGGCACGTTCAGTGTGACTTTTGTCCTCCACCGACCCTAGGAACAACCCCAAAAAACCATGCATCCATCACGTTGGATGACTAGTATGCTATTTGGTGTTCTTTATGTTTTATATGTGTTTTTGTGCCTCTGGTGCAATTTTTTTTCAACAAACCAAGTCGATGTGAGACGACCTATTCTGTAACTAGCTATATGTACTCTATTTTTCCTACATGAATATAGAAAAGTCTTACAAAAAAACAAAGATTCATACATCATTAAAAAATTAATTAAGTTTCATACTTAAATTAATAAATTTTCAAACCTATTTACTAAATAGGTCTTTAAATACATATTTTAGGTTTTTCTATTTAGTATTTATCAAATAAAAATATGATGATTTAATGCTAGATTTAAATGAACTCACATGTTTAACATAAGAAATGTTATGTTTATCTATTTATTAAATGTAAATATGAAGATTTAACCTTAGATTTAAAACAACTCAAACTTTTAACATAAATCAATGAAGTATAAAAATTAAACTTTATGGTCAGATATTAAATATAAATATAAATATTAATTGGGTTATGTAATTAATATTATAGCCTTTAATAAAATTATAATGAAGGCATTAGTGTAAAGTTGATAGATGATACATGCAATTATGTTAATTGTAGATGAATCCATCTGCATTGTAAATTCAGACACTCCCTTGTCTCTAAATTTTAACACTACAAATGGATTCAGAGACACCTATACTAGTGAAATGTAACACTTCGATATCAAAAATACAATTTTCCATATATGGAGTGACACAATTAAAAATTATTGACATAAATGACTAATTCATATACTTGTTGTACTTTTTATTTGGCCATATTTTTACTCTTGGACTATAATAGTCATTTAAATTAACCATTATTAATTTTTTCACTTATTATCTAGTCATACATTTTAATCCTAGACTAAATTAGTCATTTAAGTTAGTCGCTTTTACTTTAGTCACTTATTATCTAGTCATCTATTTTATCCCTAGACTAAATTAGTCATTTAAGTTAGTCGCTTTTAGTTTAGTCACTTATTACCTAGTCATATATTTTATTCGAAGACTAAATAGTCATTTATGTTAGTCATTTTTATTTCGTTCACATAAAATTGCTCAAATTTAGTAGTAATTCACTTGAAATAATTGCAGTGACTAACATTGTTATCCAACTAGTCATTAATTTCATCATTTTTTACTAGTGGTAATGTGAGGAGTCACCTGCTACCATAAGCACCATGTGGGAGGATAATGACACTATTTATACATTTTGTATTGATGTGGGCTCGAAGGGCCATTTTGGTAACAAAACACATAGTTTTTGAGCTTTTGGATGTGACACAATTATAAACCGATATATATATATATATATATATATATATATATATATATCTGTATCTGTGTGTGTGTGTGTGTTTCTATAGCTACTTGTGTATCGTGATGATGTCTTGATTTACATCTTGCACAAATGTCTATCTAATACATGGTTTGATAATGAATCTATTAATGTATTTCAATGCCTTTGAATGTGCTGATATGTGATAAAATCAAAATTCCTTTCTAATAATCTAACACGTAAATATATACACAAAATTTGAGGTTTGCACACAAAATAATACCCATTCAATTGTAACTCAACGAGTTTCGAGTCCAACGTAACAACCAAATCTCTAATCCCAAGATCAATGGAATCCAATAATAGTTCAATCACCGCACTATACTCAGCCATATTGTTATTTGTTCTACCCAAACAAATTCCTTTTAAAATAATCACCTTTCCATTAGGAGAAAAGAGTTCCTATGCTATGGAAGACAGGTACCATGTGTTATGGGAAGTGCCATCAAAAAACCAACGCAGTGATCTCAAGACATCTACAAACCAATTGGAACATAAGGTAAGCAAAGGAAACATGTCTGCAAGACAAAAAATCACACCAAAAATCAACTCAAAGCACACTAATGTACACATTATCACACTTAAGATTAAGCGTAATATTTCTTTAGGTAGAGCCTGTTTCGGGGCTCAGCCAAAGATTTCATCCATAATCAGCTAGCTCATAGGCTCCATGCTCCAAGGCACGTTTAATGATATAGGGTCCATGCCACATTGGCTCAAGCTTTCCTACACCAAAATTATCATGGGTTTGGTCATAAAGCAGGACAAAATCACCTTCAGAGAAAACGTGAGGTGTGACAGATTTGTCATATTTCACCTTAACCTGTTGTTTCTGTGCTTCAAGAAATAAAGAAGCAAGCCTTATGGTCTCGTCAAGATCCTTAAGGTACAACAGAAATTCCTCTTTTGGCGAAGTACCAGGAGGGAGTTTGATAGCCAACTTTAGGGAAGGAATCTCACACTCGCTCGAGAATGTGGCCTCTAGACCGTACACCAATTAGAATGGTGTGAATCCAGTGGCAGTATTAGTGGAGGTTTGGTATGCCCATGGAACAGATAAAATCATGAGGTGCCAGTCTTTCTTGTGCTTCCAAAAGGTGCATTGAATCATGGTCACCAAGACTTTATTGGTAGCTTCATCCTGTCCATTGGCCTGTGGATAGTAAGGGGTGGAGTTATCGTGAGGTAACCCAAACTAAGAAGAGAGCTCTGCCATAATATGATTATGAAAATTAGTGCCATGATTAGTTACAATCACTTTTGGGACACCAAACAGAGCTATGAAATGATTGAATAAGGATTGCACCACAATGATACCTTCATTATCGTATGTAGGCATCACCTTAGCCCATTTAGTGAAATAGTCAACGACCATGATGGTATAGCCATGCCCCTTGACTGAGTGAGGGTTAAAAGTCATAAAATCAATGCCCCATTTTGCAAAAGGTCTGACGGCCACAACTGGGTGCAAGGGCGAGGCTGGGGCACACTCTTTTCGAGAGTAAATTTAGCAATCATGGCATTATCGTATTGCGATAAAGAAAACTTTAAAAATAGACGACCAAAAATAACATGGATGAAGGATATTTTGAGTGGTAGTGTAACCAGACATGTGAAAAACACAAGACGTGGAGTGGCAGTCATTAATATCTTTCTCAAATTCCTCAAGATTTAGACAATGGCAGAGGATAGAGTCAATACGAATGCAATAGAGGGTGTCCCCAATGATGAAATAAGGTTGGGACTGGTAGTGAATCCGGCTTTGCTCAGAGTATGATAGATCTGGCCAATAAGTCTGGGTCTAGAGATATACAATGATGTCCCCATACCATGGATCAAGAGCACTAATGAAAAATAGAGTCTCATCAGGGATGGACTCATCGAGAAGAGTGGGATCATTGGTGGTGGGAAGATCACAGATTAACTCAGCAAATACTAGTTATTTATTTGAATTAGAAGTAGTGAATTCTAAGTTGAACTCTTTAAGGATAATAATCCATTTTGAGTACTTTCCCCCAAGTAACTGAAGTGTGAGAATGTAATTCATGGGGTTGAAATGAAAAATCAGTAAGGTTTTTCACAGGAGAATGTAGTGACGGAAACGTTGAATGGCATAAACAACAACCAATGCAAGTTTCTCTACATGAGCATAACGGGTCTCAGTATCAAAGAGATTATGGCTCGAGTAGTACAATACATATTCCTGACAGTCATCATCATCTTGAACCAGCACCATGCCAATAGTGTTGTCAGTGGCGGCCAAATACAAGCAATAGTCACAGTGATAATTGGGAGGATGCAGTAGTGGAGCTATGTGGAGGGATCGTTTCACTACATTGAAAGATCTCTGAGAAATTTCATCCCATAAGAACAAAATATCCCTTTTTCAATAGGTGCATAAAGCCTTTAGCAAGCTCAACGTAATTCAGTACAAAATGGCAAAGGAAATTAGCTTTCCCTTGCAACCTCTGCAGTTGATGGGTAGAAGAAGGAGGAGGCAAATTGATGATTTCCTCAAATTTTAGAGGATCGATGTGATGCCTTATTTGGACACAAAGAAACCTAGGAGTCGGCCATATTCAATGCAGAAGACACACTTATGAGGATTTAACCTGATATTGTAGTGTTGACAATGTAGGAAGATAGATCTAAGCTGTTTTTGGTGATCTCGATGTTTCATGGAATGAGCAGGAAGTTCGTCGAGATATGTCTGAACTATATGCTTGATTTCATGGAATGCATAAGATATAGCTCGCTCGAAGGTTGCTCCAGAATTCTTTAGGCTAAAAGGGAGCTTATTATAAGAGAAATTCCCCCATGGACAGATAAAATTGGTTTTGTCTTGTTGAGCTGGAGCAATGTTAATCTGGTTATAGCCAGAGAAACCATTTATAAAGGAAAATATCTCACTCTCGGCATTAATGATCTGATTGATTAAAGGAGCAGGATAGTTTTCCTTAGGACAAGCTCGATTGATATCACGGTAATCAATGCTAACCATAATGGTCCCTTGCTTCTTATTGACAGGAACAATATTGGAAACCCAATCTGTCAATGGTATGGGGTAGATAAAACTACCTTTAAGAAGTTTTTCAACTTCACCCTCTAAAGCGGCAACCTTTCTCGGGTGCACAGGACAAAGCCTTTATTATTGTATTGTATCACACACACACACAGATATATATATATATATATATATATATATATATATATATATATATATATATATATAATAAAATGTTTTTTTTTTCTTTTCATTTTTTTACATTTCTTTCCTTCCTGGAATGAATACATCCCACACAAATAAATAAATAAATAAACCATAAAAATATAGAATATTCTAGCTTCACTATTTTTACCATGTATGGGTTTCATATATCTTTCCAATATAATTTCATATAAAAACACATAAAAATGGGAAAATAAGTGTTCCTTCAAGCTTAATGGAAAATTATTGTTGATAAACCCCAAAAAAACTTTTGTGCATATGATTCATGTGTGATTGAGCTGTTATAGCTGCTTTTTTCCTCGAGCTATGCACTATAGGAGTCAAGGATGAAGGACATATATTAAACTTAACAACATACATGGTATAGGATAGGCTTTTGGTCAGAATTTTTTTGGGCAAGGAATAGTTCTGGGTGAATATATGAAGATGGGTTACACTTTTGTGAGAAACATGCCCGAAAATTTCAATCACACACAAGTTTGGCCAAAATTTTTCTTCTGTTAATTGAACTTATTCCACGGTTTAGGTTGACGGAAACGATAAGTGGATTTTTGGCTTGTGGCAGAAAAACCGGCATTAAAAGTTCGACTGAACTTTTAATTCAGCCAAACTTTTAAAAAAGATTGGTTGAACATCATTTTTATAAATATAGTGGCCCACAGGCCACAACAAGTTTTGTAATGATTGTTTTCTTTCGACTAATTATTTGTTTGTCTATTTTTCTGATTGGCAGTGACCGTTAGATAGCACCGAGGGGATTTTTTTTCGCTTGCGGATTGCTGGGACATGCATTTTTCTCTTTGTGTGGCAGTTCGTTTATGTTTTTTTTGCATTATTTCTACTCTCTGTTTTTTTGCAGTGTTTGCATGTTTTATCGTCTTCTTTTCTCTATGTCTCCTTGTGGTAGTGGTGTGCTCGTTTAAATTTTTTGTCTAATTTCTCTGTTGCGAGTATGCACACAACCTATCCCCTCAATTCGTTATGGTTTTTCATATCTCATACGTTTAGTTTGTTTGAGTATGTGAGAAGAACCATAATATATCTTTGTATTATCTTTGATATTACATCTATTGGATTTTCAATGGAATTTTCCTAATTTCTCTTAAAAGAGAGGGAAAGAAACTTATTTGAGTAAAACCTCAACAAAAGCTTAGTTATTAATAATATTATATTTTTAGAGAAGAAATAAAATTCAATAATTTCAAAAAATAGACAAGTTAGTTCTAATATAAAATAAAACGTTATTGTCAATATGATGAAACCCAATTATAAATTTGGCTCCTATAATTATTCTTTTATGTTATAATTGGGCCCATATAAAGAGGAGGGAGGCCTATCAGATGGCGTCCATAGAGTGAAGACATTGTCACATTTAGTTTTACTGTAATTATAGTTCTATATTTATTGGGTTAGGGAGAGAAAGAAAAGTTTTGAATACTTCTGAGTGTGTTGTGTCGTGATAGCAAATCAAGTAGCTTATGATACATGGATATCGTGATGAAAGCGGTAGTACTAAGTCATATTCAACTTACTGTATTCGTTGATCTCTATCATTCCAGTCATTTTCTTAGTATTTATTACTAGTTATAGCATGAAGAGCGTAATCATCAGTATTTGCATATTATTTCATATGGACATAGGTTGTAAGTAGCTCATGTTAGAGCTTAGGTGTGATTATTTTACCCTATACATATATCACTTATATCACCTTTTGTACGTGTTACAAATTAGTAATGGTAATCATAGACATATCAAACCTTTATGAACACAAAGATGATATTAGTTACTTATGGGCTTAATACTCAGAGCAATCAGTAGTAATGTCATTAATCAGAGTAAGTGATAAAATATGTTGTTCATTACAGCACATGTATTACTAGTAATCATAGTTTCCATATCTCTTATGTTACCATGTCTGTCGAGTGGTATCAGAGATCTTGAGGTCCTTTCAATTTCTAGATGAAATTATGAATAAAATGAAAAATGCCTCATGTACTACCTTGCGGTTGAAAATATTATGTCAATAGCTCGAATCACTCTTTAGGTTGTCTACTACATGGAATTAATTTCACTAATAATATAAATCCTGCCACAAAGATGAAAAAAGTAGTTTAAAATGCAAATGGAAAATCAACTATTTTTAAACATACAGAATCTATTTGTTGGGATCATTTCCATTCTGTAGGGAGCACCATCAATGGAAAAGTATAGGTCTGAACCAATACAAATAAAAACATAAGAATTCACATAACATAAAATTAATTTAAATGAGGTATCACGTGAAACCTTGTTAATTAAGTGGAAATAATGCATGGTTGGAACCCTTCATGGGGTGAAATGGCTAGTCAAGGGAATACCAATTAATAGAATACATTAATATGTTCCCTGCCTTTTTGCAACTTTATAACATATCGCTACAATTACCCTGAGAACGTATTAGTGTGGAAAAAATGAAACTTACCTACTAGCGAACAATATAAGCTCATACATGCATCATTTTTGGAGTTTTCTGGAAACATTTTCTACTATCTTTGGTACATATTGGTCGTGACACACATTGAAATGCCATTTGATATTTTTTGTAGCTACGACAATTCATTCCCAATGTAGTGTTCAACTCCAACCAAATATTTCATTACAAAGGTTTTCTGATCAAGTTTCTTCTTAATCTCTTCAAGCTTAATTTATGATTAGCTTTTTCTATGATTTTATCTTGCAAAGCCAAGCTTGAATGAGGATTTTCTAGTATCACATTCCTTTTTTGAGTTTGTGCTTCTAGATTTACCATCTATGAGGTCTTCCATTTGACATTTATTTCAACAAATTTAAATTCTTTTTGAATTATTTCTAATTATGCTCTAAACTTCTGAGTATGCTCTACATCTAATCCTTATTTGATTATTTCTAAATCAATAATTAATGCTTTAGAGGCTAAGCTTGCTAACAAAGAAAATTATATCTCTTCATTTAACTTATGGATGAATTGTCCAATTTAACATTTTTCTCCGATAGGAAACTTGATTTTTTATCTAAGAATTTGATTTCTTTATCCTTTTCTTTAAGCAGGATGAAATTACAGTTTTATCCTTTTAATCTTGAGATCACTAATATATTCTGAACAAGTAGAAGATTACTATGAGACCAATGTGATTCCGAGCTTAAGTAAAACACAACTTACAAGCAATGGAAACCAAGCAACTTATGGTACATGGATACTATGCTTAAAGTGGTAGTTCTAAGTCATATTCAACTTACTGTATTCATTGATCTATAGCATTCCAGTCATTTTCCTAGTATTGATTACTAGTTATAGCATGAAGAGTGTAATAATCAGTATTTGCATATTACTTCATATTGATACAAGTTATAAGCATCTCATCTTAGAGCTTAGGTGTAAGTATATGACCCTATATATATCACTTATATCACCTTTTGTACGTGTTACAAATTAGTAATGGTAATCATAGACATATCAAACCTTTATGAACACAATGATGATATTAGTTACTTATGGGCTTAATACTCAGATCAATCAGTAGTAATTTCATTAATCAGAGTAAGTGATAAACGATGTTGTTCATTACAGCACATATATTAACAGTAATCATAGTTTCCATATCTCTTATGTTACCATGTCTGTTGAGTGGTATAAAAGATCTCGGGGTCTTTTCAGTTTCTAGATACAACCATGAACAAATGAAAAATGCCTCGTTTACTACCGTGCAGTTGAAAATATTATGTCATTAGCTTGAATCACTCTTTAGGCTCTCTACTGCATGTAATTAATTTCACTAATAATATAAAATCCTGCCACAAAGATGAAAAAAATATTTTAAAATGAAAATGGAAAATCAACTAATTTTAAATAAACATAATCTATTTGTTGGGACAATTTTCATTCTATAGGGAGCGCCATAAATGGAAAAGTATAGGTCCAGAACCAATAAAAATAAAAACATAAGAATGCACATAACAGAAAATTAATTTAAATGATGTATTATGTGCAACCTTGTTAAATAAGTGAAAAGAATGCATGGTTGGAACCCTTCATGGGCTGAAATGACTGGTCAAGGGCATACCAATTAATAGAACACATTAATATGCTCCCTACCTTTATGCAAATTTATAACATATTGCTACAATTACCCTGAGAATGTATTAGTGTGGAAAAAAGGACATTTCCCTACTATTGAACAATATAAGCTCATACATGCATCGTTTTTGGAGTTTTCTTGAAATGGTTTATGCTGTATTTGGTACATATTGGTCTTGACACACATTGAAATGGCATTTGATTTTTTTTGTAGCCCCCATATTTTTTTCCCAATGTAGTGTTCAACTCTAGCCAAATATTTCTTTGCAAAGGTTTTTCCGATCAAGTTTCTTCTTAATATCTTCGAGCTTAATTTATGATTAACCATTGCTATGATTTTATCTCTCAAATCCAAGCTTGAATAGGAATTTTATAGTAGTTCATTTCTTTTCTTAGTTTGTGCTTCTAGCTTTACCATCTATGAGGTCTTCTATTTGACATTTATTTCATCAAATTTAAATTATTTTTGAATTATTACTAATTATTCTCTAAACCTCTGAATATGCTCCACATAGAGAATCCTTCTTTTATTATTTCTAAATCAATAATTACTTCTTTAGAGGCTAAGCTTGCTAACAAATAAAATTCTATCTCTTCATTGAATTTATGAATAAATTGTCCAATTTAACATTTTTCTCTGATTTAGGAAACTTGATTTTTTATCTAAGAATTTTTATTTCTTTATCCTTTTCTTTAAGTAGAGATGAAATTATAGTTTTATCCTTTGAATCTTGAGACATTTAACAATTAATTTATACTTTAAATCACTAATTAATATTTTATGAGTACTATATGTAGTTCTTTCAGTTTTCAATTTATTTTCTAGTTCATTAAATTGTATATTCAATTTATGTAGATTTATTATTTCTTGTACCAAATCTCTAGATACTATATTTCTAGCTTCTTCTAAAAATTCTATTTTGACTTCTAGTGTAATTATATTTTGTCAGGCCAGAATGCATAACTCCATTAGATGTTCTTTCTATTAATGGTGAATCAGAATCATACAATTAAGTGACTCTTATTTTGATTATCCAAGAGCCAATTCATATTTGTATTCTCCTAAGTAGTTACAATTTTATTTATAGCCTAGACAAAAATATTAAAGGATTATGTCCAACATTAGCCAAATTAATCCAAAGAGGAATTTGTGAGCCCAAGCATCATTCTAAATTTTTCAAATTAAATCTAGAGACGGTTAGTATAATACCAAGAACATTTGAAGTTTGGTAGAGGATAACATTGCATTTTATCAACCATTAGATTATTCCATGAGAATATATTGTTGATTTCTCTCTCCATGTTGAATATCTAGAATTTTGACATATGTTTTCCAAATTATAGTAACTCGATCTCTTTATATATATTAATTATATGAAGCTTTGGGCCTGTCCTCAAATTAAGCTTTCGGCCTTTCTCAAATTAAACATAGAGGCTACCAGTATAAAACTAACAACATTAGAAGCCTGGTAAAAAATAATATCCCATTGTACCCACTACTACGTCATTACAAAATAAAATATTTCTTCTTTATTCCTTAATATAAACATTCTAGCATCTGTTTTCTGAATTATCGTAACTCTATGCTGGAATTTTAATTTGTTAAAGTATGAAATTTTTTTATTAAAGGAGAATGTAAAAATAGAATTAATCTTTAAAAGTAAATTTTATTTTATATAACATTCTAGAAAAAGTTTTCTGAATTATAGTAACTCTATCTTGGTATATTAATTTGTTAGAGTATGAGAAAAATTTGATTAAAGGAGAATGTGAAAACCAAATTTATCTAAGTAAAATTTATTTAGTATCAACATTCTAGCATATTTTTTCTTAATTATAGTAACTCTATGTTGGTATATTAATTTTTTAGAGTATGAAAAAAGATTGATTAAAGGAGAATCTGAAAACTAAATTTATCTAAGTGAACTTTATTTAATATCAACATTATAGCATTGGTTTTCTGAATTATAGTAACTCTATGCTGGTATATAAATTTGTTAGAGTATGAAAAAAAATTGATTAAAGGAGAATATGAAAACCGAGTTTATCTAAGTAAACTTTATTTAATATCAACATTCTAGCATCTATTTTTTGAATTAAAGTAACTCTATGCTGGTATATTAATTTGTTAGAGTATGAAAAAAAATTAATTAAAGGAGAATGTGAAAACCAAAATTATCTAAGTAAACTTTATTTAATATCAACATTCTAGCATCTTTTTTCTGAATTATAGTAACTCTATGCTAGGATGTGTTGTTACTATCACCTATCACCTATGTGTTATCCACTATCACATAACCAACCAGAATGGCTAGGACGTGTTGTTACTCATTTATCCCCTATCCTTTTTAACAACAAGGATGCTTTAAAATTCACATGTCTAGCACCTAAATATAAAATTGTTAGCTAAATGTGTCTATCACCTAATATGGGTCCACTATCGCCTAACTAACCATAATGGCTACGATGTGTTTTTACTCATTTTCATTGGCAGTAAACTATAATACTTTTAGCTAAATGCAAGGATGACCCTAGTGTTTTTGGAAACCATGTACATGTCATTTCTCCCATAAAATTAACCATGTACATTTCATTTATTCCATAAACTGTAAGGCATTTTCTAGTGTTTTTGGAAACCATGTACATGCCATTTCTTAGAAACCCAACAATTAGAAAATATAGCAAATATGATTTCAAAATCACATGTCTATCACCTTTATAAAACTTTTAGCTAAATGTGTCTATCACCTAACCAACCATAATGGCTAGGACGTGTTGTTACTAATTTAGTCCCTTTCATTTTTAACAACAACAATGCTTTAAAAATCACATGTCTATCACCTAAATATAAAACAATGTGTCTATCACCTCATGGGGGTCCACTATCACCTAACCAACCATAGTGGCTAAGATGTGTTGTTAATAATTTTCATTAAAAGTAAATTATAAATTTTTTAGCTAAATGTAGGGATGGTCCTATTGTTTTTAAAAACCATGTACATGTCATTTCTCCCGTAAACGTAACCATGTACATGCCATTTCTCCAAAAAATTGAAGGCATTTTCTATTGCTTTTGGAAACCATGTACATGTAATTTATCAGAAACCCAACAATTAGAAAATACATCAAATATGCTTTCAAAACCACATGTGAATCAAGTTTATAAAACTTTTAGCTAAATGTGTCTATCACCTCATAGGGGTCCACTATCACCTAACCTACCATAATGGCTAGGATGTTTTGTTACTCAATTCTAGCCCCTGTCCTTTTTAACAACAAGGATTCTTTCAAAATCACATGTCTATCACATAAATATAAAATTTTAGCTAAATGTGTCTATCACCTCATAGGAGTCCACTATCACATAACCAACCATAATGGCTAGGATGTGTTGTTACTTGTTTTCATTTCCAGTAAATTATAAAACTTTTAGCTAAATGCAGGGACGGTCCTAGTGTTTTTGGAAACCATTTACATGTCATTTCTCCAATCAACTTAACCATGTAAATGTCATTTCTCCCATAAAATTTAAGGAATTTTCTAGTGTTTTTGGAAACCATGTACATGTCATTTCTCAAAAACCCAACAATTAGAAATTACAACAAGGATGCTTTCAAAATGACATGTCTATCACCCTTATAAAAATTTTAGCTAAATGTGTCTATCACCTCATAGGGGTCCATTATCACCTAACCAGCCATAATGGCTAGGATGTGTTGTTACTCATTTAGTATCTATCCTTTTTAACAGCAAGGATGCTTTCAAAATCACATGTCTCTCACCATTATAAAATTTTTAGCTAAATGTGTCTATCACCTCATAGGTGTCCACTATCGTCGAGCCAACCATAATGGATAGGATGTGTTGTTACTAGGGAAAATTTTAAGGGATAATATTTGTAGGTGAGCTAATATTCCATGTTTTTTCCAAAAACAAAATCACCAATTTCAATTTTTCTAAAAATGCATTTGCCCAAATTTTATAGTATAAGATTATTTTATCTTAAAAATCGCCAATATTATATACTGTCTAATATGAAAAGATTAAAAAATATAAATAATTTTACAAAATTATCATAAAAAAATTTAAAATTTTGATATTAGTGACTAACAAGATTCGCCAAGGTTTCTAAAATTTAAGATAAACTTCCATCCTTAAAATATGCATTTTCGGCACAAATTGTGCTAGTATTAATATGCGTGGCAAGACCTAAACTCTGAAAAAATAATTAAATATATGGTTGGTTGAAATATTTTTTTAATAAAAAAATCAGCGTCATTCCTTCGCGCACCTGGTCCTGGGCAGTTGGTGATATGGTTTATAATTGGGGGGGGAGGGGTGGTCGAGGCTAAGCCCTAGCCCCTTACCCCAACATTCTGCCATAATAAACTTCAAATAAGGTTTTAGTTGGTTTTTTAAACAACGAACATCGTCGCTCGGCCGGTTAAGACTTGGTGCTTTTTGAATGGAGGTCACGGTATCGATACCTGTGGAGGTGTCATTCAGATTTCAAACAAATTTTGGTGGCCCCCCTGCTGCCACATGGCAACCTCTGATTAGGCCATGTGGAAACATCTGATTGGCCACCATCTAACCAATGGAATTACACAAAACCAACACTAGTCCCCTTTGACATGTGGCACAGCCGGATTCATCCAGCGAGCCCATTCAAACATGACCAGTTAGTAGGCCCAGTCAGTTGTACGGACCGTTGACTAGGCTACGTGCACAATTTTTTTCAAAATATTTCATGTTTGGAAAAATGAACTGAAATCATTTCTTGGAGCATATAGTGTTGGTTTTCCACGAAATGAGTTGCATAAGATTCCAAATGATGAGATATGTTAGTGTCTCGTGATTTGGCTGATTGGCAATCCAAGTGACAGGGTAACATCAAACCAATATTTGGAGCCCAAGGACCTAGCCTTCCTAGACTCAGAGAGGCCTCTCTCTATTTGTGTAAGGGATATATATGTGTTTGATTCTTGTGTTTCTGATTTTAGGCTAGTTATGAAGTAGGTTTTTAGTTTTGTTTTAGGTTTTTGAGGGATGAACTGATCAAAGACTAAGATAGGTAAAAATATGTCAGATCAACTAGGCTATGGGGTCGAAAATGTCAAGAAAGCTCCAGATGGTGATACAAGGTATGTTGAAGGGATGATTTGATCAAGGTAAAATGGATCTTTGGGTAAAATGGAGTGGGATGGACACTAAGTTTGTGAAGAAAAAAGGCTTTCAAACATAAATAGTTTAATATCTGAGATAAACATGGTAGGCCTAACCATTAATCATGAGAAATGTAACTATAAACTGATAAATGCATAGAAATAAACATTCAAGCAATACATAGAGATATATGACTCTCTAACTTTATGAAATTGCTATCAGACTTTGGGGAAACACACTTAAGACAAAAAAATAACTCAAATCACTATGAACAAACACCTAAGCATATTATTTCAAGATATCGGACACTTTGAAGTAAGATTGAAGAGTTTTAGGCAAAGGGCAAGATCAGTACAAGACCTCCTTGGTTCAATTAAGACAATCAAACAATCAAAGAAAGGTTTCAGAGGTGGATTTATGACTAGCCATGAGTAAGCAGGGCATACAGTGAATCATACTTAGCATGCATAAAACCATGAATGAAAGAAGCAAACAATTTCTTCAATTATCAAAGAGCAATCAAGGATTCTTTGATGTGACTAAGAAGGAAGAAAACATAGAAGCTATAAAGAAACAGGAAATTTGAGGTGCCTATAAGGGCATGTCTCAAATCTGGTCTCTGCTATCTTATAGCAAGCAAGAGAATGAAATATGAATGAAAACAAAGAAAACATAACAGAGAGGGACACTATACCATTTTACAAAGTTAAGGAATCCAAAAACAGTCCTCTTTCATCATCCAAAAGCATTCAAGAAACTATCCAATTCATGAGACAACTATTTTTTCCAAGCTTGTATAACCATATATTGCTCTATATCATCAATTTCAGCCTTGTTTTCAATGAAGTCTCTTGGAATGTATAGGCCAAGATGAGGGAAAACCTACTAGTGCAACTTGCAGTCTCATTGGCCCATCAAAAATATTTGATTTTGTCCTTGAGGCTTTGCAAAGCCCAAGACACAAAATATCTATAGAAATTTCCTAAAAATGATAAAAAAGGAAAATAAATTGACTTTTCATAACTAACCATGGCCAAAAATAGCTAAAGGAACATGAGGAAAAGTCACTTTAGAAAAGTGCATTTTTCACAAAAATACATAAGAAAAATATCAGCAGAAAGTCTTTTGTATTGTGGGAAACTTTTGGAATACTTCCTGATGTCGAAACAAGGCTCGTGATGGCTTGTTGGAAAGCTCTCGATGTATAAATTCTGGTACAACTTGAATTTTCCCAATCTGATGCTTGGAAGTCTGTCAAAAACTGACATGTGTGAAAAAAAAACCCAAAAAATAGACTTTGCTGATAAACAGGGCAGAGTGTGGAAAAAGTGATTGTTTTTTGCCATTTGGGGGGACCAAATCATCTTCAATTGATCTAAAAATCGCTGAGTAGATGCAACTGAAATTATTGCATCCAATGATACCATTTTCATCCTTTGAGGATGTCTCAAACAGAAATGGCGATGCCCATGATTTCTAGCCAAAAACCCAAAAATGACAAAAAACCAAAACTTGTCGAATTTCGCCCAATTTTGGCGAGAATGACCCTCAAGGGTTTTCAGAAACATGCTAAGAAGCCAAGGCCAAAATTTGGAGCCTTGAGGTTTCTTTATTCATCTTTGGTGACAGACGCCTCTTTTGAGCCTCCTTGAGCTTTTCCTATGTGGCCTTCAATTTCCATCGGGTGAACTGATTTAGCTTCTTATAGTCCCCGGTCATTCTTATTTGAAGGTCCAAATCTCTATTAGCCCTTTCCAACTTCTTCTCCAAGTGGTCATTCACCCTCTCAAGCCATGCTTCTCGATTGTTTTCTATCTCTTAGGTGAACAAAGTAGTGAGAGGAAAATATTGGAAAAGGGCAGCTTCTTCCTCTTTTTGTTTCTCCAAGGCTCTTCTGAGTCCCATGTTCCTTAGCCTCTTTCTTCTTGGCTGATCTTCATCTTCACTATCATTGAACTTGCCCATGAGTTCTTCCAACTTAATTTGTGCCTTGGAGGTTTATTTTTGATATTTTATGGCCCATGTCTCATATGCCGCCATGTGGACACTCATATTCTTGTTTTGTGTTTGCAAAAAGTGAATGAGGTTTCTAGACCTCTCTAGATCTACCCTCAAATCATGAATTTGTTATTCTCTATTGATCAAGAGAGACTCTAGGATTTCGGCCTCATTGTCGCTATCATCACTGTTTATCTGAATAATGTCAAAGTCCCTCTCTTTCTCATGGCTACTATCTTCCTTCTCCTTCCCCTTGCTTTGGCTGGCCTTCTTGGTATTCCTCCTCTTGGGTAATTCGAAAATAGGTTGCTTGGGAAACTTCCGCTTGCTTCGGAGAGCTCTAGTAACATTTGGAGTTATAGTTTGAGGCACTCTCTTTCTTGATGTCTGGGGCTTTGTCACTTTTGGAGAAGAAAGCATGGCCCCTTGCCTAGGAGAGGCAGCTAGCACATGCTCTATTTTCTTTTTTCCCTTGCTACTTTCATCATCATCTTTTCCATTTATTTGAGTTTCTTCATGAATGCTTTGATTTTCACCTTGCATGTCTTTTTGAGGGCTTCCCTCTTTACTCTTGTCCTTTCTTTCTTTAGGAATTTTAGGCTCTGTCTCCTCAATGTTTTGGGCTTCATCTTCATCATATTTGCTGCTGTGAGGGCTATCAATATCCTCATCATTTCCCTCCTCATTGTTTTGCCCTTTTTCGTGGTGCTTTTCTTCATCATTGTGCTGCATATCATCACTGTGTTTTTCTTCACTTTGCTGCCTTTCCTCACTGTGCTTCTCTTCTTCACCATGTTCCTCTTCTTGACTATGCTGCTCTTATTCATAATTCTGCTCTTCTTCATCATGTTCTTCTTCTTCATCATGCTGCTCTTCTTCATCAAGCTCTTCTTCTTGATCATGCTCTTCTTCATCACGCTCTTCTTCTTCTTCAATCATGGGAAATTTTAGATTTTTTGGAATGGGCTTACTAGAATAAGGAGAAAGATGTTGAAGGAATAGTGGAAAAATATGGATGAAGGAACAGTGGAAAAATATGGATGTGTAATGAAAGTGTCCCAAGAGATTCCCTTCTTTTCAAGTTGATGAAGAATGACAATCTTGATGAGGGAATGATGGAAAAGGCAAGCTGGCTGCTGAGAGAGTGGTCTCTTTTGAATCGTGGAGACCATATTTTCAATATTTCTATGGAGGAAAAAGGGGAGGTTTAACAATTGGGCTCTTGTGAAGTGCATGAGCAACCGGACATCGTAAGCATAGACCCGGGAGAACCTTCCCTCGCATGTGAAATATTTCATGATTATCTTCATGAGGGGAGCATAACTAGTCAATAGATATGAAAAAAGAAATATGGATGGGCATGTATCCCGATGCTCCAGCTTCAAAAAGGGTTTGTACTGTTCTAAATCTAGGTGGCTCTATTTAAACCATTTTTCTCTGACATAAGGGATTTTGGTAGCTTTGGAAATGGATCTAGGAGAAAACTTGAAATATAAGCTTGCCAGCTGAAAGTGTTTCCCTTGCAATCTTAAAGCACATAGATGTGTCAAGGGGAGATAGCTTTTCACCTCCTGAAGCTTTTGACAAAAATATAGACATCCAACTTCATGAAAGTTAAACAGAAATGGTGGATGGGAATTTACCTCTTCAGTTGAAATAGGTTCAAACCTCCTGTGAGGGCCACTTCTGCTGTCTTGCCTACAAGGAATTTTTTTTTGGATACTCTTTGCTGGTTGACAAAAGCAAGCTGTCTGAAATGGACCTTGAAATGGTTTCTCAACACCACACCTTGTCCTCTTTTCAAGTCACTGTGCTTCTTTGATGCCAACAAATAAGTACTTGTCAAATGAAAAACAAAAACACTTTGATCATTGTGCTTGGGGAAAAATCTTAAAAAGATGTGTTTGTGGTTTCTTGTTGAAAAAATAACACTTTTGTTTGGCACAAAAGATCCTACCCTTAAGCACTTCTCTTTTGGTGTTTACTTCCCTTTAAAAAGGTAGACAAAACATCTTTTAACTGACTTAAAAGACCTTCACAACATACTCTGTTTTTGGAACGCTGGTGGCTGCACAAAGTTCATTATCTCACAACACAAAAAAGGGACACTTTATATTAATCAGACCTTCATCCCTTTGCCACTGTATAGATGATCAAAAATGTTTTGAGACCCTTAAAACCATCTGTTTATCTATCTCATAATTTGTGTATAGTTTTAGATTTTTAATAACACCAGAAGATTTTTCAAATTGGTCTAACAATCCTCCTTTTTCATTCACTGTTTTATCCTATTAGTTTTTAACAAACTCTACTCCTTATAGCAACTGTGGGCTATCACTATTTTTAAAGGCAGCTAGGGCTCTCTCACATTGGTAACAACACCCTTTCCTATCACTGTATTGATTCTTGACATCTATAGCAACAAAAACCCTGTGATTTTGACCAAAGGTCCTACCTTCTAATCATTGTTTCTTCCTTGGAAAACACAGCATCAATACCCCCTTTAGAATTTGAAATTTACCAAGAGGTAATGGAAAATACCTTGAAAAATGCTTATTTACCTTGGTTGATCAATTGAAAAGCTCCAAAGAGTCTTTGAAGGCATTTTTGGAAGTTAAAAGAGGAGTGGCACGTTTATAGCAGAGGGCGTCGTGCAATGGAGGCTCTCGGGTCAGCTTTCAGGCGGTTGGTGAATGGGCGAACAGGCGCACCGTGCTATAGTTTAAAATCAGTGTATTCACACTCACAGGCGCGCCGAGTAGGCTTGGAGTGCTGAAAACTATGAAATTTTTCCAGAAAACCAATTTTCTTCTCCAGTGAGTAGCTAGGGGAGCATTGCTTTGTGTTTTGAATTTACACAAGGGGATTTTTCAACGGTCTCTCCACCTTTAAAATTCAAATGAACTTAAAAACCTTTGTATTTACTTCGTAAGGGTTTGAATGCTCTTTGAAAAGGTTTTTTCATATAAAAACAAAAGTCACCTTTAAAATATTATAGGGACCCATATTCGATCAAGATTTATAACAAAATGTTGTGGCCAACCTTTTTTAAAGACATCAAAGACATGACCCCTTTTTGAAGTGAAGAAATTTTTTTAAAAGAAAATCTTTTTCATTGTTTCTTCATTAAGGCGATAACCCTGTCACTGTTTTCCATATCTATCCTTTAAAGGAAACACTGCTCAAAGCCATATCTAGGATTGTAGATGCATCCTTTGCCATATCCCCTGGAAGGAGATGATTTACAATTCTAGGACTTACTTTGACAATTCAACTCTATTGGTGTTTGATGATGATTATTCCCATTGTGAAGTTGATCAAAACTCTCAGGTGCCTTTTGATATTTTCCTTTGACTGTGGATGAAGAACCTCATTTGCACTCACCCAGATTTTACCCATATATGTTTATCAAAGAGAAGGCTTTTAAAGACCTTCAATGCAATCATATACAACATCAGAGTTTGTTTTCATGTAAAGTCAAAGGTCTTTTCTGATGACTGTGGTATGGCTTGATTTTCTGAATGTTGTCTTGAATTTGAGACATTTTTTTATACCCTTCCTCTCATTGATGAGCTTGTTCCAATTTTTTTTCATTTTAGCTTAAAATTTCCTTTGAAGAAGATCTTTATGGATATGAAAAACAAAGCTTCTTGAACCATCATAGTACCATTGCATGTCATATGTTTAACACTAGTTTTTATCTCATAAGCTTTCAATTGCTTTCTACTAATTTTTAACTCTGTCTTTCAAATAGTGAACCCTGTAAGCATCCTTTGAAACACCACTACTGTATCAGTGGTTTCATCCATTGGAGAAAATGGTGTAACAATTTTTCAAGCCATTTGAAGCATTGTTATCCTTGTGCTCTTTGAATGAGATTATACCCCTGTTCCTGAACCTCTGTTTGTTAAATGAAGGAGTACTTTATCATATTTCCAAACCATCTGCTTTTAAATGAAGTAGGTTTACAACAAATGACCTAACCGTCTGCTCATGTTTGGAGGAGGTTAACACAGTCACCCAACCATATTCTCATGCTTGGAGGAGGTTAAAAACAGGTGACATTTCATCTTTTTCTCAAACTGTGTCATCTTTGCTTGTAATGCCTATCTCTGCTTGGTATATCACAGTAAGTAATAAGGTGCAAATTGGCAACATGCTATGAGGGGCATGCTATGAGATATGTATCATTTTAATAGAATACCCTTGTGAATCTTTTGACCCCAGGGGCAACATGACTTGTATTTGAAGAGTAATTGCTTGCCTATCCTTAATTACTAACCTTTTTTTACTGTGGTTGCAGAGGTTTATTTAATTTTCTCTCTGACCAATACTCTTATCCCAGGCTCAAAATAACATGAGAAGTAGTTGTCTCCTCATGTTTAGTTTAATAATGTCTTCTGGAGTACTGGTACATTTCTGCTTTTTGAAATAGACACTGAAACACCATAAATCCACCTAATATCAGTTTGGCTTTTGACACATGCATTGTTGAGACACCAAGACCTTTTAGTGGCGCGACCTATGGATGTATCAAGCTTTTCAGATTAAGCGCTAGTTCAAGGTTGGCTGGTATTGAATAAAAGGTTTTGGCTCAATATGTTTTTGCCAAGGGAGGATTTCCTAAAGCGCCACTACCTAACTTAGGGGAGATTTTTGACAGATTTGGAGTATTCTGTTTGGCATGACCAGATCTCAAGATGACATATGACCATATGTAGGGTAGGTGGTATTCTTATCAATCAGTTGATTAATGAATGAGCTGGGGCTAAGGGTGAATGACAACAGATGACTTTAGCTTATGACAAATGATGCACAAGATTACATGACTGAAACTAGATAGGGCTTGACAACTAGTTTTTTCTCATCATAGGCTGATTTAAAAAAGGTAGGAGGAAAAAAATGTTTAGGGGTGTTTTCTAGCTGATATATTTGACAAATTTGAGATCAGCTTCTAGAAAACTTGGCTTTTAAAAACTAGTCATCATCAACAGGTGAAAACTACGGATGACTAATAGTGGCTCCATTCGGGGAGGGCGGCTCCTTTTCAGGAGGTGTCCAAAATTTCAGATCTCTGTCCTTTGAAGACTAGTGCCTTTATCCATTGGCACAAATTTCTTTCTTCCTTGATGCTATTTCTGAAAAATGGCAGCATGATTAGAATTGAAGTCATTTCTACCTACCCCCCTACATTTCCTAACATTTTTTCTTATTTCGGGTGCATTTGGACTAGCAACCCTTTAACATAATATTTTTGAAAAATGACACTATCTAATTCTACACTTATATCCATCGGGAGTTCAGATTCAGTTGATGAACTCCTTTGTTTCTCTACCTATGCTAGATCGACTGTCAAGGTTAAGCTGTTTGACAGGATTTTATTCTCTAATCTAAAACATGAAATTGAAAAATGAGTAAATCAGGATTAGACAATCTGATTTGTCATGTACTTGTGGCATGAAAGACAAGCTACACACAAATATTATTTTTCATAAAATGAATTCTAGAAAATCAGGGCTAGGATACTCATTTTGGTTTTCATCCCTGTTTTCCTCTTTGGTTATGTTTTGAGCATGTGGAACCAATATCTTTTCCTAATCTATTTCTTTGACAAGTCAAGCTTACACAATTTGACTATCTCTTCTCTCACTAACTTATCAGCAAATAAATTTAAAACATGTTCAGTTATGATTAGGCTAGATAACTAAACAAGACATCTTTTGAGCACTAGTGGCGACATTTAGACTTGTGCGCTTTCAACATGACTATTTTTTGGGTATGGGTCTTGTACCATTGCTTTAGAAACTGGCCTCTTTTTCTAATTTTTACTGTTTTTTCATTTTCTGCTTTTTTACTTTTTCTTCAAATAATATAGAATTGAAAAGATGCTCACAAGGTTGAGCTTATTTTTCATAGCTATCTATCTATCCTAATCTAACCTATACACGATAGACATTTATTTGGTGAATTCTATTTTCCAATGTAACCAATCAAGTAGATGATTGCATGGGTGACTCTGGTTCAGCTCTTTGATGATGTTGAAGAAATGAAAATGCCACTTCCACCTCACTTGTTTTCGGACAGTAGTGCTCCAAATTTTCTTTAATCTCTTCCACAAACTGTTCTTGGCATGTTTTACTCCCTGTTTAAAGGCTTCTAAGGAAACAACAAAGGAATCTTTGAATAATAATTGGCCTAGAGGATTTGAGAAATATACCTCATTTAGGATTACTCCCTCCTTTACTTGACTAACCTTGGGATTCTTTTGAGAAATAATCCCTTCTCCCTCTTTATGATTATCTGATTTGGCAACTTCAGAAAGTAATGTTATGCTACCTTCAAGCAATCTTGGTATAACCTGATTTAGTGAGATGATTCCTGTTTGTGAGCCATTATCCTGATGAGTAGGACTATTATTTGGCACTAGGTCTTCTTGAGAAGAAATTTTAGTATCAACATCAATCTATTCTGTACTTTTAGTATGAGAAAATGCATTAGTAGATAAATCATTAGTAGAACACATATACATATCTTCTTTACAAAAATGTTTGGGTGTTGACTGTATGCTTAGGATTTCATTGGTTTCTTCTCTTGTTGAAAGGGGTGGTGTCTTTCTCTTCTTCTGGGTGGAACTATGATGTCTCTCTTCCTTTTGTGAATGCTCACAAGGATGAATGTATTTTTGAGGAAGTATTTTAACCTCAACAACAATTTGCTCTATTTTTTCTTTATGAGCAATTTCTTTAGTAGGTAAAGCGGTAGTGGATAACATCTAATCTATTTCCTCTTGATTTAAAGGAGGAGGTATTTTCAGTTTTCTTTGGATTGGGCAACAAATTCTTTCCATTTTTTGTCGAAGTTGATCTTGTGGCTGAATGTCCTCTTGTATTTTATAAGGAAGGGTAGATGGATTGTTATTTGTTTCAACCTTTTCAAAGAGCTCTTGTGGATCCTCTCTTATTTTTTGATGGGTTTAATCCGGGATCAACTCTTCTTGGTCATCTTGATGGTTAGTTTGGGTAAAAAAATGATGGATCTCCTCTAAATAATCCTCAAGATGCCAATCTCTTAAGTTTTCATCAATGCTTACAAGGTATTGTACGAGGTCTTCAGATTGATCACAACAATTTTCAGCCAATGGTAGAGATGGAAAATGACCTGTATAGTGTTTACAAAATACTTTGTGGAAATACTCCAAAGAAAACAAGATGCCAGGTTCTAGGCCTTCATACCATTCTCTTTCCTTTCCTTCTAATGTACCCATGAAAATTTTCATGAGGCAGTCCTCATGCCATTCAACCTTTAACCTTCATATATGTATATGAAAATTGATGAGATGTAACAATAGGTCATCAACCTTTTCATCTTGAAAGATAGGTAGGTTTTCTATCCAATTTACGTCTTTGGGCATTTTGTGTGGGAATCCAGGGATATGTTATCTACTCATCGGAGCATATCTCCTTTGTGTCCTTGGATCCATCTTTGTTAATTAGATAGGGTCACTGTGTCTTTTCAATTAGTCTAAAGTTCTCTACCAGTGGAGTCTTTTGGTCTAATGAAGGTTGTGGAGTCACCAAGTGGAGGATTTGAATTGTGCTGTCCACCATCAGCATGATTGGGATTTCTTAATGCATTCCCAGGAGATTTTATAAGGAATAGTGGAGTAATAGGCCTACTGGAGGCTAGTGGAGTCGCCAGGTGGATGTTCTTAGTTTTTTTTAGAGATATGTGTATGGTCCACCACCAATATTGATAAAAAGCCAATATAGGGGTGTATTTTTGGGTTTTCTGAGTTTCATGTAACCCTAATATTTTTAAGAGTGTCCTATAGTTGGGTCATCATTTTGCTAGGATGGTGAGACAACTAGATTCTACTCTTTGATAATAATTCTAGGTTGAGGGATTTATGAAGTTCTAAGGTATACTTAGTTTGTCACTAACTCAGAATGTCCCACTGTGATCGCCATTATGTTAGTGAGCAGTGGGATAAGTCAATCAGACAGTATTCTTAAGGCTGCTGGAATGTTTAGGGAGTCTAAGTTTTTTTATCACTCAGGGTCCCACCGTGATTGCCATTATGTTAGGGTCCGGTGGGATAAGTCAATCAGATAGTATTCTTAAGGTTGTTGGAATGTTTAGGGAATCTAAGTTTGTTTATCACTCAGGGTCCCACTGTGATCGCCATTATGTTAGTGTGGCGATGAGGTGGCTAATTCACTAGATATTCTTGAATATAAGGGATTTCTGGAGTCCTAAGGTATACTTAGATTGTCACTAACTCAGAGTGCCACCGTGATCGCCATTATGTTAGTGATCGGATGGGATAAGTCAATCAGATAGTATTCTTAAGGCTGTTGAAATGTTTAGGGACTCTAAGTTTTTTTATCACTCAGAGTCCCACCGTGATCGCCATTATGTTAGTGTGGCGATGAGGTGGCTAATTCACTAGATATTCTTGAAGATAATGGATTTCTGGAGTCCTAAGGTATACTTAGATTGTCACTAACTTAGAGTCCAACCATGATCGCCATTATGTCAGTGAGTGGTGGGATAAGTCAATCATATATTATTCTTAAGGCTGCTGAAATGTTTAGGGAATCTAAGTTTGTTTATCACTCAGAGTCCCACCGTGATCTCCATTATGTTAGTGTGGCGATGAGGTGGCTAATTCACTAGATATTCTTGAAGATAAGGGATTTCTGGAGTCCTAAGGTATACTTAGATTGTCACTAACTTAGAGTCCCACCGTGATTGCCATTATGTTAGTGAGTGGTGGGATAAGTCGAACAGATAGTATTCTTAAGGCTGCTGAAATGTTTAGGGAATCTAAGTTTGTTTATCACTCAGAGTCCCACTGTGATCGCCATTATGTTAGTGTCCCGTGATTTGGCTGATTGGAAATCCAAGTGACAGGGTAACATCAAACCAATATTTGGAGCCCAAGGACCTAGCCTTCTTGGACTGAGAGAGGGCTCTCTCTATTTTTGTAAGGGATATCTATGTGTTTTCTTCTTGTGTTTCTGATTTTAGGCTAGTTATGATGTAGGTTTTTAGTTTTGTTTTTAGGTCCATGAGGGATGAACTGATCAAAGACTAATATAGGTAAAAATATGTCAGATAAACTGGGCTATGGGGTCAAAAAGGTCAAGAAAGCTCCAAATGGTGACACAAGGTATGTTGAAGGGCCGATTTGATCAAGGTAAAGTGGATCTTTGGGTAAAATGGAGTGGGATGGACACTAAGTTTGTGAATAACAAAGGCTTTCAGAAATAAATAGTTCAATAGCTGACATAAACATGGTAGGGCTAACCATTAATCATGAGAAATGTAACTATAAACTGATAAATGCATAGAAATAAACATTCAAGAAATACATAGAGATATATGACTCTCTAACATTAGGAAATTGCTATCATACTTTGGGGAAACACACTTAAGACAAACAAATAACTCAAATCACTATGAGGAAATGCCTAATCATAGTATTTCAAGCTATCGGGGACTTTGACAGAAGATTGCAGAGTTTTAGGAAAAGGGCAAGATCAGTACAAGACCTCCTTGGTTCAACTAAGACAATCAAACAATCAAAGAAAGGTTTTAGAGGTGAAGTTATGACTAGCCATGAGTAAGCATGGCATGCCGTGAATCATACTTAGCATGCATAAAACCATGAATGAAAGAAGCAAAAAATTTCTTCAGTTATCAAAGAACAATCAAGGATTCTTTGATGTGACTAAAAAGGAAGAAAACATAGAAGCTATAAAGAAATAGGAAATTTGAGGTGCCTCCAAGGGCATGTCTCAAATAAATTCTCTATTGTCTTATAGCAAGAAATAACATGAAATATGAATGAAAACAAAGAAAACATAACAGAGAGGGACACTATACCATTTTACCAAGTCAAGGAATCTAACAACAGTCCTCTTTCATCATCCAAAAACATTCAAGAAACTATCCAATGCATGAGACAAGTGTTTCTTCCAAGCTCGTATAACCATATATTTCTCTATATCATCAATTTCAGCCTTGTTTACAATGAACTCTCTTGGAATATATAGGCCAAGATGAGGGAAAACCTCCTAGTGCAACTTGCAATCTCATTGGCCCATCAAAAATATTTGATTTTGTCCTTGAAGCTTTGCAAAGCCCAAGGCACAAAATATCTATAGAAATATCCTAAAAATGCTAAAAAAGGAAAATATATTGAATTTTCATAACTAACCATGGCCAAAAATAGGTAAACGCACATGAGGAAAATTCACTTTAGAAAAGTGCATTTTTCACAAAAATACTTAAGAAAAATATTAGCAGCAAGTCTTTTGTCTTGTGGGAAACGTTTGGAAGCCTTTCGGATGTCGAAACAAGGCCCGTGATGGCTTGTTGGAAATATCTAGATGTCTAATTTCTGGTACAACTTGAATTTTCCAAATCTGATGCCCAAAAGTCTATCAAAAACTAACCCATGTGAAAAAACCCAAAAAATAGACTTTGCTGATAAACGCGGTAGAGTGTGGAAAAAGTGACTTTTTTTCGCCATTTGGGGGGACCAAATCATCTTCAATTGATCTGAAAATCGCTGAGTAGATGCCCCTGAAATTATGGCATCCAATGATACCATTTTCATCCTTTGAGGATGTGTCAAACAGAAATGGTGATGCCATGATTTTTAGCCAAAAACCCAAAAATAACAAAAAACCAAAAAATGTTGAATTTCGCCCAATTTTGGTGAGAATGACCCTCAAGGGTTTTCAGAAACATGATAAGAATACGAGGCAAAAATTTGGAGCCTTGAGGTTTCTTTCCTCATATTTGGTGCTCGGTGCCTCTTTTGAACCTCCTTGAGCTTTTCCTGTGTGGCCTTCAATTTCCGTCGGGCAAACTCATTTACCTTCTTATAGTGCCGGGTCATTCTTCTTTGAAGGTCCAAATCTCTATTAGCCCTTTCCAACTTCTTCTCCAAGTGTTCATTCACCCTCTCAAGCCATGCTTCTCGATTGTTTTCTATCTCTTGGGTGAACAAAGTAGTGAGAGGAAAATATTGGAAAAGGGCAGCTTCTTCCTCTTTTTGTTTCTCCAAGGCTCTTTTGAGTCCCATGGTCCTTGGCCTCTTTCTTCTTGGCTGATATTCATCTTCACTATCATTGAACTCGCCCATGAGTTCTTCCAACTTAATTTGTGCCTTAGAGGCTTCTTTTTTATATTTGATGGCCCGTGTGTCATATACCGCCATGTGGACACTCATCTTCTTGTTTTGTGTTTGCAAAAAGTGAATGAGGTTTCTAGACCTCTCTAGATCTGCCCTCAAATCATGAATTTTTTCTTCTCTACTGATCAAGAGAGACTCTAGTATTTTTGCCTCATTGTCACTATCATCAATGTTTATCTAAATAATGTCAAAGTCCCTCTCTTTCTCATGGCTTCTTTCTTCCTTCTCCTTCCCCTTGCTTTGGGTGGCCTTCCTGGTCTTCCTCCTCTTGGGTAATTCGACAATAGGTTGCTTGGGAAACTTCCCCTTGCTTCGAAGGGCTCTAGTAACATTTGGAGTTATAGTTTGAGGTACTCTATTTCTTGATGTCGAGGGATTTGTCACTTTTGGAGAAGAAAGCATGGCCCCTTGCCTAGGAGAGGTAGCTGGCACATGCTCTATTTTCTCTTTTCCCTTGCTACTTTCCTCATTACCTTTGCCATTGCTTTGAGTTTCTTCATGAATACTTTGATTGTCACCTTGCATGTCTTTTTGAAGGCTGCCCTCTTTACTCTTGTCCTTGTTTTCTTTAGGACTTTTAGGCTCTGTCTCCTCAATGTTTTGGGCTTCATCTTCATCATTTTTTCTATTGTGAGAGCTACCAATATCCTCATCAAACTGTTCAATTTCCTCATCATTTCCCTCCTCACTATTTTTCTCTTTTTCATGGCACTTTTCTTCATCACTGTGCTACATACCATCACTGTGTTTTTCTTCACTTTGATGCCTTTCCTCACTGTGCTCCTCTTCTTCATCATGCTGCTCTTCTTGACTGTTTTTCTCTTCTTCATCATGCTGCTCTTATTCATCATGCTCTTCTTCTTCATCATGCTCTTCTTCATCACGCTCTTCTTCTTCAATCATGGGAAATTTTAGCTTTTTTGGAATGGGATTACTAGAATAAGGAGAAAGATGTTGAGTGGAAGGTGAAGGAGATGCATGGGATGAAGGAAGAGTCACAAAATATAGATGTGCAATGAAAGTGTTCCAAGAGATTAACTTCTTCTCAAGTTGATGAACAATGACAATCTTGAAGAGGGAATGATGGAAAAGGCAAGCTAGTTCCCGAGAGGGGGGTCTCTTTTGAGCAGTGGAGGCCATATTTTCAGTACTTATATGGAGGAAAATAGGGAGTTTTAACAATTGGGCTCTTGTGAAGTGCATGCGAAACCGGACATGGTAAGCATAGACCAGGGAGAACCTTCCCTCGCATGTGAAATATTTCATGATTATCTTCATGAGGGGAGCATAACTAGTCAACATATATGAAAAAGGAAAGATGGATGGGCATGTATCCCAATGTTCCGACTTCAAAAAGGCTTTGTACCATTATGAGTCTAGGTGGCTCTGTTTAAACCATTTTTCTCTGACATTAGGGATTTTGGTAGCTCTGGAAATGGATCTAGGAGAAAACTTGAAATCTAAGCCTGCCAGCTAAAAGTGTTTCCCTTGCAATACTAAAGCACATAG
Source organism: Pinus albicaulis (assembly GCA_034641835.2). Taxonomy (NCBI): domain Eukaryota; kingdom Viridiplantae; phylum Streptophyta; class Pinopsida; order Pinales; family Pinaceae; genus Pinus; species Pinus albicaulis. The sequence goes on from CM076576.1 coordinate 831,104,130, forward strand.
ATGTGTCAAGGGCAGATGGATTTTCACATCCTGAACCTTTTTACAAAAATATAGACATCCAATATCATGAAAGTTAAATAGAACTGATGGATAGGCATTTACCTCTTCAATTGAAACAGGTTCAAACCTCCTGTGAGGGCCACTTCTACTGTCTTGCCTGGGAGGAATTTTGTTTTGGATATTATTTGCTGGTTGAAAAAAACAAGCTATCTGAAATGGACCTTGAAATGGTTTCTCAACACCACACCTTGTCCTCTTTGCAAGTCACTGTGCTTCTTTGATGCCAACAAATAAGTACTTGTCAAATGAAAAAAAAAACACTTTGATCACTGTGCTTGGGCAAAGATCTTAAAAAGATGTGTTTGTGGTTTCTTGTTGAAGAAAGAACTATCTTTTTTGGCAAAAAAGATCCTACCCTCAAGCACTGCTCTTTTGGTGTTTAATTCCCTTTAAAAAGGTAGACAAAACATATTTTAACTGAATTAAATACCTTCACAACATACTCTATTTTTGGAACCCTGGTGGCTGCACAAAGTTCACTATCTCACAACACAAAAAAGGGACACTTTATATTGATCAGACCTTCATCCCTTTGCCACTGTATAGATGATAAAAAAAAATTTGAGACCCTTACAACCATCAATTTATCTGTCTAGTAATTTAAGTATAGTTTTAGCTTTTTAATAACACCAGAAGACTTTTCAAATTGGTCTAACAATCCTCCTTTTTCATTCACTATTTTATCCTCTGAGTTTTAAACAAACTCTGCTCCTTATAGCAACTGTGGGCTATCACTGTTTTTAAATGCAGCTAGGACTCTCTCACACTGATAACAGCACCTTCCCCTATCACTGTATTGATTCTTGAAATATATAGCAACAAAAACCCTGTGATTTTGACCAAAGGTCCTACCTTCTAATCATTGTTTCTTCCTTGGAAAACACGGCATCAATAACCCCTTTAGAATTTTAAATTTACCAAGAGGTAATGGAAAATACCTTGAACAACGCTTATGGACCTTGGCTGATCAATTTAATAGCTCCAAAGAGTCTTTGAAGGCATTTTCGGAAGTTAAAAGAGGAGCGGCACGTTTAATGAAAAGGGCGTCGCGCAATGGAGGCTGTCGGGTCGGCTTTCGGGCGGATGGTGAACAGGCGCACAGGCGCACCGCACGCCGCTACAGGCACGTTGTGCTGTAGTTTAAAATAAGTGTATGTGCACTCACAGGTGTGCCGCGCATACTTACAGACCCACCGCATAGGCTTGGAGTGCTGAAAACTATGAAATTTTTCCCGAAAACCAATTTTCTTCTCCAGTGAGCAGCTAGGGGAGCATTGCTTTGTGTTTTGAATTTACACAAGGGGATTTTTCAACGGTATATCCACCTTTAAAATTCAAATGAACTTAAAAACCTTTGTATTTACTTCGTAAGGGTTTGAATGCTCTTTGAAAAGGTTTTTTCATACAAAAACAAAAGTCACCTTTAAAATATTATAGGGACCCATATTCGATCAAGATTTATAACAAAATGTTGTGGCCAACCTTTTTTAAAGACATCAAAGACATGACCCCTTTTTGAAGTGAAGAAACTTCTTTAAAAGAAAATATTTTTCACTGTTTCTTCATTAAGGTGATAACCCTGTCACTGTTGTCCATATCTGTCCTTTAAAGGAAAAATTGCTCAAAGCCATATCTAGGATTGTAGATGCATCCTTTGCCATATCCCCTGGAAGGAGATGATTTACAATTTAGGACTTACTTTGACAATTCAAATCTATTGGTGTTTGATCATGATTATGCCCATTGTGAAGTTGATCAAAACTGTCAGGCACCCTTTGATATTTTCCTTTGAATGTGGATGAATAACCTCATTTGCACTCACCCAGATTTTACCCATATCTGTTTATCAAAGAGAAGGCTTTTAAAGACCTTCAATGCAATCATATACAACAACAGAGTTTGTTTTCATGTAAAGTCAAAGGTCTTTTCTAATGACTGTGGTATGGCTTGATTTTTTGAATGTTTTCTTGAATTTGAGAAATTTTGTCATACCCTTCCTCTCATTGATGAGCTTGTTCCAAGTTTTGTTCATTTTAGCTTAAGATTTCCTTTGAAGAAGATCTTTATGGATATGAAAAACAAAGCTTCTTGAACCATCATATTACCAATGCATGTCATATGTTTAACACTAGTTTTTATCTCATAAGCTTTCAATTTATTTCTACTAATTTTTAACTTTGTCTTTCAAATAGTGAACCCATGTAAGCATCCCTTGAAACACCACTGTTGTATCAGTGGTTTCATCCATTGGAGAAAATGATGTAACAAGTTTTCAAGCCATTTGAAGCAATGTTATCCTTGTGCTCTTTGAATGAGATTATACCTCTGTTTGTGACCTCTGCTTGTTAAATGAAGGAGGCCTTTATCATATTTCCAAACCATCTACTTTTAAATGAAGGAGGTTTACAACAAATGACCTAACCATCTACTCATGTCTGGAGGATATTAACACAGTCACCTAACCATCTGCTCATGCTTGGAGGAGGTTAACAACATGTGACATTTCATCCTTTCCTCAAACTGTGTCATCTTTCCTTGTAATGCCTATCTCTGCTTGGTATATCACAGTAAGTAATAAGGTGAAAATTGGAAATATGCTATGAGGGGCATGCTCTAAGATATGTATCCTTTTAATAGAATACCCTTGTGAATATTTTGACGCCAGGGGCAACATGACTTGTATCTGAAGAGTAATTTCTTGCCTATCCTTACTTACTAACCTTTTTTTATTGTGGTTGCAGAGGTTTATTTAATTTTCTCTCTGACTAATACTCTTATCCCAGGCTCAAAATAACATGAGAAGCAGATGTCTCCTCATCTTTAGTTTAATAATGTCTTCTGGAGTACTCGTACATTTCTGCTTTTTGAAATAGACACTAAAACACCATAAATCCACCTAATATTAGTTTGGCTTTTGACACATGAATTGCTGAGACACCAAGACTTTTTCATGGTGCGACCTATGGATGTATCAAGATTTTCAGATTAAGCGCTAGTTCAGGGTTGCCTGGTATTGAATAAAAGGTTTTGGCTCAGGATTTTTTCACCAAGGGAGGATTTCCTAAAGTGCCACTACTTAACTTAGGGGAGATTTTTGACAGATTTGGAGTATTCTGTTTGGTATGACCAGATTTCAAGATGACATATGACCAGATGTAGGGTAGTTGACATTCTTATCAATCAGTTGGTTAATGAATGAGCTGGGGATGAGGGTGAATGATAGCAGATGAATTTAGCTTATGACAGTTGATGGACAAGATTACATGACTGAAACTAGATAGGGCTTGACAACTAGGTTTTTCTCATCATAGGCTGATTTAAAAAAGGTAGGAGGAAAAAAATGTTTAGGGGTGTTTTCTAGCTGATAGATTTGACAAATTTGAAATCAACTTCTAGAAAACTTGGCTTTTAAAAACTAGTCATCATCAACAGGTGAAAATTACTGATGACTAACAAGATATATCTAGTCTTTTAGGTTCCAAACCATTCTGAAAAATTTCATTTTTGAGGACCTGATCACTCGTCCGCACTCGAAACTTTTGGACACCAAAAGATCACTTTCAGTTGTTCATTAGATGAGGGTAGAGTTCCCTAACCTTTACAATCTCAATCCATTTGGATTTACTTGGATTTTTTCCTTTGAGTCATGTTGTGGATCATTTGCAATATCCTTTATTTTTAATTTTCAAAAATACAACAAAATAGAAAATTATCAAAATATATGATAAAGTATAAGATTTCATGTAATTTAACATAAAAATGCAATATTTGTTACATTAAGTTTAAAGTGTAATACTTTAAACCTTTGTGAAAGTGGATCCCAGCATAAAAAATAAATATCGAGCATGTTATGGAGCGGGATTCGATGATTTGACAGACAGGGAATAAAAGTGTCAACCCGCGGTGTAATGTTCCCAAATTTTAGCCTTAAGCTAAAACAAACATTATAGTTTGCATATTTTTATTTTGTTGAATAAAATGGGTAAGGAGGCCCCTTAACCCCCTTAGATGGAGAAATAACACTCCTTGTGTGAAATGAGGATGAATAAGCAGCTGGATTAAGCACTTAAGGGTGTGGATATGATAGGGATCACTTTGATTTAGTCATCTTTGACTAAATCAACAACGTTGTCCAAGAGAGGGAATCTCCCTGACAAGGAAGCGTCATTTTAGAGGAGGCTCCACTTGCATTAGCTAGGTGGTAGGTGTGAATGGGACCCATGGTGAGATTAGTTCATTTTCTTTATAAGGAGGAGATGGCAGCCATTTTCATTATGCATTAGCTTACCATTTTTCATTGGGTCTGCAAAGACTTGCATTCCCAGGCTGTTTTGCAGGGTTGTAATGTTCTTGAACACAAGGGTGTTCCTGGTCGGGAATCCCTACCTCATCCTAAAGGAAGGAGAGGGTTTGAGCTCCATTTCCTCATTCCGGAATTTTTCCAAAGCTACCTCCTTCAGTACAACTTTTTCCTGTTGGGCAAAAAACGTTGTGTTGTTGGGTGCAGCAATAGAGGAACTCATAGAGTCATTCCTTGTCTTGTTCTTCGAAGGAGATCTAGTATATTCTTTGGAGGAGGAGAAGAGGAGACTCTCGGGCATCATTTCAGATCTTTTTCTCCAGGCCAATCATTCACCATCTCTCACAGCACAGTGTAGGGCTGAAACTGCGTTATTTTATGCAGGCAGTTACTGGGAGGGTCATTATCAGGAGGAGTGTTTTTGAGTAAAAGGGATCAGTCCTTTTCTTGAGATCATTATCAGAGGAGGGCATTAGTATTTCAGATCTACTACAGCCTCATTATTCTTTTGATTTAGTTGCAGTGACAAGTCAATTGTCACATTGTGTATTTTTCGGCATTTCTAGCAATTCTCTCCTAGATTGGCTAGAAATCTTGTATTGAGGCCCATCTTTCCATTTGTAGGCATTTATTTGTATCCCTCAGCCACATTTCCATTTTTTATGTATTCAGCAGCCGCTTCTCTTATAGAGACAGCGTAGTCACTGCTTTCCATCATTCTGTGCAATTGTAGCAACTCCTGTATTTTATTGCATGATCATTGGAGATTGGTTCTCATAGCTTGAGTGGCTTGTCCCTCATGATTTTATTGTGTATTATTGCTGATGTATTAATATAATGATCACTACATGATTTTTCCCTCTTATGTTACATTCATAATTGCAGATTTTAATGGTTATGTTCATGTACTGTTGTAAGCTCTCTCATTGAGCATTTTCTAAGAGATCTAGTTTAGGGATATCTGAATAACCCATCTAGAGACATTTATTTGGGCTAACCTTCTGGAAGAGAAGTTTTTAATGAGTTAAAAAGGGGATCCAAGTCCCCCTCCATCTTATTTTTACATTTCATTTCCTATACAGCGTCCCCTTGGACCATTTTGCAGAGAATCCTCAAAAAGGGATATTACACGCGAACACTTTCAACGCGTGGGTTAACGAGGAGGGTGCCTCCATAGTTGACCCTATTGATTGCAGGGCCATTCCAGATCTATGACTGAGATTCACTACGGGGGCATGAACCCGATAAGCATTCTGTACCTTGAAATCTCCTGCAGTGACGTATGCAGCCAACTGGTGACTGATGTGGTCCACGACAGAGTAATTTTAACGGTCTTTTGGAACATCCCTTCATCATTTAATTCTTAAGCTCACAGCACCCCTTTAATATGGATTATCATTTTTCTAAGGTTTTTGTTGTTAGTTTTTGTTTGAAGTTGTGTTTTCACTGTGACTTTCTCTGCTATCTGCCATCCTATCAATTTCTATCATCCCAAGACTAATTATGGCCAAGAATCCATCCCTTTTAGGTTCTTCTAGCCACATTCCTCTCATGAATACTGAGAGGGACATTCATGCTATTGTCTGTTCACTTGACCACCTTTCATTTTATCAACAAGTCAGTTTAAATGAAAAATCTTCTCCAATTTACTCTGCCATGATTAAAACTGGTGTATTGTCTGCATGCATTCCAAGAACACACCTTTTTCTCGAACTTGTGTATTGGATAGTGTCTATCATGTACCCAAGAAAGTGTTTTGTAATGAATTGTCAAGGAGAAAGTGTTCTGCAAGTCTCAACCCAATTAATCTGTCAAGATTTTTGTTACCCTAAGTCAAAGTCATATGTCCAATTCATTGATGATTCATTAAAGGCACATTATGATAGCCTTGCAGGTCAAGAATTCAACCAATTCATATTTTTTCTGAAGCCAGATACAAAGCAGTTTGCACTTGATAGTAAATAATTATCTATGGAGGTTTTTGATTTAGAATTTAGACGTATACTGAGGTGCATTTCAAATATTTTGGGAAATGACGATGATAGTACAGTAGAGAAACCAGTTTTGGGAATGTTCACTTTGATGATGAAGCTAGGAGTAGTGTTAGACATCCCGTCTTATTAGCAAGAAGCTATAAATTCTCAGCTTATGAGTTTATCATTGATGAGTTCATTTAGGTTTCCCTCTCTTGTTATTTATCTATTTTTATATCAAAATGTATAAGAATTCATGCATATAGGGTTAAATATAATGGATATGAATAAGAAGAGGCAGTCAGTGGTATTATAGACAGACATAGTAAGGAAGGAACAAAATGAGGAAGGTTCGTTTGAGTTTTCAAGTCATTTTATGTATGTTGCATATGGAATTTTGAATGGAATTTCTCCCCCATGCCTCCTGCCAAAGGTTCAAGAGTTCTTGCAGCTGGGGATGAGTTGTAAGTTTGGTGATTGGTATGTTTTTGAAGATTATTTAAAAATTAGACTCTATGGAGCTGGTGTGGAACCTTATAGGCTTCCAGTATTTGTGCCCATGAGATTATTTTCTTTGGAATTCATTAGGAAAATTTTAAATGTTGATCAAATCCATTTTGTGCCTATGAAGAAAGGTCATATGTTTAAATTTTCAATCATTGTTGGTCCTTTTATAGTTAATATGAGATAAGAAACTGATGAGGTCACTAAGATGTGAGATGAGATGCACTTATTGTTAGGAGAGAAGTGGTCTGATGACCCACATACTGTGATTTCTAATAGGAGAATTGAAAATGGGTATTCATCATTCATTCATGAAAGCAAACCTGATGTAGAAAAGATGGAAAATAAGGATTTTGCAGGTTCTATAAGCTCAAATGTACAAACTCCTACCATATCAAAGAAGTCAAATAAGAGAGGTAAAGAAGCAGTGGTTTATTCAGAGGATGAAGAGCAGAGGAGTGAAAAGAGGATGAAGCTCAGTGAGGATTATGTAGATGCTCAACCTGGTTTCTCACTACAATTAGAAGATAATAAAAATGTCCCTGCTTCACCAAGAAGGCGTGAAAGAACTCGGGAAAAAGTGCCCTTAATCAAACAAATGTTTTCTCATATTGTAGAAAGAAATTAGAAAATGAAGGCAAGCATGGAGGCTTAAGTTGAGTACTAGATAACCCTAGAGAAAACACGACTGCTAACTATAATGGATCTTGAAAAGGATCAGTTTAATATTTCCTCGCCACATCCCTCTGATATGTCTATTGGTTCATCCAATAATTTTAATACTGTGAATTAATTGTAGGTGTAAAGAAAATTCCATTGCTTGACAAAGTGAATCTACATATGCAAACAGGTCAGTTGATTGTGAATGACTTAACTAAAACCATTGCAATGGCACTCGAGGCTGAAAACATGCTTGGAAAAGTTATCAAGCAATAGAAGTTAGAAAAAGAAAATTCCAAGGCTTTAACAATCCAGAACAAAGAACTCAAAAATATTATTGTGAAGATTGGGGTAGATCCCAATGACAGGTTTGCTATATAGAAGCTTCTACAAAGTGTTGAATCAGAAATCTCTGTGCTGAAGAAGAAACTGAAATTGCCTATAGGAGAGTACTCCATGGCAGCAGAGGTTTTTGAAGTAGAAAATGAGAAAGAGAAACTTCTTCAGCAACTCTTGCAAAAGGAAGAAGAAATAAATAAATTAAAGAAAATTTGTTTATCATTGCAGAATCACATTGAATCTCATACCTACACATTTTTTTTTTCCATATGGTGATGAATATTGAGTAGCACAAATATCTCAATTGACTACTGAATTGAAGAGGGTGGAGAGGGATCGCAAGAAGGCACAGGTTGATTTGGAGAAAGCAACAAAGATCATACAAGCCAAGGAAGGGGAATTCAGTAAATACAAAACAGATTGTCAGACTGTTGATGCTGAGATTAAAAGTCTCAAGGAAAAATTGAAGGGAAATATATCCCTAATACAGGCTAAGGATATCATCTGGAATGATATCATTGCAAAAATGAAAGAAATTTGGGGTTTTCTGACTGTTGTAGCAGAGGAAAGAAGTATTATTAGAGATTTTGAAGAACAAGTCATGGTAGACAAACAAAATACAATTAATAGGGCCATTTGGGCAAGAAAATTCATTGATTTCATTTATTCCAAAATTGATCAAAAGTTGGGAGAAAATGAAATTAAAGAAAAGATTTTATATGCTATGGAAATTAATAAGGTGATTGTCAAAAATGGTTAAAGGAAGTCTACAGAGAAGAATTTTATTGAGCTAAAGGCAGTAGTGATCTAGTTTGATAATTTATTTAAAAAAATAGCAAGAGCAAGTTTTCCATCACGTTGGGGTCTTGGAGGTAGTCTTTTATCATGGGATTCTTATGAAACCTTATTGGTATTAGAAAAAAGAAAGGTAGAAAATACCCATGAAAAGACTCAGATTCTCAAAGGATCAACCATGATCAATTATCTTCAAAGACATTTTTAGCTGTTGTGGTTAGTGAAGACTTTATTTATAGAGAGCCCATAATTCAATAGAATCACTGCCTTTAGATTGGAATATCACAAGTTGGTTCATTCACCTACGACAAAAATTGAGATATGGAAGAAATGCAGAGTCTGGATTGTTGAAAATGCAACAAGATGATGGAGCTTAGTGAAATGAAGTCGCCTTCACTAAGTGGGCCCGCAGGCTATTTTTGGCGCAAAGTCTATTTTTAGACTATGTCTATTTTTAGACATAGAGATCATGGTCTATGAGTTGCAGGATGCTATTTATGGATGATTGGTCGAGTTGTTAAAAATATATGCACCTCTATTTTTGGACATTGGGCAGTTTCTATTTTTAGACTGCCACGCTAAAAATAGAATAGTCAAATATTATTAACCCTTAATAATATTTACACTATAAACATTATCTTATCCTCTTGGAGCACTTCAGTTTGATGCTTGGATGTGGTACATGCAGCTGACAAAAGGAATTACGCTATTCCTAGGGGTTAGTTGAGCTATTGCATGGTTGACTTCAGTTAGAACTCATGTGGCAGAGTTTGGTGGAGTTGATGAGACAGTTGATGGAGTTGTGTTCTGTTTAACTTAGTTGAACTAGTTGTATTTAGTCTAACTGACAAATACACTAGTGATGAATGGTGTGAATTAATTATTAATTAATTCACTAATTCTTAACTCATAAATCAACTAAAGAACACATCAGTTAACTGCAATGCATGGACAGTTCAGTAGAGACCAGTGTTAGAGGTGGGTGAAAGGGTGAGTGTGACTATCAGTTATGACTATACCTGTGCATGAGATTTGCACACACATTGATGGAGATTTCCAATTAGGATTGTGCAGTTGGAGCTAGTGGGATTCAAACTTGGATCTCATCATTAATCAACCTGGATTGCACAGTAGAGGCAGGTAGACTTGTGGAAGAGATTTGAACCCATGACTTGTTCAAATCTCAACTAGTTTGTGTGTAACTTTTTGGAGATAGTACTGAGTACTTGTGAGGAGTATTGTGCTATGTATTGTTACATGTTATCTATCATTATAATATACAGATATTTGGGGGTTTTCAGCTATTGCTTTCCCCATTACCTCTGTGTTGATATGTGTGTGATTATGTTTTAATGTGCGCATACGAATAGTTCTATTCATAAATTGATGATCAATTGTAGAAGGTTATATTATCCATGAAGCTTAAATAGTGTGCTTCGTAGGACAATCTCGGTGAAATAATTAAGCTATTGTTCAAATTTCTACATAGTATGTCGAGCGGTCGGTGCGTCGGATCTATTACGGTGATTACAATTATAGGTATTTAGGTGAGCGGTACGTTCACAACCGAGCCAGCCTGCGGATCCATCCTTTCTTTGAAAGGTGATATGTCGAGTGTTACTAAATTCGATCTACGTATGAAAATAATTTGTTCTCACAGATCGGAAGCGGTTGAGTTTTGAGCTGGTGGAATTCGAATTTGCAGCAGAATTTGGAATTCTAATTTGCAGTAGTTTTCTTGGTGCCAAAGTTGAAATGTCTTTCAACGGATTGCGACTGGAGTATGCCCTTGAGGGCAGTTTGAATTATGTTTCATGGAAGGATAGAATGGAGGTGGTATAAGATGATAACGGGCTGAAGGAGTTTATATAGGCTGAGATCCCAAAGCCTACTGATGCTGCTCAAGTTGAGGCTTGGCAAACGAAGATGGAAAAATGTCGAAGGATTCTGTTGGAGGGCATGAAGGATCACATTGTATCTAGCATGAATGGAAAATCTTCTCCATACTTGATGTGGAAAGCGTTGATAGATTTATTCCAAAGCAAGAGCGACCAGAGGAAGTTGGCGCTCAAGGATAAACTTAGACACATAAAGATGGAGAAAGGCGACAGTATGCCCAAGTACCTCACGAAGTTCATCCAATGCAGGGATGAGCTGGGAAGTGTGGGGGTGACTATTGATGATGAGGAATTGGTGAGCTTGACTCTCCTTGGTCTTTCGAAGAGTTTTCAGCCCTGTCGAGTTCGCCAATGGTGAGAGGGTGCTAGGATCGGGCCGACTTTGGAGCCGGATCTTGTACGGTGAGATAAGGCGGGAATACCGAGAGGCAGATCTTCATGAAGAACGTACGGTGAAAAAATTGCACTAGCTTCAAAGAAAAGGGGGAAGGAGAGCAAGAAAGCTTCTCCGATGGGGTGCGAAAACCAAGGGCAAGAAGCGGACATGTCCAAGGTGAAAATGTTTTCAACATGCTGTGCCAGACATTCTTTTCCACAAATTATCAGAAAGACAAATAAGCAAGATGTTGGATGCGGCGGAAGACAGTGTGTGTGCGGGTTGTTGGATTATCCTTTGATACATGCTTGGTAATGGTCTCCAAAATGTGATGAGATCAGTATGGTTCTTGGATAGTGGTGCGTCTTTTCACATGACGGGAGATCGAGATTTGTTTTCAGATCTGGATGAGAAAGATCTTGGAGTGCACATCGAGATGGGCGATGATGGTAGATACAGTGCGACCGGTATCGGTACCATTTCCTTTAAGAGGGAGTCTGGTAAACCCTTCGTATTGAAGGATGTGATGCATGTTCCAGGATTGAAGAAGAATTTGATCTCTGTGGCGATGTTAGAAGACAAGGGGTATGATGTTGTCTTCAGCGAGGGAAAGGCTTTCCTACGCAGTAAGACAATTGGAGAGACCCGGAAGATAGGGGTTCGAGTTAAGAACCTTTATCAGTTGCAAGTGGATGGCTGCGCAGCAATGGCATGCAAGGCGGAAGGAGTGGTGAGCCGAGATGATGGCGAGCTGTGGCACCGGAGATTCGGCCACCTTCACCATGGAGCTTTGAAGATACTGCAGTAGATTTCTACTGGGCTTCCTAAGGGCACTCTTGCGCAGTCAGATCAGTGCAAGGGGTGTACCTTCGGAAAATTTATGAAAGACACCTTTCACGAGAAGGATAGTTGCGCCACGACAATCCTTGAGAGAATTCACACAAACGTGTGTGGACCTTTCTCAGTAGCTTCGATAGCAAAGCACAAGTACTATGTGATCTTTGCTGATGATTTTTCTTGGAAGTGCTGGATCTTCTTCATGTAGAAGAGGAGTGAGACATACTCAAAGTTCTGTGAGTTCAAGGCGGCAGTTGAGAAGGAATCGAGGAAGCATGTGAAGGCTCTTAGGAGCGACAATGGTGGTGAATTAATCTCTGCTGAATTCAAGGACTTTTACAGCGCAGAAGGAATTCGGAGAGAGCTCATTGCACCTCATAACCTGATCAGGAGCTCAGGACCAAGTGTCGTAAAGTGGTAAAAAATGAAGGTGCTCAAAACTGGTTTGAACCTGAACGACCGGATAGAGCTCGTCTTCCTGATTCCGGCGCCACGAACGGTTCAAAAAGTGGTCTCCGTATGCAAAAGTTATTCAAGTTCAAAGTTTTGTCAATTTTATTAAAAAAAGGGCAAATTTGACTTTGGAAAAATTTTTATTAAAAAAATAATATTCCACAGAATATTCTAGGAATATTCCGTGGAATATTCCGCAGAATATTCTGGGGAATATTCCCATGGCAGCCAATCATAAGGTGCCACGTGGCTAGCCCGGAGGCCGCCACGTGGGCCCCAAACATGGAGTTGAAATGGCGTGTTAAAAATTTTTATGGGTTCGGCCGGATTCGACCGCAGGACCGGTTGATTAACATTCAAGCGCTTTAACCAATGTACCAAGGTCTGTTCGTTGTTCTATGAACCAAATGAAATTATTGTTATCGTTTGGGTTTATTTGGGTGGGGCCCAAAAGGGGGCCAGCCCCCTTCCCATATAATCTCCGGCAGGGAACCTTCGACCAAGGGCTCGGCGCGCATATGGTGGATTATTCAAAACTTTGGATAACGGATAAAGTGGGTTGTTTATTATTTAAACGTTGGTTACAACGTTATACGTTGTATTAAAACGTTTGAAACCGTTGTTATGACCGCCAGCGCATATGAACATGCATTTTGATAACCACAACATTTATTGCTCCTGCTAACCGCGCGCCTTATTTGGTGGTTCCGCCTTCTATTTTGGCGCCATTTGCTTATTTGTCTGCCTTATCTCCAGTTCTCCACATTTAGTGGAGATTTCTTAGCCCAAACTGGCAGTTCAGTAAAGTGGGCATAACTTCTGCTAGGAGAGGCCTTTGAAGACGAATTTTTTTTTGATTTTGGGTGTAGAGAGCATTCTGGAGCTGCTGGAGGTGTCTGCAGAGCCATCAGGGCATTATATCTGCGAATTTTACAGCACTTTTGACAGTGACTCCATCAGAGCTAAGGGGAAAGATTGCTGCATTGGGCTACCTTCCTCCAATGGAGGTGAATTTGTAGTCGTTTTATACTGATTTGGATATTCTGAGTCTGTTTTAGCAGTCTATTTTCTCATTAGAGGAGTTTATACAGATGTAATCTCATTTGCACCATTTAATCAAAAGAGGACTGAGCCTAATTAGAGGCTTTTGGACCAGCGGAGGAGGCCCAAGAGAGGGGTGAACCGCTTTAACAAATATCTGATGTTCATGTGTGTATTATGGCTGTTTATTTCCAGATTTTGATAGTATAAACAGTAAAATTTCATGAGCATGCTTTTCTAAAACAAGTTTATACAGGAAGCAAAACTTGTTATTTTCTCATCAAACCTCTACACATGAGTTGCAGAACATATGCTCTTGCTTATTCACATTTAAAACAGATCAATGAAAACTTTGAATTCAAAAACAAAAGACTTTCATTGATCTTGTTATTTGTGCTTATATATTATTTCCTTAGACAGAGTCTGTAGAGGGCCAGGTAGCCTCTGGAACTCATCCTCTCTTTAGAGGTGACATATCCAGTGAATGCCCCTACAGTCCATCTCTGTATGGGAAATATTTTATTCTCACATTATCAAGAGGTCACTTGGAGTATAGCACTCAATTTGAAATCATGAGTATTTGCACTCATTTTCTTAAATGAAAATGGATACCTTGCACCCTTAAACAAGTACATTCCATTTTCAGATCAGATGGTATCGGAGCTCAGGTTTGCTTGACTTAAGAGCAGGTTGCAAAGTTGGTTGTTTGCTTGACTGACATCATTAGCTTGATTGTGTAGCTTGAAAGGTGTCTTAAGCAGTGTTGAAGATTGACTGCTTTATTATTCTGCAAACTACTTGTTGTTTGAGTTGGCTGAAGCTCTTTTGTTCATTTTTATAATGGCAACTTCCATAAGTGAGTTTTCAAAATTGTCCTCCTTCACAAGATTTTTTGATGAAGGCTTGAAGCAAGAATTTTTCATCATGTTGAATATGGTGAAAGAAATGTATGAGGATGAAAGAAAGAGCTCTAGACTTCAAGAGCAGTTGAATTCCATGAGGGAAGAGAAGCAGTTGCTTTCTGACCAATTGCAGGAAATGGAAGGCCAACTTCGTATTGCAAACATGAAGCTGGAAAAGATGCATGAGTTTGAGACACAACTCCTTGTTTCCAAAGAAGCCTTAGCCAAGTATCAGCTTGAAGAAGAGGTAAACAATTCTAGTTTGTCTTCAAATTCTTATAAGAATGTTTATGAACTTGGTTCTTTTGAGAAACATACCAAAGGCATAGGGTCCAAGTTGATGTCCAAAATGGGATATGAAGGAAAAGGACTGGGAAAACATGCACAGGGTATAGTTGAACCAATAATGGTTGAGGTAAGGCCTAAGAATTTGGGTCTTGGCTATGGACAATCTTATGGAGAAAGTTCCAAAGCAGCCATGAAGGAAGAAGGTGTGCAGCAGCATGCACTTGAACAAGGGAGTGGTGAAAGCTCTAAAACCATTGATGGGATTGATAGTGTTCTAAAGGGAGCTTCTTCTTCTTTAGATTCACCTCCTCATGAAGGTAATGAAGGTGAAAGAGAAAGGTCTAAATCTGATTTCAATCATATTTCCTTTGATCATGTAAAGCATGGAAAATTTCCACATAAGCATTGGAAAAGAATTGCATGTTATTTTTGTGGTTTGTTTAACCATAGTGTTTCTAGATGTTGGAAAAGAATGGCAACATACAAGAAACTTTTTAAGGAAAGGAGGCAAGAAGCCAAAGTTCCAATGAACAATGCAAATCATGTGGTCAAGAAGATGAACATGTGTTGCACTTATTTCCATAAGCAAGGACATACTGTTGAAAGGTGTTGGACTCTGAATCCAACAATGCTTCCACAAAAGTTGAAGATGTGGGAGAAAGAGTATGGCAAGAATGGGAAGAAATTTTCCATCATTGATATGTGTCAGGATGATACACATGCTAATATCGATGTGCAGTTAAAGGAATCACCTTTGAAATGGATTGGTAAGAAATGGTTAGAATTCTTATCCAATTAAATTTGCATGTCTTTTGATTGAATGCATTTTCTTTGTTAAGGGAATGCAAGTTGCAGGATGGAAAAGCTGAGTATGAGACTCACTCTATTGTAGCGAAAGTTATATTCATTTCAGCTTTGAAAGTACATGTACATGTGATTGAGGATCTTGTACTTATGATTGTACTTAAGAGAAAGTTGAAGGATAAACTGCATGCATGAGAATGAGATGCATGAGCACAAGGATCATGATGATTTCCTTGTATTTTAAACATGTATGTGTGATTAACTTGAAGGGTTGATTACTTTGTTTTTAACCATGCATGTAATGTAATATTGACTTGGAAAAAGTTAATTTGATCTCCAAGATTGTAAAGAGGAGAAATGATGAAGTGTTTCATCTTTGTAAAAGCCTTTTCATTTGGGAGGCAGTTCTTCTTCTGGAATGAAGGTGCCTTGGATGGGCATCGTGACAGTTGGCAAGTCCACATATTCAGGGGAATATTTCAGCTCATATATCAGCAAGTTTCATTGCTGGTTCCTGCAATTTCAGTTTAGTCTGGCGAAAGAACTTGGTCGGGATTCGACAAGTACTTGGCGTATGCAGCAAAAAGTCGCCATGATGACAGTTAGCAAGGCAGGACATTTTTGGGCATTAGTATGCTCTTTTGGCTGACTGGAAGAGGATATTTATGTTCCTCAATTGTTGTACAGTTCAGATCAGTGATTCAGTAAGCTTTTGGGGACCAAAAGCCTTCTCATTTGGGAGGTGTGATCAGGAGCTCAGGACCAAGTGTCGTAAAGTGGTCAAAAATGAAGGTGCTCAGAACTGGTTTGAACCTGAACAATCAGATAGAGCTCGTCTTCCTGATTCCGGCGCCGTGAACGGTTCGAAAAATGGTCTCCGTATGCAAAAGTTATTCAAGTTCAAAGTTTTGTCAATTTTATTAAAAAAAGGGCAAATTTGACTTTGGAAAATTTTTTATTAAAAAAAGAATATTCCACAGAATATTCTGGGAATATTCCGTGGAATATTCTGTAGAATATTTTGGGGAATATTCCCGTGGCAGCCAATTATAAGGCGCCACGTGGCTAGCCCGGAGGCCGCCACGTGGGCCCCAAACGTGGAGTTGAAATGGCGTGTTCAAAATTTTTATGGGTTCGACCGGATTTGACCGCAGGACCAGTTGATTAACATTCAAGCGCTTTAACCAATGTACCAAGGTCTGTTCGTTTTATGAACCAAATCTAAATTATTGTATAATTGTTATCATTTGGGCTTATTTGCTGGGCCCATGGTATGTTGAAAGGGCCACCTCTTCCCATAACCTCCTATAGGGAACTCCGACCAAGGGCTCTACACAGACATGGCTGGATTAAAACTTTGGATAACGGATAAAGTGTTGTTTATTATTTAAACGTTGGTTACAACGTATATACGTTGTATTAAAACGTCAAAACCGAAGCAGCAGACCGTCAGCGCATATGAACATGTGCGTTTTGATAACCACAACATTTATTGCTCCTGCTAACCGCGCGGCCTTTTCTGGTGGTTCCGCCACTTTTGGCGCGTTTGCTATTTTAGCGCCCTCATCTGCAGTCTCTCCACATTTAGTGGAGGTTTTTTAGCTCAAACTGGCAGTTTAGTTTTTTGGCCATAACTTCTGCTAGGAGAGGCCTTTGAAGAAGATTTTTTTATTTATTTTGGGTGCAGAGAGCATTCTGAAGCTGTTGGAGGGGTCTGCAGAGCCATCAGGGCATTCTATCTGCGAATTTTACAGCGCTTTTGACAGTGACTCCATCAGAGCTAAGGGGAAAGATTGCTGCATTGGGCTACCTTCCTCCAATGGAGGTGAATTTGTAGTCTATTTATACTGATTTGGATCTTCTGAGTCTGTTTTAGCAGTCTATTTTCTCATTAGAGGAGTTTATACAGATGTAATATCATTTGCACCATTTAATCAAAAGAGGACTGAGCCTAATTAGAGGCTTTTGGACCAGCGGAGGTAGCCCAAGAGAGGGGTGAACCGCTTAAACAAATATCTGATGTTCATGTGTGTATTATGGCTGTTTATTTTCAGATTTTGATAGTTTAAACAGTAAAATTTCATGAGCATGCTTTTCCAAAACAAGTTTATACAGGAAGCAAAACTTGTTGTTTTAACTTCAAACCTCTTCACACAAATTGCAGAACATATGCTCTTGCTTATTCACATTTAAAACAGATCAATGAACACTTTGAATTCAAAAACAAAAGACTTTCATTGATCTTGTTATTTGTGCTTATATATTATTTCCTTAGACAGAGTCTGTAGAGGGCCAGGTAGCCTCTGGAACTCATCCTCTCTTTAGAGGTGACATGTCCAGTGAATGCCCCTACAGTCCATCTCTGTATGGGAAATAGTTTATTCTCACATTATCAAGAGGTCACTTGGATTATAGCACTCAATTTGAAATTATGAGTATTTGCACTCATTTTCTTAAATGAAAATGGATACCTTGCACCCTTAAACAAGTACATTCCATTTTCAGATCATAACCCAAAGCAGAACGGGGTTGCTGAGCGGAAGAACATAATGATCGTGGGTGCTGCACGGGCGATGTTGCATGATCAGGGCCTACCCCTTCACTTGTGGGCTGAGGCATGCAATACAGCAGTGTATGTGCAGAACCGTTGTCCTCACAAGGTTCTTGGCATGAGTACACCGGAGGAGGCTTATTCTGGCAAGAGGCCTGATATTTCCCATTTGCGGATTTTTGGTTCTCCTGTCTACTTGCATGTGACGAAGGATGCGAGAAGGAAGCTGGATCCAACTGCTGAGGTTGGAATATTTGTGGGGTACACTGATACACCTCACAACTACCGGGTGTATTTGTCAGACAGTCAAAAGACTGTTGTGCGACGGGATATAAAATTTCAGGAGGAGAAAGCCATGCAGTGTTCGCTTGAGAGGGAGCTACACTTGCATGCAGATGAGGAGCTGTTAGTTCCTAAGGAGGAGCTTCCGGATGTGGATCAACCACAAGAGGAGGTTCAGGAGGTGGAAGAAACCACCCAGGCAGCGCCAACCATCAGAGGGCGCATGCGCACTACAGAAGCTGAGCAACTGGCTCGGGATGCAGAGAAGGTTGTAGGACCACCTACAGCACAGCGCAGACAGAGACAGTCACCGGATCGGTACACTAGATACATGGCTCTTGTGAGAAAATGTGTCGTGACAGAGCCATCCTCTTTCGAGGAAGCTGTGGAGGACCCCGCATGGGTAGATGCCATGGTGGAAGAGTATGATTCGATTGTCAGAAACAGTGCATGGGAGATTGTCCCAAGACCGGAGGGGAAATTAGTGGTGGGTTCGTGATGGATCTACAAAGTGAAGCAGGCGGCTGACGGGAGTGTGGAGAAGTACAAGGCAAGATTTGTTGCCCGTGGCTTCTCACAGATCGAGGGGATCGATTATGAGGAGACTTTTTCACCTGTCGCAAGGTATTCTTCCATACAGACGATCCTAGCTCTCTCAGCGCAGATGGGGTGGCACATCCATCAGATGGATGTGAAGACTGCGTTCCTCAATGGAGTCATTGAGGAGGAGGTGTACATAGAGCAGCCCGAAGGTTTCGAGATCTTCAGCAGTGAGTCGCATGTGTGTAGACTCAAGAGAGCACTGTACGGGTTGAAGCAAGCACCTCGTGCTTGGTACACACGGATAGACAGTTACTTCACCGGACTTGGATTCTCCAAGAGTGAGGCGGATCCTAACCTGTACCAGATTGTGGTGGAGGGGAAGTTGCTGATCATTGTACTGTATGTAGATGATATGATTTTGACGGGTGATGAGCTGTTGATACTTTCATGCAAGGAGGATCTTGCTAGAGAGTTTGAGATGAAGGACTTGGGCCTCCTTCATTATTTCCCGGGATTGGAAATTTGGCAGCACAGTGATGGACTATTTGTTTCTCAGGGTAAGTATGCCTGGGAAATACTGGAGAAGTTCAACATGCATGGCTGCAAGCCTATTGATACTCCTCTTACTGGAGGTTTGAGGAAGGAGGATGCTACTTCGGCGGAGGTAGTGGATGCCACTGTTTATCGATAGTTGGTAGGGTCGCTTATGTATTTGGTCAATACACAACCTGATATATGCTATGCTGTTAACCAGCTTTCACAAGCTATGGTTAAGCCTACCAAGCTCTTCTGGAAGGCAGGCAAGCATGTATTGCGTTATCTTAGAGGAACATCGGGATATGGCTTGTCGTACAGACAGGAGGATGGGGTGAAGCTATGTGGCTTCACGGATGCAGATTAGGCAGGGAGCCCAACGGACAGAAGGAGCACATCTGGAGGGATATTCAGTATCGGGTCGACAGTAGTTTCTTGGTACAGCAGGAAGCAGAGATCCGTAGCACTCAGTTCAGCAGAGGCTGAATATATGGCAGCAAGCTTGGCTGCATGCGAGGCCATATGGATGAGGAAGATTCTGGTCGGGTTGTTCCGGTCACACTTGGAGCCTACTGTGATTTATTGTGATAACTAGAGTTGCATTAAACTCTCGGCTAATCCAATATTTCATGATAGATCCAAACACATCGACATCAGGTACCATCATATCAGAGATTGTGTGCAGCGGAGAATCATGTTACTTTCATATATTCCCACGGAGGATCAGGATGCTGATATCTTGACGAAGGCGTTCACCAGGAGAAAATTAGAATACCATAGAGGCAGGATAGGGGTTTTAGATAATCCATATCTTGTTGAGAGGGAGTGTTGAAAATGCAACAAGATGATGGAGCTTAGTGAAATGAAGTCACCTTCACTAAGTGGGCTCGCAGGCTATTTTTGGCGCAAAGTCTATTTTTAGAATATGTCTATTTTTAGACATAGTGATCATGGTCTATGAGTTGCAGGATGTTATTTATGGATGATTGGTCGAGTTGTTAAAAATATATGGACCTCTATTTTTAGACATTGGGTGGTTTCTATTTTTAGACTGCCGGGCTAAAAATAGAACAGTCAAATATTATTAACCCTTAATAATATTTAGACTATAAACATTATCTTATCCTCTTGGAGCACTTCAGTTTGATGCTTGGGTGTGGCACATGCAGCTGACAGAAGGAAATACGCTTTTCCTAAGGGTTAGTTGAGCTATTGCATGGTTGACTTCAGTTAGAACTCATGTGGCAGAGTTTGGTGGAGTTGATGAGACGGTTGGTGGAGTTGTGTTCGGTTTAACTTAGTTGAACTAGTTGTATTTAGTCTAACTGAAAAATACACTAGTGATGAGTGGTGTGAATTAATTATTAATTAATTCACTATTTATTAACTCATAAATCAACTAAAGAACACATCAGTTAACTGCAATGCATGGACAGTTCAGTAGAGACCAGTGTTAGAGGTGGGTGAAAGGGTGAGTGTGACTATCAGTTGTGACTATACCTGTGCATGAGATTTGCAGACACATTGATGGAGATTGCCAATGAGGATTGCGCAGTTGGAGCTAGTGGGATTCAAACTTGGATCTCATCATTAATCAACTTGGATTGCGTAGTAGAGGCAGGCAGACTTGTGGAGGAGATTTGAACCCATGACTTGTTCAAATCTCAACTAGTTTGTGTATAACTTTTTGGAGATAGTGTTGGAAATATTGTCATTGATGGCAAAGGAGGCAGCGCTCAAGCAAAGGAGGCAGCGCTAAAGCAAAGAGGCAGCAAAGAAGCAAATGAAGGCAGAGGAAACGAATATAATAGAGGCAGAATCGTTATCTCAGCAATAGAGGCAGAGGCAGAGCGACAGGAGCAGCAGAGGCAGAGGCAGAAGCAGAGCCGTTATAAAATTCCAGGAATCACACTCTCCAACCGGCGCATCAAAGGCAGAGACAGAGTCAGAGACAGAGGCAGAGAGCTGTTATAAAATTCCAGGAATCGCAGTCTCCAACCGGCATTATACATATAACTTATACAAACATTATTCCGGGAATCGCTTCACTCCAGCGGCAAAATATATATATATATAAACATATATATCAGTTATATACAAGCGGAGCGCTTTATATCTATATAATCAAAGGTTCTATCAAAACGAAATGGCTTATAAGGTGGGACCCCTCACCCAATCGCAATCGGAGATCACAAGAGCAGCGTAATATGTAACCCACAGGAAATTACGATTGCGATGAGAATCCGGACCCGATGGGTCTATAAACCGCAATTGATAAATCTCGGAACTTAAATAAATAGAGAATTTGCGAATACAATGAAGCCCAGAGCATATAACCAAAGGTCCAAGGTATATATGTGGAGCGCACAAAACGAAGTTTTATATGGTGGGACCCCTTCCCAATCGCATCGGAGGTAAACAAAGCAGAGGGGCTTGCAACTCAAAGTTGCGATTGCGATCAATCGCAATCGGAAATCGCAAGGGGATCGGAACGTGCAAACAAAGAGTTGTGATTGCGATTGAAAGGCCGGATCCGATGGGTTTATAAGCCAAGACTGATATATGTTTGAAGTTTCGCCATAACGGAGAATAATCGCAATCGGAAGAGGCTGAGGAGTGATTCATCGCATCGGAAAGATCGGCGAGTGAGCCCGAAAGGAGTTCTTATTTGTTTAAAGAGTTTTTATTATATAATGCCGAGAATTGATTTAAGTCGTTTTAAAAGGAAGGTTGTATGTATGGCGAGTGTTAAAATTACTTATATATATATAAAAGGGCGCTGTTATATATATATATATATAACGCTATTGCGATAAGCCGTGTGGTCTGTAGACCCACGGGCCTCAGCTTAATGGGAGGGCGATTCTTAATATACAATGACTGTGATATATGTCCGTTCCGCTTGCGGAAAGTTCCACATCAACAAGACACTTGCTGCAAGTCAGCAGTCACCTATTTTTCTAAGAGGCACTGATATAAAAGCACTGTTACACGTATGCAACAAATACACCACTGCAGAGGACAGAAAAGCATACAGAGCAGAAAAGAGTCAAAACACAGTCACAGAAAAGAGAAATGCGCAGCAAACCAAGAGACAAAATAAGTGAGCTGGAATTCACATTGTAATTCGAATGTAAATGGTTTAATTGTTTTTATTGTTTGTGATGCATTGGCAAGTCTCTGAGAGAAAACAAACTCCCACTGTAATGTTCAAATTGACACCTACAGTTATAATTTCTGAGTAAGCTGATAAAAGGAGTGAGAAGGCAGAAGGCAAAGAGACATGACTTTCCATTTCGAATTCCAAGCAGAATACAAACAGTCATGTGAGGAAATCTATAAATAATATCATCTTGATATGCAGGAAAAGGTTTTTTTTTTAGAGCAAGGGAGAGAGCATATATAGAGAGAATGCAGAATATAGAAGGCAGAGAAGATACAGAACAGAGCTGATATCAGAGGTAAATCAGCAAACATTCAGTTTTTGATAAATTGAGGAAGTTGGAGCTTCCCTATCAAGTTGCAGCTTGATAGTCGTCAGTTGTAGCTGACTGAGGTTGGAGCCTCCTGTAGGTTGGTGCCTGCAGAAAACTGAAGGGAGTTGGTGCTTCCTTGAAAGTTGTAGCTTGCAGAATTGAGGTAGGAGCCTCCTGTAGGTTGGTGCCTGCAGAAAAACAGTGGTGAGAGGGAGTTGGAGCTTGCCTTTGCATCACTACAATAATAAGATGTGGTTTTCTCCCTTTATGGGTTTCCACTTATATCTGGTGTCTCTGTGCATGATATTTATGTATTGATCTGATATGTATCATTTGCTTAATACCTGCTGCTCTCATATTAAGTCTACTTCTCTATTAAACTAATACTTTCTGATTACATTCTAAAATTACTCTCACATCAAATTGAGTTTGAAATGAAGGTGTAGATAAGTTTAATGAAAAGTTTTAAAAGATCAAGAATGTATTAAACTGATTAACCCCCCCCTGTCAGTTTAATTAGAGGTTCAACAATTGGTATCGGAGTGGGTTCCTTTGTACAAGTCTAACAACTGAAAGGAGATCCTAGATTCCCAAGATGGCCAGTAAAGAAGGATGCTCAACCAATAAAGCCCCTTTCTTCACCGGTGAAAATTATGCTTTCTGGAAAATCAGAATGAAGACATACATAATGTCCCTAGGAATAGAAGTCTGGGCTGTTGTGCAATTAGGATATGCCCTGAAGGCAACTGACTCAGAAAAGGACTCAAAACAAGATTTTGTGGCTAATGCAAAAGCCATGAATGCCATCCTGAATGGATTATGTGAAGTAGATTTTATTAAAGTAATGCACAAAGACACTGCCAAGAAAATATGGGATACTCTTGAAGATATACATGAGGGAGACCAGAAAGTAAAAACTGCCAAACTTCAAATATATAGAGCCCAGTTCGAAAACTTAAAAATGAATGATGATGAAGATGTTGGCAGCTTCTTCTTAACAGTTGCAGAAATTGTTAACAATATGAAAGCCCTTGGAGAAACCATACCAGAAGGTATAGTTGTGCAAAAGATTCTGAGAACAATCCCATCCAAATTTAATCCCAAGGTGTCTGCAATAGAAGAGACAGTGGTTTGGGAGACTTTCACCATGAACCAGCTACTTGGAAATCTAACAGCCTATGAAATGAGGCTCCCACAGAAGAAACCAAGTTCGAGGGAAGCAGCCTTTAAAACAGAAAAGAAGAAAGAAGAAGAGGAAGAAATATGCTCTTGCTCAGATGAAGAAGAAGCAAAATTTGTCAAGAAACTGGATAGAGGTTTAGGTAAATACAAAGGTAAACTTCCTTTCAAGTGCTTTAACTGTGGAAGAATTGGACACTATTCTACTAAGTGTCCTCACAAGAATGCAAGGAATCAGGCTCAAGAGTCAGAAAAGAATAAATCAAAGAACTGGCAGAAGGGAAGGAAGTTCAGCAGAAAATATTTCTATGCTCAACAAGACAGCAGTACATCTGAAGATTCAGATGAACCCTCAAGTGAAGAAGGAACCTCAGATTTTTTATTGATGGCCATAAAAGATCTTGAGGGACTCCTACTAGAAGATGAAGAAGAAGAAGGGAAAGTCGACCTTGAGGGGGAGCTAAGAAGTGCTCTGGAGAAGATTGAGAGACTCAAATTAAAAAGTAGAAAACAAAAAGATATTCTCCTCAAATGTGTTAAAGAAGAACAAAATTCAGAAGTCCTCATGCAGCTGAAGGTAAGGCTTGAAGAAGCCAAGAAGATAGAAGATATGTTACTTCAGCAAATCAAGGATAAAACCCAAGAACAAGAGAAGTTGGAGGAAGAAGTGGTATGTCTTAGGAAGAAACTAGAAAATGCTCAAAGGACAGTGGTTATAAACTCTTCTCAAACAACAATCTCTAGCAAGTTGAATGATATCCTGGTTGCTCAAAGATCCCCAATGATAAAAACAGGAATAGGCTATGAAGGAGAATCGAGTAAAGGCAAAGAAAAGGAAAACAAAAATATAATTTTTGTAAAAGCAAAGAAGACTGATGAAGAAGCCTAGACAATTCCTACAAAAGAAGAAACATGTAATAAGGATGACAGAGATCAGAAGAAATCTCTAGTAACAAGGAATATAATGAATACTAAGATGGCAGAAAAAGAATCATATGCCCTTGAGTATATCAAATTTGGAAGTCATCAGAGGAGATTCTTCCCTCCTATGAAGAATGCCACCTGTTATGTCTGCCACAAGCCAGGACACATTGCTGCATATTGTTATGCAAGGAAGAGTAATTCAGACCTGCAAAAGATGCAAAAAGTGAAGAGGCTATCTCAAACAAACAAATGGAGAAAAAAATCTTACATCATGTATGCAAATAATTTCTATGGTTATTGTTTTTATTGTAAGGAATTTGGCCATAAAATTATTGAATGTAGAAAGTATGGAAAAAGAATGATGTTCAACACCTCAAGGAGGTTCATGAATCAAATAAATTTTGGTCATACTCAAAATTCTGCAAAAACTATGATCAAATGCTTTATATGCAATCAAGCTGGACATATGCCTTCCAAATGTCCTCTAAAAGGATGCAATTCATCACCTCACAAAAGATATCAAACAGAAGGATTCCTCCAGTGGAAAAAGAAGGAGAATAAGTGTGACCTGGCTCTAACTGCTCAAGATCTGAAAAGCCAGTGGTACTTGGATAGTGGCTGCTCCAAACACATGACTGGAGACAGAAGCAAGTTTATAACTCTTGATGAAAAGAAATCTGGCAATGTTATTTTTGGTAATGATAAATCGGGAAAGATCAAGGGAAAAGGCTCAGTCAGCATAGACAATGGCAGAGGAAAAGCCCAAGAGGTACTATTTGTGGATGGACTGAAAGCAAATTTACTGAGTGTCAGTTAGATGTGTGACAAAGGCTGTGAAGTTATTTTTAGAGCACAAGATTGTGTAGTCAGGTCAAGCACAACAGGAAAGACTCTGCTCAAAGGTGTTCGAACAGAGAACAATGTATACATAGTGAAAGAGGAAGATGAAGCCTGCCATCTTAGCAAACTTGAGGATTCATGGTTGTGGCATAGGAGATTGGGACATCTCAGCTTTGACCATATCATCAGACTGAGAAAGAAGAAAGCTGTAAGAGATATTCCAGAAATAAAAAGGCCTTCAAGTACTATATGAAAATCTTGTCAATTGGGGAAACAGACTCGCACATCCTTTAAATCTAAAGAGGAGTTTTCAACAGGAAGACCACTCCAGCTTGTGCACATGGACCTGTGTGGACCTGCTAGAACTAGGACACCAAGTGGAGAATCCTATTTCATGTTGATAATAGATGACTTTTCCAGAATGACATGGGTTGCTTTTCTCAAAAATAAATCAGAAGCATTGGAAAAATTTAAGATATTCAAAGCATTAGCAGAAAATCAAACTGGATGCAAGCTGAAATGTATCAGATCAGACAGAGGAGGAGAATTCACATATTATGACTTTGTAGACCTATGTAATGAACATGGAATAAAGCAACAATTTACTATTGCAGGGACACCTCAGCAGAATGGAGTAGCAGAGAGACAAAACAGGTCTGTACAACAAATAGCCAGAGCTATGATGCAAAAGAATAATATTGCTCAAACCTTCTGGGCAGAAGCAGTACACACAGCAGTACATATCCTTAATAAAGCTCACTTAAGGCCAAGCAGTGACAAGACTCCATATGAACTATGGCATGGAAAGCCAGCTTCAATAAAAAATTTCAGACTCTTTGGTAGCAAGTGTTACATAAAGAATAATGATGAAAACCTTGGTAAATTTGATGCAAGAGCAGATGAAGGGATTTTTCTAGGATATGCTTCCAAAAGTAAAGGGTACAAGTGCTACAATAAGACTCTTCGGAAAATAGTTGAAAGTATTGATGTGAGATTTGATGAAGAATTTCCAAACAATACAAGAAATACAGACTGCTGCAGTCCATCAGATAATCATGAAGAAGAAGATCAGAATGATGATGAAACTAGCAAGAAAACAGAAGATGCAGAACTGAGCCCAAAAACCCCCCCAAGATACACTCATAAGAATCATCCTGAAGATCAGATCATAGGAGACAAGAAAGCAGGAGTCCAGACAAGAAGGCAGGAGTCCAGACAAGAAGGCGGTTAACAGAACAAACAGAAGAAGTATACATAGCCATGTTATCACAAACAGAGCCAAAGAAGTTTGAAGAAGCCAGCAAGGACAAGTATTGGGTAAAAGCAATGAATGAAGAATTGGATCAAATTGAGAAAAACAATACCTGGGAGCTAGTTCCTAGACCTATTGAGAAAAATATCATTGGTTCAAAATGGGTATTCAAAAATAAAATGAATGAGCAAGGACAAGTAATCAGGAATAAAGCCAGACTGGTCTGCAAAGGATACTCACAAATTGAAGGACTTGAATATGATGAAACATTTGCTCCTGTAGCCAGAATGGAGGCTATCAGAATGTTCCTGGCATTTGCATGCTACCAAGACTTCAAGGTATATCAAATGGATGTAAAGTCTGCTTAAGTCTGCTTTTCTTAATGGAGATCTAGAAGAAGAAGTGTACATGGAACAACCAGAAGGCTTCTCATTGACAGACAAAGAAGACTATGTGTGCAGACTGAAGAAGGCCCTATATGGACTGAAACAGGCTCCTCGTGCTTGGTACTCAATACTGGACAAATATTTGCAAAAACAGGGCTTTAGGAGAGGTGGAGTAGACAACAATCTATACATAAAAGCCCATGAAGATGAACTCCTGATTGTTGTAGTATATGTTGATGAAATTATGTTTGGAAGCAACAAAGATGAACTAGCAAAAGGGTTTGCTGATGAAATGAAAACAAAGTTTGAAATGTCTATGATTGGAGAGCTCAATTTCTATTTGGGACTACAAATTAAGCAAAAGAACACGGGTACATTTATTTCACAAGAAAAATACATAAAAGAAATGTTGAAAAAATTCAAAATGGAGGACTGCAAACCTGTGTCAACTCCCATGACCACAGGTTGCAAGCTGTGTGCTAATGATGGGTCTGCTGACATAGATCAAGGACTTTACAGATCAATGATTGGAATTCTATTGTATCTGACTGCATCAAGACCAGACATCATGCTAGCAGTAGGATTAGTGGCTAGATATCAAGCAGCACCTAAACAAAACCATCTTCTGGCAGTCAAAAGAATATTCAGATATCTACAAGGAACAATACAGTATGGACATTGGTATCCTAAAAGCAAAAACTTCACTTTATCAGCATACACAGATGCAGATTGGGCCAGCTGTGTGGATGATAGGAAGAGTACAAGTGGAGGTGCATTCTATCTAGGAGAAAATCTGGTGGCATGGCTAAGCAAGAAACAAACATCCATCTCTTTGTCTACAGCTGAAGCAGAATATATAGCAACAACATCATGTTGTACACAAGTCATGTGGATGAAGAAAACTCTTCAAGACATGAAGGTAAGCATTGATGAACCTATTTCAATCAAATGTGATAATACAAGTGCTATAAGTATATCTAAAAATCATGTACTTCACTCAAAAACTAAACATATTCCAATTAAGTATCATTTCCTCCGAGAACAAGTGGCTCAGAAGATAGTAAAGCTGGAATATGTACCAACGAAAGAACAGACAGCTGATATATTTACCAAAACTCTTGCTAGAGAACCATTTCAATACTTGAGAGATAAACTAGGGGTAGTATTTGCAGATGCTACTCTCTGATATAAAGAGAAAGCACAGTCTCAGGGGGAGAACAAAATGAAGATATCATTCCAGGGGGAGAATAGCCAGCAAGATAAGCATAAAACAATTCCACAGGATCACATTATCAATATTATCATCATTATCAATATTATCAGCATTCAGAAGCAACAAGAACCTTTCAATCGTAAAATGCATCATCTCTGTCTGCAATCTAGCACATATTACAGGCACTACAAATGAATCACAACTATAAAACATATATCGGCTCACTATACCAAAGTGTTCTCTCAACAAGTTTCATACATCACCCTGGAGCAGCATAGTCCAATTTCAGCAGAAGAGGACCTAAACGTAACTCAGAGAAAGGAAATGCAACGACAAAACCCATATAGAGAGATGAGGGGAGTAAGAACAAACAACAGGAGGAAGAGAAGGCAAACAGGAAGAGCAAGCAACAAGAGAAAGAGAAAGCAAACAGAGAAAGTGGATTGCCATCAATCCCAAACGGGGAGACTGTTGGAAATATTGTCATTGATGGCAAAGGAGGCAACGCTCAAGCAAAGGAGGCAGCACTGAAGCAAAGAGGCAGCAAAGAAGCAAATGAAGGCAGAGGAAACGAATATAATAGAGGCAGAATCGTTATCTCAGCAATAGAGGCAGAGGTAGAGCGATAGGAGTAGCAGAGGCAGAGGCAGAAGCAGAGCCGTTATAAAATTCCAGGAATCGCACTCTCCAACCGGCGCAGCAAAGGCAGAGACAGAGTCAGAGACAGAGGCAGAGAGCTGTTATAAAATTCCGGGAATTGCAGTCTCCAACCGGCATTATACATATAACTTATACAAACATTATTCCGGGAATTGCTTCACTCCAGCGGCAAAATATATATATAAACATATATATCAGTTCTATGCAAGCGGAGCACATATAACATATACAAACATAATTCCAGGAATCGCTTCACTCCAGCGGCAAAATATATATATATATATAAACATATATATCAGTTATATACAAGCAGAGCGCTTTATATCTATATAATCAAAGGTTCTATCGTGACGAAATGGCTTATAAGGTGGGACCCCTCACCCAATTGCAATCGGAGATCACAAGAGCAGCGTAATATGTAACCCACAGGAAATTGCGATTGCGATGAGAATCCGGACCCGATGGGTCTATAAACCACAATTGATAAATCTCAAAACTTAAATAAACAGAGAATTTGCGAATACAATGAAGCCCAGACAATATAACCAAAGGTCCAAGGTATATATATGGAGCGCACAAAACGAAGTTTTATATGGTGGGACCCCTTCCCAATTGCATCGGAGGTAAACAAAGTAGAGGGTCTTGCAACTCAAAGTTGCGATTGCGATCAATCACAATCAGAAATCGCAAGGGGATCAGAACGTGCAAACAAAGAGTTGCGATTGCGATTCAAAGGCCGGACCCGATGGGTTTATAAGCCAAGATTGATATATGTTTGAAGTTTCGCCATAACGGAGAATAATCGCAATCGGAAGAGGCTGAGGAGTGATTCATCGCATCAGAAAGATCAGTGAGTGAGCCCAAAAGGAGTTCTTATTTGTTTAAAGAGTTTTTATTATATAATGCCGAGAATTGATTTAAGTCATTTTAAAAGGAAGGTTGTATGTATGCCGAGTGTTAAAATTACTTATATATATATAAAAGGGCGCTATTATATATATATATATATATATATATATATATATATATAACGCTGTTACGATAAGCCGTGTGGTCTGTAGACCCACGGGCCTCAGCTTAACGGGAGGGCGATTCTTAATATACAATGAATGTGATATATGTCCGTTCCGCTTGCGGAAAGTTCCACATCAACAAGACACTTGCTGCAAGTCAGCAGTCACGTATTTTTCTGAGAGGCACTGATATAAAAGCATTGTTTCACGTATGCAGCAAATACACCACAGCAGAGGACAAAAAACCATACAGTCACAGAAAAGACAAATGCGCAACAAACCAAGAGACAAAATAAGTGAGCTGGAATTCACATTATAATTCGAATGTAAATGGTTTAATTGTTTTTATTGTTTGTGATGCATTGGCAAGTCTCTGAGAGAAAACAAACTCCCACTGTAATGTTCAAATTGACACCTACGGTTAGTTACGGATAGTGATAAAAGGAGTGAGGAAGGCAAAGAGACATGACTTTCCATTCGAATTCAGCGAGTCTGATCATGTGAGGAAATCTATAAATAATATCATCTTGATGTGCGAGATGTAGTTTTTTTTTTAGAGCAAGGGAGAAGCATATATAGAAGATACGAATATAGAGGGCGGAAGAAGATTAAAGCTGGGAACGAGAGGCGATATCTGAGGTAAATCAGCAAACATTAAGTTTGATAAATTGAGGAAGTTGGAGCTTCCCTATCAAGTTGCAGCTTGATAGCTGTCAGTTGTAGCTGACTGAGGTTGGAGCCTCCTGTAGGTTGGTGCCTGCAGAAAATTAATGGGAGTTGGAGCTTCCTTGCAAGTTGTAGCTTGTAGAATTGAGGTAGGATCCTACTGTAGGTTGGTGCTTGCAGAAAAATAGTGGTGAGAGGGAGTTGGATCTTGCCTTTGCATCACAATAATAATAAGATGTGTTTTTCTCCCTTTATGGGTTTCCACTTATATCTGGTGTCTCTGTGCATGATATTTATGTATTGATCTGATATGTATCATTTGCTTGATACCTGCTGCTCTCATATTAAGTCTACTTCTTTATTAAAATAATACTTTCTAATTACATTCTAAAATTACTCTCACATCAAATTGAGTTTGAAATGAAGGTGTAGATAAGTTTAATGAAAAGTTTTAAAAGATCAAGAATGTCTTAAACTGATTCACCCCCCCCTCTCAGTTTAATTAGAGGTTCATCAGATAGTACTGAGTACTTGTGAGGAGTATTGTGCTATGTATTGTTACATGTTCTCTATCATTATAATATACAGATATTTGGGGGTTTTCTGCTATTTCTTTCCCCATTACATACTGCGTTGATATGTGTGCTTGATTATGTTTTAATGTGCACATGCGACTACTTCTATTTCTGCAAATTGATGATCAATTGTAGAAGCGGTTATGTATTATGCATGAAGCTTAAATAGTGTGTAATTAGGATAATCTCGGTGAAGAATTCAGCTATTATTCAAATTTCTATATGGATGACAGATCTACCAAAGGATCCCGCGACTTCAAAGAAACATAAACCAGCCAGTCAAGGAAATGCAGGAGCAACATCATCAATTAACATTCAACAAATAGATTTGGATTTATATTCATGTTATTTTCCTATTTTAAAGAGAATGTAAATGTAATAGGACATTTTTGATAAAATGTAATAGATAGTTGACAAAGTCTTAAGTAGTTGAAGCAGTTAGCATTAGTTCCAATAGTTACAAACTTTTTTCTATTTTATTTAAAGAGATAAACAAGAGAGAGAAGGGTTCTGAGATTTGGACCTTCAGAATGCAATTTTTGTACTAAGTTTTCAAATGATTAATGAATGAAAAACAAGTTTCTGGCATTTTTTGATATTGATGTGTCTTCTTTTTTACATTGTTTTCTTTCTGTCGTTGAATAAAATGAAGTAATGAAGTTGCAAGTCTCTTTTTAATTGTGTGAATAAGAGTTAAAATCCTTAACAGGCGCTCCTTCATTTTAACTGTTCCTTTCCTTATAGTTCTTCTAAAGTTTGAGGTGATATATTTTGTACATCAAAATATCAGTTTGGTATTTTTCTTTCTCGTTCTTCTGATCATTCCATTCTATATCAACGGATAATAACATTGTGGGACATTCATTATATTTGATCTTTGAGGGTTTAATGATAAACATATGAAGCTGATTAAACAAATACCAATATTTCTGTGACATATTTATATAAATGTATTAAGCACGGATTCCTTACTATAGCCAAGGGATTGTCTCTTAAGGTACAAAAAATTTTGGCGTTGTTGCCAGGGACGAAGAAGCGAAGTTATTTCCCTAGGTTTTATTCATATTTCCTCTAGTTGTTCAGAGAGGAGGAACTATCAGGTTGTATCTTTATTTCACAATTATGGTGTATAAAAGGGAACATGCTAAGTCAGATAAATCTCAACAGAAAGCTCCTATTCTATCAGATCCTTAAAAGATAGTTTCTAAAAAAATCTAGAAATCAAGAACGCTTTCTACACTTGATGCTACATTGCCTGCACCAGGAAAAAGTTCCCATAACCTTTCATCCAAGGATATTTCCCAGAAACTCATTTTCTCAGAACAAGAATCCTTTTCCCCACCTATTCATTTCCAAGAACTAAAGTTAGAAGAACAATTTTTTGAGTCTGTCTCATTCACATTTATAGAAGCTCAACCTAGTACAATTTTTAGTTCTTCTGCTATTGTTCATCAACCCCTTCCCATATCAGTTGTTTCACCCCATTCATTCACATTTACAACTTGTATAAAAACCCCACCTACTCAAGGAGCAGTTAATAAAGTCATAAACATGCAACCATTGTCCCTAATTTCTTGAGGAATAAATACGGACCATTAAATCTTCCACAACCTATGAATGAAATGCCTCAGGAATACCTTAAATTGCTTCCTAGATTTACTAGTGAAGATGAAATAAGTGAAGAACAACACTTGCCTTTGTTTTTCACTTTTTCTAAAAATTTAAATGTTGAACATATTGATGTAGTAATGAGACTTTTTTTACAGTCTCTAAATGGAGAGGCAATAAAATGGTTTAAAGGATTTCCGAATGCCTCAATTAATAAGTGGGATGAATTAGAAATACAATTTACTCAAAGATGCGGTGAAAAGAGAGATCATGGTTATTCATTGACAGAGTTTAATGCTATTAAGAAAAAGTTTGATGAAATCATGAATGATTTTATTAAGAAATTCAAAAAATTGTATAATAGATTGTCTGTGGAAATGAAACCCCCTCTTGTTGGAGCAAGAGTAGTTTTTGCTGGGAATTTTGTATCAGATTTTACTTTCACTTTGAGAGAAACAAGATCTTCTACTCCTGAACAAATCCAAACAAATGCTTTAGAGATTGAAGTAAACATGAATGCTATTGGAAAAACACAATAAAAGTATTCAATTCAAGATAAAGGTAAGGCCAAAGAAGATTCATCACAGGATCAAAGAATTGATGAAATGAAAAACGTTATCAAGAATTTATCAAATAAATTAGTAAAGATGGAATTGGACAGTAAGAAACCTGTACAACAAAATAGAGGATATTTTAATCCACAATTCAAAAAATAGCCCTTGCAGATTCTGCAGAGGGAAAGAAGAGATCAGGATCAAGTTCAAGCACCTTTGTATATAGAAGCAACACCTTCACAGTCTGCTGAGGAAGATGAGAAAGAATTTGAAGATAAAATATTCGATGTTTATATGGAATATGATAAGGAAGGAGAGGAATGTGATTAAGAATTCAAAAAAGCTAATGTGTCATTTGATCATGAAGAAACGGATGACTATTGTAGACAATTCACAGATTTTATGCAAGCAGGGCTGCATAACAAGTATGACTTAAGATCAAAAAAGAGATTAAGAACTCAGGATGATGAAGAAAAAGAGCCAGAGTCAGTTCCTTCTCCAATGGAGAATCCACAACCAAAGAACTCAGTAAAACAATTAGACAAGGGGAAACAACCTATGCCAGTGAGTGGAAACGAAAAACAAGAGGCTAAGGCTTCCCAGAATAAGTCTATTGATTCTAATATTTTGGAGAATATTGTCACTGTACCTGAGCAGAATGCTAATCCTAACAAGAATCAAGAATAAACTAAGAAGATTATTAAACAAAATAAAACTTTCAATCTTTCCAAATAATTAGAAAAGATCAAAATTAAGTACACGTGCTTGAGTTAGCTAAGACACCTGGTTACAAGAAGGAGATTGCAGAATTTATTAATATTTATCAGTCTGATGATATTGGTGATACTGTAAATTTGTAAGAAGAAAAACAAGTGGTCATTTTTGGTCCACATGTTGAAGAGGTAGATTCTTTTGTTCCTCCATTTTATATATTTTTGCTTATTCATGATTTCATTCTTCATAATTGTACGTTAGATTCTGGTGCATCACATAATCTTATGTCATTATCTATGATGAAATAATTAAATTTAAAAATCTCTAAGCCCTATAGAGATCTTTATTCATTTGATTAAAAAATGGTGAAGTGTGTTGGGCTTATCAAAGACATGGTGGTATCCCTAGCCCAAATTCCAGCCAAGAGTATTATGATGGATGTAGTAGTTGTAGATAATCCAGCCAGATTTGGTATGCTTTTGTCCAGATCTTGGGGAGAAAATCTTGGAGTATTTTTAAAGTTTGACTTCACATATTCTATCATTCCCGTGTTTAATGGTGAATAAAGGATGTTAAACAGAGAAACAATATTTTTAAAGACTACCACAAAGAAAGATGCAGGAAATTCCCTATCTATGGCCAAGACAAGGAAGATCTCTCTTGTTTTACGCTGCATGAAGATGAAAAATTTGTTGAAGACTCGCAGCTCTCTTTATAAATTGTACATAAAGAGCTGGATTGAAATAAAATTTGGAAGTGTTATTTTGATGGTGCCTATTCTAAGGATGGCACAGGAGCTATATTTTTACTGATTTCTCCAGAAAGTAATCTTTTTCCTTTTCCATTTAAGCTTGAATTTGAATCGAAAAATAATGTAACTGAGTATGAGGCATTAATCTTGTGCCTCCAAAATACTAAACAAATGGGAATTCAATGTATTTCCATTTTTGGTGACTCTGAATTGATTATAAGACAGATTAAAAATGTGTGTCAAACCAAGCATCCAAGGTTGAGATCATATAGGAATGAGGTCTGTGATCTTATTGAGAATTATTTTGAAGCTTTGAACCTTCAATTAATTCCAAGAGAATAAAACATAATGGAAGATTCACTGGCAGTTGCAGCCAGTACATTCAAGCCACCAATCAATCCTAAGTTGAGGTATGATATTGAGTTGAGTCATAGAACCTCAATCCCTAATAATGTTAAACACTAGTAAGTTTTCGAAGATGATGAGCAGATAAATCATTTTCTAACAATGATTGGAAACTTTTAAGATAGTGAAATAGATCAGGAAAGTGAGCAGGCTGATCAGAATGAGGATTTGACAAATCTTAAGAAATCAATAGTTGATCAGAATATAATACAATTGAAAGGCATTGTATTACCCACAGGTTTGGTTCCTCTTGAAAGGTTGTTTGACGCAAATGATGTAGCACTGGATAAAAAGAAGGTATCTCAAGAAGGTGAGATGGAGGACTGTAATCTAGGAACTCAGTAGGAGCCTAATGTTGTTAAGATATTCAAAGGAGTCCTAAAGGATTATAAAGAAAGTTATGTTGATTTTTTCAAAAAGTATATGGATGTATTTGCATGGTCCTATGATGATTTGAAAACATATGATTTAGATATTATTCAGCATAAAATACCATTAAAATATGGGATCAAGCCTCACAAGAAGAAACTCAGGCAGATTAAACCATTTTTCCTCGGCCCAATTAAAAAAGAGGTGAAGAAATTGTTGCAAGCAAAAATCATAGCCCCCCTTAGATATTCAGATTTGATTTCTAATCTCGTTCCTATGAGGAAAAAGAATGGAGAGATAAGGCTATGTGTTGATTTCAAGAATTTGAACAGAGCTTCTCTAAAAAACAATTATCCTTTGCCAAAGACAGATTATGTTTTAGAAAAAGTAAGAAGAGCTTATAGATTATCTATGGTTGATGGTTTCTCAGGGTACAACCAAGTAGCTGTTGAAAAGGAAGATCAGAAGAAAACAACTTTTACCACACCTTGGGTAATGTTTATGTATGCCAAGATGCCATTCGGTCTCATGAACGCAGGGGCTACTTTCCAAAGCGAAATGGACATAGCATTTGTGGGTGACAAATTTGTAGTCATATATTTGGATGATGTGACTATTTTTTCAAGTTTTGGTGATGAGCACTTGGAGCATTTGCAAAAGGCTTTTCTGAAATGCAGGAAGTTTGGGTTATCATTGAATCCTAAGAAATCTCTATTTTCTTTGGAAAAAGGTAAATTATTGGGACATGTAGTTTCTAATCAGGGGGTGAAAATTGATCCAGCAAGAGTTGAAGCTATACAGACAATTCCATTGCTTAGAAGTAAGAAATATATCTATATATTTCAAGGAAAATTATTTTTTTGAGAATATTTGTCCCAAATTATGCTGAGATTGTCAGAAACATAACAGATATGCTGAAGAAAAATGCTGAAGTAAAATGGGACAAAGATGCAAGAGGTTACTTTGCCAGGATCAAAGAAGCTCTTCAAGAAGCTCGTGTTTTAATTAGTCCAGATTATCAAAAGCCTTTCCAAATTTTTTCATTTGCATCACCTTATACCATTGTTGATGTCTTGCTACAGATGAATGAAGAGGGAAAAGAGAAACCTGTGGCATTTTTCAGTAAAGTTCTCAGAGATGCAGAACTCAAATACAATATCCAGGAGAAACAGATGTATGCATTAGTTAAAGCATTGAAAGTCTTCATAACTTGTGTGCTGTAGTCTCAAATAGCTGCATATGTACCTAACTCAGCTGTAAAAGATGTATTAGTTCAAATAAACATTGAAGGAAAAAGAGGAAAGTGGATTACTAAAATCCACGAGTACGACTTAGACATTAAACCTACTAAATTGTTAAAAGGATAGGGCTTGGAAAAGCTGCTAACATAATCTAATTTTCAAGCTATGGGAATTAATTTTCTTGCACCCTTGGATGAATTTGTTGATGAAATGAGTCAAAGTAGCACAAAGTCAACAATTAAATACAAGTTTCTCTGCTCTGACTGGTATAAGGATATTATTCACTACCTGTGTTTTTTCTCTTGTCCATTCTCAATAAACAAAACAAAGTATAGAGCTCTTAAACTAAAAACTCAGCCTTATGTTATAATTGATGCTAAACTGTATTGGAAAGATCTTACTGGCATTTTGTTGTTATGTTTGACAGAAGGGGAATAAATGGAAGTTATTAAAGAATACCATGAAATTTGTGTGGGGGCCATTATAGCTGGAAGGTTACTACTCATAAAATCTTCAAATTAGGTTTTTACTAGCCTTCCCTATTTTCTGATGTATACAGATTGGTTAGAAGTTGCCATAAATGTCAATTGTTTGTAGAGAAGAAAATGTTAACTCCTCTACCTCTTCTCCCTATATTTGTTGAAGAACCCTTTAGACAATTGGGGATTAGATTTTATTGGAGAAATAAATCCACCATCAAATGGGTAGTTTAAGTGGATTCTGACTGCCACTGATTATTTTACAATGTGGGTGGAAGCAATACCTACTAGAAAAGCAAATGATTTGGTAGTAATGAATTTTATGGAAGAAAACACCTTCAGCATATTTGGGTGTCTAGTCAAGATTGTAACAAACAATGCTCAGGTATTAAATTCAGTCAGATTCATTAATTTTTGTCAAACATATAATGTCATTTTGTCTCATTCTACAACATATCATCCTTAAGGGAATGGGTTAGTTGAATCTTCCAACAAGACATTGGTTAAGATTTTGAAGAAAAAAATTAAATGAAAATTAGAAAAATTGGGATTCAAAGTTGATATTTTCTCTCTCGGCAGTAAGAATGACTACTATAATATCTACTGGTAAGTCCCCTTATGAATTGGTATATGGTACTCAAGCTTTGTTTCCTACTCAACTAGCTAGACCAGTAATTTCTTTTCTTCGAGAAGAAGAAGAAGAACCTAATGCATTGATAAGAAGGTTGAATAAGGTGATAGAATTGAGTGAGAGCAGGAATAAAGTCAGATAAAACTTGGTCACCTATCAAGAAAAGATGAAGTCCATTTTTGATAGAAAATCAAAGGAGATTCTTTTTCAAACTAGATATTTGGTATTAAGATGGGATACCAGAAGAAAATAAAAGTCAAAGCATGCTAAGTTTGATACACTTTGGTATATTCCATATAGGATTGTTGAAGCTAGATCAAATAACAAATTTGTAATATCCCAAAATAGGGATTTTCTACAACAAATAGAATATCTAAAGATATTACAAAGTTGTGGCTTCAAAAAATCATGGACATAACAATGTATATCATCTCATAAAATGTACAAGGAACATTTAACTAGCAAATGAATGATAAGTAGCAAAGATATGCCTCACTATTCTCTCCCAAAGTGAAGAAATGCAACATTCTAGACCATGAAAACATCATTTTTAGAGAATAATGAAATAACTATGGGAAATTGGACTTTTATCCCATGTTTTATACATTATACATCTCCCATACCAAATTTGAGCTTAAAAAAATCATTCTAGCTAAGTTAAACAAATCTCCTCAGCTAGAGATAGCTCAAAAACACCCCAATCCCATGACTTTCAACTGCAGAATTTCTGAAGACTATGAGAGCATAATTCCCATGAGTTTTTCTATAGAAAATTATGAAATAATACTAATAATAATTTTATATTAATCATGTAGCAAATAAATGGATGTTTAACCTCTTTTACAACAGAAACAAGACACCCGACAAGGGTTTGCAGAATTACACATGTATGAAAAGTAGTACTGTAGAAAATAACGTAGTATAATACAACTCTGTATTAAAAATGACTAAATACAACATAATATAGCTGATAAATACAGAAATTGGCCCAAGGCCCCCCTTATTATATCTGCTGGAGGGAAATAAACACCTCCTCCTCAAACACTAGCACAAAATCCAGGGGTCCAACCTTGCTATTGCTGCACCTGCATAAAAGATGCAGATTCTGAAGGGAGATATAGTGTAGATGTATATGGATGGTTGGAAATAAGCCAAATTATGGAATTAAAGCTCTGATCCTTCCCTTTAGATCCCTTAAGCAAGCTAATCCAAAGAGAGGATGGAATTCCCACTCGAGAATTGCTTGCACTAAATAGTGCTGCAACCACAGCTAAATAAATGAAGCATCCAAGTAGTCAAAATACCAAAGATATATGATTACTGAATGATATCCTTGATGCTATGCCCTCCTTTTTATCTTTGGTGAGCCTCCTCACCGCGGACCCCACACATTGTTGAGGTGTCTTCCTAGTGAAGATTCCTCCTCCAAAACCGTGTTGTCCTTATTGGCTTCCCTCCCTTTGTAGCAGCGTTGTTGACTTGGTCAACCGGGACTAATCCACCCGCAATTTCTCCTTTCAAACTAAGGGGTCGTCAATCCAGTTCTCATATGTGTGTCTAGGTTAATCCTTGTTCACATTGAGCTAGTTTACTTGGGTGATTTCTTCCTCCTCAAGAATGCATGTTGACTTAGTCAAACTTGACTATGTCCACATCTATTTTTCCCTTGTTCACACCTGAAAGTATAAAATCCAG
Source organism: Pinus albicaulis (assembly GCA_034641835.2). Lineage (NCBI taxonomy): Eukaryota > Viridiplantae > Streptophyta > Pinopsida > Pinales > Pinaceae > Pinus > Pinus albicaulis. The sequence continues at coordinate 831,143,901 of CM076576.1, forward strand.
TTCCTAAGGTGATCCCATTCCTTATTAAGGTGGAAATTATTCATATTTTTATTGTTCATGGGCCTCCTTACCCATTTATTCCTCTCCTAGGTGAAAGCAGCAAAATCTAGTATTCCAAATCGCTTGCATGAAAATTTTGGAATATTATAGTCCTCCCCTCCCAAATTTTTCTTGTCCTCAAGAAACTGCAAGGATAGTACTAAAGAGCATCCTATTCTCCCCTGTATCAACCTCATAAGATGAAATCTTCCAAAGATCAAGGCGCTGCATCATCAATATATCTCCAAGTTGCCCCTCCTAAGAAAACTAGCTAGCTTTTGGTGTACATCCCAAATAGCTATCATTATGTGACAGTAAGATATCAATGGAGGAAAAAATGGGTCATCTAAAGGCCTTATTGAGGCATGTGGTCTGATATATATTAGGATCTACCATCCCCATGTGAATCTTCCATCCCTAAGCTATCATCCATACAAAATGAGTTGCCTCCCAACATGGAAACTCCTAAAAATCCTCCTCCACCTTGAGCTCCTGCAAAGAAGGTGGGCTGAAATTTTGAACATGGTAGGCAATGTGGCCTACCCCATGCTATCCGCCTCTCCACTTAATATAATTTTAGATAGTTTGTTGATCTTGGGCTGCAATAATGTTTCCCTCAAATGGCAAGAAGGAAACTAGACCTCCAAAGATCCATTTCCCAACGTTGTGAATCAAGCTGGCCCAAACCATCTCATACATGATGGATAATAAATCACCACCATATGGAATCTCATCCATATCATGGCCCTCTTCATAAATAAATAAATATTTTGTTGTAGAGGCCATGTCTCTTCCCATGCTCCCCTTAGAACATGTAATGTAGAAAGTGTGGGGATGCTCATCCCCCAAGAACACATCCACCCAATGTGTTCCTCCCCCAATCATGCTCCCCATAAAGACAAGAGTAAAATCAGAAAATGGGCTCATGATCAGTATCGAAATGAAAGAAATACTGAAGGTTTCATGTGGTGTTGGAAGGTACCAATAGTCTCCCAAGTGGTCATGGCGCAGTCTTCTCCACTGCAACTTCAAAAAATAGCCTGGCAAGTTGTTCTTTGACAAATGGCTTGTTATGTAAGTCATCGCACCCACTATTAAATAGTAGATGACTGAATGTATCAACTAAGCATACAAGGAGTAACCAAATACTTTCCCCAGGTCATATAGTAGATGGTTGTCTCCATCACAATGGCTGGCCAGAAATGGTCCATGGAGCCTAAAGAAAAACTTGCCCCTTTGTAGGGCAATGAACTGCAAGGAAATGTTAAGAGCATGTAAATATTGTGTGGAACAATCAGTGAATGCAAAACAGAATTATTTACATGCAATGAAAGTAAGATGGTGACAGGATCCACAAATGAGCCTTCCATAGTGGTATGACATGCCCCTATGAAGAGGAATAAACCTTGTGCTGCATGAAGATCCCCCTCCTCATGCTTGGAAGTCCAAGTCAAGAAGAACATACTATAGAAATTGATGAATCCATCCACTACTTTATCAGTCTCACCTCCTCCATGTCCACCAAGTGCATCAAATGTGAAGTGATCCTGGGAACACTCCATCAACAAGTTCCTACTCCAAAGTGATAGCATTGTTGGCCTAGGAAAATAGGCTCTTGCCATCTCATAAATCCATTCTTTGACATGTTCAATTTCAAAGACTCCTCCCATGATGTTGCCATCCCCTCCTACTACAACATCATGAAAAATGTGAGAGAAAATCTGCCCTTGCTCTCTCTCAATCATCAAAACCAACAAGTGTCTTTGTTGCCTCATCATACCTCTATCATACAAATCATGAGGTGAAAATATGTTTATTGATGTGAAGAGGATCTAATCAACATCATACATCCAACCCCTATGCTGCCATATGATGTTGGTGTCCTGCCAAGTGTCTTCCATCCCCATACCCTTCAGAAAAGGATATGCCTCATGATGGCCAAACTCTCTTAAGAGTAGCCAACATAGCTTTGCCTCTTGCTGTCCTGTGTCATAAATCTGCAAGTGGCTCACCAGCCTCTTGCTCTCCACCCACATCCACTCAACCCAATGTGGATGCCTTCTATCAATTTTCACCTTGGCATTCTTCCAATGTGAGCTATCATGCTTCACAACCAGCTCCTCTTCTTTTCATGTTATGAAGTGCTGGAATGCATTTTCTTGCATATCCCTTAGTGAAGATTTCATGTCCATCCCCATCTTGAATCCATCAAGATCTAAATGTGATAAAGGCAAAGCCTCCACACTACTATTGTTTGGTAGCGCTGCTAGTCTCTCTAATGATATAGTTTCTTTCTATACTCTATCTCATGTCTCTGATTCTACATAAATTTGTTTGGGGTCAAGTTCACTCCATCCTTCAAGAAATCACACCCCACCCTTGCATGTGTTGTGCAGCCCATCAGTGGCACATTAGGATGATGTATCACCCCCTCCTTGATCAAACCAAGGTTGTACAGTGTAGTGCAATCATGTTGTCCCAAATGAGCAGTGTGCAATGGTATACAATTCTCCATATGATTTGCTGAAATAATAGGAGATGGAAATTTAGACATACCTTGATGAACTTTAGAAGTATCTCAAATGGCTGTAAGGGCTTGTCCCCCCAATAGGTTGGCTCCTCCAACTGAAGATGATGAGGGCTGCTCCCCCATAATTGTGACAGTGCTAGTACAAGTATCCTCAAATGGAGAAGAGGACTCCTCCTTATGTGTATAAACCTCCTGAAATATGTAAGAGCGAATTCTCATCATCCCTTGATACTAATCCTCCTCCTCTTCTTCCATGTATAAGAATGTCTCATCCTCAATGAGAGATCCTTGACCTCAATCATCCCTTGAAGAAAAGGACTCCATTTCTTCACAAATAGAAAAAGGCTCTTCAGGAAATGGGGATCTTTCCCTTGGAAGCCTATCATGCATGTTTTTATCCCCTCTAAGAATACGGAGTGGATTTGGTTCAATAGGTCTCTCCAACTCATGCAAAGTGTTTGAGTTTTTGTTTTTAACAAATGATGGTTCACAATGTTCTTGATAAAATCTCCTCACAAATCCTTTAGTGAACTCAACATAAATTTCTACATTTGCATGAAAAAATGAAGTAGAATCACTGAACCAAAATTCATGGGCCATACCTTTGAGGTGTAGCATTGCTACTCTAATGGCCTCCTTCTCTGAAACTTGGTGTAGCTGAAAATAGGAATCTAGCTCCTCTATCCAAGCTTTTGTTGTGCACTTTGCTGATCCATAAAAGTGAGATAAGAAGATTCTACCTCTCTTAATTTTCTTGTGGTTGCTGGATCTCGCCTCCTTGAGTTTGCAAAACCCTTGGAAGTCTAAGTGCTCTTTGAATCTCCATGATCGAGATTCTGTAATGTTCCAAATTTTTCTTCAATAAATTGGAACATTAATTTTTTCCTAAATTCATTTAGGAGATGAATAATTGGGTAAGGAGGCCCAATGACAATAAAAGCATAAATAAAATCCCTCTAGTATGAAAAGGGATCAGCCATGGAACTATATTTCACACCGTCACGTGTGAAAGGAGATATTTGCAAAGAGGTTTAACCAAGACAACTAGTGCAGGGTATGAGGTGGAAAGCACTACATGGGACAGCGCAGAGATAGAGGAGGGAAGCTTCTAGAGGAAGAGAAACCCTAATTCAAAGTAGGGACCATGGGGAGCCTTCATTTGCTATATATGGAGAGGAGGAGAGCCGTTGTTATTCATGCATATGTTTATGATTTCATGTCTATTCATACATTGAGCATTCGTTGCTGCTTAGCAAGAATTGTCAGGAAACTCCTGTTTAGGATTTCCTCACCTTCTTGAGAGGCCTGTTGAAGGTTGGTTCTTCATTCTCCACATTTCTTGGCTCAAGGCCAAAGCATCTCCTCCAGGACATCGTTATTGCTACAACAGCATAATACTGTGTTGTAGGGTGTTTTAGTGGAGACTTCACAACACCTCTTCCATTGCTTGATTTTCAAAGGGAGAGTCTTCCTTGCCTTTGTAGGATCAGTTTGGAAGCCTTGGAGCTTATTTTAAGATCTTGGCATCAGGCCAATTCATATTCTTTCCCCTACTGCCCAGTTTGCTCCAGTAACTGCGTTATTTTCATAGTGTATTTGCTGCGGGGTTTTGCAGATTGATTGGAGGGTGAGATCTCAAGTGTAAGGATCAGCCTTCCACTTTGGAGATCCATTGGAGAGGGTTTAATTCAGATTGTTAATCATCTTTAGCCTTCTTCATTGAGTTCCAGATTTGAATTGTAGTAGCTGCCCAACAACTCCAACATTTTTTCCATTTTGTATATTTCAGCCAATCCTTTGGAGGATTGATGTATTTTTGCTTCTAAGGGTTAGAGCATTTCTCCCCTAGTGTATTTGAGACATGTATTGTCATACCTTTCAGTTATTATGTGATACGGAGAATTCCATCTTATGAACTGTGTCCTCATAGCCAAGGGTTTCATATTTGCAGTTGTATTTCTTCATTTCATGTACTTGTATTGTTGAGGCTTACATTGCCTTTCTTGAGAGGTTTTTTCCTCAAGATATTGTACTCTTTCTGCTTCTATAATATTATTCATTGGATATCTACATCTTCTTGTCTCACAGCTTATTGACTAATGCTGTCTCTTCATGATATGCTCTTGTTTATGTTTGCATATTGCTGTAGCTCACTTTTGAGTGGGATTTCTCCAAGAAGCTCTATAGACAGAGTCTGAAAAGGGCCAGATAGCCTCTGTATCTCACACTTCCTTGAGAAGGTGACACATCCGATAAATTCCCCTTCAGTCAATCTCTGGAATAGATTGCTGATTGTTGACATTCCTGAAAAAGGAACATTATGGTGGTATCAGAGCAACTTTCTTGGCTCATCCTGTGAGTCTTCGCCAAGAAGATCATAATGTTGAAGAAGATGAGTTTATTCTCATCCATTTTCAGATCTAGAGGAGACCTCTCCAAGGAGGTCAAGAAGATTGAAGAAGAAGAAGAGGAAGTACCATCCACTTCCTATTCTCATCAAGAAGAAGACATTGAGCATGGAAGACGCTTAAATCACCAAATTATAAGTGATTACCTTGTTGAGTATAGATCTCAAACTCGAGGCTTCAAGGAGGCTATAGATTTTCCTCATTCCATCCAGCTGAAGGAAGAGAAGAGACCATGTAGCGAAAGAGAAATAAAAGGAAATAGATTTTTGTTGTCTACCTATGATGGGTTATCTACAGCAAAGAATTGGGTGAGAAAGTTGGAGGAATTTTTCTTACTACATCCTGTAGTAGAGAAGGAAGCTGCTGAAATCTTAGTGCTGCACTTGGAGGGTGAAGCCTATGTATGGTGGTTCAGCTACTAGAGCCATGCAAGGGTGAGAAATTTTGTACAGTTCACTCAAAGGTTGATCAAAACCTTTGATAGAGAAGGAACAAAAGAAGAGAAACTCACACCACCATTTGAAGGGCCTTCTGATAACACTGTCACACTCATGGAGGAGCAGCCACATACACCAACAGTTGGGGCAGCCAACACTTTTGAGGAAGGAAATTTTGAAGCCCTGCAAGAAGTTCCAAATGCACATCAAGGTATGGAATAATTTCTACAATATATTGTTGTAGCAACTTCTTTTGAAAATTGTGGAAGTTTACTTTTGGATGACCAAGGGTCAAATCCCATTACTACCATAGAGCAACTTGGTTGCACTACGCTGTGCAACATGAAAAATTTCAAGGACGATACAAACCATCATATTCATGAGCCTTTCTTGGATTACATATCACATTGGAGGTTGGGGTTTTTAGCCTTGAATAATGATGGTAGACATCTTGGAGTAAGAAACCCTTTCTCCCTTCAAGATGACATTTTATCAATGAGCTCCTCTCAGCTCAAAGAGGAACTTCTACTTTCAGATCCAAGACCTCATTGGTTTTGGAAGACTATTGATGAAAGGGAGGTCTCAAGGATAGATCTCATTGGAGGTGCACTTCAACACACCATGGAGTGCAATTTTTTTCTTCCTTTCTCACAAGAACAGATAGAAGATGGAGAACATCTTAGGATGGATAACATCTCTCATGCTTGTGTTGGAAATTCCTTGAGCCATACACATCATGATGGGTGGTTTTTTCCTACCACCTATTTGGTTCTTGATAGGGTCTCATTGATCCTTGAGAAGATTTCATTTCAAAATCCCATGAAGTGCAAAGATAGGAGTATGATTTGGGAGGATGGTAGCCCTCATGGGAGGAGTAAAAAGGTGAAGAGAAGAAGAAATAATCCACAAGTGGTTGAGTGGATGTGGTTGATGAGCAAGGAGCTGGGAGGCTACTTGCAAATTTATGATACCGGGCAGCAGGAGGCTTGGTTGCGCTGGTTACATTTGAAAGAGTTTGGCCATCACTTGGGAAACACTCTTCTTGAGAGTAGGAGGATGGATACTTGCATCATTGAGAAGCATAGAGTATGGATGCATGATGTTGGTGTGAAACTCATATCATTCATTGTGTATTCATCTCATGAGTTCTATGATGGAAGTATGGGGAGGCAGAAAAATGTCTTGTTTCTTTGCTTGTTTCTAGGAGGGCAAGAGCAGATTTTCTCTCACACTTTGTATGATGTTGCAGGAGGAGGATATGGCATTATCTCCTTAATATTTGATGATGGCTTGGAAGCACTTCCAACTTGGGAGGTATTCCACATTTGTTGTAGCATTATTAGAGGAGTCTTTGACAAGGAGCATGTCAAAGAACAGAGCTTTGTATTGACAAGAGCTTATTTGCATGAGGTCACAATGCTGTCACTTTGGAGTAGAGACTTATGGATGAAGTGTGCCCAACAGAAATGTGGTGGATCCATAACCCATAGGTCCCAAGATCACTTCATATTTGTTGCACTTGATAAACAAAGAGGAGCTAATGATGATAGAGACATCTATCACTATGGCATATTCTTCTTAACTTGGGTTTCCAAGCATAAGGAGGATTATCTTCTTGCAGTACATGGTTCATTCTTCTTCATAGAATGCCAAAACACTATGGATGACTCATATATGGACCCATGTAGCATCTTAATTCTAGTATATGGTGAGAATTTTTTTTATACATTCATTGATTTGAATACTCTTAGCATTCTTATGCATTGCATTGCTTCACAAGAGGGCAAGCTTGTCACATTGCTCCATGAGTTTTATTGGGTCAATCTACATGATGAAGGCCGCCATCTCTTTTTTGTCCTTGGGAAAATGTTTTATCATCACATGTATGTTCAGTTGCTGCACTTTAATATGTATCATATGAAGACATGCATGATTAACCATGGAAGAAGAAACATTTTTCCTTGTACTTTCTTCAAGCAGCAACTTGTAAAACTGCATTGTACTTGTCTGGGAAGCTGTTGGTACCTTCTTGCACCACATGAAACCATCAGAATTCTCTCCATTCGTTTGTTGATCATGACTTCATTCATTGATATAGATCAGATTTGTATGAGAAGCATGATTATGAGAGAGGCACATGAGTTGGATGTGTCTTTGAGTGGGAAAAATTCTCACAATTTTTGCACTACATGTTCTAATGGGACCATGGGAGGAGATATGGCCACCATAGCCAATTTTTTGTTCTCTTTTGAGGTGGGCCACAAGATTGATATTCATCCATTTTACAGCCATGGGAAATTTCTTGATCATGTATTATTGTTGTATTCATCCATTTAATATTTATTAGTAGATGTGATGGATCTTGTACATTGCTTGCCATGTAATTTTCTGAAGTTGCAGTGGATGAAACTGTGTTGTGTCCTTGTGAGACATTGTTTGTATCAAGAATTATCATGTATAACTTGCAGAAAACCTCTAATTGGGATACTCTATGATGATATTGTCCTATTCATCATGGATGATATGTTTTGGGCCAGCTTGTTCTTCATTGTCAGAGGAGAACTCTTTGGAGGATTTTTCTTCATTTTTCCATTTGAGGGAAATACTTTTGTAGCCCAGGATCAACACACACTCTACACTTATCATAATTGGAGAGAACGACAGCTTGGGGTAAGCTATGATGCTTACTATGTTCATATTTTCAGCCCACCTTCATTTCCGGAGCTTGAGGTGGAAGGAGATTTTCAGGAGTTGCCTTGTTGGGAGGTGGCTCATTTTGTTTGGATGATTGCTTGGGGATGGAGGATCAACATGGGGGAGATGTTCTTCATTATATTTCAGACTCCATGCCTTGAGTGGAGATTCTTCAGTTCTATCCTTGTAGTTGCTTGGGGACAAGCAACATTTGGGAGGGGAGGACTGTAATGTTCCAAATTTTTCTTCAATAAATTGGAACATTAATTTTTTCCTAAATTGATTTAGGAGATGAATAATTGGGTAAGGAGGCCCAATGACAATAAAAAAATAAATGAAATCCCTCTAGTATGAAAAGGGATCAGCCATGGAACCAGATTTCACACCCTCATGTGTGAAAGGAGATATTTTCAAAGAGGTTTGACCAAGTCAACCAACATAGGGTATGAGGTGGAAAGCACTACATGGGATAGCACAGAGATAGAGGAGGGAAGCTTCTAGAGGAAGAGAAACCCTAATTCAAAGTAGGGCCCATGAAGAGCCTTCATTTTCTATATATGGAGAGGAGGAGAGCCATTGTTATTCATGCATATGTTTATGATTTCATGTTATTCAGACATTGAGCATTCTTTGCTGCTTAGCAAGAATTGCCGAGAAAATCCTGTTTAGGATTTCCTCACCTTCTTGAGAGGCCTCTTGAAGGTTGGTTCTTCATTCTCCACATTTCTTGGCTCAAGGCCAAAGCATCTCCTCCAGGACACCGTTATTGCTGCAGCAGCATAATACTGTGTTGTAGGGTGTTGCAGTGGAGACTTCACAACACCTCTTCCATTTCTTGATTTTCAGAGGGAGAGACTTCCTTGCCTTTGGAGGATCAGTTTGGAAGCCTTGGAGCTGATTTTAAAATCTTGGCATCAGGCCAATTCAGATTTTTTCCCCTACTGCGTAATTTGCTTCAGTAACTGCATTATTTTCATAGTGTATTTGTTGCGGGGTTTTGCAGATTGATTGGAGGGTGAGATATCAAGTGTAAGGATCATCCTTCCACTTTAGAGATCCATTGGAGAGGGTTTACTTCATATTTTTCATCATCTTCAACCTTATTCATTGAGTTCCAAATTTGAGTTGCAACAGCTGCCTAGCAACTCTGGCATTTTTTCCATTTTGTATATTTCAGCCAATCCTTTGGAGGATTGATGTATCTTTTCTTCTAAGGGTTAGATATTTGCTCCCCTAGTGTATTTGAGCCATGTATTTTCATATATTTCAGTTATTATGTGATATGGAACAGTCCCTCTTATAAACTGCATCCTCATAGCCAAGGGTTTCATATTTGCAGCTGTATTTCTTCATTTCATGTACTTGTATTGTTGAGGCTTACATTGCCTTTCTTGAGAGCTTGTTTCCTCAAGATATTGTACTCTTTCTGCTGCTATAACATTATTCAGTGGCTATCTACATCTTCTTGTCTCACAGCTTATTGACTAATGTTTTCTCTTCATGGTATGCTCATGTTTATGTTTGCATATTTCTGTAGCTCACTTTTGAGTGGGATTTCTCCAAGAAGCTCTATAGACAGAGTTTGAAAAGGGCCAGATAGCCTCCGGATCTCACACTTCCTTGAGAAGGTGACACATCCGATAAATGCCCATTCAGTCAATCTATAGAATAGATTGTTGATTGTTGACATTCCTGAAAAAGGAACATTACAGATTGATACTCCTGAAGGTAGTCACTCAAGATCTCCTCCCTTGGTGCACCTTCTTCCTCCATCCTTCTTGCAGTCAATGTGGGCAATAGACTGCGTTGTGGATCTGCATGTGTGGCTGAATGCTCACACCCATCATGTGAATAGCTAGGGCTTGCTTCAAACCCTCTTAGAAATATCCTACATTCCTCTCCTTTCATCTCCTTGATATCTTCTCCAATACCTTCCAGGGTTTGGAAAAGAAGCAGGGAGATCTCCTCTTTCGTCATTCCTCCAAGTAATGGAGTCATGTCTTGGTTTCTTCTGCACAACTTATCTCTCCTATGAGAAGCTTGTCCTCTTCTTCTTATCTTCTGATTGGATCTGAAATCCATATGCTAAGCCAAGATGACAGCTCTGATACCATTGTAATATCCCAAAATAGGGATTTTGTACAACAAATATAATATCTAAAGATATTCCAAATTTGTGGCTTCCGAAAATCATGGACATAAAAATTTATATCAGCTGAAAAAATGTACAAGGAACATTTAACCAGAAAATGAATGATCAGTAGTAGAGATCTGCCTCACCATTCTCTCCCGAAGTGAGGAAATGCAGCTTTCTGGACCATAAAAACATAATTTTAAGAAAATAACGAAAAAAATATGGGAAATGGGACTTGGAGCCCGTGTCTTATACATTATATATATCCCATACAAAAATTTAGCTTAAAAAAATCACTCTAGCTAAGTTAAACAGATCTCCTCAGCTAGAGATAGCTCAAAAACACCACAATCCCATGACTTTCAACTGTAGAATTTTTGAAGACTATGAGCGTAATTCCCATGATTTTTTCTACAAAAAAATATTAAATAATATTGATCATAAGTTTATATTAATCATGTAGAAAATAAATGGAGGTTTAACCTCTTTTGCAGCAAAAACAAGACACCCGACAAGGGTTTCCGGCATTACACATGTATGAAAAGCAGTACTGCAAAAAATAATGCAGTCTATTACAAATCTGTATTAAACATGACTGAATACAACATAAAATAGATGATAAATACAGAAATTGGCCCAAGTCCCTCCTTATTATACCTACCGGAGGGAAATAAACACCTCCTCCTCAAATATTAGCACAAAATCTAGGGGTCCAACCCTGCTGCTGCTGCACATGCATAAAATATGCAGTTTATGAAGGGAATGGAACTGTATATGTATATGGCTGATTTTCCCTAAGCAAAATTATGGAATTGAAGCTCTGATCCTTCCCTTTAGATCCCTTAAGCAAGCTAATCCAAAGAGAGGATGGAATTCCCACTCGGGAATTCCTTGCACTAAATAGTGCTGCAACCACAGCTAAATGGCTGAAGCATCCAAGTAGTCAAAATACCAAAGATATATGATTACTGAATGATCTCCTTGATGCTATGCCCTCCTTTTTATCTTTGGTGAGCCTCCTCACCCCATACCCCTCACATTGTTTAGGTGACTTCATAGTGAAGATTCCTCCTCCAAAACTGCGTTGTCCTTGTTCGCTTCCCTCCCCTTGTAGCAGTGTTGTTGACTTGCTCAAATGGGACTAATCCACCTGCAATGCCTCCTTTCACACTAAGGGGTCTTCAATCCAACTCTCATATGTGTATCTAGGCTGATCCTTTTTCACATTGAGCTAGTTTACTTGGGTGATTTCTTCCTCCTCAAGAATGCATGTTGACTTAGTCAAACTTGAATATGTCCACATCTATTTTGCCCTTGTTCACACGTGAAAGTGTAAAATCTAGCTCCTAAGGTGATCCCCGTCCTTATTAAGGTGGAAATTATTCATATTTTTATTGTCCATGGGGCTCCTTAACAATTTATTCCTCTCCTAGGTGAAAGCAACAAAATCTAATATTCCAAATTGTTTGCATGCAAATTTTGGAATATTACAACATTCATGATGGAAGATATTCATGGAGTAACAGTAGAGCTGCCTGTGAATGGATAGTATCTAAAGCATTACTTTCAGCATTGAAATTTTATGGTTCACCATTGTACCTATTCGGTTTCCTTCATTGTACATTTTTCACGAAACAACATATGACTCCATGCCCAAAGTGATGGCACTAATCGATAGTTCTTAGTGTTTCGTGGCAAAAAAAAACTATCCCCAGGTGGAGCCAAATGTTGTGGATCATTTTCAATATCCTTTATTTTTAATTTTCAAAAATACAAAAAAATAGAAAATTATCAAAATATATAATAAATTATAAGATTTGATGTACTTTAGTATAAAAATATAATATTCGTTACATTAAGTTTAAAGTTTAATACTTTAAACCTTTGTGAAAGCAAGTCCCAACACACAGGATAAATATCAAGCATGTAATGGAGCAGGATCAGATGATTTGATAGACAGGGAATAAAAGTGTCAACCTGCGGGCACTTTCAGTGCGCGGGTTAATGAGGAGGGTGCCTCCGCAATTGACCCTATTGATTGCGGGGCCGATCTAGATCAACGATCGAGATTCATTGCGGGGGCATGAACCAAATGATCGTACGGTACCTTGAGACCTCCCGTAGTGACGTATGCAGCCAACTGGTGACAGATGTGGTGCATGATAGAGTACTTTTAACGGTCTTTTGGCACGTCTCTTCAGCATTTAATTCTTAATCCCATGCCACCTATTTAAGATGGATTCTCATTTTTCTAAGGTTATTTTTGCTAGTTTGAGATTGAAGTTGTGCCTGCGTTGTGTCTTTCTCTGTTTTCTGCCATCCTTTCATTTTTCTTTCATCCCAAGCTAAATTATGGCCAAGTGTCCATCCCATTTAGGTTCTTCTAGCCGCATTCCTCTCATGGATACTGAGAGGGACATTCATGATACTTTCTTTTCACTGGACCACCTTTCATTTTATCAAAAAGTTAGTTTAAATGGAAAAGCTTCTCCAATTTACTTTACCATGATTAAAAATGGTGTATTGTCTGCATGCATTCCAAGAACACACCTTTTTCTTGAACTTGTGTATTGGCTAGTGTCTGTCATGTACCCAAGAAAGTGTTTCGTAATGAATTTTTAGGGAGAAAATGTTCTGAAAGTCTCAGCCCAATTAATATTTCAAGCTTTGTGTTACCCTAAGTCAAATTCATATGTCCAATTCACTAATGATTCATTAATGGCGCATTATGATAGCCTTGTAGGTCAAGAGTTCAACCAATTCATCTTTTTTCTAAAGCTAGATACAAAGCAGTTTGCACTTGATACTAAATAATTCTCTATGGAGGTTTTTGATGTAGAAGTAAGACCTGTGTTGAGGTTCATTTCAAATATTTTGGGAAAAGAAAATGATAGTACAGTAAACACATCATTTTTGGGAATGTTTGCCTTGATGATAAAGACAAGGGTAGTGTTGGACATCCCGTCTTATTAGCAAGAAGCTATAAATTCTTAGCTTATGAGTTTATCACTGACGAGTTCATTCAGGTTTCCCTCTCTTGTTATTTATCTATTTTTATATCAAAATGTAGAATAATTCATGCATATAGGGTTAAATATAATGGATATGAATAAGAAGAGGCAGTCAGTGGTATTATGGAAAAACATAGTAAAGAAAGAACAGAATGAGGAAGGTTTGTTTGAGTTTGCAAGTCATTTTATGTCTGCTGCATATATAATTTTGAATGGAATTTCTCCCCCATGCTTCGTGCCAAAGGGTCAAGAGTTCTTGTAGCTAGGGATAAATTGTAAGTTTGGTGATTGGTATGTTTTTTAAGATTATTCTGAAATTAGACTCTATGGAGCTGGTGTGGAACCTTATAGGCTTCCAGTATTTGTGCCCATGATATTATTTTCTTTGGAATTCATTAGGAAAATTTTAAATGTTGATCAAATCCATTTCGTGCCTATTAAGAAAGGTCATATGTTTAAATTTCCAATGATTGTTGGTCCTTTTATAGTTAATATGAGATATGCAACTGATGAAGTCACTAAGATGTTAGATGAGATGCACTTATTGTTAGAAGAGAAGTGGTCTTATGACCCACATAGTGATTTCTAATAGGAGAATTGAAAATGGGTATTTAGCTGATGTGGAAAATATTGGAAATAAGGGTTTTGCAGGTTCTGTAAGCTCAAATGTACAAACTCCTATCATATCAGAGAAGTAAAATAAGAGAGGTAAAGAAGCAATGGTTGATTCAGAGGATGAAGAGTAGACGACTGAAAAGAGGATGAAGCTCAGTGAGGATTATGTAGATGCTCAACCTGGTTTCTCACTGCAATTAGGAGATGAGAAAAATTTCCCTGCTCCACCAAGAAGGTGTGAAAGCACTCAGGAACAAGTGCCCTTAATCAAATTTTTTTTTTCTCAGATTGCAAAAATAAATCAAAAAATGAAGGCAAGCATGGAGGCTCAAGTTGAGTACCAGATAACCCCAGAGAAAACAAGACTGCTAACTGCAATGGATCTTGAAAAGGATCAGTTTAAGATTAGCCTGTCACATCCCTCTGATATGTCTATTGGTTCATCCAATAATTTTAATATTGTGAATTTAACTGTAGATGTAAATAAAATTCCATTTCTTGACAAAGAGAATCTACATATTCGAACATGTCAACTGATTGTGAATGAATTAACTAAAACCAATGCAATGGCATTCAAGGCTAAAAACATGCTTGGAAAATTTATCAAACAATTGAAATTTGAAAAAGAAAATTCTAGGGCTTTAACAATCCAGAACGAAGAACTCAAAAAGATTATTGTGAAGATTGGGGTAGATCCCAATGACAGGTTTGTTGTATAGAAGCTTCTACAAAGTGATGAATCAAAAATCTCTGTGCTGAAGAAGAAATTGAAATTTCCTACAAGAGAGCACTCCATGGCAGCAGAGGTTGCTGAAGTAGAAAATTAGAAAGAGAAACTTCTTAAGAAACTCTTGCAAAAGGAAAAGAAACCAATAAATTAAAGCAATCTTCTTTATCATTGCAGAATCACATTGAATTTCATACCTGGACATTTTTTTTTCCATCTGGTGATGAAGATGAGTAGCACAAATATCTCAATTGACTACTGAATTGAAGATAGCAAAGGGGAATCGCAAGAAGGCACAAGCTGATTTTGAGACAACAACAAAGATCATACAAGCCAAGGAAGGGGAAGTCAGTAAATATAAAACATATTGTCATACTGTTGATGCTGTGATTAAAATTCTCAAGGAAAAATTGAAGGAAAATATATCCCCAATACAGGCTAAGGATATCATCTGGAATGACATCATTGTAGAAATGAAAGAAATTTGGGGTTTTCTGACTATTCTAAGAGAGTAAAGAAGTATTATCATAGATTTTGAAGAAAAATTCATGGCAGAAAAGAAAAAGAAAATTAACAGGGCCATTTGGGCAAGAAAATTCATTGATTTCATTGATTTCAGAACTGATCAAGAGTTGGGAGAGAATGAAATTAAAGACAGGATTTTATATGCTATGGAAATTAATAAGATGATTGTTAAAAATCATTGCAAGAAGTCTACAGAGAAGAAGTTGATTGAGCTAAAGGAGGCAGTGAGCTAGTTTGATAATTTATTTGACAAAATAGCAAGAGCAGGTTTGCCATCACGTTGGGGTCTTGGAGGTAGTCTTTTATCATGGGATTATTATGAACCCTTATTGGTATTGGAAAAAAGCAAGGTAGAAAATACCCATGAAAAGACTCAGATTCGCAAAGGATCAACGATGATCAATTTTCCTCCAAGACATTTTTAGCTGTTATGGTTAGTGAATAATTTATTTACAGAGAGGCCTTCATTTAACAAAATCACTGCCTTTAGATTGGAATATCACAAGCTGGTTCATTCACTTAAGAAAAAAATTGAGATATGGAAGAAATGCAGAGCTTGGATGAAAAATCTACCAAAGGATCCCTTGACTTCAAAGAAAGATAAACCAACCAGTCAAGGAAATGCAGCAGCAACATCATCAATTCACATTCAACAAATATATTAGGATTTATATTTCATGTTATTTTCCTCTTTTAAAGAGAATGTAATTGTAATAAGACATTTTTGATGACATGTAATAGATAGTTAACGAAGTCTTAAGTAGTTGAAGAAGTTAGGATTAGTTCCAACAGTTACAAACTGCATTCTATTGTATTTAAAGAGATAAACAAGAAAGAGAAGGGATACGAGTTTTGGACCTTTAGACTGCAATTTTTGTACTAGTTTTCAAATGATTAAAGAATGAAAATCAAGTTTCTGGAATTTGTTGATATCGATGTGTCTTCTTGTTTACATTGTGTTCTTTCTATCCTTGAATAAAATGAAGTAATGAAGCTACAGGTCTCTCTTTACTTGTGTGAGTAAGAGTTAAAATCCTTAATAGGTGCTCCTTCAATTTAACTATTCCTTTGCTTATAATTTTTCTGAAGTTTGAGGTGATACAGTATGTACATCAAGATATCAGTTTGGGATTTTTTTGTCATGTTCTTCTGATCATTCCATTCTATATCAATAGATAACAACATTCTGGGACATTCATTATATTTGATCTTTAAGGATTTAATGATAAACATATGAAGGTGATTACAAAAAGACCAATATTTCTGTGACATATTTATATAAATGTCTTAAGCACGGATTCCTTACCATAGCTAAAGGATTGTCTCTTAAGGTACGACAAGCCCCACACGAAGGTACTTCACATTCCCTCATTTTGAAGACCTTGTTATTCTGTCAAGAATGGTGTCTTGTTGTATTTCATCAAGTTGTTCAGGAGAAACGTCCTCAATGGAAGGAATATGAACATTTTATCCTTGATCATCAATCAAAGGAGGCACATACAACCTTAAGTTCTCAACATTAACAACAACATAAATTTGCATGTATGAAGGAAAATCCAATCTAAAGGCATTACGACCAATTTTTTCTAAAATTCTAAATGGACCATATAAAATTGGTTTCAACATTTTACCTTATCCTTAAAGCCTTTCTTTGCTAATGTGAAGCCAAACTTCATCACCGACATGGAAATTGTGATCTACATGATAGTTTTCGTGCCTTGTTTTTCACTTGACTTGGCTCTTTTCCAGTTGTTCTTGAACTGCTTGATGTACCAATTGGATTTGTTCAATGAACCTTTTAGCTTTTTCTATGTCACTATGACCATCAATAACAACATCCTTTCCAAAAATGAAACCCAAAGGGGACTTTGGAAAGTATCCCTAACATGCCTCAAATGGCAATATTTGGGTTGAAGAGTGCTTGGCCCAGTTGTAAACATGATGAATATAGTGCAAATGTTCATCCCACAACTTAGGATGCTTGTTGCAATAACCCCGAAGAAGATCTATCACTGTCCTGTTAACCATCTCTGTTTGACCATCTATTTATGGATGAAATGTTATACTTTTTTTCAATTTGGTGTCCATGAATCCCCATAGGCTTGACTGAAAATTCCGAACCAAGCGAGAATCTCTATCACTAATAATGGATGTGGGTAATCCAAAATGCACCCATACATTCTGAAAGAATAAATGAGCAATTTTTTCAGCTGTAATTTTCTTTTTACATGGCATCAAAATACACATTTTTCTGAACCTATCCACAACTACATAAAGATAATCATGATTCATTTCTTACATAGGAATACCTCCAACAAATTCCAGAGAAACAATGTCCCATGGAGAACGTACTATAAGTGGTGTGTACAATCCTAAATTTGTATTGCTAGGCATACCAACAACAAATAATGAACAGCCTCTAATAAAACACGACACACTTTCAAGCATATCAGGCCATTAACAATACCTTTGTATATGTGCCACTGTCGTACCTACACTGAAATGACCGGAAATAAGAGAAGTATGTGCCTCTCTTATAATGTTAACTTTTTCTCCCTGTGGAATACAAATCTTACAAAGGTGGTACAACAAGTTATCATGCATGTGATATTCTGATTCCTCTACTTGGTTCCCTTGATTCAAAGTTGCATATACATATTGAAAATCATTATCTAGAGCATATTGTTCAACACAGCTATCATGCAAAACAAAATTATGCTTAAGAATAGTAGCAACACTAAAAATAGGGCTAGAAAGCATTCCAACAACTTTATTGGAGATACCTTTCTTATACCTTATCACCAAGTGGAATTGTTGAAGAAAACCCATCCATCGAAAGTGCCTTGATTGATACAACTTTTCTTGTGATTGCAAGTATAGAAATTTTTGATGATCAGTATGAATGATATTTTTCTTACCCATCAAGTAGTGTTTCCACTTTTTCACACTTTGCAACAATGCATACAATTCCTTGTCATATGTAGGATAATTAATCATTGCGCCATTAAAAGTTTCTGAATGAAAACATATGGGCTTACCATGTTGCATGAGGACTACATCCATGGCATAGTCACTAGCATAAGTCTGAATCTCAAATGACTATCCCAAGAAGTCTGGAAGTGAAAGTATTGGAGCTGAACTCATCTTTTCCTTCAATGAATCAAATCAATTTTGATGTTTACCTCATCACTGGTAGACCTGCTTCATAGTTGTCAATGCATGCAAGTTAGAAAAAAAATTCCTCCAATATTGTGATGCACCCAAAAAGCTTCTTGCGTCCATAACTATTTTTGGATTTGGCCAATTTAAAATGATGTCAAACCTGGAGGGATATATTTTCAATTCACCTCCTCCAACAATATGACCCAAATACACTAAAGAAGTATTTCAAAACTCACACTTTGAAATATTTAAAATCAAATTTTCTTTCTTCAAGACATAAAGTACTTTTTTGACATGCATGACATGTTGTTCACGAGATTTACTAAAAATAAATTTGGCATCTAAGTATATTATCACAAAATCATCTAGAAATGGCCTAAACACATCACTAATCACATGTATAAAGGTAGAAGGAGCATTGCAATGACCAAAAGTCATAACTAGCCATTCAGACAAACCTTGTTTTGTTTTGAATGTTGTCTTCCTTATGCCACCTTCAGTGATTCTAATTTGTTGATAGACACTCTTTAAGTCCAACTTAGTAAAATATTTTTCCTCTTTCAATTGATCAAGTAAATCATCAATTCTAGGAAGTGGGTAATGGTTCTTTATCATAATTTTTTTCAATGCACGGAACTCCACACACATGCGCTATGTTCCATCCTTATTTGGAACCAAAACAATAGGTGACCTACATGGTGACGTACTTGGTCTGATGATCCCTTTTTCCAAAAACTCTTTAATTTTATTTTTAATTTATGCAATTTCCATCATGTACATCCTATACATGCCAACATTAGGAATAGGACAATCTTGTTCCAATTATATTTCATGTTGGATTCCACTCTTGGGAGACTAGCCTTCTGGCTTTTGAAATGTCTCATCATATTAGTTAACAACCTCAACCAAATCATATTTCAATTTTGAGTCACAACCTTCAAAATCTTCAATCTCAACGCCACTCTTTTCTTTTACCCTTAAAAGCACAAAATTATTGCTAGAGTTAATGAGTGTCTTCATTAATTTTCTTGACATTTACAAGTGAAAGATTTAGTTTATGTCGATGCGCTCTAACAATGTACTCAATACCATATTTGAAAAAGTGATACCTCTTTTCATGGTGATGAAAAATAGCTTTCCTAGCATACAATGGGGATTCCTAAAACAATTCCGTAAATATCAAGTGGAACTACATCAAGTTAAACTTCATTAAGAAAATTTGCTATAATGGCAAATATATGTATGCATTTACTTGTAACTTGTAAGTTTTCATTCTTTCATAGCCAACCTAATCAATATTTTCTTGGATGATGAAAGGTATCTAAATTTAACTTCTTGACTAAGTCTTCAGAAATCAAATTTTCTTGTCAACCACTATCAAAGAGTGTATCAATTTTGGTATTCTTTGAAATAACCTGATTATGGAAAAGTTCAATTGCAGTTTTCTCTTCATGAGTATAATTAGGACTACATGAAGAGCTATTTAATTCTATGGCAGTACCTTTCATTCCCATTTTTTGTATATTTGTTTCATCTCCCGAATTGGAGCCTAAGTCATGTTGTATAGTTGCAGATGTGTTTTGCTTCCCTTTTTTGTTAAACTTATTTGGTTTCATATTAGGATAAAGATTCCAACAATGAGCTTCACCATGACCCTCTTTGGAACAATGTTTTCATGTTAATTTTTATCCTTCCTTCTTGATAGATGAATTCTTATTTCCTTTCCCTTTGAACTTACTCCTACCCTTGTCTCCACTTGTGAAGGGCTTCTTGCTACCCTCTTGTGGAATGTTTTTCCCTCTTGCTTCAATATGTATTTCTAGAACATGAACCTCATATAAAATTGTAGGATTAAACATAACGATAGTATGTCTTAAATAACTGTGTAAACCCCCAATATATTTTAACAAAGTGTCTTGTTATTGCAAGTGTACACCTAGTATCAAACACCTTCTTCTGAAATCTTGAGTGTAACTTTGCACACTTTGACACTTTAGTTGTCTAAAATTCTGCCAATCCATAATATCCTTTTGCATATAAGCTAATCGATAAAATTGTCTTCTAAGTATAGCAATAAAATCTATCGAAGAGGTGGATACCTTACCATGATTTTTCATATCCTATTGTGTTTTGGCTTCCCAAAAAATCAAAGAAGCACTTTCCAACCTTAATGAATCCAACTGAATATTTGTTTCGTCATATTTGAAGTTTTGAATCCTGAAATAAACTTCAAGTTGACGGACCCAATTTCCAAGTCTTTCAACATTCACTTCACCATTATAAATAGGAATTTCGAATTTGATATCAAGATTTAATAAAGGATTTATACCATGAACCATTGGGGTATGTGGATGTGTTTGAGTAACAATGGTTGTGGAAGAGGAAGAAGATGAAGGGGAGGATGGAGGTGAAGATGATGGTGGAGAAGAGGTTGGTTTGTCACTTTCCTTTTCCTCCAGAAGAAAGCTTTACTTTTGAAGGCTCAGAGCTTTCATCATGAAATATTGAATTTCTCTCTTCATGGAGAACCTTTACCATTTCAGTCATGCCAAAGAAATATTTTCTGAATGTCTTCTCTTCATCTAGCATATTATCATCTCCTCCTTCATGAGACATACTTTTTGAAGCTTCAACTACAATTTGAGGAAGAATTTGTGTTGGAGATTGTGGAAAACTTTCTCTCATTATCCTTGACCTAACATGAGGAATTGAAACCACAAGATTTCCTTTTCCTTTCTTGAGCTTCAACCTTTTAAGCATGAGAAACACTTGCAAAGAATTAAATCCTCACAGAAGCAACGAAAACCTAGGCTCTGATATGAAAATTGATATGTATGAGATATTAATAGAAATGTGCTTGAGGTATTTTAAATTGAAAGTATTAAAATTAAGTTTTTTTGAGATTTTATGTTAAATTTTTATACACATAAAGCATGAAATTAAACTCTTAGATAGTAGAAATAGCAGAAAAATGCACCATAAAAATAACCACAACACAACAAGTTATGAAGGAGTTCACCCGTCTTGGGCTATGTCTCCTTGGTCCAACAAACAATGGCTTGGACCTATGTCATTATGCTAAAAAATGGAGATTACATTAGTTTACAGTGCTCCAATGGTGCTAAAACATGTTTCATTACCTTCATAACTGTCAAAAGTTCCTGTATAGCCTCCTTCTGCTCCCAAATTGGTCAAAATATGAGGAAGTTATGAGCCTCCCTAGAATTTTTGTTAATCGCTCTACAAATTCCCCAAATTCCAGAATCATCCTACCAATTCGCCCTAAATTGTGCTAATAGAGCGAAAATTTGGCACATTTTCAACACAATTTGTGGGACTGTTAATATGCGTGGCAAGACCTAAAGTCTGAAAAATTAATTAAATATATGGTTGGTCAAAATATTTTTTTAATAAAAAATTCGGTTCCATGCCTCTATGCCCCATGTCCTGAGCAGTAGGTCATATGGTGTATAATGGGGGAGTCAAGGCTAAGCCATGACCCCTTACCCCAACCTTCCACCATAATAAACTTCAAATAAGGTTTCAGTTGTATGCCTAAACAAGGAACATCGTAGCCGAGCCAGCTAAGACTTGGCGCTCTTTGAAGAATGGTCACAGTATCGATACCTCCAGAGGTGTAGTTCAGATTTAAAAAAAAAATTGGCGGCCCCCATGCTGCCGCGTGGTGAAATTTGGTTGGGCCACATGGCAGCATATGGTTGGAAACCATCCAACAAATGGAATTATGCCAAACCAACACCAATCCCCTATGATAGTGGCACGACCGGATTGGTCCAATGAGCCCATTCAACCATGCCCAGTTAGCAAGATCAATCATCTATATAGACTATTGACTGAGCTGCCTGTACAATTTTTCCCAAAAAATTTCTATTTGGGAAAACGAACAGAACTCATTTTCAGGATCATACGATGTCGGATGTCAAAAATACGCTCCTCGGATGAAAATTCTGAGCAAAAACTTGTACTCCTTGCGGAATTATAAAAAAAATGACTATAAAGTTGGCATCATTTGGCCTCTGTGAAAAATAATCCTCTAAGGAATCTTTTAGATTTCCTAGATTTCTGCAAAGATTCTTCACTACTGACTGCATGGAATTCTACTACTCATATGAGGAAACAAACCACACAATCATGTTTCCTATGAAATTCTAGTTCGTTTGAGTATAAAGTTGACACGATTCAGTCACTGTGTAAAATTGTCCCCCGATGAATCTTTTAGATTCCCCAGTGCATTAAAGGTTATTCTTGCAAAAATTCCCTGAGAATCTCTCTCAAAATTTGTGTCAGCATACTTTCTCCCTATTCATGGTTCTAGCAATCGTGGTTCCTCTCCCTTCACGCTCTCATCTCCGTGCATGGTTCCTTTATTCAACCTCTTCTCCCTTTGGCTCTGTCTGGCTCTGGTCACAAATGAATGTCAAGTACACAATCTCGGGTGGAGTTCAAAATGGTTGTTTGTTTAGAATCATGGTTGGGGGGTGGTTTTAAAGCTGTTTTAAAGTGGATGGGTATAAATTTCAAACCCGTGGACCCATCCATTTTTGGCATATGTTGGTTATTATACATCAAAACTTGTTATATTAATAAACTGTGTCATAACGTTATGTTAATTGTTCAATGTTTTCTCGACCATTCCTTCCACGTGACATGGTTTTCCCATAATGGTTATATGCCATGCTTCCAATATCATTCACTTGTTTGTTGGACACATTATGATATGCCCATCCATTATTCGTTCCATCTGGAACTATTTTACAATATCACTCTGTCTATTGACTTAAATATGGCTAATACATAATTTTCCCACCATACTACATTATTTATGACAATAGGTTATAGTTTTTGACTTGAAATAATTTTTTGGACCATATATATATATATATCTATATATATCTATATATATATCTATATATATATATATATATATATATATATATATATATATATATATATATATGGTAGGTGTGTAAATACGTCAGTTAAGTTGGTAATGATATATATTTAATAACCCATATAACCATTTCATCATTTTGTTGGATTTTTTAATATATTATTTTGTTGTTTAATATGTTTATTATATATATATATATATATATATATATATATATATATATATATTTATATTTATATTTATATATATATTATTGTGTAACCAGCTCCAAAAATAGAAGAAAAGAGATATCAACGCCTTAGAAATAAGCCACTTCGAGGGGGCAAGCTCCAATACATTACATAAATGAACAATTCTTGGATGATACAATTTAGAAAACCTCCTTTCTATATATAGGAGTCCATGGGGCCATCATGTAATCCTAGTGAGCCACAATGTAATCCTAGCCGACCTAACAATAATAATTTAAGGGCACAATAATAACAAAATGGGAGTTACAAGGGTACAATAATAACAATAAAGGGGGTTACACTAACAACAATAAGGGACTACACTATTAATATATGGAATTAACATGCCCCTCTCCTTCAAACAAGTGTTGTCCTCAACGCTTGATTATTTCTTGATGCTTCTGTATAAAATTCTCATCCTCCCATGTGGAATCTTCTACAGGAAAGTTCTTCCACTTGCTGAGATACTCTGAAATTGGTCTGTATAAAATTCTCATCCTCCCATGTGGAATATAGGGCTGAGATCTCTGAAATTGATTGTACTTGTCGATTTCTTGTTTTTATGACTGCTTCAGAACTTCTTTCGATGTGATGTTGATATTCTTGTTGTTTCATTAGATTATGCACCAAAGTTAGGTTATCCTTTAAGAGTTGGAGAAATTGTTGTTGATGCTCGATGTCATATTCCACTAATTTATCATCCATATTAGCTATTATTTTATCCTTCAAACCATCCAAATTATCCTCCATTTCTTCTTTTAAACCATCTATGTCATATTCGGTTGCTCTTCGTAAGATCGAAACTTTGTTGCACTTGGTACCATAATTTTGATATCTCATACTGCAATTATTCCACTTCATGCATCATATTATAGATTTCTGAGGGCTTAATGGGTGTTGAATTATTTTTAGGAGGAATTTCAAAACGAAATACTGAAATATATGCTAAATAGGCCCTTGGAATCACTTCAAACTGATTTTTCAAACAAGATTTATGCAATTCGGGAAAAACAATACACACCTTTTACTTGCTTTTGAGGAGCTCGATATTGGAATTGGATTATCTCTGTGATTGTGACTCTTGAATATCTGAAATTATGCAATGAAATAGCCTTCTTAATTCTCTTTTGAATGCCACTGGTCTGACCTGATTTGGATTCTCCAAGCCAAAGTTGTGTCCAATCTCCCACAATGGCCTAATTATGGACTGGTTCAGTAGAGTGAAATTGTACTACTTGCCACGTGTCATTGTTTCGTGTTTTGTGTCTGAAATTGATATCCAAGAAACTAAAGTCCGTTTAATTGTGACCAATTTTTACAGAACTCCAATCCGATGCCCATAGAGAGAGTTATTGAACTTTTCCCACGATCACATCTTTGAGATGAAATTTAGGAGCCTGAAAAAGCACTACCTTCCACAAATCATATCTCCAAAAATATTGCAAAAAAATATCTAAAATGTTTTGAAGAATTTCCTCACGATTTTAGCTTCGCACCATACGAATTTCAGATTCTGAACCTTCGCAAAAAAAAAGTTATAGAGGAAATGCCACGATGACCTGTTTAGGAGCCTGAAAAAAGACCTAACTTCCACATATGATAGCTCCGTAAATATTGCGAACCAAGCCCTGAAATTTTTAGAAAAGCTTCCTCGGGATTTTGGCTTCGCACCCTAAAAATTTCAGCTTCTGAAACTTCGTAGAGAAAAAGTTATAGCGAAAATTCCATGATGACCTGTTTGGAGCAGCGAAACCCTAGAATCCAAAGCTCTGATACCAAATGTTGTGTATTGTTTTTCCCAAATTGCATAAATCTTGTTTGAAAAATCAGTTTGAAGTGATTCCAAGGGCCTATTGAGCATATATTTCAGTATTTCGTTTTGAAATTCCTCTTAGAAATAATTCAACACCCATTAAGGCCTCAGAAATCTATAATATGATGCATGAAGTGGAAGAATTGCAGTATGAGATATCAAAATTACAGTACCAAGTGCAACAAATTTTGATCTTACGAAGAGCAACCGAAGATGACATAGATGGTTTAAAAGAAGAAATGGAGGCTAAGTTGGATGGTTTGAAGGATAAAATAATAGCTAATGTGGATGATAAATTAGTGGAAGATGCAATTGAGCATCAACAACAAGTTCTCCAACTCTCAAAGGATAACCTAACTTTGGTGCAGAATCTAATGAAACAACAGGAATATCAACATCACATCGAAAGAAGTTCTGAAGCAGTCACAAAAACAAGAAATCGACAAGTACGGTCAATTTCTGAGTATCTCAGCAAGTGGAAGAACTTTCCTATAGAATATTCCACATGGGAGGATGAGAACTTTATACAGAAGCATCAAGAAATAATCAAGCATTGAGGACAACACTTGTTTGAAGGAGAGGGGCATGTTAAGTCCCTATATTAATAGTGTAGTCCCTTATTTTTGTTAGTGTAACCCCCTTTATTGTTATTATTGTACCCTTGTAACCCCCATTTTGTTATTATTGTGCCCTTAAATTATTATTGTTAGGTCGGCTAGGATTACATTGTGGCCCACTAGGATTACATGATGGCCCCATGGACTCCTATATATAGAAAGGAGGTTTTGTAAATTGTATCATCCAAGAATTTTTCATTTATGTAATGTATTGGAGGTTTCCCCCTCGAAGTGGCTTATTTCTAAGGTGTTGATATCTCTTTTCTTCTATTTTTGGAGCTGGTTACACAACAATATATATATATATATTTATTCCAAGGAAAAAATAGAACTCTTTATATTCATAAAAATTTAACTATTTACATACATTTAAGCATTTATTGGGAGAGATCCAAGCTCTTCCCAATTTGCGGCCAAAAATGTTCAGCCCTTTCTCATAGCCTTATCCCAGAAAATGGAGTGAATGTTTGGAATCTTCCCTTGATCAAGGGAAAAAAAACAAACTGTTCGTCATCCTAGTGTAGTAACCTCACAAACCAAAAGATTTTTTGTGGGCCTCTTCTTTGGAGGAAAGCGACCCAAAAAATAGAAATATATATCTTGATACATGTAGCATATAAATCTGGGTTCTCAGGCATCCTCTTATGAGTAAAAATAGTCCAAACAGGAACGAAACAAACATTATATAAATTTTTGAAGAGGAGCATCATAGGATCTAATCCTCAACAGAGTTTTGTGGAACATACATATTATATTTTTTAGCAACATAAAGAGTGAAAGTACAAAATTAAATATATAGAGAAAAGAAAACAGATAAACACTCAAGAAAATGGAGGATGGTCCAAATCCACAGAGCCTTCCGGCCCTATTTCTCGTGTCCTCCAGCTGCCCGAATTTTTCTGTAAACCCTCCTTAGAAAGGAGGTTTGCAGTGGCATTTCTTTCCTTATAAATATGACATAAATCAATGTCAGTAAAAAAGTTCTTCAGTAACTAGCATTCTTCAAGGATAGGACATAAAACATAATTTGAACAAAAAAATTCCTTGTTCAACCATTTGATGATGTTGAGTGATTCCCCGAATAACTGAACAGAAGTAATATGCAAGTGTATAAGCTAGCGTAAGAGGAGGTGTAAAGCTGTCATCTCAACATAGTTGTTTTTTCCCTGACCAAGTCTGATAGAGGCTTCCAGTCTTCTTGAATGGTTTAGGTGAATAACAATACTAGAACCACACTGGTTCGTCGGATCTGATGATCTGTCAAAGTAAGCCCAAGGGATATCCCCCCTGATTATCTCATAGGTAATGACGCTTTTCTTTGTTGAATATTATTGTGTTGGGGGAAGGGAATAGATGGCTGCTCTATTATGAGCGATGATGTGGAAAGGGGTATCTTCATTCCTGAAAATAGCATCATTCCTGACAAGCCAAATTCCCAAGGACATAATTAGCGGGATCGGTTTTTGTTTTTTAGTCGGGAAACCATTCCACCAAGACTGTCAGGTCTCCTTAATCGAAGGACCATACCATTTTTGTGTGCAACCAACCAGATTTCGAACCCTTACCCATGTCTTTTGACTGAAGGAACAAGAAAGAAACAGATGGGCCACCGATTCAGAGTCTTGTTTTCATAAGGAGCATATTCCCGACCCCTCCTTCTTCCTTTTTTGTGGATTGTCCCACAAGGGGATATTATTTTGCAACATGCACCAGAAGAAGAGGCAACCTTTTGTAGGGTTGTTCAGCTTCTAGAGGGATTTATGCCACCATTCAACCTCTACCTGACCTTTCTTCCCCATTATATGATAATACCCAGACTTTGGTGAGTACATGCATGAAGGTGAAAAGCCCCATATGAGGGTGTCTGGGTCATCTTGGATTCGTAAATTTTTTCTAAGTAGTTCATTAGTGTATAGCTTCCAAGTTTCTGCCCAAATTGTATAAAGTTGGAGATCGTCCTCATTTTTCCAGCCTTGCACCCAGATGGACGTGGCTTCGGGTTTTTTGGCTTGAGTGAGAAACAAGAGACCTTTGTCCGTGAGGTGAGCTCTGCAAGCCTCTAGAACGGAACAAGTTCCATTGGAACTAACCCAAGGGTCCAACCCCATTCTAATATGCTACCCATTTCCAACCTTATAGACCAAACCTTCCTCGATCAGATCCATCGCTCTCAGTGTGGCCCGCCAAACTGCCAACCCACCTTAGTGGACTTGATAGTGTTCTTGACCCAATCAAAAATTTCTCCAGGGTCGATGTAATTCCTTCTCATTATCATGGACCAAAGCGAGTCCTTGGCTAGAACTGACCATCCCATTTTAGCCACAAGGGCTTGACGAAGGAGGGTAGCTCCTTTATTCCCCATCCTCCCCATTCTTTTGGACAGGGCTATTTTCTCCCAAGCCACCCACGATAGGGAGTGGTCCTCTTTGGATCCTGCCCACAAACAGTTATGACATATTTTCCTAATGCACTCCAATATCACTTGCAACATCCATGAGAGAAGTGCCTAATAGATAGGAATGGCCATTAGAACAGATTTGATGAGTGAGAGTCTCCCCGCTTTGGATAGCCATTTGTAACACCAACACTTAACTCTTTTTTCAATTCTGGTCACCATCCACATATAGTCAGCTATACGATAAGAGTCCAGATTAAGATGGAACCCAAGGTATTAGAGACTTTCAAAAAAATGTCTTAGCACAAAAGGGAGGGAGTCTATGGCGATTCTAGATTCATCCTTCGAAAGTCTTGTATCCACGATTGAATATTTGTGATGATTGATGCTCATTCTGGTGGCTTTTAGAAATAGAACCAGGGAGTCTTTAAAATGGAAGGAGTCCCCGCAACTACCATTGCTGAAGAGAAGGATATCATCTAAAAACAGTAAATGTGTGATAATGAGATTTGTAGCTACCTCCACCGCCCTTATGTCCCCTTTCCTTTTTGCCTCTAAAACTAGTTGGCTTAAGCCTTCAGCTGCCAGCAAGAAGAGAAGGGGGGAGAGGGGACATCCTTGGCGAAGGCCTCTTTCATTTTTGAAAAAGGGGGAAGCAACCCAATTTATTAGAACTGCAAAACTAATGTCAGTGATACATCCCATCACCCATCGGATGAAGTTATAATGAAAGCCCAGATCGGTGAGAAGGAGTCTAATATACATCAAACTTATCTTGTCATAAGCCTTTGAGAGGTAATTTTGATGATCAACCCTTTTCATCTCTATTTATTCATATTGTGAAGGAGTTCTTGAGCCACCATTATGGCTTCATGAATCTATCTCCCTTCCAAGAAACCAAATTGTTCCTTTGAGGTATGATTAGAGAGGATAGGCTTGAGTCTTTCAAAAATGACTTTTGCAATGATTTTATAAATGTAGTTACAGATGGAAATATGCCAAAAATATTCAAAAGAAGCCGAGGAGTCTAGCTTGGGAATGAGGGTGATGAAAGTGGAGTTCAGAGATTCTGGGACTACACCACTTATTCTATATGCTTCAACCACAACAGTCAGATCGTCTCCTAGAGTTTTAAAGGAATGCTGGTAAAATTCCACAGTCCACCCATCCAGGCTAGAATTTTGTCCCTCTGCATGGCCTTTAAGATTCTATCTAGTTCTTCTTTGGTGACCCGATTGGTAAGAAATTATATACGTTCTTCATCTAGATAGTTCGGGAATAGCTGGGCTACCTTGACCACTTGAGCAATAGTAATCTCTCCTAGGGCTTTATATAGTCTTCTAAAATGGTTCGATCCCATTTTGGCAAGCCCATTGAAATATGTGACTACACTGTCCTCCTCTCTCATTTCCCATATTGTATTGGATATTTTCCGACCCTTAGCATAGTGATGGAAGAGCTTGGTTTTTTTGTTCCCAGCAGACAACCAGATTGCCCTACTCTTTAGTCTCCATTCTTCCTCCCTCACTAGCATAATCTTCCTTCGTTTGGCTTCGGGCCCTTTGATCATCTCTCTTTTCTCTAGGGTCTCATAACCATCTTCTTCAGGATCCTCCAATATTTCTAATAACTTCCCAATCCAGGATAAATGAGCTTCCTCATCAACCTTCCGTTTCTTAGCCCAGGCCATGATGGCCTTCTTCATTATTTTAAGGTTATTCAGGAAAAATTCCATGACATTAAGAGGATATTTATGGGATTGAGGGGTCCAGGAGTCTTTGAAAAGGGAGTTGAAAGACTCCTCCTGCAGCCATCCTGAATTAAATTTAAAAGGGGCGCCTAGTTTAGTGGTTCTTCCTCTGAGCTCAAGAAGAATGGGGTGATGATCTGTGTCCCCCCCTTCCCCAATCCATTGTATAAGCATCAGAACACTGCCAATTATATCATCCTTGATCAGAAAGTGGTCCAATATCTTAGCGACCTTTTCTTCCCCCGCTCCCTTGTTTCTCCAAGAATTTTTCACTTTTAAGGGATTAAGGTCCAAGAGCCTAGCTTCACAAATCCAGGAGGAGAAAAATTCCGACAGAGGGTCAGGGCAAGTGTTCATCCCCCAGGATTTAGAAAGGCCAATGGAAAAATTCAAATGCCCACCCAGGATGAGGTTTGGGGCCGAAAAAAAGGATTTGTCCTGAAGAGCAAACCAGAAAACCTCCCTGTCCTGGCAAGGACCATAGATGTTCAGAAAAGTGAATTTTTGTCCCAAATTGGGTGAAAAAAAATCCATAGCTAATACCAGATCCAAACTCCAATAATTTACAAGTTTTATCCTCTTGTTTATAAAACCAATGGCTAGGCCACCAGATCTCCCTTTGGAATCGAGGCCTAGGAAAGTCCAGCTGGGACACAACTTTTCCAAAGAAAGTTGAACATCTTCACCAGCCCCCAGTGTTTCCTATAGCATGATGACATTGGGCTTGTAGAAATCAAACAAAACCTTGAGCGCTAATTTTTTGGGTTTACTAGCCAACCCATGAGAATTATGGGACAGAATAATCATATTTTAACCAGGCCTAGGGTTTGCACTACTCTAAGCACCCCTGTCAGTATTTGTTTTTTTACATTTGCAATATCCAGCTTAGCTTTCACCTGAGACTTTGAAAGGTTAGATTTCCTCCCCTTTTATTTTGGCCCTAGAGGGAGATCACCCGATATGCCCAAGCCCCCGAACACAGCCAAAAGATTGTCCTTGCGATATCGGGGTTGGAGGTTATAAGGGTTACGATAGATACCACGGGAGGGAGCAGAGGGTACTGGGAAGGGCTCATGGATAAGGGGGGACTCAACGGACCCCAACGGTGGGGACTGCTTTGCCCCTCGTGACCCCCCAACTACGCCCGACGAAACATACAGCGCGTGGGGATAATCGTGGAAAGAATATAACACATACCCAACATTCTCCCACTTGTTGTTTTCTTTCCACAGGGGGCCACAGGAGAGCTTAGTCATTGGCCCAATTCTTCAACACCCATTGTTTCTCTACACCAAGAGAACTTCTGAGTGCTCACAGACTTCGTCAATGCATCTGCAACATTCTTCAAAGTGTCCACCTTTACCGGCAACACCCTTTTAGCCTCAACCATATCTCTAACAAAGTGATATTGAACATCAATGTGCTTTGTCTTTGAATGATAAGCAGGGTTCTTAGCCAAGAAAATTGCACTTTGGCTATCACGGTCTATCCTTATAGCTTGTTGTACCAACCCCATACTTGAACACAATCTCTGCAACCAAACTGCTTCCTTGCTTGCATGAGTGGCTGCTATGTATTCTGCTTCTGTAGTTGAAAGAGCCACTACAGATTGTCTTTTACTCATCCAACTGACTGCGCCTCCAAATAGGCTAAACACATACCCACTTGTAGATATTTTTTGGTCCAGATCTCCAGCCCAATCTGCATCAACAAAACCACGAATGTCCAACATTCTTTCCAATCTTGGTCTTCCCTGGTAGCACAAGCCATAATCACTAGTGCCACGTAAATATCTGAAAACCCGCTTCACTACTGTCCAATGCTCCTTCCCTGGGTTTGACATAAACCTGCTCAATACTCCCACTGCATGTGAAATGTCTAGTCTAGTACAGACCATTGCATACATCAGGCTACCCACTGCACTTGCATATGGAACACGGGACATATACTCCTCTTCTTCTTGTGTCTTGGGACACTGTTCAGCAGACAGCTTTACACCTACAGGAATAGGAACATTCACCGGTTTACTATCCTGCATATTGAACCTATGCAATATAGTCTCGACATACTTCCTCTGGTTTAACCAGAGCTTCCTCTTTGCCCGATCTCTCTTAATTTCCATGCCCAAAATATAGTTTGCAGCACCCGGATCCTTCATGTCGAATTTGGAGAACAGTTGGGTCTTCAAATCTTGGATAATTTCTTTGTCATTTCCAATCAACAACATATCATCCACATACAAGACCAAATAAATAACACAGTCACCAATTAATTTAAAATAAACACGGTGATCCTCCTTGCTTCTGGTGAAGCCAAGTCCCCATATATAGGTATCAAATTTTTGATACCACATCCTTGGTGACTGTTTTAACCCATACAGAGACTTCTTCAACC
Source organism: Pinus albicaulis (assembly GCA_034641835.2). Lineage (NCBI taxonomy): Eukaryota > Viridiplantae > Streptophyta > Pinopsida > Pinales > Pinaceae > Pinus > Pinus albicaulis. The sequence goes on from CM076576.1 coordinate 831,176,294, forward strand.
TGCATACCAGTTCTTTCTTACCCTTCACCATAAAGCCTTCGGGTTGCTTCATGTAGATCTCCTCTTCTAGATCCCTGTGAAGAAATGTTGTCTTCACATCCATCTGTTCTATCTCAAAATCAAATGCAGCAGCAACAGATAAAAGTAATCTAATAGAAGTAACCTTGGCAACAGGAGAAAAAATATCACCAAAATCAATTCCCGACACCTGGGAATAACCTTTCGCTACCAATCGAGCTTTGTATTTCTCCACCTTGCCTTCTACATTCGTCTTCTTCTTAAACACCCATTTGCTCCCAATGGGCTTCCTTCCAGCCGGCAACTCCACCAGATCCCATGCATCATTTTTGTGCAAGGATGCCATTTCATCAACCATGGCCTCCTTCCAGAGTTTTCCATCCTCTGAATCTACTGCCTCCCTGAAAGTTCTGGGTTCATCATCGGTTATAGTTAAGGCAAAACCTAAACAGAAAGTAGATGGACTATACCTTTCTGGTTGCCTTCTTTCCCGAACTGATCTTCTCAAAGCTGGAGTTTGTGGCTCTTCATCTTCTGAGTCTTCTTCTGTTGTAGAGTCTGATTCATCCTCCTTTAGCTCAAACTCTATCTTTTCAGATTCCTTTGATAGGACTTCATGTTTAACAACATCTTTCACTTCTCTAAACACCACATCTCGGCTGTACACAACCTTCCTTGTTTCTGGGTTCCAAAGCTTGTAACCCTTTAAACCATCCTTATACCCAATAAAGATGCACCTTTCGGATTTATTATCCAACTTGGTCCTTTTCTCCTTTGGAACATGTACATATGCATCACATCCAAATACCCTTAGATGTGAAAGAGAAGGTTTCTTACGAGTCCATACCTCATGTGGGGTCTTATCCTCCAACACTGATGAAGGTGATCTTTTAACCAGATAGCATGCAGTCTCCACTGCCTCTGCCCAGAATTCTTGTCCTAACCCGGTACCACTGAGCATGCTTCTTGCCTTTTCCATCAGTGTTCTGTTCATTCTTTCTGCAACTCCATTTTGCTAAGGTGTGTATGGAGTAGTCTTCTGCCGTGCTATACCACACTTCTTACAGAACTCTTCAAATTCCTTCTTGCAGAACTCCCCACCATTATCTGTCCTCAGCGCCTTTATCTTCTTCTCTGTCTGGTTTTCCACCAGAGCCTTAAATTCTTTAAATTTGTCAAAGACTTGAGATTTATTCCTCAAGAAATATATCCATGTATTCCTTGAGAAGTCATCTATGAATGAAACATAGTACACAGACTTTCCCAGTGATGGAACTGACACAGGTCCAAACACATCATTGTGCACAAGTTCTAATATCTTGTTCGCCCTCTTAGCACCAGAAGGAAAACTCACACGATTCTGCTTCCCATATACACAATGTTCATAGAAATAAAAATCCAGAGAGAAATTAGGCATACCTTCTACCATACCATTTCTATGTAGTATCCGAAGGCCCTTCTCTCCAATATGTCCAAGCCTTTGATGCCATAGCATGGTATTTTCTCCAGAGACAGCTAGGCTTTCCGCTCCACTTTCAGGAACCATAGAACTATTACACCCATCAATAACAATGCTACCTTGTAGCTTGTACAGAGTTCCAGTCCGAACTCCCCGCATTAATACCAGTGCTCCCCGAACCATCTTGCAGGCATCTTTCTCGAACACTGTTTTTACACCTGCATCATCCATCTTGCTTACAGAAATCAAATTTCTAGCCAATGCAGGAATATGCAGAACACCAGGAAGTGTTCTAATCCTTCCACCTTGCAGCTTCAGCTTGACCTTTCCACGTCCAATGATTCTGGCCTTCCTATCATCCCCTAGGAAGACATCACCACCATCATATTTCTCATACTCGCAGAACCACTCCCTATGGGGAGTGAAGTGAAAGGATGCACCTGAGTCGATCAACCATGACTCATGATCTACATGTGTATTTGAAGAAGAAGCCAAATACACATCCCCACCTTCATCCGAGGTGGTTTTTGCCTCTGCAGAAGGACCTTCATCAGATCCCTTTCCTTTCTCGGGAGCTTTAGATCTGCATTCCTTTTTGTAGTGCCCTTCCTTTCCGCATTTCCAGCACACCTTTACAAACTTTCCAGGAGATTTAGATCTCCCTCTAGATTTAGATCTCCCACTCGAAACCTTATTCTTATTTCTGTTCTGGGACCTTCCTCGTACAGATAAGGCATCTCCATTCTAACCCTCCATATTTCTCCGTCTCATTTCCTCCGACAGCAAGGCTGAGACAATGTCATCAAAATTCAAGGTAGTTGTATTGCTACCTATTGCAATAACCAGACTGTCCCATGAATCTGGTAGAGAACACAACAAGCTGATGCACTTATCTTCATCTGAGATTTTAATATCAACAGATGACAGCTGACTTACCACAGTATTGAAGGCGTTTAGATGCTCTGTCACCGAGTCTCCATCCTTCATCCTCAGGTTATACAGCTTTTTCCGCAGGAACAACTTATTCACCAGAGACTTAGATTGGTACAAAGTCCCAAGTTTTTCCCACAAATTCTTCGACGTAGCTTCCCCAGATACATTCAACAATACTGAATCTGACACACACAACCGTATTGTGCTCTTAGCCTTCCGATCCAGTTTCTTCCAGTCTTCATCTGACATTGCCGTTGGTTTAGTACCTGGATCTACCGCAATCCACTGATCTTTATCCACCAGCAGATCCTCCATCTTGAGCTTGCACAACTCAAAACTCTGACCATTAAATTTCTCTATCTCTATCTTTTCACCGCTCGCCATATTCTTTCACCGCAAGAATCGATCCCCCAGATCTCCCACTGCACAGGGTCTACCACAGGCCCGAGCAAAAAACCCTCAACAACAAAGGCGTCCCCTTGAAGCCGAAACAGCTCTGATACCAAATGTAGGTTTTAACCCTGAACAGAAATATCTACACATGATTCTTATAACAGAAAATAAACAATAGCAAGAGCATAAAACATAAAACAGATAAACACAGAGATTTTCCCATGGATCCCAAATCGGGACGACCAGCTTGATTTTTCATTATATTCCTTTTAGTGTTACAACACATATATATACATGCCGAAGCATACATAAACCCAAATCCATTAACCCTGGATTAGAACATAACCGTAGTTCCCTTGACCGGATCTACAAAAATACCAGGGGCCGAAAACCATCGAACCCCAAAACCATGTGCAAAACCATGCACAAAACCATGTGTGGATTCGCCTATGAGTGGGTCCGCACAAAAAACAAATTTTGGCCGGGGCGCTGCCCCGGACCCCAACGGTGGGGACTGCTTCACCCCTCGTGACCCCCCAGCTACGCTCGACGCAACATACAGCGTGTGGGGATAATCGTGGAAAGAATATAACACATACCCAACAATGGGGCGACCTACCTCACCAACATTTGCACGAATAACCAAAATAATGTCAATGTCAATAGAAAAACACATAACTGCATAGATACTAAAGCAAATGCAGAAAAAATATAACACATACCTGCATGTCCCCAAATATAACCAAAAGGGAGACCCATGTCTGGGTCACCCTGGAAGTCCATCCCTACATATGGGTATGGCATGAACATTTGTGGGTTGGCATCAAACCAGGCCTCTATCGTGGCATTCCAATAATGCCCCACCATGCCACCAATGCACCGCGACATCACCAGAGCCTACCTCCTCATCCGTGGCACCCGTGCCCCCCTAGTGGGCACCGCCACCACCGGTCTCAATAGCACCACCCACTCGTACATGACGTTGTATAAGATACAGGCATACGCAAAAGGCTTCGATCCACATTGAACCTTGTTCAATTTGGACACCATACCATCAAAACATAATCAGGCAAAGTCGAAGAAATTCCCGGACCTCAATCGATGCAAAAATCCAACCTGCGGGCCAGATGGCCTATGGGGAGAAAATTACCCCGCCAGCCGTACGATCACTGCTAGAGCACATCGCTCTACCACATCTTCCACTGATGCAATGGTAATGCATCCCTTAGTGAAAGGTGCGCCCCCGCAATGGTGCCTCGAGAATCTATCATAGTTCACTCTCCCAAAGGAGACTGGGTATCTCAAAGCCTCCCCCTGAGGCAGTAATCTGGTCATGAAGTAGATATCCATCTCGGGACAGATCAAGAAGTTCATCCCCTGCAACACAAACATGTTGCACCTCTTGCGCAAGTGTTGTATAATGTACCATAATAAATGGTCCTCCGATCGCAGAAAGTCATTTTCAACAAATTTTAGAAGGCCCCATGCGGCCAAATAGCATCGCGCCCTAGCATCAGCAACTAGAACGTTCCGGATCTCAGGCCAGTCTCGCTCTCTCCAGATCAAACTATCATCAATACACGCACCCATCAGTACAGATAAGAACATCAAAAATAGACAAAAATATAAAAAAATTCTATCACCATGGCCTTTGTGCACCAGTCCCTTAGACAGGCGTGCCCTTGCGCACCTTTATTCTTCACAGGCGCGCCTTTGCACACAAAAATAATGGAACAGCATGTCCTCATGCGTTTATCCCTCAGAATTGTGTGCAAAGAAGGTGCTCTTTTTCCTAGATTTCCCGCACAATCTAGGGAAAAATGCACTCTGAGGCCGTACAAACCCAATTTGTAGGGCCCTGACACCATCAAACTAAAAAAATTAAAATCCAAGACATCATGAAAGTTACCTCGGCATAATATCGCTAGTCCCTGGTACACGGGCTGACCGCAATGGCAAGAAAGGCTCTGCAAGCACCTTTGATCTCCCAAAACTCAACAAGTACAAATGAATAGGATTAGGGCCATAATCCACTATTTATTGCCCTTTTCAAAAACTTCAGAGGTCCATAACAGGAGGTCAGAAGGTCTATCCTGAAAACCGTAATTTTCACCATCATCAGTATGCCATGAAAAACAAAAGCAATGCCACACATTCTCTTTCCAGGAAAAATGAATTTTCAGCACCGGCATGTATGCCCTCTCTCATCTTCTTTTTTAAAGATCATGCCTTTCAATGATATTTGATGAAAATAAGATGCTTTCACTTGAGGTAGTCGTTTTTGTAGGAAGAACCCGCAAACCATTCATAGCACCATCTATTGAAGGTTCCGAACTGGGTATCATTCTACTCCCAACATGATAGAGTCCTAGAAAACTTTACATATCCTGACATCATTTCTCCATCAGAAATAAACCATAGGGTCCTCATATCCGACCGTGTTTATCATCACCTCACCCTGCACATGATAAACATCCATGTTGGTCGATAGAGCCTCCCCTCCATGGCACTCATTACCCAAAGTAGACCATGTATCACAACAAAAGTGATGCCATGGCCATACCTATTCAGTCCAGGAAGCACCTCGTGCCCATACATTCATCATGCATAAGGTTGAGTTTACCATTCAAACTAAAACGTCCTTCCCGGATGACCAAGTTGTACAAGAAGATCGAAAGCGCACCTTTGCGTATCGCATTTGGCGCAACATACCTCCACCAACATAATCCCGTCTGCGACATTTTTTCTTTCGCTTTATCAACCACACACATGAGACCAACCAATGGGACCACCACCCCCGACAAAACACCATCCTCACGCCTCTAGTGAGTGAACACTTCCATGTTTTTGGTTACCCGTCTCTGTGTTTTTTACAAACCAAACCTCATTATTTTATTCTTTTGGTAAGTGTACAAAGACCGAAAACAGTACACTTTTCCACTTCACCCTCATATTTCATCTTTTCTCCCATTGCAGAAATACCCCATTCCCCTTCATCGGAGTATTTCACCCACACGCATGCACCATCATGACACTCATATCTAGGTTTACACATGCCTTGGACATCCTACCGACTCCAGGGATTTTCCCTTTAGAAATAACTATGACTGCTGCCATGCTGCTAAAGTATACTCCGAACTCGGGCCACTGAATTCACATCATCAGTTTTCAGTCACCTCTCACCAAAATTCCTATGTTAAACCATCACATCTAGGTCCCCGACCCCTCAGGTCGGCGGCCCATGGTTCGGTTAAGGCTTCATTTTTGTTGACCTCAACACCTCTTTTCCAAAAAGGAAGCGGTACCTTGGATCACCTCCCCCCATGCAAAGGGGTATCCTCGGGTGGCACTGTGGAAGACATCATTGTCCACAGATGTCATCAATCCTCCTAAAATTCGACTACAACAAAAGCTTTCATGTCAAGATGGTATCATACCTTACAACCGTTGCACTTTGATCAGATCCGTTGAAGACCCATGCCTCCATAAGCCTCTCTGTTACACAATGCTTACATGGGAAGGTCCGAGCCAGTACATATGCGTACATTGTGCAGCTACATGCCATACCAAAACTACGCATATGGGTACCGCATTCCACCTATCCTCAAATAAAGACGCCCCTGAGGGCGTCAGTAGTCGTCCACAATAACCACCAGCATCGTTACCACAATAGTGACGTAGACAACACATGTATCTGTCAATTTTGTTTAAGTAGCCATAGCATCACGAGCATGGTACATGCACGCCTCATTGAAATTTTGTATATATGTTGTATATTTTGTTTGCTTGCAAGGGTCCCTTAGGCCATGGTAACATCGCAGATGGTGCAGGGTGTTGTTGATTACAAGATTCACGCAGGTCTCTCTCTCTCTCTCTCTGAATGATAGATAAAAGAAACTATAATGTATTTTGGCTATACAGTCCTTCCTATACCTCACACATTAGGGGGAAACTGTTAACACTGGAAAATCGTACAACAGAAGATGACATTAATTAATGCCAAGCCAAAGGATTTACAGGGCAGGAAGACATTATGGGATCAAGAAAGTATTTAAAATCTCTAAGGTTTTGAGAAAATCAAATTTGAACTAGTCTTAAAATGCTAATTGTGTGCTTTATCCTTCAAGAAGAGCGCCTTCTACGCACCTTTTTCCTGATAAGCGCGCATTAACGAAAGTGGCAAAATTTCACTTTCCATGACCACACAAAGCAAAGGACTGTTAATCCTTACATGAATCCACCTAAGGATAACCACCAATGCCTCCTTAGACACTATGTGAGCACACAAAGGAATATTTGGAGCACACAATGGAATCATACCTATCCCTTTGGTCTCCATCAACCATGTACCAAGGGAGGGAAGGAGGATTTGAAATCGACTATATAAAGCCACCAAGAGATGAAGAATGGGTGATCACATTGTTATGTTGGCCATAATTTCCCAAGCAATACCAACAGTGTGTGACCGGGAGCTGGAGATAGAGGGTGTTTAAAATGAAGCAAGATGATGGAGCTTAGTGAAATGAAGTCGCCTTCACTAAGTGGGCCCGCAGGCAAATTCTAGCGCAAAGTCTATTTTTATACTATGTCTATTTTTAGACATATGGAGCATGGTCCAGGGGTTGCAATATGTTATTCTTGGAGTATTGGTCATGTTGGTAAAAATATATGGACCTCTATTTTTTGGACCTATAGGTCGAAGTCTATTTTTAGACTGCCTATCCTAAAAATAGGGAAGTCAAATATTATTTACCCTTAATAATATTTGGACTCTAAACTTCAGTTTACTCTCTTGGAGCACTTCAGTTTGAGCCTTGGAAGTGGATCATGCATCTGACAGAGGAATTACGCTATTCCTAGGGGTTTGGTGAGCTCATGCATGGTTGACTTCAGTTAGGACTTCAGTGGCAGAAGTTTGGTGGAGTTAATGGGACAACTAGTGGAGTTGTGTTCGGTTTAACTTAGTTGAACTAGTTGAGATTAGTTTAACTAGCTAATCAACTAGTAATGAGTGGAGTGAATTAAATATTATTTAATTCTTTAATTAGTAACTCATTATTCAACTCAAGAACACATCAGTTCACTACAGTGCATGGACAGTTCAGTGGAGACCAGTGAAAGAAGTAGATGAAAGGGTGGAGTTAGCTATTAGTGGCGACATCAGTTGTGCATGAGATTTGCACCACACTTGGAGGAATTTCCCATGATGATTGCGTTGTCAAGCCAAGGAGATTCTAACCTTGGATCTCTATTTAGACAAGCCATGATTGCGCAATAGAGGCAAGGCAATTGGTGGTGAGTTTTGAACCAGTGACTTGTTCAAAACCAAGCTAGTTTGTGTGTAACTTCATGAGATAGTACTGAGTACTTGTGAGGATTATTGTACTGAGTTTGTTACATTTTTTCTCCATTATAATATACACAATAGCTGCGGGGTTTTCAGCTATAAGCTTTCTCCATACATACTGTGTTAATGTGTATGATGATTTGATGTGCTATCGCTTGTTTTATTTCCGCATGTGTGATGATCTGAGTGGAAGAGATTATGTGTTGCATATGAATTCGAATTGATATGTGATCAGGATAGTCTCGGTGGATAATTAATCATTATTCATCAAATTTCTACATGGTATCGGAGCTATTGAAGCAGAGATTGATCATCACAGTCATTACAAACTTATTTCGATAGACAGAGTCTGCATGCGGGCCAGGTAGCCTCCGGATTCATCTTTCTTCGGAAAGTGAAAGGTCTGGTAAATGCCCCTTGCAGTCAATCTCTGTGCTAGAAATAATTTGTTCTCACAGATCTAGAGCAGCTGAGCTTTGAGGTGGAATTCGAAATTTTGCGGCAGTTTTGTTTTCTTGGTGCCAGTGTTGAAAATGTCTTTCAACGGTTTGCGACTCGAATATGCTCTTGAAGGCAGTTCGAATTATGTTGCATGGAAGGATCGCATGGAGGTAGTATTAGAAGATAATGGTCTGAAGGAGTTTGTAGATACGGATGTCCAAAAGCCCACTGATCCTGCTGAAGTCGAAGCATGGCAAAAGAAGATGGCGAAGTGTCGAAGGATCCTGTTGGAGGGCGTCAAGGATCATATTGTATCCAGCCTGCATGGAAAGGCTACTCCATATTTAATGTGGAAAGCTTTAACGGATCTATTCCAGAGTAAGAGTGACCAAAGGAAGCTGGCACTCAAAGATAAGCTTAGGAACATCAAGATGGAGAAGGGCGACAGTATCGCCAAATACCTCACGAAGTTCACTCAGTGCAGAGATGAGCTGGGAAGTGTGGGGGTGACTGTCGAAGATGAGGACATGGTCGACCTGGCTCTCCTTGGTCTTTCGAAGGCTTGGCACTCATATCAAGATAGTGTCAATGGTCGGGAGAATCTGCCGGGATGGGAGCGCCTTTGGGCGGATCTCATGCAGGAGGAGATAAGGAGGACTACTCGAGATGGATCTTCATCAAAGGGAGCTGATGAAGAAAACTGCGCTTTGGTTGCCAAAGCAAAGAAAGGGAAGGGTAAGAAAACCTCTCATTCTGGTGCAAAGGGCAAGAAGCAGGATATGGCGAAAGTGAAGTGTTTTCATTGCCATGATCACAGACATTATGCTACCAATTGTCCAAAGAAGAAGAAAAACAAGCAAGCGGGAAGATCTGCAGATGGAGAAGCTTTGGCTTCACAGTTTGAGCTTGACTTTTCACTGATCGCATGCTTGGTTTCAAGTGTGATGGGATCGATGTGGTTCTTGGACAGCGGTGCGTCATTTCATATGACGGGAGATCGAGATTTGTTCTCAGATCTGGAGGACAAAGATCTGGGTGTGCACATCGAGATGGGCGATGATGGTAGATACAGTGCGACTGGTATCGGTACCATATCCTTTCAGAGGGAGTCTAGTAAACCCTTTGTATTGAGGGAAGTCATGCATGTACCTGGATTGAAGAAGAACTTGATCTCTATGGCGATGTTGGAGGATAAAGGGTATGATGTGGTCTTCAGTGAAGGAAAAGCCTTCCTGCGCAGTAAGACTACTGGAGAGACCCGGAAGATAGGGCTTCAAACCAAGAACCTTTATCAGTTGCAAGTAGATGGCTGTGCAGCTATGGCATGCAAGGCGGGAGAAGTGGTGAGCCGGGATGATGAGGGTGAACTGTGGCACAGGAGATTGGGCCACCTTCACCATGGAGCTTTGAAGATCCTGCAACAGATTTCTACTGGGCTTCCTAAGGGCACTCTTGTGCAGTCAAATCAGTGCAAGGGGTGTACCTTGGGGAAGTATGTGAAAGCCACCTTTCACGAGAAGGATAGTCGCGCCACGACAATCCTTGAGAGAGTTCACACAAACGTGCGTGGTCCTTTCTCAGTTGCTTCGAGAGCAAAGAAAAAGTATTATGTGATCTTTGTTGATGATTTCTCTTGAAAGTGCTGGATCTTCTTCATGCAGAAGAAGAGCGATACATTCGCGAAGTTCTGTGAGTTTAAAGCACTGGTCGAGAAGGAGTCGGGGAAGAAAGTGATTTCTCTAAGGAGTGATAACAGTGGTGAATTCATCTCGGCTGAATTCAAGGAGTTCTGCAGCGGAGAAGGGATTTGGAGAGAGCTCATCACACCCCATAACCCACAGCAGAATGGGGTGGCTGAGCCGAAGAATAGAAAGATCGTGGGTGCTGCACGGGAGATGTTGCATGATCAGGGCCTACCCCTTCACTTATGGGCTGAGGCATGCAATACAGCAGTGTATGTGTAGAACCGTTGTCCTCACAAGGTTCTTGGCATGAGTACACCAGAGGAGGCTTCTTCTAGCAAGAGGCCTGATATTTCCCATTTGTGGATCTTTGGTTCTCCTGTCTACATGCATGTGATGAAGGATGCAAGAAGGAAGCTGGATCCAACCGCTGAGGTTGGAATATTTGTGGGGTACACTGATACACCTCACAACTATCGGGTGTATTTGTCAGACAGTCGCAAGACTGTTGTGCGACGGGATATCAAGTTTCAGGAGGAGAAAGCCATGCAGTGTTCGCTTGAGAGGGAGCTACACTTGCATGCAGATGAGGAGCTGTTAGTTCCTAAGGAGGAGCTTCCGGATGTGGATCAGCCACAAGAGGAAGTTCGGGAGGTGGAAGAAACCACCCATGCAGCGCCAACCATCAGAGGGAGCATGCGCACTACAGAAGCTGAGCGACTGGCTCGAGATGCAGAGAAGGTTGTAGGACCACCTACAGCACAGCGCAGACAGAGACAGTCACCGGATCGGTACATTGGATACATGGCTCTTGTGAGTCAATGTGTTGTGACGGAGCCATCCTCTTTTGAGGAAGCTGTGGAGGAACCCGCATGGGTTGATGCCATGATCGAAGAATATGATTCGATCATCAGGAACAGTGCATGGGAAATTGTCCCAAGACCGGTTGGGAAATCAGTTGTAGGTTCGCGATGGATCTACAAGGTGAAGCAGGCGGCTGACGGGAGTGTGGAGAAGTACAAGGGGAGATTTGTCGCCCGTGGCTTCTCACAGATCGAGGGGATTGACTATGAGGAGACTTTTGCACCTGTCGCAAGGTACTCTTCCATACGGACGATCCTTGCTCTCTCAGCGCAGATGGGGTGGCACATTCATCGGATGGATGTGAAGACTGCGTTCCTCAATGGAGTTATTGAGGAAGAGGTGTACATAGAGCAGCCTGAAGGTTTTGAGATCTTCAGCAGTGAGTCGCATGTGTGCCAACTCAAGAGAGCACTGTATGGGCTGAAGCAAGCACCTCGTGCTTGGTACACTCGGATAGATAGCTACTTCACCGGGCTTGGATTCTCCAAGAGTGAGGCGGATCCAAACCTGTACCAGATTGTGGTGGAGGGGAAGCTATTGATCATCGTACTGTATGTAGATGATCTGATTTTGACTGGCGATGAGCAGTTGATACTTTCATTCAAGGAGGATCTTGCACGAGAGTTTGAGATGAAGGACTTGGGCATCCTTCATTATTTCCTGGGATTGGAGATTTGGCGGCGTAGCGGAGGACTATTTTTTTCTCAGGGCAAGTATGCCCGGGAGTTTCTGGAGAGGTTCAACATGCAAGGCTGCAAGCCTGTTGACACTCCTCTTCCTGGTGGTTGGAGGAAGGAGGATGCTACTTCAGCGGAGGTAGTGGATGCCACTGTCTATCGACAGTTGGTGGGGTTGCTTATGTATCTGGTCAATACACGACCCGATATATGCTATGCAGTTAACCAGCTTTCGTAAGCTATGGTTAAGCCTACCAAGCTCTTTTGGAAGGCAGGCAAGCATGTATTGCGCTATATCAGAGGCACATCGGGATATGGTCTATGGTACAGACAGGAGGATGGAGCGAAGCTTTCTAGCTTCACTGATGCAGATTGGGCAGGGAGCCCAACGGACCGGAAGAGCACTTCTGGAGGATTTTTCAGCATTGGGTCGACAGCAGTTTCCTGGTACAGCAGGAAGCAGAGATCCGTGGCACTCAGTTCAGCAGAGGCCGAGTACATGGCAGCTAGCTTGGCTGCATGCGAGGCTATTTGGATGAGGAAGATCCTCATTGGATTGTTCGGGTTGCATTTGGAGCCTACAGTGATCTACTGTGATAACCAGAGTTGCATTAAACTCTCGGCTAATCCAGTATTTCATGATAGGTCCAAACATATCGACATCAGGTACCATCATATCAGAGATTGTGTTCAGAGGAGAATCATGATGCTTTCATATGTTCCCACGGAGGATCAGGATGCCGACATCCTGACGAAGGCGCTCACCAGGAGCAAGTTCGAATTCCACAGAGGCAGGATAGGGATTGCAGATAATCCATATCTTGCTGAGAGGGAGTGTTGAGAATGCGGCAAGATGATGGAGCTTAGTGAAATGAAGTCGCCTTCACTAAGTGGGCCCGCAGGCAAATTCTGGCGCAAAGTCTATTTTTAGACTATGTCTATTTTTAGACATATGGAGCATGGTCCAGGGGTTGCAGTATGTTATTCTTGGAGTATTGGTCATGTTGGTAAAAATAGATGGACCTCTATTTTTTGACATATAGGTCGATGTCTATATTTAGACTGCCTATCCTAAAAATAGGGAAGTCAAATATTATTTACCCTTAATAATATTTGGACTCTAAACAACAGTTTACTCTCTTGGAGCACTTCAGTTCGAGCCTTGGAAGTGGCTCATGCATCTGATAGAGGAATTAAGCTATTCCTAAGGGTTTGGTGAGCTCATGCATGGTTGACTTCAGTTAGGACTTCAGTGGCAGAAGTTTGGTGGAGTTGATGAGACAGTTGGTGGAGTTGTGTTCGGTTTAACGTAGTTGAACTAGTTGAGATTAGTTTAACTAGCTAATCAACTAGTAATGAGTGGAGTGAATTAAATATTATTTAATTCATTAATTAGTAACTCATTATTCAACTCAAGAACACATCAGTTCACTACAGTGCATGATCAGTTCAGTGGAGACCAGTGAAAGAGGTAGATGAAAGGGTTGAGATAGCTATCAGTTGTGACATTAGTTGTGCATGAGATTTGCACCACACTTGGAGGAATTTCCCATGATGATTGCGTTGTCAAGCCAAGGAGATTCGAACCTTGGATCTCTCATTAGACCAGCCTTGATTGCGCAATAGAGGCAGGCAATTAGTGGATGAGTTTTGAACCTGTGACCTGTTCAAAACCAAGCTAGTTTGTGTAACTTCGCAGAATAATCTTGGTACTTGTGAGAATATTATGCGGAAGTTTGCTTCATGTTTTCATTCTAATATGCCACAATAGCTGCAGGGTTTTCAGCTATAATCTTTCTATACACTCTTGTGTTAATGTGTATGATGATTGATGCTATCGCTTGTTTCGCATGTGATGATGCGAGTGGAGAAGATTGTGTGTTGCATGTAGGCGGAATTGTATGTGATCAGGATAGTCTCGGTGGATAATTAATCATTATTCAGCAAATTTCTATAGAGGGGACTCGATTGTTGGCCACCCAACAATCCTAGTCCATCACAGCGGAGAGAGAGCGAGACTACATCGGAGGGAGAGCTTGGAAAAATAACATCCTTGCATCGGGAGCTAGAACCATTGTCTAGGGGCCCTTTGGCAAGTGGGTAAAATTTCTTCTCCATATCAAACGTTTAATGGGAGCCTGGGGCCATCATTACAATTATTTTTGCCTGCCCTCTGGCTTGGAAGTAGTGTATTTGTGTTTTAGTTTGTAGTTTAATTTGAGCATACATTTGTATACTTTTTCCTCTAGATTTTATGCTTTTGAGCTCAACCACTTTTTGCCTGTTACCACTAGTTTATAGGGGTAGACCACACCCCTTAAAGTGGTGTGATTTTGAGGGAGTTTTTCTTCATTTGGTGAGTTCGCTACTATGTTTTAGACCCATATTTAGTTTCCCGTTTGTTATGATGCTGGGACTGAGCTTCTGGCTAATTTCCAGCAAGATAAGGAAACAAAAATTTCTGATCATATTCAGGAATGGAGCAAAAGAAGAGGCTCATTAAATCCCATATTCCCAATGAATTCCTTCCCTAAGGTTCCGCAAATAAATACATCGAGAAATCTCAAAGGTTGTATCTCTTTCTTGGGTATTCACTGAGGAGCAAGCTATCTTTAGATTCGAGCAGTTGGAACTTATTTATTCTCAGTCTGGGATCCTTAATAAGATATTGCCTAAGCTCCTCATTGCAAAATAGATTTATCCAAACCAAATCCAAGTCCTCATGCTGATGGGCTTGTCGGTTTGATTGATAAAAACATAGGTAACCTTTTGAATCAATTGCAACAGTTGTCTCTACAATCTTCTCCTTCTTTTGAGCCTACACTATCAATGTCTACTCCTTCCCAACCATTAACGATTAAGTTTTTTCAATCTTCTAACCATAAAGGAAATAAACAATCCGATGGGAAGAATAAGGTATGAAATAATGAGAAGAAAGATAAGGATGGGAAGGGTAATGTGAAAAATTCCAATGATAATTTTTGAGAGGGTAAGAGAGAGCCAAAGAAGAAAGTTAAGTTTCCTTGCAAGTTATACATTGGAGACCATCTTACTCATCTTTGCCCTAAGATTCAGGATGCTCAATCCTTGTTAGCTCAGTAGGGTTCCTGTAGTTCATAGGATGTCGTAACTAACCCTTTTCCCTAAGGGCAACAAATGCTTGCTGGCGTGAATTCAAATGCTTGAGCTCCCACAGGGGGTAACCAGGAAGGGGAAAATTGTTAAAATGTATATATGGTGAGTTCTCACGTTGATGTCTCCATGAGATCATGTGATTATAATGAATTTAAATATTCGAAGGCTAAGACCTCTCTTGATACTTCTGAGCTGCTTCATATTGAGAGGCCCGTAGTTGAGCCCATACCTCACATGCCAAAAGGCTCTGCTAAATGTTCAAAAATCAACCCTAATGCAAAGGAAGCCCATAAATACTCCATTATAGGAGATCTGTCTCAGAGTCCTTGAGCTATGTCTGTGTTGGAGGTACTCTAGTCGTTCCCAACACAAAGGAGTGTGATGCTCACTACGATCTCGGCGATTGATCCAAAGAAATCTCTTATGATAACATTCGATATGTCCAATCTTAAGAAGAGACTTCCTCATCACATGGATTTTCATATCAAATCTATGTATCAGAAAATCTATATTTTTCATACAGTAGGTGGTGAGGGCGCTTCCACATGTGTCATTTCTATCTCATGTTAGAAATCCATTGGATCTTCTTAAGCCATTCCATAACCTACTCTCCTCACTTCATTTCATGGTCACTCTAACAGGCCACATGGCATTGTTCCGAATTTTCCCATTTGCGTTGCGGGTAAATTTTTCAATATCGAAGTAGAGAAAGTTGATGCCAATTTGGACTACAATATTATATTGGGTCAGAATTGGATTTATGAGATGGATGAAATTTCTTCATTGTTATTTCTTATTTTGTGTTTCCCCATGAAGGGAGGATTTTCACTATTGGTTAGATGGACTATTCTCTGATAAGTCCTAATGCATTTTATGACTCTACTATTCACTTGGTGAATGATGCCAAGAAAATTGTGGAGAATCTAGGGTTCAGAATGTATACCTCATTGATGGATACATTTGATCTTCCACCTCCTTCTATTCATATCAATTCTATTTCATCCTGGAGGGGTTCTAATCGAAGAGAGTTCTTTCAAACTCATTATTTTTCGGACCCTTGGACCTTAACTTCACCTACCAGCATATTAGAAGAAGGCCAAGTGGGTGAAATCACATTCCCTATATCTATAGCATAGATTGCTTATTAGTCTATTGTTGAGTCTGAAGATTCCGATCTAGTTTGTCCTTCACCAGAGCATTTGGATGGATATGTGGCTTCAGATTGGACACTTAACTCATCTTCTGCTCAAGACTTCCTCGATATTGTACTACCATCTCAAGAGGAAATCCTTGAGGAAATGACAGGTGTGGAAAGATCGTTGGATGATTTGCATCATCGGTCATATGTTTTACCTGATTTTCGAGAGGTTGAGTCAAGATTGTTTAGCCCTATGTCTACTAGTCATATTCACCCGATCCTGAACCCTTTGGCTCAAGCACAATTTTTTTCTGAATGGAATGTGGTTGTCATTTCGGAGATGATTTCAGTGAACATTTCCAAGAATCCCAATGTTATAAATAATTTTTTCATCGAAGATGAATGTTCCCCTGAAGAGTTTCATATTTATACTGATCTCTTCAAAAGGTTTCATGATGTGTTCACTTGGTATTACAAGGAAATTCCTATAATTGATCCATCTATTGTCCAGCATGAGATCAAGACTTACGATAATGCTAAGCCTATACGGAAAAATCTTTGTCTAGTCAACCATAGGAAAGCTGCAACTATCAAGGCCAAGGTTGATAAGCTGCTTAAGGAAGGCTTCATATACCCTATTCCTTTGACTGATTGGGTTTCGAATCCAGTGCCCATGGAAAAGAAACAAGGAATGATCTGTGGCTGCGTTGACTTCAGAGATCTGAATAAGGCATGTCCAAAAGATAATTAATCCACACCATTTATTGATCAGATTATTGATGAGTGTGTGGGGAATGATATTTTCTCCTTCATATATGATTTCTCAGGATATAATCAAATTACCATCTGCCCTAAAGATCAGAACAAAACCAATTTTATTTTTCCGTGGGGTACGTTTTCATACAATAAGATGCCTTTTGTCCTTAAAAATATTGCAGCTACTTTTCAACGGGCCATGTCTTATGCTTTCCATGAAATCAAGCATATCATCAAAGCTTATTTGGATGATTTAGCTTCTCGTTCTCGAAAGAGAAATAATCATCCTTCTCATCTTCGTCAGATTTTCAAAAGATGTCAGCATTACAAAATCCTGTTTAATCTGAATAAGTGTGTTTTCACTATCACATTCAGATGATTGTTGGGATTCATAGTGTCTACGAAAGGGATTCGAGTAGATCCCTTCAAGGTTGAGAAAATACTTCAGTTTCCTCCCCGTCTTCTATTCATCAACTTCAAAGTCTTCAAGGAAAAGCCAATTTCTTGAGGAGATTCATCATTAACTATGTTGAGGTTACAAAAGGGTTTATGAGATTTTTGAAGAAGGGAATTCCATTTCTATGGGATGACTTTGCTCAACTCTCATTTGATGCTTTCAAAAAGGAATTAACCTCTGCTCCTTTATTGAGACCACATGATTATAGCAGAGACTTCCTTTTGTATCTTGCCATGACAGAATTTACTATAGATATGGTTTTGGTTCAGGACGATGATGCTATTTGTCAGCATGTTATTTATTATTTAAGACGAGGCTTGGTAGGTCTGAATTGCGATATTCTCCCATTGAGAAGTTATCATTGGCAACCATCCATGTTGTCCAACAACTTAGGCATTACATTCTTCTTCGCGAAACTTATGTTTTGGAAGTTGTAAATATGTTTCAATTTATTCTCAGTAGGCGAGTGGTTGTGGGTAAATACAATAGGTGGATTTTAATTCTACAAGAATTTGATCTAGAATTCCTGTTTGCCAAATCTAAGAAATAATTGATATTTGCGAAGTTGATCTCTGAGTTGCCTTGTGCAGAAGAGATTATTTACGAAGAGTCATTCCTTGATGAGTGTAGAAAATATTCCCCTCAATTTTTCGAAAGATGAGCATAGAAAATTGCATCACATGGCGAAAAGTTACCTTTTCATTAGTGACATTTTGTATCGTTGTGGGCTTGGTTCGATCCTTATATGTTTCTTAACTCTTGAAGAAGTTGTGTTTGTGCTGAATGATTTCCATAGTGGATCTTGTAGTGGTCATTTATCTGGGCTTTCTACAACTAAAAATAAAATTTGTGCATGATATTTTTGGCCCTTGATTTTCAAAGATTTTGTGGAGGTGGTAAAAAAATGTCATACTTTTCATGTTTATACTCAGAAGATGCAGGCCTATTCAGCTCCTCTCTTTCTAGTTATCACTGTCGGTCCATTCACTAAGTGCTAAATTTATTTTACTACTTGTAACCCGCCTTCGGTAAAGGGTCATAAATACATTATCGTAGCAATGGAATACTTTACGAAGTGTGCCAAGGCTATGCCTAATTTCTCGAATGATGGTGAAAAAACAATTGTGTTTCTCTTCAACCATGTCTGATTATGCCTGATATCATGAAAGAATACTATGGTAGTAGCCACACGGCCAAGTAGTCACACCCAATCACATGGTACACCAACCACACACCTCTGAATATCCTTAGGGAGGTCTTCTACTGCAGCCATAAGGACATGGCGAGTCAAACCTGCCAAGTTTCTATGAATAGCATGGAGGACTCTTCGAAAGTCTTTTGTGACATCCTCTACCTCTATATCGTGACGCCTATGCCTCGGTAGACCCTCAAGTTTAACTGGTCCAACATCTGTCACATGATCAACAATTTTTTAAGCACTTTGTCGTATAAAAAAGTTTTTTTTTTCATATTTTTATAAAAACTTCAAAAAATCAAATAATCAAAAATCATTTAAATTCGATCTTAGCAATCGCTCCCCATGCAGCTCCGAGTGGTAGGGGAATATCTAGATCTCGAGGCTCTTCCTTTCACATTGATGTTTGATTATGCACTATAACACCACATGGAAAATTTATATAAAATATAGTATAGAACTTAAGAATATATTAATTAGTCACAAGATATTTAAATTAACATATCTTCATAAATGGGAGATTGCACTCTCACAAAACTACACAAAAGTAGAAACAAAATTTAAACCCATTAAAGGGTTAAGCATAATTACAAGATTAGTTTGTAAGACTGTCATTGAAGATTTATCCTTATCAAGACAAATCTTCAGATAAACAATTTTGAGTAAAAGAATTCGAAGTAAATATACCATTACTTGCAAAGTTGCCACCTTCTCATCGACATGAAGGGCGTGATCTTCCCAAAAGTCTCTTGACTTTTGCAGATCTTCCATTTCTTCACGAACGTGATGCAATATCTCTTGCACTTGAGACCATTGCTCTGTCTCTGCTTGGAATTTATCAGCAATATTCTGAATGGTAGCCTTGCAACGTTCCGAGCAGAGCTTGTTCTCTTGAGATGCCCCGTGCTAAAATTGTTCAACCAGGAAAATTAGTAAAGAAAACCTAGAATTTACAAATCAAAGAAGTAAGAAAATGAATACCATCTATATGATACAATCAACAATGCAATTTACATGCTTGTTCTTCTCTTCCAGCTGCATCTGTTCTTCTAGAACTGCAATTTCCAGAACTGCTGAGAATAGATCTATAATCCTTTCGTATCTTAGTTTCAACTTCTTTGCTGTCGTTTATACCCATTGAGAGAGAATCAAGCCTCTTCTTGAGCAGAGCCACTTGTTCACTTGGCAGCATTAGCTTCAATTTCTTTCATTGAAATTGAATGGATATAGTTGAATACAATTCCCTCTAAGGTGAAGTGCAAGTAAGATTAGACACCAAGGCATACTGAGAAGCTCCATTTTTTAAATCAGAGATAAATCTGACATGGTAGCACCATAGTTTAAGAGAATGTATTACATTTACAATACTTTACAATAGCACTAGTGCACGAGACATGGCGGCCAAATCCCTAAGCAGAAAGACCCTAACAAACCCATACATAAAATTTATGCCCTTGTTCATGGAAGACAAAGAACAAAGGAGTCGAGAATTTTAATGGAGAAACTGGGAAATTTATGATCTTAAATAAAAAACCGTTGTCGGAGACCGCCCTTACATAGCCGAACCTATAAAATACACAAGTAGGAATCGCTATAAATATATAGCAGAGAAGTGTATGGTAATGACATTTTGGAGGGGAAGCACTTAAGAGAAATGACTTGCACAAGGGTCTTCTTCGCATTTGTTCCTTCATTTGCCTGGAACGTCGTGGGTTCTTGCAACCGGCGAGACAAAACTCTATGTACCAACACGCTAGCATACATAGACAGAAAGTTTGTACCCTCATTCCTGAGAAGAAAGAGAAGATACTGTTAATGGAAAACCTCTGGTATTCATACTCCTGAATGTAGATCCATTAGCAAAGACCTCTCAGAAAGAGATATCTTGGAGAATATTATTCGTAGCAATTCGGATTTGGAATAATTGCTGAGAAGTTTCCAGCCAAAATAAACATTGAGGGCAGAAACAGCTCCAGATTTTGTATAGTTGGTATGTGATATCTACATTAAAAACTACAAATCACTTATGTTTGTCTTCAATCTAGACATCTCTTGATCAATTGGACTTGTGAATCTGAGGAAGACGTGTAGATAAAGAACCGACAACTGATGATGGACAATTTGGTAGCTGGTAGTTAGACAACCTGCAAGATCTCTCGTTTTGAAATGCCCTTGACGTAATTAGTCTCACGTCATCATATTAATCAGAGCCACGAGTTTGAACTAAGAACGACCGAATGTCTGACTATTGGATGTTTTTGGAGATTTTACTTAACTCTTAAACAATTATGTAATTAGTATAAGGGCTGCACAAGCGCCCATGCTAGTATAAAGGCTACACAAGTTCTTATTCAAGTAGTATAAGGGCGGTGCCAAACACCATCTATATAGTGATATTATCTTTTTCCCAAGTATTATTGACATTTCTCACATAAAATCATTAGTTAAATATTCATACTTAATGGATTCTAAAGCTACAATCTCATTATTAAACAATTGAGATAAGAAACATAAAAGAAGATTATATACATTGATAGAGAAAATATGCTCAAAACCTCACTATTTTTTTTTGAGAGAATTATTTCCAAAAAAGCATCCCATACACATATTAATCAAATAAACAACATCTTTAAAATAAAAAACTTCAAAAAATCTCAAATTAATGTCCTAAAAAATGAGCTACATGTCTATAAGTTTCATTGTTTCTTGTGATTTAGGGAGTTGTCATCACACCTTCATAAAAAACAATAACCAATTATCACTCATTAGTGAACAAGTGGCGATAATGCTCTCATTTTGAAATATAGTTAGAAACGTAGATCTATCATGGTAACTATCAAAATGGAAATCATGGTGACTATCAAAATGGAAAATAAGTTACAATGGTATAACTTAACACCATCATCCAACAATTTTAATTTTTAATAAATAAATAATGAAAAATACCTCAAAACTTTCTAATAAAATTAGATTAAACACAGTGATTTTAAATACTTGATAATTAAATTATATATAATAATAGTAATTTTAAATATTTGATAATTAAATTATATAACTATATAATATTGACACTTGAAAAAAACTATATTTACTAAAAATTATAGCAATACTTATAAACCAATAATATAAAAACAAAAATAATTTCTTACTGTTTCTTATTTAATGTCTTCCACATTGAAAAAAAAAATTCACTATTACAATATTTTGTTACTATATACAGAACGCAATATACTATTGAAATGTACATACAGAACGTATCTAACTATACTCGTACCCCAATTTGCGATCATAGTTTGAAATGCAAAATATGAAAATTATTAAATAACATTTCACACATAAGACATAATATAAATACAATTAAACCAAATATATACCTATCTAATTCTGATATACTTGTATAAGTAAGCATATGGCTTAATATGCAATATGCCTAAAGTGGAAATTCGTGATCTTAAATAGAAAACCATTGTCGAAGGCCGCCCTTACATAGCCGAAACTATAAAATACACAAGGAATCGCTTTAAATATATAACAGAGAAGTGTGATAGTAAATTGCAGAGAAAAGCCGATACTGATCTTGGAGAACGTTCTTCGTTGCGATTCGGACTTGGAACAAATGCTGAGAGGTTTCCAGCCAAAATAAACATCGAAGGCAGAAACAGCTCCAGATTACTATACTGTTACCCCTATCTGCGATCATAATTTGAAATGCAAAATATCCTGATATGCTTACGTACGTAAGCATATGACTCAATATGCAAAATATATATATATATATATATATATATATATATAAAGTTCACTTACGACAACGATCCGCGTCTTACATTTTGAATCGGCAGGCTGGACAGGTATTGTTACAGGCTGGACAGGTATTGTTAGAACCCAGCCATTTTGAAATGCAAGGGGGATGGTACAGGTGGCCGCACTGAACTTGAGATGCCTCTTCATCCAATTTAAAATCGATTTGGCAAATTGTGCACAATGAAGTGATAGTATTATTATTTATATGGTGCTCAGAAATGCTTATGGTACGCAATGCTAATTTGATTCTGCGTCGTTTAGCTCGGCGAATCAGAGTGTCTAGCTCAAGACTGGATTCTGCCGACCATTCAATAATGGTCGTTAACCTTCTATGCGTAGCCTGATCACGTTGTATTAATTCATCATCAGCGATGTCACGACCTTGAAGCCACATTTCCTCCTCATAATTCTCTGGATACCGCTCTGGACCGGTATCCATGCCTAAGGATCTCCTGTACTCTCTTTCCCCCAGAGCTCTTAGCTCATTAGTAACTTCCTCATGGGCATCATAAGCAGCCCCAAACTGCCTTGTTCTCCCGATATGATGACGTAATACTTCTTCTGTATTTTGCCGTTCTGCTAATTGTTCTGCAACCAGATGAGGAAAATCAGTATCTAGTCTTTCTGCTACCTCGTCATTCACACTTCTAGTATCGAAATTATGAGTAGCTAGTATTTCTGCTATCTCGTCATCCACAGTTCTCTTCGTCTCGTAATCGTCATCACTGTACTCCGCTTCATCATCGTCATCATTGTTTGTCTCAATAAATTCTAAATGTTGCTGATTCGCAGGACCATCTTCCTCAATAGCTTCTCTTGTTTGATTATTGTTTGGAATTCTAAAAAAAAAAAAAAAAACAGTGGAGAGAACAAACTCTCCTCTACAACATAGAGAAGTTTAAATAAAAAATTTTAATCGCAGACAAAAGACAGAGATGGCATGAAATATGCTTTCTTCTTTCATTAAACAAACTGAAAAACTATTACAGATTTCTTCCTCAACGGAGGGATTCACCAAAGTAAGACTGGGACTGCTACATACGCAGTGCTCCACAAAACAAATATTCTCTCTCTGTCTCTTAAGAATGCACAAGCAGTGCTCAGTTCTTCTTACTGTGCTTTTCTTCGCCTGTGGGCTGACACACAGCGGTTACAATAACAATACATTCATTCTTTTGCCTCACAGGCCTTTTTCCCTTTTTATATAGCGCGGCGGAACAAAACCCAAAACAAACAAATAAAACAAATTACAAAGGAAAACCTTGCAAAACATAAAACTTTGAACATGGCGCGACGTACGAGTGGGGTCCACATCGCAGTCGGCCAAATTGCGATTTGCGATGGCACAAACGCAGAACAATCAAAATTTGTGATCAAACAAAAATTGCGACGGTGCGATCTGCGATGGCGCGACGATCACACATCGCAATTTCAACTTTTGCGATGACACATGTTATGGGCGGTAACACATATAATGAAAATGCGATATTGCGATGTTGCGATGTTGCGATGATCACACATCACACATCGCAGATTTCCATATCCACAAGACATTTAACACTTCTGAACTTGCGATCTTGAGATCTTGCGCTTTTGCGCTCAAGTGGTAGGGACCTTGTCCTTCCGCTTCATAAGTGACTTCCGCCTGTTTTAATCATTTTTTCTTCAATTTGGCTGTTGAGGGCTTTTACGCCCGACTTGAGTGTTTTTAAATGAATCTGCTCCTCCGTAGACAAAATCTTCATTTCTTCTGCTGAAGTAACTTCTCGCCCATAACAAAATTAATTCCTCTGCTGTCATACTTGGCTGCGGCCCATCAAAATTTATTTCTCCTCCATTCCTCTTTATTATACGGTGCTGTGCACTCAATCTTTGCTACACTGTTGCTGCTGTACCTTGTTCTTTGTTCTTCCTGCCCAAGGCACGGTAGGTGACTTTGACTGTTGCTCCTTCCATGTGAATGTGAAGGGCTGTTCCTTCCACCTCTATTCTGGCTTCTGCCTCTTCCTCTTCCTTTGCCTTGACCTCTTCCTCTTCCTGAAGGCATGTGGGTCTTGAAGGCATGCTCAAGAGATGAGTGTTCATCTATGCTCAATCTCTGTTCATGAGTTATCAGTGAGGCATGAAGTTCATCCACTGTGAACTGTGAGAGATCTTTGGTCTCTTCTATGGTGGTAACAATTACATCAAACTTTGAGGGTAAGCATCTCAAAAGTTTCTCCACGATTCTTATTTCTTCAAGAGTTTCTCCATGGGATCTTATCTGATTTACAATCCCAATCACTTGTGTAAAAAATTTGTCTACACTGTCTGACTCTTTCATGCAAAGAGTTTCAAAATATCTTCTCAGCAACTGAAGTTTTGTTGTCTTAACTTTCTCCATACCTTGATAGGCTACTTTCAAAGTCTTCCATGCCTCCTTGGATTTCTTGGCTGTTGCTATCCTTGGAAACACACTCTCATTTACAGCTTGATACAATAAGAAGAGAGCTTTAGAGTCTTTCTTCCTATTATTCTTCAACACATCCTTATCTGCTTGAGTTAAGGCATTAAAAGCCTGCTCATCAGCTGGTTCTGTAAAACCATCTTCTACTAATTCCCATAAGTCTTGTGATACAAACAGGGCTCTCAAGGTAATGGCCCAATAATCATAGTTCTTTCCATTAAACTGTGGAAGTTGAACATTTCCAAGACTCATTCCAGTACTTGGTCTAGCCATTGCTTCAAAACTGAACTCTAAGCTTAAACAAACTGTCTTTCCTTTCTCTGAAAGAACAAACTCTTTTAAACAGAAAACAACAACTCTATTTTATTTGAGAAATACCTGACTGTGATTTCTGTCGAGCTTTTCACGCTGCTGGAGAAAATGCTGCAACAAGTCTTCTTCTTCTTCAGCTTCCTTGAGACATTCAAAGAGCCTAAACTAGCTCCAATACCATGTTAGAATTATTGAGAATTCCAAACAACAGTGGAGAGAACAAACTCTCCTCTACAACACAGAGAAGTTTAAATCAAAAATTTTAATCGCAGATAGAAGACAAAGATGGCATGAAATATGCTTTATTATTTCATTAAACAAACTAAAAAACTATTACAGATTTCTTCCTCAACGGAGGGATAAAACAAAGTAAGACTGGGACTGCTACAGACGCAGTGCTCCACAAAAAAATCTTCTCTCTCTGTCTCTTAAGAACGCACAAGCAGTGCTCAGTTCTTCTTACTATGATTTTCTTCACCTGTGGGCTCACACATAGCGGTTACAATAACAATACATTCATTCTTTTGCCTCACTGGCCTTTTTCCCTTTTTATGTAGCGCGGCAGAAAAAAACCCAAAACAAACAAATAAAACAAATTACAAAGGAAAACCTTGCAAAACATAAAACTTTGAACATGGCGCGATGTACGAGTGGGGTCCACATCGCAGTCAGCCAAATTGCGATTTGCGATGGCGCAAACGGCGGAACAATCAAAATTTGTGATCAAACAAAAATTGCGACGGTGCGATCTGCGATGGCGCGACGATCGCACATCGCAATTTCAACTTTTGCGATGACACATGTTATGGGCGGTAACACATATAATGAAAATGCAATATTGCGATGTTGCGATGTTGTGATGATCGCACATCGCACATCACAGATTTCCATATCCACAAGACATTTAACACTTCTGAACTTGCGATCTTGCCATCTTGCGCTTTTGCGCTCAAGCAGTAGGGACCACTTGTCCTTCTGCTTCAGAAGTGACTTTCGCCTGTTTTAATCAATTTTTCTTCAATTTGGTTGTTGAGGGCTTTTACGCCCGACTTGACTGTTTTTAAATGAATCTGCTCCTCCGTAGACAAAATCTTCATTTCTTCTGCTGAAGTAACTTCTTGCCCATAACAAAATTAATTCCTCTGCTGTCATACTTGGCTGCTGCCCATCAAAATTTAATTCTCCTCCATTCCTCTTTATGATACGGTGCTGTGCACTCAATCTTTGCTGCGCTGCTGCTGCTGTACCTTGTTATTTTTTATTCCTGCCGAAGGCACGGCAGGTGACTTTAATAATTTCAACAATTATCATTAGCTTCGCCTATACCCAACATATTCTCTGGAACCAGAGACAATGCATTTCTTGATACAGAGGATTGTTCTTCCCGAACAAGAAGTTCTTCTATCTCATCATTATTATTGGCTATTTCAATAGCTTCCCCTATACCCTCTGCTGCAATATCTTCTCTCTCACTACGAATTTCTTCACTGTGATTTTCACTACAAGCAGTACTTTTGCTTAGAGCACGTCGTTCTGAGCCTGTCTCCACTTGGCCTTCCATTTCGACACTCCTCTTTGATCCTCTTTCCCCTTCACCTTCCATTTCCACACTTCAAATGTTAAAATGTTGATACAGTAAAATATCCTTAGTTGATATACCCTTAGCTGATACAGTGGCATGTTTTTACTCGAATGCCTTACTGCGATCACAATGAAAGAAGATTAGGCCGATGAAAGAAGAAACGCAAGATGCCCTTGGTTGATACAATAGCCTGTATTTTACTCTAATACCCTTCGAATCTTCATATCTCTTCACTTTTATACCCGTATTACCACAATTATTATTGTATTCCATCCAGAACCGACGTGACAATCAATATTGTGGTGTTCATGCGTTAGAACCGATTTCAACTGATTTTGATATTACCACGACTTAATTATAATTTAATCGAATTAAAGTTTAAATAGTATTAATTATTAAATTTTATAATTAAATTTAATATTAAATAATAATTATAATAATTATTATTAATTAAAAAAAATCATATATCAAGGTTTTTAATTAATATTTTTTGGATATGTGGTAATGATAAGTCATTGTATTGGCCCATGGTATTGTAGTGAAGTCTTTACAAGTTAATAATATCCATCGTGGTGAATATTGGTTGTTAAGAATCTTGTCATATTCTCATAAAATAATTTGTTTGTGAAATAAGTAAGCGATATTGATAAGACATGGTATATTTGGCACATGGTATTGTAACAAAGCCTATTTACAAGATAATAATATCCACCTTAAAATAAGGGTGAATATCCATTGTTAATAATCTTGTCATATTCTTATCAAATATTTTGATTCTAAAATAAGTTATGGGTTTTGGGCATGTAGTATTGCTAAGCCATGGTATTGGCCCATGGTATTGTAACCAATCATATTCTCAAGGTAATAACAAAATCAAAATATAACAAATTGAATTTTTATTAATTTTTTTGTTTAACTTTTTAATATTAATAGAGCCAAAATTTAAAATTTACAATAGTGTGGGGGATAGTTGGTTTATATTACCTTCAAATTTTCATTCATTACTTTTGACTTTTTGTTTATTACTTTTAACTTTTTATTATTAATTGAGCTAGCATTTAAATGTTTAAACTCATCCGGATATCACTTTTAACTTTTTATTATTTTTGACATACTTACATTATGCCTACATATCTACCCTATGTTGGGCTATAGAGAATTCTAGATTATTTGTTGGGTGTTGAATTCCTACTACCATCTCTCTAATACTTATTGATAATTAAATACAAATTTTTGAAACTCACCATCTATCAATGTCCAAGGGATCAAATAATAAGAAATGTATATCCATGTTAATCAAGGACCTACAAAGGGCCAACATGGATCAATCCCTTTATATGCAAACCATTTTCTAGTTTTCCACATTAAAATAGATTTACATCTACAAAAAGTGACCCTTTTGGTTGCTTGATACAGTTCAACTTAAAATGGATTTATATTGGTTGCAATTCTTCCTCTCCATGTGTCATAGTAGAGTTTTATGTGCGATTAATGGGCGTGGAATTATTTTGTTTAGAATGAATTTTAGAACCAAGTACTAATATATATGCTTCAATATGCCATAGGAATCACTTCAAACTGAATTTTCAAACAAAAATTATGCAATTTTAAAAAACATGCATACCTTTTTCTTCTTTTAGGAGCTTGATCTTGAAACAGTTGTAGCTCAAAATTTTTGGATCTCCAAGGTCTCATTTCAGTCTTGTTGTAGCCCTATGAATAGTATTTCCAATGCTACATTTCATATCAACATTAAATTATTCAGTATAGATTTATGCCAAATATCCCACTGTAATACCCTCTTCTCGCATCTACTCAAGTAACCGACCAACTAGGGTAAACATTTGACGAGATGCTACTTGTATTAGATTCAACGTCCTAGATGACCTTGAGGAAATGGAACTAAAAGAAACATGACCAAGAGACCTTAGACAACATTAGCAAGACCTCCAAGAGGTAACCTAACCTCCCAGGCCCCTAAACCCTAAAGGGGGACCAATTTTTGACCAATTAAAGCCTTAGCCGTGGGTATGTAAGGGAAAGGAAGCGACTAGAAACCTATATATGTAGGCATGCCGAGGATAGGTAGCAGCAAGGGCCCCAAAAGGTCAGTTTTATGCCTAAAACTCTAGGATTTTTGCCACCTTTCAAGCCCAGAGCACAAGTCACTGCCCAAAACTTCATCAAACTATAGGAGATGATAAATAAAATTGAAACAAGGGAATGGAAGCAATCACATCATCAAAAAATCATCCAAACCCCTCCTAGCCATTACAAACACTTCATCAAACATGTCACAAAAATTGCATCTACACATTTAAACAACAGATTTAAACAGGGGGGGCTCTTACTTATGTGAGAATCAGTAAGGAGCACTCCTCCCCTACATCATAAGCTGAAATACAATCTATTTAACCATAATTACATTGTGTATTCATTTACAGGTAAAAACATAGATAGATCCATACATCATCATTGATCAAATACATGCTTATAACTAGCATAAAAAAAAACATAAGTAAAATGGATACAACAAAAATAAATTCCATACATAAACTAGTACATTTTCATACCGAATACCAGATGAATGAGCTCTTCATTACTGAATGAAAAAACCAACCGGATATGGGACTTTTGCATTCAACCCAACCATAGATTGGCTTATAAGAGTCTCATTGCATCTAATCACGCCCGTGCCATATTCCAAGAATGAATGTGGGATCTCATAAAATACATCACTTACAACCTATCTAGGGTTTTCAAAGACCAAACCACCTTAACCCTCAACCAGTGATTCCACCTAACGATCGGAAATCACAACCATCATGAATTGGTCTTTATCCAAGATATTCCATGGCTCCAGAGTGTCTATTCCAACCAGTGATTCGAGTAATACTAACTCAACCCCAAATTTTACAGGGCTTCCAGGAATAGTAACTCAACCCATCTAGGTCTTCCGAAGCATTTTTCCAACCAAGGTTTCTAGGAATAGTAACTCAACCCATAGTTGTCTAATGGAATTACAGAATTTTTGTCCAACCAAGGCTCGATGAACTATTAAGTCAACCCAAAAAATAAAGGAATCATGAGAACCAAATAGAAATAATAAATGGAATAAACATACAACACCATGGCTATCCTGGAAATGGAAAGGCTAGGAAAATCCACATGCATGCCAAAACTAGTGAGGAAAACATACATGCAACTCCATACCTTCCATCAAATCCTATTGTAGTTGTTGATCCTGGTGTCCTCTTGCGCTTTCCTACTCGTTTTTCCTTCTTTCTCGAAATCACCATGTATCCACACTTTCCAAAAGTGCTCCAAGAAAAATCTAAGTACCCAAGGGTATGAGAGAGAGAAAGAATAATGATAGAGCTCCAAAAATTCATTGAACAAAACATTACCCACTGATCTTCATAAGTATTTTTATTAAGGATGCATCTATTTCCTTCATTATCCTCGTCAAATGCAACCTGTGACGTTTCACCTTCCTTTTCTCCTATTTTCCATTATTTTCATAAATAAGTACCAAATAGTGCCTCATGCCTTTCCGAAGCCTTTGTAATTTCATTTTCCAATTTCCTTTAGCCATAATAAACTGAATAAACACCCACTGGGATGCTTTACCCATCATTCAATTTGAATATGTGCCCCATTGACCGTGCTTATTATATATTTTTTACATGGATTTTTTCCAAGGCTATTACAACCACCATGACCTAATTATGGATTGGTTAAGTAGAGTGAAGTTGTACGAGATTCCACGTGTCACTGTATAAACATTTGTCCTTGAAGTTTCTACAGGAAAAACTACATTCCATCAAATTTTGACCACTTTTTATAATATTCAAGATCAATATCTGAAACAAAATTTATGACTGTTTTCGCTATGTCACTTTTTTGAGATGAAATTCTGAAGCTTTAAAAAACCCTAACTTCCTCAGATCATATCTTTGAAAATATAATGAACCAAGATCTACAATTCGTACATAAGTTTCACCAATATTTTGGCTCCTTGTGGCTACAATAAGCTTCTGAAACTTCGTAGAAATAAAATTTGTTTCTAAAATAACAAGATGACATGTTTTAAGAAGTCAAACCATAGAATCCAATGCTTTGATACCAAATTTTATGTAACCAACTCATAGAATAGAAGAATATGTTGATAAAGGACTAAAAAATTAGTCTCTTCGAGGGGGAAACCTTGTTTAGATTACATAAATAAACAATTACTGGATGATTTAAATGACAAAACCCCCTTTCTATATATAGGAGTCTAAGGGGTCATAATATAATTATAGTTGACATAACCATAGTAATGTAAGGGCTCAATAATAACAACAATGAGCTTTTATGGGGAACAGTAATAAAAATTTATTAAATATATTGTTTACTTTCATTCAATAAGATGTATATAAAAATACCTACTGAAATCAAGTCTACTGAAGCTTCAGCCAAAATCACTTTTTTTGTTGCCTTTGATTTTGATTCTTGTTTATTATTGAGAGAAAGAAGATCTAAAACACTAACAAAAATGCAAGACAATGCACTAGAGGTGTAATCTAATGTATTAGCACCTAGTAGGCTCGGAGGAGGGATTGACAGAGACAAGATGAAGTTTCATCTTGAGGAGCTTCTGACATAGATCCTATGCTAGATGAGCTGACAAAGATAGAAAAATCATTGACCATTGAGATTTCCAATCTCAATATGGAAGCAAGACCAGTTACTACTAGAAATGTTTCATTTTATTAGCCTAATAGGCAACAGTTTAGAAGACCTAATATTCGTCAAATCTTGCAGCGAGAACAAAGAGATGCCGATGAACAAAATGTGTAGCCCCCTTTGCAAAATGCTATTTTTGAAGATGAAGAGGAAGTTGAAGGGTTGGAGAAAGGTGATGATATCAATTGTCTAAGAGATAAAGAAGGGTTGATTCAGCTTACAAAAGAAGAGTATGAAGAATTCATGTCATATACTCAGAATAATGAAGTGAGTTCTGATCATTCCATGATTGCAGCTGATAATCAAAGTATATAAAAACTCAGATCAAAGAAGATTGATGATAACTCAAATCCAGTTGTACAGCCAAATAAGAATAAGGATAGAGTGAAAATTCCAGTAGAAAAGCAAGTGGCTAAACCAAGCAAGCGAGAAGCAGCTAACCCTCCATCACTTGAGGTAAAAATTTCTCACAAGATGTCCTCTACTTTCAATTTTGAAAATGAGATACAAAATATTAAGGTTCTTGTTCCTATTGTATAACTCAAGAAAAATGATGATTTCCAAAACAATTTTATGAAATCTTTTCAGGCTCCACCTACCAAAGTAACCTCTTATTTTTTTAACCTTCAAAATGACAATCCCACTGTTATTTTAGGTCCATTAGTAGAAGACAGAGATGACTCTACCCCTCCCTTTATCTATCTCTCAATATTCATGATAATATCCTACATAATTGTCTAATGGACTCTTAAGCCTCACATAATTTAATGACCAATGTAGTCATGGATGAACTAGGTCTAGAAGTAGCTAGAGAATACCAATATTTGTACTCTTTTGATTCCTAAAAATTCCAATGCCTTGGTGTCATCAAATACCTTGCAGTAAGTCTCTTTCAATTACCCATGAGAGAGATGGTAATGGATATTGTTGTAGATGACATTCCTCCTTGTTATAGCATCATTTATCACCTATATATACTTTATTATTTATGTATTGGCCTTGGGCAGCCCTTTCCATTTAGACTTGGTCATTTTCTTAAAAAATAATATTTTGAATTCCATGTGCGACTTTTCCTTGTCAAAAATGCGTGTAGTTGCGGGTCCATTAATATTTCACCCACGTATATAATTTAAAATATTAAAAAATATAAAAAATCCCTATTATTTGGGTGGGGTTTACGGGTTTTACTTGAAGCCCACCTAAAGCAGTCTGTGGCCAAACGTTTTCTCATCTGAAAAAACTAATTTGAGGAAGTATAAATACACCTCATGAGAAGCCCTTATGAAGGAGAGAGAAAGGTATTGATACTATAGTCTGTTTAGCCCAGATCAAGTCTAATTATCCCTGTTCCTCCTGGACTTCCCAGGTTCTGGAAACCCTTATTTCCTTCTTTGAGATGTTTTCCTCCTTTATGTGACATCATTGTGCACATTTATGGAAGAATATTGTTGAGGCTTGGGCTGGACAGATCTGGAGGAAAATTTCTTTTGGAGCTGTGGCTGATTTTAGGTGATATTTCTCCACATATTTGAAATACATCAATAAAGAAGCTTTGTCCCATTCCTGATGTCAGGATCTTTAATTCTTTTTATACATGTTAATTATTTATTAATTTTTAATTTAATTTTATTTTCTATAAGCTTATATCATCTAACCTCTGACATTTAGGATATCTATTTTGTACAACTAGTCTATGTGAATTTTCTTCAGTGAGTTGCACGTTTTGAAGCACATGGAAAAGCAAAGGGTTTGAGCCATATGGGAATGACCTCAAACATAGGACATACAGGTAAGGTTGTATCTCCCAAGTTTAGTAGATTAAGCATTAGGATCATTAGTTCGATTGCTTCTTACTGTCTTGTGCCTTCTGCTCTGTTAGATCCCTCAACCCAGACCTTAGAGTAGTTTCACCTATAATAGAATTAGTGACTCCACTAGGGATTACATCCATGTAATTCCTGGTTTTGGCTGTTTTCATTGGATTTGGGTTCCCTAATTGATCTGATCACTTTCCCACTCTTATTGGTTCTTTATCCATCCAGGAAAAAGTCTTGATCTTCTGGATCAGGCTTGGATTTTTTATTTTTTTTGCTTCCTATTTTATATGTGACTTTTAGTGCACAGAGTCCTGTATAGACACATTCTATTCCAAATAAACACACATATACATGAGTTTCCTTACGCACAGTCGCGTATGCACATTGGCTGTACACTACCACTCTGTGTATGGTTAGTTTCAAATGAAAAAAAAAATGATTTTTGGAGTCCTGTAAGGTATTCTTTCCTATTCTTGGCCACTTCTATAGAATCTTTGTTATGTATGGATATTGTTTCTATCTATTGTGTATCAATTTCTGTTGTGAAACCAGCTCCAAAAATAGAATAAAAGAGATATCAATGCCTTAGAAATACGCCACTTCGAGGGGGAAACCTCCAATGCATTACATGAATGAACAATTCTTGGATGATACAAATGAACAAAACCTCCTTCTATATATAGGAGTCCATGGGGCCACAATATAATCCTAGTGGGGCCATAATGTAATCCTAGCTGACCTAAGAATAATAATGTAAGGGCACAATAATAACAATATGGGGGTTACAGGGGTACAACAATAACAATAAGGGGGGCTACACTAACATATTAAGGTACTACACTATGAATATAGGGACTTAGCATGCCCCTCTCCTTCAAACAAGTGTTTTCCTCAAAGCTTGATTATTTCTTGATGCTTCTGTATAAAATTCTCATCCTCCCATGTGGAATCGTCTACAGGAAAGTTCTTCCACTTGTTGAGATACTCTGAAATTGATTGTACTTGTCTAGTTATTTTTTCTGTGACTGCTTCAGAACTTCTTTCGATGTGTTGTTGATCTTCCTATTGTTTCATTAGATTTTGCACCAAAGTTAGGTTCTCCTTTGAGAGTTGGAGAACTTGTTGTTGATACTCGATGTGATATTCCACAAATTTATCATCCATATTAGCTATTATTTGATCCTTCAAACCATCCAACTTAGCCTCCATTTCTTCTTTTAAACCATCTATGTCATCTTCGATTTCTCTTCGTATGATCGAAATTTGTTGCACTTGGTACCGTAATTTTAATATCTCATACTACAATTCTTCCTCTTCATGCGTCATACTATAGCATTTTGAGGGCTTAATGGGTATGAAATTATTTTTAGGAGGCATTTCAGAACCTAATACTGAAATATATGCTCAATAGGCCCTTGGAATCACTCCAAACTAATTTTTTGTTTACACAAGACTTTTCCAATTCACAAAAAAATACACACCTTTTACTTGCTTTTGAGGAGCTCAATATTGAAATTGACTTATCTCTATACTTGTAGATCCTCAATATCTAAAATTCAGCCCTGTAGTATTCCTCTGAAGCTTCTTTCAAATGCCACAGGTATGACTTGATTTGGATTCTTCAAGGGATCTTTATGTCCAATCCCCCACAATGACCTAATTAAGGACTAGTTTAGTAGAGCAAACTTGTACAACTTTCCACATGTCACTGTTTTCTCCTTTGGCTCTAAAATATATAGATAAGAAACTACCGTCCGTGTACTTCCAGTCACTTTTTATAAAATTCCAATGGCATAAAAAGTACATCGCTGGATCAATGTCCCCACCCCCGCAATGGTGTCTCAAGCCTGATAAGACAACACACCACCAAAACATAACCTCAGCCAATTCTAGGATAGCATGTAGCCTATGTGATATGAACGATCACCAAGTCAACAAATGAAAAGAACTCAAGCCCCTTGCAAAACATCTCTGCATAGTCTCTTCTCTCCCTCAAAAAATTCTCTCCAATCAAGAGAAGATCATGTGCACTTATTGTTGGATTTGCTCACACTTTCATCATATGTTTAAGTGTGTACATATCCCCAAGCTGAGAGCAGCATGTGCTACGTTAAGTCTACACTCCAACAAAGAGGAAGATGCATCTAAGCCAATGATACAAAAATGGAGACAGAAGACAACCTATTCTACAACCGACCCCTTCCAAGCATCCACGTTAGGAACAATGAGTAGCATGGAATCCCGCACCATCTACTCCATTGGCTCAGTGACATCATGAACCATCTGCACTGGCCCAAATCACACACCAGATTCATGCCTACTAATGGGAACATTAGGCACCTATGTAGAGTCGTAAAAAACATTTCTCATATACATATCAAAAAATGTGTATCTGAGTACAAAAATAGTGTCGCTGGCCCAGTGGCCAGCAAAAATATACAAAATTCGTCAAAAATGAGGGAAGCATCCTCATAATGGGTGCTTTCCCGGTGTACAAAACTGTTCTAAGTGGGTTCCCCCTTAAGCGGGGCACCTGGACCCACCACTACTCCCGGTACCACCACCGGAGCTACTGTCGCCACCGCAATCGCCACCCAACATAGAGTGTGC
Organism: Pinus albicaulis; assembly: GCA_034641835.2. NCBI lineage: Eukaryota > Viridiplantae > Streptophyta > Pinopsida > Pinales > Pinaceae > Pinus > Pinus albicaulis. The sequence goes on from CM076576.1 coordinate 831,212,088, forward strand.
TGATAATCCCTCTCGTGGGCCATCACCGTCTCTAACCGGACCTCCTTGAAATCGTCCATGGAACCTCGAGCAGGCATACCCTAGGTCAAGTGGTCCACTCACCCCCGGAAGTCCTCAAGAGCAGTCACCTGAGCTGTAAGTACTGCAATGCGCACCACTTCCGCATCAGCACGAGCTCGCTCGCCCGCAACCTCTGCAGCAGTAAAGCTGCTAACCTCACCAGAGGGGCTAGCACCACCTCTGCTAGCTCCACCAGTACCACCTCCTGGTCCACCTGCATCACCTCCTCCTTGACCACCTCAAGGTCATAGCGGAGGATCGTGACCCACCAGTCGTGCCACAGGGCGACCTACCTCACCAACATCTGCACGAGCAACCAAAATAATGTCAGTGTCGATATAAAAACACATAAGTACATAAATAATCAAGAAAATGCAGAAAAAATATAACACATACCTGCAGGTCCCCAAATATAACCAAAAGGGAGACCCATGTCTGGGTCATCCTAGAAGTCCATCCCTGCATATGGGTATGGCAAGAACATCTATGGTTTGGCCTCAAAACAAGCCTCTATCGCAGTGTTCCAATAATGCCCCACCATGCCACCAGCACCCCGCAGCATCACCGGAGCCCACCTCCTCATCTGTGGCTCCCGTGGCCCCCTAATTGGCACCGCCACCACCAGCCTCAGCAGCTCATACATGATGCTGCATAAGATACTGGCATACGCAAAAGACTTCGATCCATGTTGAACCTTGTTCAATTGCGACACCATACCATCAAAACAGAATCAGGCGAAGTCAAGAAAATTCCCTGACCTCAACCGGCGCAAAACTCCAACCTGCGGGCCAGACGCACAATGTGGAGCAAACGACCTCGCTAGTCGTATGATCACTGCCAGAGCACACCGCTCAGCCACATCTACCACTGATGCAATGCTAATGCATCCCTCGGTGAGAGGTGTGCCCCTGCAATGGCGCCTCGGGAATCTATCCTGGTTCACTCTCCCAGAGGAGAGTGGGTATCTCAAATCCTCCCCCTGAGGCAGCAACCCAGTCACGAAGCAGATATCCATCTTAGAATGGATCACTATGTTCGTCCCCTACAACACAAACATGTTGTGCCTCTTGCGCCAGTGTTCTATAATGTACCATAATAAATGGTCCTGCGATCGCAGAAACTCATTTTCAACAAATTTTAGAAGGCCCCATGCAGCCAACTAGCATCGCACCCCAGCATCAGCAACTAGAGTGGTCCAGATCTCGGGCCAGTCCCACTCTCTCCACATCAACCTATCATCAATATAGTCACCCATAAGTATAGATGAAAACATCAAAAATAGCCAAAAATAAATAAATTTATGTCACCCTGGCCTTTGCTCGCTGCCTGTATTCTTCATAGGCGTGCCTTTGTGCACAAAAAGAAGGGAACAATGTGCCCTCGTGCGCCTGTCCCTCAGAATTGCGCGCAAAGAAGGCACTCTTTTGCCTAGATCGCCTGCAGAATCTAGGGAAAAGGTCACTCTGAGGCCATACAAACCCAATTTGTATGGCCCTCGACACCATCAAACTGAAAAAAATAAAATGCAGGAAGTCATGAAAGTTACCTCGGCATAATATCGTTAGTCCCTCGTACATGGGCTAACTGCAATGGCAAGAAAGGCTCTGCAAGCACCTCTGATCTCCCAAAACTCAACAAGTACAAATGAATAGGATTAGGGCCATAATCCCCTATTTATCACCCTTTTCAAAAACTTTGGAGGTCCATAACAGGAAATCAGAAGGTCCATCCTAAAAACCATAAGTTACACCATCATCAGTATGCCATGAAAAATGAAAGCAATACATTCACTTTCCAGGAAAAATCATTTTTCAGCGCTGACAGGTATGCCCTCTTTCATATTTTTTAAAGCTCATGCCTTTCAATTATATTTGATGAAAAGAAGATGCTTTCACTTGAGGTAGTTGTTTTTTCAGGAAGAACCCGCAAACTATTCACAGCACCATCCACTAAAGGTTCCGAACCAGGTATCATTCTACCCCCAGCATGATAGAGTCCCAGAAAAATTTACAAATCCTGACATCATTTCTCCATCAGAAATAAACCATAGGGTCCTCATATCCAACTGTGTTTATCATCACCTGACCTTGCAGATGATAAACATCCGTGTTGGTTGGTAAAGCCTCCCCTCCATGGTGCTCGCCACCCAAAGTAGACCATATATCACAACAAAAGTGACACCATGGCCATACCCCTTTAGTCCGGGAAGTACCTTGTGCCCATCCATTCATCATGCATAATGTCAGGTTTACCATTCAAACTGAAACTTCCTTCCCGGACGACTAGGTTGTACAAGAAGATTGAAAGCGCACCTCCACGCATCGCATTTGACCCACTATACGCCCACCAACATAATCCCGTATGCGACTTTTTTTCTTCCGCTTTATGAACCCCACACATGAGACCAACCAATGGGACCGCCACCCCCAACAAAACACCATCCTCATGCCTTCAGTCAGTGAAGACTTCCATGTTTTGGGGTACCCATCTCTGTGTTTTGTACTAACCAAACCTCATATTTTATTCTTTTGGTAAGTGTACAAAGACTGCAAATGGTGCGCTTCACCCCTTCACCCTCATATTTCAGCTTTTCTCCCATGGCAGCAGTACGCCATTTCCCTTGATCAGATTATTTCACCCACACGCACGCACCATCATGACAGTCATAGCCAAGTTTACACTCGTCCTAGATGTCCTACCGACTTTAGGTATTTTCCCTTCAAAAAGAACTATGATTGCCACCAAGCTGCTAAAGTATACTCCAACCTCGAGCCACTGAATCCACTTCATCAGTTTTCAATCACCTCTCACTAAAATGCCTATGTTAAACCATCACATCTAGGTCCCCGACCCCTCAGGTCGATGACCCATGGTTCGGTTAAGGCTTCCTTTTTGTTGACCTCGACACCTCTTTTCCAAAAAGGAAGCGGTACCTTGGATCACCTCTCCCGATGCCAAGGGGTATCCTCAGGTGGCACTGTGGAAGACATCATTCTCCACAGATGTCATCGATCCTCCTAACATTTGACGACGACAAAAGCTTTCATGTCAAGATGGTATCGTACCTTACAACCATTTCACTTTGATCAGATCCATCGAAGACCCATGCCTTCATAAGTGTCTCTGTTACATAATGCTTACACACTAAGGTCCCAACTAGTACATATGTGTACATTGCGCAGCTACATGCCATAAAAAATCTATGGATATGGGTACCACATTCCACCTATCGTCAAAGAAAAAAACACCCTTGAGGGCATCGGCAGTTGTCCTCAACAACCACCAGCATCGCTACCACAGTAGTGACGCAGACAACACATGTATCTATCAATTTTGTTTAAATAGCCATAGCATCATGAGCATGGGAAATGCCCGCATCGTTGAAATTTTGTATATATGTTCTATATTTTGTTTGCTTGCAGGGGTCCCTTAGGCCATGGTCACCTCAGAAATGGTGTAGGGTGTTGTCAATTCCAAGATTCACGCAGGTCTCTCTCTCTCTCTGCGTATGATACATAAAAGAAACTATAATGTATTTTGGCTATACACTCCCTCCTAGACCTCACACATTAGGGGGCAACTATTAACACTAGAAAACCATATAGCAGAAGATGAAATTAATTAATGTCAAGCCAAAGGATTTATAGGGCAGGAAGACACTATGGAATCAAGAAAGTATTTAAAATCGCTAAGATTTTGAAAAAATAAAATTCGATCTAGTCTTAAAATGATAATTGCACACTTTATCCTTCGATAAGAGTGCCTTATACACGCCTTTTTTATCGATAAGCGTGCATTCCTGAAAGTGGAGAAATGTCGCTTTCCGGGACCACACAATGCAAAGGACAGTTACTCCTTATATGAAGCCACCTAAGGATAGCCACCAATGCCTCCTTAGAAACTATGTGAGCACACAAAGGAATATTTGGAGCACACAATGGAATCATACCTCTCCCTTGGGTCACCATCAGCCATGTACCAAGGGAGGGAAGGAGGATTTGAAATCCCCTATATAAAGCGACCAAGAGATGAAGAATGGGTGATCACATTCTTATGCTGGCCTCAATTGCCGAAGCAATACCAGTAGTGTGTGACCCAAAGCTAGAGATAGAGGGTTATCAATTGTTGGCCACCCAAAAATCCTAGTCCAACACAGTGGAGAGAGAGGGAGAATGCATCAGAGGGAGGGCTTGGAAAAATAACATCCTTGCATCGGGACCTAGAACCATTGTCTAGGGGCCCTTTGGCAAGTGGGTAAAATTTCTTCTCCATATCAAACATTTAATAAGAAGAGGCCTAGAGCCATCATTTGAATTATTATCATTTTTAATCTCTTCAATAGCTTCTATATATTTTTGTTCCAGTTTTTAGTTTAATTTGAGCATACATTTTCATACTTTTTCCTCTATACTGTATGCTTTTCAGCTCCACCACTTTTTCCCTGTTACCACTAGTTTATAGGGGTAGACCATACCCCTTAAAGTGGTATGATTTCGAGGTATTTTTGCTTCATTTGGTGAGTTGGATACTATGTTTTAGAACCATATTTATTTTCTCGTTTGTTATGATGTTGGGACTGAGCTTCTGGCTAATTTCTAGCAGGATAAGGCAACACAAATTTCTGATCATATACAGGAATGGAGCAGAAGAAGAGGCTCATTAAATCCCATATTCCCAATGAATTCCTTCTCTAATGGTTCCTTAAATACTTACATTGAGAAATATCAAAGGTCATATCTCTTTCTAGGGTATTCACTGAGGAGCAAGCTATCCTTAGAGTCAAGCAGTTGGAACTTATTTATTCTAAGTCTAGGATCCTTAATAAGATATTGTATCATGCTCCTCATTCCAAAATAGATTTATCCAAACCAAATCCAAGTCCTCATGCTGATGGGCTTATCGGTTCTATTGATAACAACACAGATAGCTTTTTGAATCAATTTCAATAGTTGTCTCTACAATCTTCTCCTTCTATTGAGGCTACACCATCAATGTCTACTCCTTCCAAACCGTTAACGATTAAGTTTGTTCAATATTATAACCCCAAAGGAAATAAACAATCTGATGGGAATAAGAAGGTATGAAATAATGAGAAGAAATATAAGGATGGGAAGGGTAATGTGAACAATTCCAATGATAATTTTGGAGAGGGTAAGAGAGAGCCAAAGAAGAAACTTAAGTTTCCTTGCAAGTTATGCACTGGAGACCATCATACTCATCTTTGCCCTAAGATTCAGGATGCTCAATGATTGTTAGCTCAGTATGTTTCCTCTAGTTCATAGGATGTCCTAACTAACCCTTTTCCCTAAGGTGGTAGGGGAATATATATATCTCCATAAAAGTCCATTCCTGCATAGGGGTAATATTCTGTGGCGATCACTTCTTCTTCCCACCATAGCAGCCAAAAAAAATATAAAGAATTTAAATTCTCCAACTCCAATTCCAATATATACCAATTCTACGAGTGTAATTAACACAATACAAATTTTCAATTATTTCATAAGATAATGTTTTAGAATTGATATTGATTTCAAATTATATAATAAATACTCAATTTAAATTTAAAAAATGTTGTAACATAGTAACATAGTAATTGAAGTATCTTTTAATATTTTAAACTAGCAATTGCACCATATGTTGCAAAGGAAACATTGTATATAACTTTGGAAAGGAAAAAATATGTGATACGTTATGTGATTTAATTGAGTATTTAGCTTATTATGAATTATTTTATGTAAAAGAAATTATAGGTTTGGAGAATTGTTTGGATAAAAAATTTGGTTTTTTTATAACCTACGCAGGCTCTTCCTTTCATAGTGATGTCTAATTATGCATTATAACACCACATGAAAAATTTATATAAAATATAGTATAAAAATTAAGAATATATTAAAGATATTTAAATTAACATATATTCATAAATGAGAGATTGCACTCTCACGAAACTACACAAAAGCAGAAACAAAACTTAAACACATTAGAGGGTTAACCATAATTACAAGCGTTTTTGTTCCTTGGGGATGTAGGACACTACTAGCATCTGTTTTCTAAAACATCTCAAACTGCCTCCATCGTAGGAGCCCAAGTAAAAACAATGCACAAGGAGGTGAAGAATCTCAGGAAAACTGTGTCGATCAATGTCTAGAACATTTCAAACTGTCGTCATCATAGGAGCCGAAGTAAAAATAATGCAAAAGGAGATGAAGAATCTCAGGAAAATTCTGAAAGTGGTGATTGGCGTCTACATAATTTATAAAACCGCTAAGACTAAGTGGTGATTGGCGTCTACAAATTTTATAAAACCGCTAAGACTTAGTTTTTAAGATTGTCTATAAAAAAAGAGCAAATCTACATGTCTATTTAGAGAGTCGTCATCACACATTCATAAAAAGAAATAACTAATTATCCCAACGCTCTCAATTTGAAATAGAGTTAGAAACGTAGATCTATCATGGTGACTATCCAAATGGAAATCATGGTGACTATATTTACTAAAGATTATAGCAATACAAATCTAATCCTGATATGCTTATATATGTAAGCATATGGCTTAATATGCAATATGCCTAGAATGGAAATTCGTAATCTTAAATAGAAAACCGTTGTCGAAGACCGCCTTTACATAGCCGAACCTATAAAATACACAAGAAGGAATCGCTATAAATATATAACAGAGAAGTGTGATAGTAAATTGCAGAGAAAAGCCGATAACGATCTTGTATACCGATCTTGGAGAACGTTCTTCGTAGCGATTCGGATTTGGAACAAATGCTGAAAAGTTTCCAGCCAAAATAAACATCGAGGGCAGAAACAGCTCCAGGTTACCATACTTTTACCCCTATCTGCAATCGTAATTTGAAATGCAGAATATGAAAATTATTAAATAACATTTCAAAATATAAATACAATTAAACTAAATATATACAAATCTAATCCTGATATGCTTATATACGTAAGCATATGACTGAATATGCAATATATATATAAAGTTCACTTACGACAACGATCCGCGTCTCACATTTCGAATCGGCAGGCTGGACAGGTATTGTTAAAACCCAGCCATTCTGAAAGGCAAGGGGGATGGTACAGGTGGCCGCACTGAACTTGAGATGCCTCTTCATCCAATTTAAAATCGATTTGGCAAATTGTGCACAATGAAGTGATAGTATTATTATTTATGTACTCGAGAAAGAAAGAAAGAAATAATTTTTAATGTCCACGAGGCTAAAAATAGCCTATGGGACAAACATTAAGCCTTCATCTCACTTCGTATTCGGCCCTTCGTGAAGTTTACAATGAGCACTCCCGTACTTATCAACAAACTCTCTTTCGCCGCCGAATAGATTATCCTGAATTAGCCGGCCAAAATGCCCGTACAGTTTTCTCCTCGTGTCCTTGCGTCCATTCTAGAATGAAATGTTTTTCTGTTTCCACTTTTCCGGAGGAGCAAAAAATACATACTCTTTCTTCCCACATTTCTTTTGGCCTTTTCCAGCGCCATGTTTCACAACGGAGTTGATGAGAATTAGTCCTTAATTGAGCAATAAGAATTTTAGATCTCCAAGAAATATCAGCCCCTATGTATGCATTTTGTTGATGGTTATGTGTGGGGTTAAACTCTTCTATGTAGTACTTCTTCTTTCTCTCTAGCTCTTTCTTCCAAGTATGTTTATGGAATTTATCCATAACAAAATTTTTTATCTCTTTACTGTTTGTAGGACACATGCTCAAGCAAATACCCCATTTACTAAACCATTTGTTATTTTGCCGCATCCAAGTCTTCTGTCTTTTACACAATCTGTCACTAAACACCACCTTAGGCCATCTATCCTCTTCCATTTGCTCAATTTTTTTCAGATACCTTATGACTCGCACCATAGCGATTGCTTCAATAGGAGCAGCCCCTGTTTCACTTAACAGAGTAGCATAAGGAACTGCACTTTTAATTTTGAATTTGTTTGTAATCAAACGTTTCTGAATTTTCTCAATTTGTTTCCACTGCATCTTGGTTGTGCTGCTAGCTCATAGTTCACAACCGTAAAGAATCACCGGAATCACTAGAAGCCCAAAAAGAGTTAGGGTGGTTTTCCAATCCCACAGAAATGGTGAGGGTACGCAATGCTAATTTGATTCTGCGTCGTTTAGCTCGGCGAATCAGAGCGTCTAGCTCAAGACTGGATTCTCCGAACAATTCAATAATGGCCGCCAACCTTCTATGTGTAGCCTCATCACGTTGTATTAATTCATCATCAGCGACGTCACGACCTTCAAGCCACATTTCCTCCTCATAATTCTCTGGATACCGCTCTGGACCGGTATCCATGCCTAAAGATCTCCTGTACTCTCTTTCCCCCAGAGCTATTAGCTCATTAGTAACTTCCTCATGGGCATCATAAGCAGCCTCAAACTGCCTTGTTCTCCCGATATGACGACGTAATACTTCTTCTGTATTTTGCCGTTCTGCTGATTGTTCTGCAATCAGATGAGGAAAATCAGTAGCTAGTCTTTCTGCTACCTCGTTATTCACACGTCTAGTATCAAAATTATCAGTAGCTAGTATTTCTGCTATCTCGTCATCCACAGTTCTCTGTCTCGTAATCGTCATCACTGTACTCCGCTTCATCATCGTCATCATTGTTTGTCTCAATAAATTCTAAATGTTGATGATTCGCAGGACCATCTTCCTCAATAGCTTCTCTTGTTTGATTATCATTAGCTTCGTCTATACCCAACAGATTCTCTTGAACCAGAGACAATGCATTTCTTGATACAGAGGATTGTTCTTCCCGAACAAGAAGTTCTTCTATCTCATCATTATTATTGGCTATCTCAACAGCTTCCCCTGTACCCTCTACTGCAATATCTTCTCTCTCACTACGAATTTCTTCGCTGTGATTTTCACAAGAAGCAGTACTTCTGCTTAGAGTGCGCCGTTCTGAGCCTGTCTCCACTTGGCCTTCCATTTCGACACTCCTCTTTGATCCTCTCTCCCCTTCACCTTCCATTTCCACACTTCAAATGTTCAAATGTTGATACAGTAAGATATGCTTAGTTGATCACAATGACAGAAGATTAGGGAGATGAAAGAAGAAACGCAATATGCCCTTAGTTGATACAATAGCGTGTATTTTACTCTAATACCCTTCGAATCTTCATATCTCTTCACTTTTATACCCGTATTACCAGAATTATTATTGTATTCCACCCAGAACCGACGTGACAATCAATATTGTGGTCATGTGCGTTCATGCGTTTTAATCGATTTCAACTCATTTTGATATTACCACGACTTAATTATAGTTTCATCGAATTAAATTTTAAATAGTATTGATTATTAAATTTTATAATTAAATTTTATATTAAATAATTATTATTATTAATTAAAAAAAATCATATATTAAGATTTTTAATTAATATTTTTTGGGCATGTGGTAATGATAACTCATTGTATTGTTCCTTGATATTGTAGCGAAGTCTATTTACAAGATAATAATATCCATCATAAAGTGGGGGGTGAATAATGGTCTTTAAGAATCTTGTCATATTCTTATAAAATAATTTATTTGTGAAATAAGTAAGCAGTATTGATAAGACATAGTATATTTGGCACATGGTATTGTAACAAAGCCTATTTACAAGATAATAATATCCACCTTAAAACAAGGGTGAATATCCATGGTTAATAATTTTGTCATATTCTTATCAAATATTTTGATTCTAAAATAAGTTATGGGTTTTGGGCATGTGGTATTGCTAAGCCATGGTATTGGCCCATGGTATTGTAACCAAGCATATTCTCAAGGTAATAACAAAATCAAAATATAACAAATTGAATTTTTATTAATTTTATTTGTTTAACTTTTTAATATTAATAGAGCCAAAATTTAAAATTTACAATAGTGTGGGGGATAACTGGTTTATATTACCTTCAACTTTTCATTCATTACTTTTGACTTTTTGTTTATTACTTTTAACTTTTTATTATTAATTGAGCTATCATTTAAATGTTTAAACTCATCCCGATATCACTTTTAACTTTTTGTTATTTTTGACATACTTACATTATGCATACATATCTACCCTATGTTGGGCTATAGAGAATTCTAGAGTATTTGTAGGGTGTTGAATTCCTACTACCATCTCTCTAATACTTATTGAATCCCTATGTCACATGTTTGAGATGAAATTCAGAAACCTACCAAAACCCTAACTTCACCAAGATCATATCATATCATATCTCTGAAAATATCTCTGAAAATATAATGAACCAAGATCTAGAATTTGTACACGAGGTTCACCAATATTTCAGATCCACGTAGATGCAATTTAAGCTTTTGAATCTTCGTATAAATAAAATTTATAGCTAGAATACCAAGATGGCATGTTTTAAGAAGTTAAACCATAGAATCCAATGCTTTGATACCAAATGTTATGAAACCAACTCACATAATAGAAGAATATTTTGATAAAGGACTTAAAAACTATCCTCTTAGAGGGGGGAACCTCCTTCACATTATATAAATGAACAATTATTGGATGATTTAAATGAAAAAACCTCCTTTCTATATATAAGAGTATAAAGGGTCATAATATAATTAGAGTCGAAATAAAAATAGTAATGTAAGAGCACAATAATAACAATAGTGAGCTTTTATGGGGAACAATATATTTAATAAATTCTTATTAAAACATTATATTTCAAATTCATTGAATTGCTCCATTGCTGTGATATGGAGGAGCGTTGCAGCCTTCGTGACCTAGGAGTAGGCGCGTCATTTCTCCTAAGTTGTAGCCCAAGCCTGGCTACATAGCCCCTTCGGTAGACACCTCGAAGGCAGGCTCTCTGCCTAATCACGCCCAGGCCTTTTCGACGTTGATCAGTTCCCTAAATCCACCATGAGCAATGCCAACAATTTCTAAATTCGTCAAAAATCTGGAGGGAATTCAGGAAGTTTCTCTTCCCCCTGCGATCCCTAGAATGGTTGCTCTCTCCCTCGCCGAGAAAGGCCTTGTCAGGAAATTTACAGGACTGTGGCCTTCGCTGAAAATAGTTCAAAAATGGGTCGAGCGCAATTGGACGGACAAGATCAACGAGAAAATTTCAATCAGATTATGTGGCAGGGACTACTTTACATTCCATTTTGAGACAAAATAAGGCAAGGATTTGATATTCACAAATGAGCCATACTTCATGGATACCATAGGGCTCTACCTCAACAAATGGACTCCAGAATTTGATCCCAAACTTCGCATGCCCAACGTTGTCCCTGTCTACGTTCGCCTCCCTCACCTTCCCTTGCATTGTTGGGTTGATGATTCAGTCTGAGCAATAGGGAATGCAGTAGGAAAATTAATTGACAAAAGCAAGTCGAAGTACAACATGCAAGCCTATACCAGGATCTGCATTGAAGTGGATCTTGGAAAAGGTCTTACCGAAGTGATCAAACTAAAGGTTGACAATTCGACTCACATAAAATAGTTATATTACGAACAAATTCTGTTTAAATTCAAGGTATGCCATGAATATGGCAATTTCACTAATAGATGCACTAAATTTATTGAGGTTGAAAAATCAGATCCAGAATCCCAATGGGAAACCATAAAAAAGAAGAAGACTGCTTCAATTCTTAAAAATATCGGTGCACCATCTGCTCAACCCTCCCAACCTACCCAACCCTCCCAATCTTCCCTCCCTCAGCAAACCCCTGACCCCACCCTCATCCCATCCTCTAAGCCTTCCCTTACCTTCCTCAACCCCTTCTCCTTTATTGCTCCTTCAAAAGAGGACCCTACTCAGCCCTCCATTCCCTCTCCTCTTCATGGAACCTCTCCCCATACCTCCCCATCCATGTATTTCCCTCCCTCCACCTCCGCTAAAGCTTCTTTAGCCCAAATTGTTATCAGGAACATTGCCAAAGAACATGGGATAGCTCTAGAAACCTTTAAAAAAACTTGCCTCAAAATAAAATCATCCAAGCATCTTCAAGATGAAGTAGCCTAGAAGGACATCGCCCTTGGAATCCAGCACCCTATAGAAACTTTCATCGGAGGGAATATTAACAAAGAAGCAAATGAGCACGAATTAGGAGGGAAGACAGGTCCTCAACCTACATTCATGAAATGATGAAAGGCCTCTCTTGGAATTGTAGTGGACTAGGGCAACCCTCTAAAAACTTAGCCCTAAGATACCTTCCTAATCATGAAAATCCTGACATGATTCTACTTCAAGAAAATAAGCAAGGAGAAAGAGATATGGAGAACATGATAAACAAAATGAAGAACTACATTGGCACTATGGTAGAATCTAGGGGTGCCTCCAGAGGAATATCTACCATTTGGAATCATAATGCTTGGAAGTCAATGGCAGTTGTCAAGACCTAGGACTGGATCAAAGTCAATCTGCAGAATACATAAGAGAACACTGTTGTAACTGTGTAAAATATATATGGACCAAATCATTACAAGGACAAATAAATCTATTGGAACACCATGAAAGTAGACATAGACAATGAGGATAATAAAAAAATCATCATTGGAGGGCACCTCAACTTGATCTTGCATGTAAATGAAAAAATGGGATATAAATTTAACTCCGGCCCTTCAAGAGATCAACTAGAAACTATTATCCAAACCCATGATCTGGTTGATATCATCCCCAAAAACTGAAAATTCACTCGGAGCAATCGAAGAATCGTAGCTAGAAACATTATGGAGAGACTTGATCATTTTATAGTGATTGTCCCTCTAATATCTCATTACTATGTTGCCTCCTCTAGTATCCTCTCATACTCTACCTCTGATCATTACCCAATTACCCTCTCCTTAGGAGATCATCCCTCCCTCAGACCTATCCATTTCAGTTACAATCTGCTTTGGTGTGACTTCCCTGAGGCAGGACAAATCGCGATTTCTTCCTGGCATCAGTATGTGGAGGGATCCCCAATGCATATTTTTGAATCAAAGTTGAAGAGAATGCGTATGGCACTTAAATACTGGGCAAAGCTTCACTACAAGGAAGCATCCAAAGTCATAAATGAAATAAAAAATAAGTTGGAAGCAATCCATATTGACATTTACATACATGGAGTGAATCAAGAAAAGCATGAATAGGAGAAACATCTTTATTGGAACTTGTATAGATAAAATAGGAAAGAAGAATAGAAATGGACCCTGAAATCAAGAAATATTTGGCTACAAGCTGGTGATAAAAATACCTCTTTCTTCCATAAACAAGCCACGGTCAGAAAATAAATAAATAATGTCTTAGCCATAACTGATGATGAAGGAAAGGTACATGTAGATCTGGAAGATATCAAGGTTGCCGCTAACAGCCATTTTAAAAATATTCTTACTAAAACAACTGCGCCAGAGGACTACATAGATCTCTTGAATTACTTGCCCAAACTGATCACAGATGAGATTAATAGTTCCCTCACCAAAGATATAGAGGAGGCTGAAATTCTCAATGCTATTTGGACATTACATCTAGATAAGTCTCCGGGCCCAGATGGATTTTCCTTTAGTTTTTATCGAATTTTTTGGGAATTCATTAAAAAGGATCTTATCAAAATGATTCTTTGGGTACAAAGGAAGAAGAGGATCAGTGGCTTGAAAAACTCTAAATTCCTTTCTCTTATACCCAAAGAGAACCATCCCTCTTCTTTCTCCAGATTTAGACCTATCTCCCTCTTCAACTCCTTGTACATAATCATAACTAAAATTATAGCTACCTGCCTTAAACCCCATCTCTCAAACCTCATTTCTGAAAATCGATGGGGATTTATTTCCCAAAGACAAATTTCTGATTCTATTCTCTTGGTCCAAGAAGCCGTCCACTCGAGTATGATCAAATTTGAGAAAGTATTAATATTAAAAATTGATCTTTCTATTGCTTTTGATAGTGTGAGACATTCATTCCTCTTATATGTCCTTCAAAAAAATGGGATTTGAATCTGAATTTATATCTCTCATCAATGCCTGCATCTCCAACCCCTGGATCACTCCTTTAGTCAATGGAAAGCCTGGGAAATTCTTTGAATCTACTCCTGGCCTCATAAAAGGCATCCCTATATCTCCTTTTCTTTTCATCCTCATGGTAGAGTCCTTCAGCAGAGTCTTGGATCACATGTGCAGAGTGGGCCCCATCAATGGTATCAAGTTCAACAATAGAGGTAAAAACATGAATCACTCTCAATTTGCTGATGACACCCTCTTTATGGGTGGTGCCACCAGCATTATTGCTCAGAGATTCAGAACACTCCTTAACAAATTTATTGTTTATTTAGGAGGGCAGATTAACTACCATAAAAGCTGCATCTATGGGTGAAATGCTACAAGAAATACCATTCATAGTATTGCACAAATCTTCGGAGTTCCCTACAAGTTAAACTGGACCCATTTTAATTACCTTGGGATGCTTATCAGTGTTGGACAAATGAAGACCGAGGTATGGAACATGAAAATTGACAGAAATGTAAAAGAGAGTGCATCAATGGGGATCCTCCTGGATTAATCTAGCTGGGCATACAATTCTCTTAAAATCTATCCTAATTGCCTTACCTTTGTATCACTCTTCGTTGCTTTATTCTCCCTCCAGCATTCAGTAAAGAAAAGAAGTTGTATTAAGGAAAATTTTTTTGCAAGGAGGGAAAAATGAGAAGAAGAAATTCAACTGAGTAAAATGGAGGCATGTTACTCAAAATTATGAAAATGGGGGACTTGGAATTCACATTCCAAATATCTTGAACAAATTTGGCTTTGGGGGGGAAATAGTGTGGTGCCTGATCACTGGACAACATTTTTGGTGGAAGAAAGTTATGGAAACTAAATATATTACCACTGTTAGGGAAACTCTTCTTGATCAGGACCTCCCAAACAGGCCCTACTTCAGAATCTAGGCCTTATCTAAAATATCCATACCATTTATCAAAAGATATATCTCCAAATTCCCATAATGAGGAAGCAGTATAAACATATAGGAGAAAAAAATTATGGGACAGTCTCCTCTCATAGACAGCCTGAGCATCCATATTATTCAAAACTACCTTCGGAGTCGAGGTATAAACACCATGGATTAGATTTCCAAATGGGATGATCATTCTAATGCTTGGTGCAGATTGGCATTTCCTAACATTCCCCCTCACCTTGAGGCAGATATAGCAAAGCTGAAGGAAATGATCCATGGTGCAACTCCATTGAAAAAAGGCAACCACGATAGTTTTTGAATGGGATCCCTCTAGATTAACATACTCAATAAAAGTAGCTTATAGGTCCCTTCTCAAATATTTATTCCCTTTTCCACTGTGGCCCATATGGAATCGTACATGAACATCTAAAGCCCTTCCAAAGATAAAAATGTTCATATGGATACTGCTCAAAGGAAATATTATGACTTCAGATAATTTAAGAAAAAGAGGCATTTGTGGTCCTTCCATATGCCCCCTTTGTCACAAGGAAGAGGAGATTGTGCTCCATCTATTTGTGAGGTGCCCCTTTACCAATCAATGTTGGAATGTGTTAGCCACCTATAAAATTTGTTATACCAAAAGGTGGCTAAATATTTTTTTGGAGCCTTCAAGGAACAAATTGTATTGTAAAAAGTGTTGGCTCTTGAAGACTCTTGAAGGCCTCATGCCTCTATCCAAATCTTCACTGCTGTGCCCATTGTACACTTTGGAATTCTGCTAATTTCATGAAAAAATACTGCTGCAAACACCATTTTACCTTTCCTTCCATTTCCAAAACTAACCTCATTTTTATCACTTTGTTACCCACAAAATCCTTCATTTTAATATTTTCCCCCTTTTCCCTTCCATAAAAACCCCTTTGATAAGGTTTAAGACCCCTTCTTTGCCTTATTGAAGCCCTCAAAACCCTTGGAAAGCATTGAAAACTTCATAAAAATGCATATTTTTGTGTTAAGGTTTAAGCCCCCTTGGTCTAACTCCTCAGCCTTTCCCCTCCATACGCCCTGGTGCTGGAACCAGGCGCTAAGCCATTTGAGCACTTATCGCATCGGGGAAATGCAGCGGGCAAGTCTTTTCCCTTTATTGAAATCTCTGATGCCGATTAGCCCTGTATACTATAACCCCCGATCATATTGCTTCCCATGTAGCCCGAGGCCCCGCAGTTAGGTGGCTATCCACTTCGAATAAATATTCCGCCCCCGAAGCACAAAACCTTCATTCTTATTAAATTTTTGGGTTTTAAATTTTTTTGTTGTTATATTAAAAGAAAACTAGGTGGAATTCATCGCACCGCTTTTGAGAGGAAAGTGGTTTTCCCCGATCGGCAGCGATCAATGCCACCGGCCGACATGTGGCCTTGGGCAGTATGGCCATACCATTTTCCCTGGGCATTAAAGGTCGGATATTGGCTCGGCGCGATATTGACGTGCGCCGTCCGATCTAAGGCCAGCTCATCGGATGGTGATCATGCTCTGAAGAGGCCCGTAAGATAAATGTGGTATGGCACGGTTATTTAAAACATCTCCATCGTCAATTTGATCTGCAGATCGACGATCCACACTCCATCGCCCCGGTCCCGTTGTCCACAGCAGCAGTCTATGGTCCCACAAGAGCCGGTGGTCCCCAGCACTACATCCTCATCCACGCAGCTAAAAATGATTTGAGCGGATCTCCATGGGTTCCTCATACAGTCACCAAATGCGGACCTTGGAACTTTATTCAGCAAGGTTTTATTAAAAGGTTATGAAGTCCGGGCGTGTTTTATAAGGTTTTTTTACATGCGATCTCTGTCGTTGATCTTGTGGGCCGATCTCATCTGACGGCCCATGATCATCCCGAACCCCAAACACCATTTTTAACCATTTTTCGCTGAAACAAAGGTTTTTAGACCATTTTCTCTATTTTTCCAAATAAGGTGACTCTTTTGCTTTGACTATTCACCCTCACTCCCGACCGTCGATCTCTGCGCGATCGACGGTTCTAGTTTAATTTTCTCCTCCTCTCTCCTCTAACCTCCTCTAATCAATCTCGACCGTTGGATGATGCCATCCAACGGCCATGCTCTCTCCACATGCCTTCTGAAGCAGAAAACCTATATATATGCAGGATTTTATAATGTTGTTCGTATTTTGCAGGGTTTAAATGGTTTTTCCGCTGTACTGAAGAAAATTTCAAAGGCCGAGGCTGACGATCCTCCCGCCTTCGATTCATAAACGGGAATCATTCGCAGGATTCAACTCCACATTTCATCAATGATTCATGAGGCATTGATGCCACACGAACCCTGTGTAGCCTTGCACACCAACAAACACAGTGAATCAGGCACAAATAAAAAAGTATCAGTATTGAAGATAGGAACGCACCAAAACATGAGATTGAAGACAGATCTGTAGGGATTACGGCTAAGATGGATTATCAAAAGCCTAATCCCCCTATTAAAACATAGCTTAAAGGTAAATCATAAAGGTTCATCAGACAGAAAGCCTCCACCGCCACAGCTGAGGCAAATTTATTCCTCCCAGCTACCACAATGCCACCTATGCCTCAAAGTATGCAAATAGAGGCTGAAGTTATTGATCAGGATTAGATAATTTCCTCAAGCGCAGCCAGAGATTGAATTCTGCAAACAAAATTAATGACAAAACATCAGCAGAGTTACTTTGACATCACACAGAGCCACAAAAGTCAATAAGAATTCCGACCGAGCTTAAATCTTGATGTAAAACATTAATACAGAGGACACCTATGTAAGCTTCTTCATTGAGCCCCCCAAAGGCCGAGAAGCCATTAAGTCTATATTAATTATCTTTGGATATCTTTTATCAGATCTCACCTCCTCATTCTTCTATAAATACTACTACAGAGGATGAGAGAGGGGTTGGTTGATTTGGTTACTGAACTTTGAAATGCAATTGAGCTTGAGGCTTCTACTTGTAAATAGTGTTCACTGGCCCTTGAAGCTCTGCTTGTAGTAGATAAGTTAGTCAGGGAAGTGTAGGTGATTTCTAAACTAAAGCATTGGACTTAAAGCTGTAACTGGTTTGGAGCATCAATACAAGCTGATTTATGGGATCCTGGTCTATGTTGATGGTGATGTTTTTCTCATTGTAACTTGTTATTTTGTTTTTGTTTTCACTGTGTTCATATTATCTTATAAATAACAACATTCATAGAGTTAGGACCTACTGTATATCAGTACCCTTCTTTGACTGAAAATATTTATCTTTATGTTTTCTTCCAAATCAGTGTTATTTAGGAATGATTTAATTCAGTTTAAGCATAGGAATGCTGGTGTTCCATCACGTTATTGTCTTAGCTGAATATTTTTCTTGGATGTTACTTTCATTTCATGTCAAGTAGAGATGAACTATGGAAGATATGGTGTGCCCTGGTCCTAGTTTTATCCCCAAAGACTGTCTGAATGTTTCCCTTGGAATGTGTTGAAAGCTAGCTAGTTTGGAAGTACTTACCACATCTTAGACCATCCTTTGTTATCATTTGTGTTTCTCTTTTTGTTTTAAATGTTTTCTATTGAAAGTGTATCAAAGGCTGGCTAGTTTAGAAGTACTTACCAGATCCTAGTTTACTTTCCTGTCTTTCTTAAGTGTATGTCAAAAGATGGCTAGTTTAGAAGTACTTACCAGATCTTAGGCTGTTCTTTGTTCTTCATTTGTTCAATTCCCCTTCTTGTTGTATCATTTCATTCCATAAATCAAACTTTCAAGAGATCCTTAGACATAGATGACTTTCCCCATGCACCACTCTTGCCTCTTGCTGTTTCAATTAAACCCTATTATGACTCCATAGCCCAATGGACTAAAACTTGCAATTATCTATCTTTCTGGCCAAATCTTGTTCTATTTGCTTGCAACTTCACACCTTTGAAACTCTTTTCATTTAGGACTTTCCACCTCAAACAATAATCATGCTCAACGATTCAAAAAACAAACAAAACCCTCGGCATTCATAACTATCCTAGTATCATTACCCCAAATTTCAAAGACAAATCCATATTTTCACTTATTGGAAAGATACCTCTCTAGATTCAGGAGGGATAGATCCTAGAATCCCAAAGTGGTTGAAACGATGTTCTCCCTGTAGTTGGACTTTTTCCAATCTTGCTGATTACAGGGTGCTAACAGAATGATGTCACAAATTTCTCTCAGATTGAATTAACAACCATCAGTTCAATCTTAGAGTTGATAAAAGAATGTAAAAAGGAGTAACCCTGGGAAAAAAGAGTAAGAACATATCCAAAAGGGTCTAGGACACCCTCCCATACGTTCTTCTTTGAAGTATCTAGCTTGCAAGGAATAAGGCGACTTTTTAGGACAAAAAACCCTGCGCAAGGAAAACTCAAAACAAGACATGGAGTCTCTCAGTTGAGACTATTTTATCCAAAAGTAATAGTTGTATCAACCTCAATGATCTGCAACTAGAAGAAAAAACATTTCTTGGGAGAGTGCTTGACAACCTAGGCTGCATCAAAAATATTGTCATACAAAGTCCCAAAAAGGAGCAATGGAAGATCAGATTCAAGGAAAAAGAGTTCATAGAGTGGTTGGATGGTTGTAGAAGACCTGCACTATTCTTTGATGGAGGATCAAAAGCCAACCTAGGAAGTGTTGGGGCAGGAGGCCTCATTAGAAATGATCATGGATGTGTTTTAACCTCCTTTGAATGGGGGCTTGGCTCTCTATCTAACAATAGAGCATAGGCCTATGCTCTGTTCAAAGGTCTTCAAATGATGAAGACCCTAAATCTTCAAAACGCTATGATATTTGGTGACTCCGCCATTATCATTAGCATGATGGAAAATAGCAAGAAATCCAACAACATTTCTCTCTACAGGCTCATCAATAGATGTCGTATCCTGAGCAAAGATATGAAATATATCTCATTCTATCATGTTCTTTGAGCCAATAATAAACAAGCTGAAATCTTGGCTAACAAATCCTACACTAGACCAGCCGATCAATTATTCTTTCAAGATGGAACTTATTTTTCCTCTTTTCCATGAAATACCTCTCTATATTTTTTTTAGATTGTATAAAACCTTGCAATATTCTGTCCATATTTGTAAGCTCGACCTACACCTTCAGTATCACCATGTATGTGACCCTTTATTATCATGAAGCTCACCTTGATTCTTTCCTCCTTCCAACTCTACTCGCCTTCCTTATTTATTCGACTTTTCCTCTCTCTCTGTCTCATTCATTCTGTCTCTGCAATTTCTCCCCTCTGCCTTTGATAAGGCATCAAGCCCGCGCTATCGGGTCCTTCCCTTCTCAGTGGCTAACCACCTTCTATTTTGTATTCTCTATCTCGCAATTTGCTAGGCTTTTTGACAATCTTTGTGGCAATCCCGATTTGGTTCCTTCATCTAGAGTTTTTAAACGGTTGCATTGTGTATCAGTGTCAGTGATTTCTGCCTCCAATCTTAGCCTCCTCTCAACCCAAAATCATCTTAGACCTTCAACTCAATTTTCTACACTGTGTTTCTCTGCTCAAACCATTGGAGCCATCATGAGAAATGAAAATTTTCTACACTGCGAAGACCTTCAAGTAGAAATGGCTATGATTCATGGGCAGTTGAATATCATTGAAGAAAAATACCAAGAGGATGCTCCATTCCTCTAGTAACAGTCTCAGTCTTGCCAGGAGAAGCTTCTAGCTGCCTCAAATCAATGTGCACATGTGGAATAATCCCTCCAGATCCTGAAATATATGCTAGCGAACGCTCTACACCTAGTTCCATCTCAAACAATGTCAAAAACTCTGATTCATATGAAAATCAAGATAATACCAATGATTCCACTAAACGGCCAATCAACATTGCCTAATCCTCATTCCTCCCCTCTCCTTTTTTCTCATGTCTTTTAAATCTGCCCTCATGTTTATGCAGTTTGTTAGAATTTACCTTGATTCAGTAATGCAATATAGTATCAATAGTCGACACTTTGGAGGCTCAGTATTTTCTTTTCATACCCCTCCTTGGTTTTCCTCATTGACATTAGAATGTAATTGGTACATCTTCTTTCCCTTCTTCTTTTTTTCGAATATAATATAGCATCCAACTTTGTAAAAAAAAACATTATATTTCAAATAAATTGTTATTAATATGATCAACTTAAAATAAAAATAATTAATATAAATTAAATGGTAATAATTTTTTAAAATAATATTAACATGATGGCTGAAAATTGTTGGAATTTTAAAGAATTTCTTAGAGGTCATATTTTATCTTTAATGTCATCCTTGGAATTTTAAGGCTTTTCAGAGACATGACATTTTATCTTTAATACCATGCCTAAAAATCATTGGAAGTTTAAGAATTTTGATATTTTATCTTTAATGTCATGTGTATGGTTGGAATTTTAAGGTTTTTAAGAGTCATGATATTTAATCTTTAATGTCATTATTAAAACGTATTGACAATTTACCCCGAAAAAGAAAAAAAAAAAACGTTATTTCAGCATCAACACTTTTCGTTCTCATGGTGTTTTTTTCACAAAAACAGTTGCCAATGTTATTCTAGCATCAATACTTTTCATTTTCAGGGTGTTTTTCACACAGAAAAAGTTGGCAATGTTATTCTAACATAAACACATTTCATTTTGAAGATGTTTTTTGAACACAAAAAATTCGCGACGTTATTCTAGCATCAACATTTCTCATTTTTGGGGTTCCTTTTGCGCAAAAAAAATTGGATTTTACTTCCATTTTTAGAAAATGTTGAAACTTTACCACGAAAAAAAAGTTATTCCATAATACATCTTTTTGGTTTCTGCTATTTTTCATTTTTTTATGATATTTTTTTTGTTAGAGTACTCATTTTGAGGTTATAGTTCTCGTTTTATCAGTAACATTGTTTGTTTTCTTTGGTGTGACCCTAACAATGAGATATTTCCTTAACTCCTCCTCTGCAATGTGAAATGTCATGGGAGGATTGTGATGTGCTCCAATCATACCCTTTCCCCGATGGTTTCTACAATATCTTGGAAGCTTATGATACCTTTGACAACTCTCCTACAGTGTATTAGAAACCTGCAAATCGAGATATTTGTACAACCTCTATTGGCTGAGTCATTCTTCGCCATTAACACCAAGTCCCCCTCCTTTATACCCCATCTTGGTAACCAGTTTCATGCTAGTTCCTATAATGGATAACTCCATGTATCCACATAAATTGTTTCATATGAAAACAAAATTGAAGAATGATCAACATTGTTTACCTCGTCTATTGATTCTGAAGAAGGTTATGATGGCTTTGCTAAGCCTTCGTTGTGCTTAAATTTTTCCAAGCCCTCTTCCGTGGGTCATAACTGAAGCTGCAATATCTTCTTCTCTTTTTCTTCTCATAGAAGGCTCCTCAATTCAAAAATAACTTCTTGAAGGCTTTGATTTATCTCATCATTTGAAAGATGAGAAGATGATGAATAAAATGAATTTTCCCTTGATGAGATGGATGGAGCATCATCCTCTTCTCTTTCTTTCTCCTAATTGTCTCTTTCCATTTTATCCTCATAATCTACATACATTATATCCACTATGCATACCATTTTGAGGAGGTCCTCATAGAGATATTTATTGTTCTCCATTTACATTCATTTTTCACCTTTAATCATTCACACTCGCAATTCACATCAATGAGAAGACCGTTATGTCAACAAACTTGATCCAGATCTCTTCAGCTACTAGAATTAACCAAGATTTTTTACTTTTGTGATGTTAGCATAATTAAATATGAAATATTATGAAAATCCACATGAATATTGTACAGAAGAGACATAATGGAAACCATCAAATAAAGGCACACATAGACATTGATAAAGAAGTTCACCCAATGTGGGTTATGTCTCCGGGTCTGATGTCAAGAGTGGGGAGGTTGCTTCATCAAATGTTGCAAGATGATGATGAGTACATAGCATATTCTTTGTCATTGCAAGGATAAATTCACTCAACCATAGTGGCATGTCTCTCCACGAGAGATTTTCCTGTAGGAACTCTCACTGAAATGGGTCATCCTTTAGCATGACAAGCTAATAAATTCTCTCATGGTGTGATATAAAAATATACTTCAACATCATAGTAACAACAATCTCAAAAAATTAATCATTAACTCAAAAAATCAAAAGAAATACATGGCATCATTCCATCGTATACATCCACCTTTGGGGATGGCTTGAAAATGAAAATCTTTGTTGATGAAATGGACTCCATCATTAAATTTGTGGTGTGAAGTCATGTCAAACAACTAAAAACTTGGATCCTTTTTGACACCGTCAATATATGGACACTCATGAATCCTAAATATTCCACCAAAGTGATATGTATGCGATCTTAATGTAAATGTTATTGAGGAATTTTAAATTGCAGGTGTTAAAATTGATTTTTTGTGAGCTTTTATGTTAATTTTTTATAACAATAAAGCATGAAATTACACTCTGAAATATAAGAAACAATAAACAAATACACCATAAAAATAACCACAACGCAACAAGTGATGAAGGAGTTCACCCCTCCTAGGCTATGTCTTCTTGGTCCAGCTTCCAATGGCTTGACCCTATATAATTATGTTGAAAAATGGTGATTACATCAGTTTAGAGTGCTCAAATATCTTCAAAACCTATTCCAATAGCTTTAGAACTGTCAAAAATGTCTGTCTAGCCTCTTTTAGCTCCCAAATTGGTCAAAATCTGAAGAACTTATGAGCCTCCATAACTTTGCTACTAGTCACTGTACAAATTCTCCAAATTATGGAAACGTCCTAGAAATTTTCCCTGACTTGTGCCAACAAAGCGATAATTCGGTGCATTTTTGGCGCAAATTGTGGCAGTATTAATATGCGCAGAAAGGTCTAAAGTTTGAAAAATTAATTAAAAATATGGTTGGTCGAAATAATTTTTTAATTAAAAAATTGGTGCCATGCCTCCGCGCGCCCGATCTTGGGCAGTTGGAGTATAATGGGGGGGTTGGGGCTACGCCCCGGCCCCTTACCCCAAAATTCCACCACAATAAACTTCAAATATGGTTTTGGTTGTTTGTTTCAACAAGGAACATCGTAGCCTGATGGGTTAAGACTTGGCGCTCTTTGAAGAGAGGTCACGGTATCGATACCTATGGAGGTGTTGTTCGGATTTCAAACAAATTTTGGTGTCCCCCGTGATGCTACATGGCGGCCTCAGATTGGGCCATGTGGAAGCATGTGGTTGGCCACCATCCAACCAATGAAATTACACCAAAACAACACCAGTCCCATGTGACACGTTGATGCAGACTAGCTGCAGAAATATTAGAGTATGCACAGAAACTCTAGATTTTACACTATACAAAACCTTATTACCCATAGCGAATGTGTTTTAAAATTTAAAGCTCATTAAACATACATATGGAGCAATAAAAAACAAAAATTAATCAACGCATATAACCCAAAACAATTCCTATGCGCGTAATTCCTTACGAAAGGGTCCCACAATGAGCCTGATCAATCACCGACGATCACGAATCACACAGTTTGCAATTAACTTTAACCCTTGCGAAGTTTGAAACTGCACTGAGTCAACATGTGTCTTCCTCCTTTTAGCATTGCAAATAAATATTCTTACTTTGCGATGTCTTAATGCCTATCTTCTTAACCTTGCAAATTGCGAAGTTGCTTCCCAACGCTACGATATCCACCGTTGGTTTAGTCCCGAATCCAATTATCCTCGTTGTCTCTCCAATCCTCACTTCACATCGCCGATTAAACAATTTGACTTGTGACTCTTTAACGTTAAACCCGATTCTCTGCGATCTGTGATGGCTTTCAACTTGCGATGAGATCTCTCCCGTTAATCGGGTTCATATCTACGACCCTCGTCATGCCTGCAATCCAATTGTATTTCTGTTGTATAACTTAATATATATATGATTCAATAGAGTTTTAAACCAATAATTCGAATAGAGAGCTTGATCAATACCAAATCACTTGAAAGCTAATAAAAAGGAATTTACAGAGCCAAGCCCTTGATCGGTTGGTTATTACAATTGTTTATGCTCTCTCTGCTCTCTCCTCTCACAAACCTATTTCACTCTTGTCTCACTTTTTCCACACTCTGCTCTCTTTCTCACACCTATCTCATATATATATATATATATATATATATATATATATATATGAAGCGATCCTTCTCACCTAAAATAGTTTTTTGTTTGAACCACTCCTAACAAACAAATGCTACCCTATTTCTAAGCTCTTATCCCACTTGGTTCAATCTCCTCGCAGGGAGAAACCAATTTCTATTTTATTTCCTAATTAATTTAACAAACCCAAACAAACTAATTTCTCTCATTTAAAACTAAGTAAAATATTAATGGCCAATGTTTATCCACCTCATGTTAGCCACAACATGTGAACATACAATCACATTGTTAGATAAGTCCGGATGCTCCTACATCAGACACCCGGGGAAGAAAAGATTGATCCATAAATACTTCAGAATTTGTACTAAACTTCTATAACTCTGCTATTGTCATCCAACTAGCATCTTCCTCAGGGTGTCATTTCCATTTGACTAGATATTGATAGTAAGTTTGTCCTCTGGTCTTTTTTGCTGCTATTTTCTCCAAAATGGCTTCCACTTCTTTCTTTTCTATCTTTGGCATATGTTCCTTCCAATTCAAAGTTTGGTCTTCCTCTTCTATAGAGTATTATTGTAGCTCTTCCTCCATTCATTTGTATAGGTATAAATCTGCAACATGAAAGATATGTGATATTACAATTCCTTCTAGAAATTCAATCTTATATGAATTTCAAGAAATTTTCCTCAAAATTATAAATGGTCCTATCATTTTCATCTTTAATTTTTTGTAAGTCCTAACAGGAAAGCTTTATTTTCTCAGGTACACCATCACTAAGTCACCTACTTGGAATTGTTTTTATTTCCTCTTCATATCAACTCTCTACTTGCATCTACCACTACTTTCTTGCAATCTGTCATTGACATCTTCCTGTAGTTTCTGCATTTTTTCTGCAAACTCTTCAACTGTTGCGCTCCTTATCTCTTGTTTTCCTAAATTTCTGAGCTTATACACACCTCTTGGATTCATTCCATAAATAATCTGGAATGGACTCATCTTAGTACTTCGATGGGAGTATCATTCTAAGAAAACTCAGCATGAGAAAGTGCTAAATCCCACTGCTAAGGATTTTTATACACTAAGCTCCTCAATATATTTCAAGCTTCTGTTCACTACCTTAGTATGTCCATTTGTTTGAGGGTGATAAGCTGAACTGAAACTAAGGTTGGTACTTAGTTTCTTCCATAGAGTTCTCCAGAAATGACCAACAAACTTGGTATCCCTATTAGACACAATACTCACAGGAAATCCATGAAATCTTATAACTTCTAAAAAAAAATACAGATTAGCAATATGTGTTGCATCACAAGTTTTCTTGCATGCAATGAAATGAGCCATTTTAGAAAACCTATCCACCACAACATGAATGGAGTCATTTCCTCTTTGATTTTTTGGCAAGCCCAAAACAAAATCCATACTAACTACATCCCATGTTCGGTTTGGTATTGGTAATGGATGATACAATCCTATATTTTGACTTCTTCCCTTAGCATGCTGAAAAATCCTGAATTTTGAAAAAATCTATTAAGATTAGTTTGCATCTTTGGCTAGTAGTAAAAAGAATTTACTTGAGAAAATGTCTTTTCTTGTCCAAAGTGTGTAGATAAGCCTCCACTATGTTTCTCCTTAATTATGTTTTCCCTCATAGAACATTTGGGAATGCACATTTTATTACTTTTGAATAGAAAACCTCCTTGGATAAGATAATCCAACCATTGGCTTCTACTGTGAACTACTAGATTTTGCATAGTTGCATAAATTTCCTTAAATTATGTATCTTATTTATACATGTCAACCATTTCTTCAAATCCTACAACACCAACGTTTAATTCTTGCATTATTAAATTCAGCCTGCTCAAAGCATCAACAACTTTGTTCAACTTACCACTTGTATGCTTAATCACAAAAGTAAAACTCTGCAAAAATTCTACCCATTTGGCATGTTTATGGTTCAATTTTGGCTGGTTGTTTATAAACTGTAACGCATGGTTATCAAAATATAATACAAACTCCTTTGGTAACAAATAATGTCTCCATTTTTTCAAGGCTTGCACAACAACATAAAACTCTTTTTCATAAGATGAGTATTTATTTTTTGCTTCATTTAGTTTCTCATTGAATTATGCTATTGGTCTCTATTCTTGACTTAAAACTTCTCTAATTGCAACTCCACTAGCATCAATTTCATTTGGATTTCTTTTCCAAAATCTGGCAAAGCTGAATCTAGTTTTTCTGTAATTTTATTTTTCATAAAATTAAAGTTTCAGTTCGCTGCTTCTGTGCACTTGAATGGATGATTAGTTTCCTTGATTGTTTCAATAATGGGTGCATAAATCTGACTAAAGCTTCTGATAAATTTTCTATAGAAACTTGCAAGACTGTGAAAGCTTCTTACCTCAAATATGTTTCTTGGAGTTGGCCAATCCAAAATTGCTTGGACATTCTCCGGATCCATTTTCAAGCCTTCCTTAGAAACTACAAATCCCAAATACACTACCTCTTCCTTCATAAAACTGCATTTCTTCAAATTTATTAGCAACTTCTCTTTCTGCAAAGTTCTTAGAAACAATTTAAGGTTCTCCGAATGCTCTTCTTTACTTTGAATGAAAATTAGAATATCATCCAGATAAAAAATTACAAACTTGCATGCATATTACTTCAAGACTTCATTCATTAATCTCATGAATGTGATGGGTGCATTAGTGAGACCAAAAGGCATCACTACCCATTCACACAAACCATCGTTTTTTTTGAAGGTAGTCTTCCACTCATCCCCTTCTCTAATCCTTGTCTGATGATAAACACTCTTCAAATATATCTTAGTAAAATATTTTGATCCCCTTAAGGAATCTGTTATATCATCCATTCGTGGTAAAGGAAAACAATACCTGATGGTGATTTTATTTATGGCTCTGGAATCTGTGCACATGTGCCATTCACATCTTTTCTTTGGACTGAATATTATTGGTACAACACATGGACTAAGGATTTCTCTTATCAACCCCTTATCCATCAAATCTTTCACTTGTCTTCCAACGTCTACATTTTCTTGAGGAGTTAACTTGTATGCTGCTTTATTCGGAAAACTTGCTCCAGGTATTATATCAATATGCTGAATAATACTCCTAATTGGTGGTAATGCATTTGGAAACTCATCCACAATAATATCAGAAAAATATTTCAACAAATTGTGAATCTCTTTAGATAATTCTTCTAAATTTTTGGAAGTTAGAATTACCTTGGGTCCTCCTATAATAGAAAAATTCATCTCCTCATCCTTATTGACTTCTTGCAATAATTATTTCCCACTCAATAGCATAACACTGTTTCTAGGTGCTTCTTTGTCAATTTCATCTGTCAATGGAAACAATGTGTGTTTGTTTCCATCCTTCTCTAGAGTATAAGTGTTTCTTCTTCCATCATGTATGGCTTTCCGATCAAACTGCCAAGGTCTTCCCAATAATATGTTACATACATCCATCGGCATTGCATCACATAATATAACATCTTTTTAAATACCAATCTGAATCTCTACCTTACATTGTTCTATCACAATAATTCGATGTCCTTTGTGTATCCATGATACCTTATAAGGAGTAGGGTGCACTATTTTTACCAATCCCAACTTATCCACCATCTCTGTAGAAACAAGGCTATCAGTGCTTCCACTATCAATTACCACTTTGCAACATTTACCTTTGGACTTGAATTTAGTCCTGAAAAGATTCTTCCTCTTATATGGTTCTCCCGTTTCTTTTTCAGCTTTAAGCACTACCCTTTTCAATAACAAGGATCCTCCTACTTTGAGTGGTTCCTCTTTACCTGCAATCTGAGGAATTTCTTCCTTTGCTTCAGCAACATTTACATTTCTCTGGGTTTTTGACTTATTATGAGGATAGTCCCATGACCCATGTCCCCATTCACCACATGTAGAGCACCAAACATCGCTTCCTAGACCTCTACCTCTGGGTACAAACCTTCCTCGACCAGAGTCTCCTCTCTATGGTTATATACTACTCGAACCTCCTGCTTCATTCTGGGAATGTTGAAATCTGGGTTTGAATGTTCCTCTTCCTCTTGCTGAACTCTTTCCTCGATTCCTCTGACTTTTCTTTCTATGTATCTTCTCTTCTGCTTTTAAGGCTGCCTGGTAAGCATCTACAATTGTCTTCAGATTTGATAGACTGATCTCATTCAGGATATCATATATCAGGCCATTTATATACCTGTGTACTTTCTCAACATCATCTCTACATGTCCAGCTCTGATATTCAGTTTATAAAACTCCTTTGTATATTCTTTGACTGTCATTCCTTTCTGTTTCAAATTTTGTAATTGCTTAAAAAGATTTAATTGATAATCCTTGGGTAGGAACTTACTTTTTAATTTTCTTACCATTTTGTCCCATCGCTTGATTTTTGGCTTTATTTTTCTCTGTCTAGATACTTGTAACTCCTTCCACCAGATAGCTGCATGACCCTTTAGTCTGGTAGCTGCAAACTTCACTTTACTTTTGTCTTCAAATTCTTCAAATTCAAAGTAATTTTCTAATGAACTAATACATTCCATTAACTTGTCCATATTGAGATTTCCCTCATACAAAGGTACATCCACCTTTGGTCTTCCAGTTGTCTTAATCAATATTTTTAGAATTTTAGTTATGTCATCTTCTACTTCTTCTTCTTCCTCGAAAGTTTCCTCTGTTGCACTGACATCTCCTTCGTCATGTTCTCTCCTATGAGCAACTTCTATTGTCTCCATTCTTGTATGAAGATGTAGAATCTCATTTAGCATAATTTCATTAGCTTCTGGTCTTCCACGACCTATGCCAACTCCTCTCCTGGGTGGCATCTTTGCTCCAAATTTCAATAACAGACTCAAATTTTCTATGATACTAAATGATGTAGACTAGCTACAGAAATATAAGAGTATGCGCGGAAACTCTAGAGTTTACACTCTACACAACCTTATTACCTGCAGTAGATGTGTTTTAAACTTTCAAGCTTGTTAAACATACATATGGTGTGATCAACAACAAAACTTAAGCAACACATATAACCCAAAACAATTCCTATGCACGGAATTCCTTACCGAAAGGTCCCACAATGAGCCTGATCAATCACTAGTGATCACAAATCGCACAGTTTGAAATTAACTTTAACCCTTAAACTTTAATCCTTGCAAAGTGTGAAATTGTGTTGAGTCAACACATGTCTTCCTCCTTTTCGCATCGAAAATAAATTTGTTTACTTTGCGATTTTTAACGCCTCTCTTCTAAACCTTGCGAATTGCGAAGTTGCTTCCCAGCACTACAATATCCACCATTGGTTTAGTCCCGAATCCAACGATCCTCGTTGTCTCTCCACCCCTCACTTCGCATCACCAATTAAACAATTTGACTTACAACTCTTTAACATTAAACCCGATTTTGTGCAATGTTTGATGGATTTCAACTTACAATGAGATCTCTCCTATTGATTGGGTTCAGATCTATGGCCCTCGTCACGCCAGTAATCTGATTGTCTTTCTGCTGTATAACTTAATATATATATATATGATTCAACATATTTTTAAACCAATAATTCGAACAAAGAGCCCGATCAATACCAAAACACTTGAAAATTAATAGTAACGAAATTTACAGAGCCAAGCCCATGATTGGTTGGTTATTACAATTGTTTATGCTCTCTCTGCTCTCTCCTCTCGGACACCAATTTCACTCTTGTCTCACTCTTTTCCACACTCTTCTCTCTTTCTCACACCTATCTTTTTTATATATATATATATACATACAGCCACCTAAAATAGATTTCTGTTTGAACCACTCCTAACAAACAAATGCTACCCTATTTATAAGCTCTTATCCTACTTGGTTCAATCTCCTCGTAGGGAGAAACGAATTTCTATTTTATCTCCAAATTAATTTAATAAACCCAAAAAAACTAACTTCTCTCATTTAAAATATTAATGTCCAATGTTTATCCACCTCATGTTAGGCACAACATGTGAACATACAATCACATTGCTGGCTAAGTTTAGATGCTCTTGCATAAAAAATGGCACAACCAGATTGGTCCAGCAAGCCCATTCAACCATGACCAGTTAGCAGGCCCAGTCAGTTGTAGAGACTGTTGACTAGGCTGCCTACACAAATTTTGCCAAAATATTTCATGTTTGGGAAAATGAACCAAACTTGTTTCTGGGAGCATACGATGTTGGTTTTCCATGAAATGAGTTGTGTCAAATTCCAAACGATGAGATCTACGTGGGTTTTCAAGTTCCAAACCATTCTAAAAACTTACATTTTTTAGCATATTTTTGAGCATCTGATCACTCGTCCGCACTAGAAACTTTTGGACACCAAATGATCACTTTCATTTTCTCAGTAGATGAGGGTACAATTCCCTCACCTTTCCAATCTCCATCCATTTTTCTTTACTTGGATTTTTTCCTTTGAGCCCCACACGAAGGTATTTCGCATTCCCTCATTTTCAAGACCTTGTTCTTCTGTCAAGAATGGTGTCTTGTTGTAGTTCATGAAGGTGTTTAGGAGAAAAATACTCAATTTAAGGAATCTGAACTCATACAACCTTAATTTCTCAACATTAACAACAACATAAATTTGCATGTATGATGGAAAATCCAATCTGAAGGAATTATCACGATTTTTTTCTAAAATTATGAATGGACCATATCGAATTGGTTTCAATTTTTTACCTTCTTCTTAAAACATTTCTTTGCTAATGGGAAGCCAAACTTCATCACCGATTTGGAAATTGTGATCTACGTGATAGTTGTCGTGCCTTGTTTTGTACTTGACTTGGATCTTTTCTAGCTGTTCTTGAATTGCTTGATGTACCAATTGGATTTGTTCAATGAACCTTTTAGCTTTGTCTATGTCACTATGACCATCAATAACAACATCCTTTCTAAAAATGAAATCCAAAAGGGACTTGCGAAAGTATCCCAAACATGCCTCAAATGGCGATGTTTGAGTTGAAGAGTGCTTGGCCCAGTTGTAAGCATGTTGAATATAATGCAAAGGTTCATCCCACAACTTAGGATGCTTGTTGCAATAACCACGAAGAAGATCTATCACCATCCTGTTCACCATCTCTGTTTGACCATCTATTTATGAATGAAATGTTATACTATTTTTCATTTTGTGTCCATGAATCCCCATAGGTTTGACCGATAATTCCGAACCGAGTGAGAATCTCGATCACTAATAATGGATGTGGGCAATCCAAAATGCACACATACATTCTGAAATAATAACTCAGCAATTTTTTCGCTTTAATTTGCTTTTTACATGGCATCAAAATAGACATTTTTCTGAACCTATCCACGACTACATAAAGATAATCATGATTCATTTTTAACATAGGAAGACCTCCATAAAAGTCCATAGAAACACTCTCCCATGGAGACGATACTAGAAGTGGTGTGCACAATCCTAAATTTATATTTCTAGGCTTACTGACAACACATAATGAACAACCTCTAATAAAATGTGACACACTTTCAAGCATAGTAGGCCAATAACAATACCTCCATATATGTGCCACCATCTTACTTACACCGAAATGACCAACAATAAGAGAAGTATGTTCCTCTCTTATAATTTTGACTCTTTCTCTCTGTGGAATACAAATATTACCAAGATGGTACAACAAGTTATCGTGCATGTGATAATCTATCTCCTCTACTTAGTTCCCTTGACTCAAAGTTGCATATACATATTGAAAATCACTATCTAAAGCATATTGTTCAACATAGCTATCATGCAAAAAAAATTATGCTAAAGAATAGTAACAACACTAAAAATAGGCCTAGAAAGCATGCCCACAACTTTATTGTATATACCTTTCTTATACCTTATTAGCAAGTGTAATTTTTGAAGAAAACCCATCCATCAAAAGTGCCTTGATTGATAAAACTTTTCTTGTGATTGCAAGTATTACAATGGTTGATGATCAGTATGAATGATTTTCTCCTTACCCATCAAGTAGTGTTTCCACTTTTTCACACTTTCCAATAATGCATACAATTCCTTGTCATATGTAGGATAATTAATCACCGCACCACTAAATTTTTTTGAATGAAAATAGATGGGCTTACCATGTTGCATGAAGACTCTGAACCAATGGCATAGTCACTAGCATAAGTCTAAATATCAAATGACTATTTCAAGAAGCATGTAAGTGAAAGTACTGGAGCTGAACTCATCTTTTCCTTCAATGCATCAAATGAATTTTTTTTTTTACCTCCCCACTTGAAGACCTACTTCATAGTTTTCAATGAATGAAAGTTAGTAAAAAAAATCCTCCAATATTGTGATGCACCCAAAAAGCTTCTTTCCTCCATAACTTTTGGGCTTTGGCCAATTTAAAATGACGTCAAACTTGGAGGGATCTATTTTCAATTCACCTCCTCCAACAATATGACCCAAATACACTAAAGAAGTATTTCCAAACTCATGCTTTGACATATTTAAAAACAATTGTTCTTTCTTCAAGACATCAATTACCTTTTTGACATGCATGACATGTTCTTCATGAGATTTACTAAAAATAAATATGGCATCTAAGTATATTTTCACAAAATAATATAGAAATGGCTTCAATACATCATTCATAACATGCGTAAAGGTGGCAGGAGCATTGCAAAGACCAAAAGGCATAACTATCCATTCAAATAAACCTTGTTTTGTTTGGAATGTTGTCTTCCATATGTCACCTTTAGCGATTCTAATTTGATGATAGAAACTCCTTAAGTCCAACTTAGTAAAATATTTTTCATCTTTCAATTGATCAAGTAAATCATCAATTCTAGGAAGTGGGTAATGGTTCTTTACCATAATTTTTTTCAATGCACGGAAGTCCACAAACATGCGCCATATTCCATCCTTCTTTGGAACTAGAACAATAGGTGACTTGCATGGTGATGTAATCGGTGTGATGATCCCTTTTTCCAACAACTCTTGAATTTTATTTTTAATTTATGCAATTTACATCACGTACATCCTGTACATGCCAATTTTAGGAAGAGGATGATATTGTTTCAATTTTATTTCATGTTGGATTCGACTCTTGGGAGGAAATCCTTCTGGCTCTTGAAATGTCTCATCATATTGGTTAACAACCACAAACAAATAAAATTTAAATTTTCAGTCACAACCTTCAAAAGCTTCATTCTCAACATCAATATTTCGTTTGACCATTAAAAGCACAAATTTCTTTCTAGAGTTAAAGAGTATATTCATTAATTTGTCTGACATTTACAAGTGAAAGGTTTAGTTTCTGTCGATGCGCTCTAACAATGTACTCAATACCATATTTGAACAAGTGATACTTATTTTCATGGTAATGAAAAATAGCTTTCCTATCATACAAATATGGGATTCCCAAAACAATTTCGTAAATATCAAGTGGAACTACATCAAGTTAAACTTCATCAAGAAGGCTTGCTATAATTGAAAATCTATGTATAGATTTCCTCGTAACTTGTATGTTTTTACTCTTGCATATCCAACATAAACAATATGTTCTTGGATGAGGAATGGTCTCTAAAATTAACTTCTTGACTAAGTCTTCGGAAATCAAATTTTCTTGTGAACCACTATGAAAGAGTATATCAATTTTGGTATGCTTTGAAATAACCCGATTATGGAAAAGTTCAATTGTAGTTTTCTCTTCTTGAGTATCATTAGGACAACTTGAAGAGCTATTTATTTCTATGTCAATACCTTTCATTCCCATTTTTTAAACTTTGTTTCATATCTCGAATCGGAGGCTAAGTCATGTTGTGTAGTTGCAGTTGTCTTTTGCTTCCCTTTATTGTTAAACTTATTTGGTTTCATCTCAGGATAAAGCTTCCAACAATGAGCTTCAACATGATACTCTTTGGAACAATGTTTGCATGCTAATTGTTATCCTTCCTTCTTGATAGATGCATTCTTATTTCCTGTCCCTTTGAACTTACTCCTACCCTTGCCTCCACTTGTGAATGGCTTATTGCTACCCTCTTGTGGAATGTTTTTCCCTCTTGCTTCAATATGTATTTCCAGAACACAAACCTCATATAAACTTGTAGGATTAAACATAAGGATAGTATGTCTTAAATAACTATGTAAACCCCCAATATATTTCAACATAGTGTCTTGTGATTGTAAGTTTACACCTAGTATCAAACACCTTCTTATAAAATATTGAGTGTAACTTTGCACACTTTGACCCTTTAGTTTTGTAAAATTCTTCCAATCCATAATAGCCTTTTGCATATAAGCTAATGGTTAAAATTTTCTTCTAAGTGCCGCAATAAAATATATCCAAGAGGTGGAGACCATACCCTGCTTTTTCATATCCTATTGTGTTTTGGCTTCCCACCAAATCAAAGAAGCACTTTCCAACCTTAAAGAATCCAACTCAATATTTTTTTTTCATCTTGGACATTCTGAATCCTACAATAAACTTCAAGTTAACGGACCCTATTATCAAGTATTTCAAGATTCACTTCACCATTATACATAGGTGGTTCGAATTTGATATCAAGTTTTAATAAAGGATTTTTACCATGAACCATTGGGGTATGTGGATGTGTTTGAGTAGTAGTGGTTGTGGAAGAGGAAGAAGATGAAGGGGAGAAAGAAGGTGAAGATGATGGTGGAGAAGAGGGTGCTTTGTCACCATTTCCTTTTCCTCTAGAAGAAACCTCTACTTTTGAAGGCTTGGAAATTTCATCCTGCAATATTTAATTTCTCTCTTCATAGAGAACCTTCACCATTTTAGTCATGTCAAAGAAATACATGTTGAAGCTTCAACTGCAATTTGAGGAAGAATTTTTGGTGGAGATTGTGGAAAACTTGCTCTCTTTGTCCTTGAACTAACTTGAGGAATGGAAACCACAAGATTTCCTTATCCTCGCTTGAGCTTCAACCTTTTAAGCATAAAAAAAACTTGCAAAGAATTAAATCCTCATAGAAGAAACAAAAACCTAGGCTCTGATATGAAACTCGATCTGTATGAGATCTTAATATAAATGTGCTTAGGGAGTTTTAAATTGCAAGTGTTAAAATTAAGTTTTTTTGAACTTTTATGGTAAATGTTTATACACATAAAGCATGAAATTAAACTATTAAATAACAGAAAAATGCACCATGAAAATAACCACAATACCACAAGTGATGAAGGAGTTCACACCTCTTGGGATATGTCTCCTTGGTCGAACTTCCAATGGCTTGAACCTATATCATTATGCTCAAAACTGGTGATTACATTAGTTTACAGTGCTCCATTGGCTCTAAAATATGTTTCATTATCTTCATAACTGTCAAAAATTTCTGTATACACTCCTTCTGCTCCCAAATTGGTCAAAACCTGAGGAAGTTATGAGCCTCCCTAGCATTGCTGCTAGTGACTCTACAGATTCCCCAAATTCCAGAATCGTTCTACAAATTTCCCTAAATTGCGCTAACAGAGTGACAATTTGGGTCATTTTCAACGCAAGTTGTGGGATCATTAATCTGTGCGCCAAGGTCTAAAGTCTAAAAAATTAATTAAATATACGGTTGGTAAAAATATTCTTTTGATAAAAAAATTGCTGCCATGCCTCTACGCCCATGTCCTGAGTAGTATTTCGTATGGTGTATAATAGGGGGGTCGGGGCTAACCCCTCACCCCTTACCCCAGCCTTCCACCATAATAAACTTCAAATAAGGTTTCAGTATTATGTCTAAACAAGGAACATTGTAGCCTAGTCGGTTAAGACTTGGCACTCTTTGAAGAGAGGTCACAATATCGATACCTCTGGAGGTGTATTTTATATTTCAAACAAATTTTGGTGGCCCCCATGCTACCACGTGGCAAAATTTGGTTGGGCCACGTGACAGCATATGGTTGACAACCATCCAACAAATGGAATTATGCCAAACCAACACCAGTCCCCTATGATAGTGGCATGATTGGATTGGTCCAGTGAGCCCATTCAACCATGCCCAGTTAGTAGGACCAATCACCTGTACAGACCGTTGACTGGGTTGCCTGCACAATTTTTCCAAAAAACATATCTATTTGGGAAAATGAACAGAACTCATTTTCCCGAGCATACGATGTCAGATGTAAAAAATACTCTACTAATGAAAGTTCTGAGAAAAAAATTGTACTCCTTGCAAAAATCTAAAAAAATGACTATAAAGTTGACATCATTTGGCCTCTGTGAAAAAACATCCTCTAAGGAATCTTTTAGATTTCCTAGATTTCTGCAAAGATTCATCACTTCTCACTGCAAGGAATTCTACTTCTCATATGAGGAAACAATCCACACCATCGTGTTTCCTCTGAAATTATGGTTCGTTTGAGTTTAAAGTTAACATGATTTTGTCACTGTGTAAAACCCCGATGACTATTTTAGATTCCCCACTGCATCAAAGGTTATTCTTGAAAAAATTCCCAGGGAATCTCTCTCAAAATTTGTGTCAACATACTTCCTCCCTAGTCATCGTTCCAACAATCATGGTTCCTCTCTCTTCACGCTCTCATCTCCATGCATAATTCCTTTGCTCGAACGCTTCTCCCTTTGGCTCTGTCTAGCTCCAGTCACAAATGAACGTTAAGTACACAATCACAGGCGGAGTTAAAAATGGTTCTTTGTTTAGAATCATGGTCGGCGGGTGGTTGTAAATTTTTTTGCAAGTGGATGGGTAGCAAGTTCAAACCCATGGACCCATCATTTTTTGGCATATTTTGGTTATTATATGTCGAAACGTGTTATATTAATAAACTATGTCGTATCGTTAAGTTAATT
This sequence comes from Pinus albicaulis, assembly GCA_034641835.2. NCBI lineage: Eukaryota > Viridiplantae > Streptophyta > Pinopsida > Pinales > Pinaceae > Pinus > Pinus albicaulis. Next base: position 831,250,040 of record CM076576.1, read on the forward strand.
GTTTCATGTTTCCTCGACCATTCATGCCAGGTGACATGGTTTTCCCATAATGGTTAGAAGTTGTCTACCCAACATATGGAATAGCTAGGACGACAGCTTTTTGCCAGAATCCGATAAAAAAATTTCATAAAATCAGGTAGTTGGAGTGTTTGAATTGCATTTTTGATAGTGGAAATGGATTCAGCACTATCAAAAATCCTTAGGGAACCCAAAATACTGAAGTTTAACAACTGTAAACAAGATTTTGATAAATCTTTGCCGGGTTTTTTTCAAAATATTTGCCGAATTCTAGGCTATTCTGTTTCTTTTTTAGACTATGGCTAATGGTTATATTCCATGCTTCCATTCAGTTGTTTATTGGACACATTATGATATGCCCATCCATTATTCGTTCCATGTGGAACTATTTTACAGTATCACTATGTCCATTGACTTATATATGGTTATTACATCATTTTCCTACCATACTGCATTATTTATGACAATAGGTTATAGTTTTTGACTTGAAATAATTTGTTGGACTATATATGTGTGTGTGGTAGGTGTGTAAATACTTCGGTTAAGTTTGTAATGATATATATTTAATAACCCATATAACCATTTCACCATTTTGTTGGATTTTTTAATATATGATTTTGTTATTTAATATGTTTAATATATATATTAAATGATTTTTTCTATATCTCTATTTTTAATTATTGTTTTTTGTGTTTTCTACATAAGAAAGGAGCCAATGATGGAGTGTCACGTGTCAATGGTTGATGGGTTGCCATGTGATTCCCACTGGCTGACATGGATTCAATGTCTCACACTGTGTGCCCCTCTTTTCCCTTGTCTTATCAAACAATAAAGAGGAAAAATTTGGCCAAGATCTGGCCATACAGACTCGTATTTGAGTGTTGTCTGCACCATTATAATCATAATGAAAAACACTACAACTTGGTATTTGTTTGGCTCCATTTTTAATACTTTGTTTTTCGAGCCTTTTCCAAAGCCACTTCTAAATTTTTGAGCATTTCTGGAGTGAACTAGATCACGAGGTGTTGTTCTGGAAGTTATTGTTTTCCAATGTATCTAAGATGTAGTTGAGCCAGAGTGTGTATCTAACATATTGTTATGTCTATCGAGTCTAGTGACCCCAGTTCTATAATGGGACACATTGTGATGCAATTGAAGTGAGAAGGAGTAAGAAGGTTAATTCTTGAATTAATAAAACTGTTCTATTGTGTTAAACTTTGTTTTCTATTTTGGTATTAGAGCTAGAGGGGGAGATGTAGAGAGGCTTCATATATGATAGAAAGAGGGCTCAGGCATGTGAGGGTTGTGATATCGTTTTGTGCATATTGTTAGTAAAGTTTTGTTGGTGTTTTCATTTTGTTTAAAATATTTGACGAGGAGATATTTTGCATTATTTATCATTGAGATCTGTTGAAGATCCACAAACTAGAGGCAGAAGGGTTGTTCGAGTGAGTGCAAGAGGAGAATTTTTTTTGGGTTTGTGAAAGCATAAACTCTAGATATTGCTTCAATATGTCGAAGCAAAGAAAGTCAAAATGAAATCAGGGGAATGTTAGAATAATGTAGAAATGGAAGTGTCTAGAAATGTGATAGGTTTCTTGAGTTATCTTCTTAGATGTCAAGAAATGTTCTAGATCTATGTGAGTTACGAGGTGTCTTTCTGGAAGTTGTTTTTTTCCAATGTTTCTGAGTTGTAGTTGATTTAGAGTGTGTATCTTCCATGTTGTTATGTCTATAGAGTCTAGTGATTGAATAGTTATATAATAGAACACATTGTGATGTATTTGAAGTGAGCAAAAGTAAGCATACTTATGACCAAATTAATAGAAATATTCCATTGTGTTAAACTCTATTTTATATTTGATTGTCAATTACATCAAGAATATATAAAATACATACTAACCAATTTTTTTTTTTTTTATAAAGAATTTAAATTCTCCAACCCCAATTCCAATATATACCAATTCTATGACTGTAATTAACACAATACAAATTTTCAATTATTTAACAAGACAATATATTTAGAATTGATATTGATTTCAAATTATATAATAAATACTCAATTTAAATTTAAAAAATGTTGAAACATAGTAACATAGTAATTCAAGTATTTTTAATAATTTAAATTAATAAAAATTAAATAAAAAATGATGTTAATTATAATTATTTTCTAATATATATTAAATTTTAAATTTTAAATAAAATAAAAAAAATATTATACAGAGTTGGTATATGATATTTGCATTAAAAAATATAAATCACTTATCTTCGCGTTCAATCTAGACATGTATGGATTAGTTGGACTTGCGAATCGTAAGAAGACGTGTCGATAAAGAAGCGACAACTGATGATGGATGGTTTGGCAGCTGGTAGTTACACAACCTGCGGGATCTCCAATTTTAAATGTCCTCGACGTAATTAGTCTGACGTCATCATATTAATCAGAGCCACCAGTTTGAACATGAGAAAGACCGAATGTCTGACTATCGGATGATTTTGGAGATTTTACTAAACTCTCAAACAATTATGAAATTACGAAATTAGTATAAAGGCTACACAAGCTCTTATGCAAGTAGTATTAGGGCTTTGCCTAATACCATCTATATAGTGATATTATCTTTTTCCCAAGTATTATTGACATTTCCCACATAAAATCATTTAGTTAAATATTTATACTTAATGGATTCTAGAGCTATCATCTCATAATTAAACAACTCAGATAAGAATCATAAAGAAGATCATATGTATTAGTAGAGAAAATATTCTCAAAACCCCATTAAAAGATTTTTTAGAGAATTATTACCAAAAGACATCCTCATACACATATTAATCAAATAGACAAAACCTTTAAAATAAATAACTTCAAAACATCTGAAATTAATGTCCTAAAAAATGTGCAAATCTACATGTGTTTGTTTCATGTGATTTAGAGAGTTGTCATCACACTTTCATAAAAAACAATAACAATTATCACTCATTAGTGAACAAGTAGTGATGATGCTCTCAATTTGAAATATAGTTAGAAATGTAGCTCGATCATGGTGTCTATCAAAATGGAAAATATAGTTACAATAGTATAACTTAACACCATCATCCAACCATTCTAATTTTTAGTGGATAAATAATAAAAAATACTTCAAACTTTTCTAATAAAATTAGATTAAACACTGCAAGGCAATATCATAGGAAAGAGGAGCCTAGAAGATATAAGTTGTTGCAGAGAAGTAGACATTGTGAAGGAATGAAATACAAATTTTGCTTCCATGGAAGGAGGTCGTGGAGGTTTCAAAGATATTGATGATAAGACTTATCAACCATAAAATTTTGTTATAGATATTGAAATAGGCAATTGTTGGTGAAAATATATAAGTAAATCAACATAGTCTGTTCACATATATAAAAAATTTGTTATAGATATTGAAATAGGAAATTGGGGGAGAAAATCATTTGGTGATTAATAATCCTCTGAAACAAGCATGAAATGAGAATGTAACTCAAATAAGATATTTGAAGTACATTCCAGTACAATCTATCTAGCATAGATATAAATAAAAATATTTTTTATTAACAGAAATAGATTTTACTCCAAGTTCATTTACATATCCGAGCGCCAATTGCATGCTTGTTAGAAATTGCATATGAAAAACAATAGTCTTGGTATACAAGAAAGTGAATGTGATTTTAATATGAAGACATTTTTGGTAGGAGATATTTTATTTATGTTATGGTTTATTTTCTTTACTCCAAAATTGGTTTAGTCTTTCTTTATATACATAAGAAAAAAAAATACAAAGTAATTTCACAAATTGCATGCTTGTTAGAAATTGTATATGAAAAACAATGTTCTTGGTATACAAGAAAGTGAATGTGATTTTAATATGAAGACATTTTTGGTAGGAGATATTTTTATTTATGTTATGGTTTATTTTCTTAACTCCAAAATTGGTTTAGTCTTTCTTTATATACATAAGAAAAAAAAATACAAAGTAATTTCACAAATTGCATGCTTGTTAGAAATTGTATATGAAAAACAATAGTCTTGGTATACAAGAAAGTGAATGTGATTTTAATATGAAGACATTTTTGGTAGGAGATATTTTTATTTATGTTATGGTTTATTTTCTTAACTCCAAAATTGGTTTAGTCTTTCTTTATATACATAAGAAAAAAAAAATACAAAGTAATTTCACAAATTTAAGTTATAGTTTTATATTTTATAATTACAAATCTAGTTTCTTATTAAAATATTTTACACGCATCTATTTATTCAGATAAATTATATTGTCAATATGGTTTTTCCTATTACTCGATTACACAATTATTGTACTCCCTACTAAGTAAAACAAATTTATTAATAAAGAATTGAATGCCAAATTTAAAGATTACTCAAGTGAGAACTACTATAATACATAGAACTGACTTTTTTGATGTATAAATTATTTTTTTATACATCGTTCAATTTCCATTACCTATTATCTTCAAACCTCATGGGGAGGTGTTCAACATGGGAGCCAACTTTAGGTAAACAAACATCCACATTGTCAATTTGGACAAAAAAAATATATAATCCAAAAATTCCTTACGTAATTATCTTTTTAAATATATAATTGAGTTCCATTTATTAAAAACAAAGGAAATATTAAGAACCTCCTATAGTTATAAAAGGAAATTGACATGAAAAAATAAAAAATATCCCCATGACAACAAATTTCTACATTAATTTTTAAAAATATTATTTTATAATTATATATAATTATAATTGTATATCTTTAATATATATATTTGATGATAATAATTTTTGTTTTTTTGGAAAATAAGACTAACTTGAAGCTAAATGGATTTGGTGAATTGTTTAGAGATTTAACATATTATGGCACATTAAGTGAAGGGGTGCTAGTGTTCTTCCACAATACTAATCAAGTGTCTAAAGAAGTCATCATCACTCAATCACCGTATTGGTAACACCTAGGGGAAATGTGTTAGAATTATATATACAATAGCTTATACAAAGGATATAAAAATATGTTATAAGTGACACAATTGCTACATGAACTACTCACCGTATATGTAACGTCTGGGGAAATGTGTGATAATTGTATATACAATATCTTATACAAAGGATATGAAAATATGTTATAAGAAATGCAAGTGCAACACGATTTTTCTTCAACTCTAAAGCCTCTTCTTGATTGAAAACATACTAAACTGATAATATATAGCTGAAGAGAAATATTTTAAAAAATTCTTGGCACCATTGTTACATAATAATTTGATGGACAACTTGTATAGCATTAAATGTTAGCTTGCAACACATCCAAATAAAAAAACTGGATAACTTGGATCAGAATTGTATTTCTTTTACCATTATATAGCAATCTCGAGACAAAATGAGTAAGAAATTTATGAATGGAAACACCTGTTAATACCTCTCTGGATCACTTGGATCACCATTGTATTTCTTTTACCACTATCTATCAATCTCGATACAAAATGAGTAAAAAATTTATGAACGTAAACACCTACAGACATGTCACAAACATCAGTTGGTTTGCAATATTAATTTATTAGATTGATATCAATGCTTCTAAACTATTATAAACATAAAAAATAAAATGCTTACTTAAAAAATGATAAAATAACTTGTCATCAACATAAAACTAAAATGATTAGCATATATCATTGCAGACATGGTTAGAGTTTTTCACGGATTAGGTATTATGTATCAGCAAGAAAGGATATTAAAATTTGTTATAAGTAATTATATACTCAATGTTCTTCCACAATACTAAGTGTCTAAAGAAGCCATCATCACTTCCAAAATCACATATTTAAACATACAAGTTGTAAAAGTTGAATTTTTTTCATAAATATTAATAGAATCATGTGCTCAAATATCAAATATAGTTCTTAAACTTTGAAGCCTCTTATTGATTGAAAACATACTAAATTGATAAGATATAGTTCAAGAACAAGAATTTAAATACTTCTACACAACTTATATATATATATATATATCTGTGTATGTGTGTATTAAAAATAAAAAATGAGGCCTATGTTGAAGTTATGTTAAAGACATTGTTTGATCATGTCAACATGAATGCCTTATGAATAAAGAAATAGATCATGATTTTCTACCTTCAAAATAAAAGGTTGCTTTGGTGCAATTCCTCCATATTTAATCTTGATCACTTCCTATTAAGTCACCTACTTATTATTTTCTTCATTATCTTTGCAACTATAAAAAATATCACATTGTTCTTTACCACTAATATCCTTGGTGTCTGCCATGTTCTTGTTTTTTAGTATTGGTTTCTTTTGCTATTTGTGCATATAGTAAAAAATGTATGGAGAGGTAGCTTTCATCACTTTAAGAGCAATAAAAATAATGCTATGGAGAAAATAAATCCAAAATATTTAGCTTATATTACATTAATCACGAAATTGCCAAAATTCATGGCACCCTTTCCATCACATTTGTAGAGAAAAATATAAAAGAGTATCACACTATTCTTAGCAGAGCTAAATACTCTTATATGCAACAACAATAGATTTCATCAATTAAAAGAAGTAGAAACAAGTTTATTGAGAAAAAAACTCCAACACATTTGTAGAGAAAATTATAACACACTATCACACTTTTCTCATAGGAGCTAAATGGTCCTGTATGCAACAAAGATCGATTTCATCACTTAAGAGCAGTAAAAACAAGTTTATTTAGAAAGCAACTCCAACACATTTTCTGTGGTTGTTGCATATAGGAGCACTTAGTTCATTAACAAAAAAATCAGAAAGAATATGTATGTAGTTACAAACTATTACAATTAAGTAATCAAAGGTAAATTTAGTGTTAAATCATGCCTTGTGAAATAATTTGGAAATTAAAAAAAAATCAAATATTTTAAAATTTTTCATTATTAATTTAATTTTTTATATATTAAGAAATATTACTCATGAATAATAAAATAGTTCCAACACAAATAATATGTAACAAAAAAAACCATGGATCTAATGTCCTAAAATATTTCAATAGTCTAACATTTGATCCAATGGCTCAGACATAAACACAATGACAGCTAAGGGAGTTGTTTTCAAATAAAAATGTCTTACAACATAAATATTTGATAATTAAATTATATATAATAATAATGATTTTAACTAGAATTTGTCCCTAAAGGTGCAAAGATACATTGAAGCTAGTTCATCTCGTCAAGATTTGGGAAGATTTTTCTTTCATTATTGTGCTTGAAGTAGTAAAATTATGCAGATTTCATGTGAAAAGCCAACAAACCTCTGACCAACCTATATAAACATATTTCTGTGTTAAGAACACATAAATTGGGAACCATCTATACCAAGGACAATCTTACCATAAAAATAGTGTACCATTGTCTCGCATAAGATTTTTGCCCCAACTAATCAATAACATAGCATTAATCAAGAAGGATTTATAAGATTTTTTCCCCAAATAATCAATAACATAGCATTAATCAATAAGGATTTCTTTGACAGAGATGCATGACAAAATCCGTGAAATCCAATTTTCATTGTTTTATCGTCTCTTGCAACATTGGATTGGCAACAAAAAAATATGCCAAGTTGTTTGCTCTAAAATTAGTTCTATAATTGGCAGAGTTCCTTCACTTAAATGCCCTACATCTATATGGAAATTTTTGCAGGCAATATACGGATCAATATGAACACTCAGGAACAGATTCTAGAAAAGGAAATAGTATAAAACAAATATTATAAAAACCTTTGAATATCTTCAGATTTGATTTTAGAGAAATCCTTGATGGGCATAGAGATATCACAAAGAGGACAAGCTTTGAAGGTATATAGACACTTCAATATCAATGCTCCAAAAATTATTTAAAAAAATAAATAAATTGGTTGCTAAGATGGTAATTTCCCTTTGCATATAAAGTTAATACTAAATAATTCTACAATGACACAGAAAATTAAATATCTGATACACTATCCTCATATTCACACAAAATCCCTATATTCACATGCTTATAAAAAAAATGCATAGAAAATTACAACACAATTTTCACAAGCTACTTAAATATTTTCACATGAGTGCTTGGACCGGTTGTAAGCATGTTGAATATAGTGAAAATGTTCATCCCACAAATTAGGATGCTTTTGCAATAACCCTGACGAAGGTCTATCACCGTCTTGTTAACCATCTCTGTTTTACCATCTATTTGTGAATGAAATGTTATACTATTTTTCAATTTGATGTCCATGAATCCCCATAGGCTTGACTGAAAATTCCGAACCAAGCGAGAATCTCTATCACTAATAATGGATGTGGGAAATCCAAAATGCACCCATACATTCTGAAAGAATAAATGAGCAATTTTTTCAGCTGTAATTTTCTTTTTACATGGCATCAAAATACACATTTTTCTAAACCTATCCACAACTACATAAAGATAATCATGATTCATTTTTTACATAGGAAGACCTCCAAAAAACTCCATAGAAACACTCTCCCATGGGGAAGGTACTAGAAGTGGTGTTTACAATCCTAAATTTATATTGCTAGGCTTACTGACAACAAATAATGAACAACCTCTAATAAAATGCGACACACTTTCAAACATATCAGGCCATTAAAAATACCTCTGTATATGTGCCACTGTCTTACCTACACTGAAATGGCCAGAAATAAGGGAAGTATGTTCCTCTCTTATAATGTTGACTCTTTCTCCCTATGGAATACAAATCTTACAAAGGTGGTATAGCAAGTTATCATGCATGTGATAATCTGATTCCTCTACTTGGTTCCCTTGATTCAAAATTGCATATACATATTGAAAATCACTATCTAGAGCATATTGTTCACCATAGCTATCATATAAAACAAAATTATGGTTAAGAATAGTAGCAACACTAAAAATAGGCCTAGAAAGCATTCCAACAACTTTATTGGAGATACCTTTCTTATACCTTATCACCAAGTGGAATTGTTGAAGAAAACCCATCAATCAAAAGTGCCTTGATTAATACAACTTTTATTTTGATTGCAAGTATTGAAATTGTTGATGATCAGTATGAATGATGTTTTCCTTACCCATCAAGTAGTGTTTTCACTTTTTCACACTTTGCAACAATGCATACAATTCCTTGTCATATGTAGGATAATTAATCACCGCACCATTAAAAGTTTCTGAATGAAAATAGATGGGCTTACCATGATGCATGAGGATTGTACCCATGGCATAGTCACTAGCATAAGTCTGAATCTCAAATGACTATCTCAAGAATTCTAGAAGTGAAAGTACTGGAGCTGAACTCATCTTTTCCTTCAATGAATCAAATGAATTTTGACATTTACCTCCTCACTTGCAGACCTACTTCATAGTTGTCAATGCATGCAAGTTAGAAAAAAAATTCCTCCAATATTGTGATGTGCCCAAAAAGATTCTTGCATCCATAACTACTTTTGGTTTTGGCCAATTTAAAATGACGTCAACCTTGGAGGGATCTATTTTCAATTCACCTCCTCCAACAATATGACCCAAATACACTAAAGAAGTATTTCCAAAATCACACTTTGACATATTTAAAATCAATTGTTCTTTCTTCAAGACATCAAGTACCTTTTTGACATCCATGACATGTTCTTCACGATATTTAATAAAAATAAATATGGCATCTAAGTATATTATCACAAAATCATCTAGAAATGGCCTCAACACATCATTCATCACATGTACAAAGGTAGAAGGAGCATTGCAAAGACCAAAAGTCATAACTAGCCATACGAACAAATCTTGTTTTTTTTTTAATGTTGTCTTCCTCACGCCACCTTCAGTGATTCTAATTTGATGATAGCCACTCCTTAAGTCCAACTTAGTAAAATATTTTTCATCTTTCAATTAATCAAGTGAATCATCAATTCTAGGAAGTGGGTAATGGTTCTTTACCATAATTGTTTTCAATGTGCGGAAGTCCACACACGTGTGCCATGTTCCATCCTTCTTTGGAACCAAAAAAATAGGTGACCTACATGGTGACGTACCTGGTCTGATGATCCCTTTTTCCAGCAACTCTTTAATTTTATTTTTAATTTATGCAATTTCCATCATGTATATCCTATACATTCCAACATTAGGAAGAGGAAAATCTTGTTCCAATTGTATTTCATGTTGGATTCCACTCTTGGGAGGCTATCCTTCTGGATTTTGAAATGTCTCATCATATTCGTTAACAACCCCAACCAAATCAGATTTCAATTTTGAGTCAAAACCTTCAAAATCTTCATTCTCAACACCACTCTTTTGTTTGACCCTTAGAATCATAAAATTATTGCTAGAGTTAATGAGTATCTTCATTAATTGTTTTGACATTTACAAGTGAAATATTTAGTTTATGTTGATGTGCTCTAAAAATCTACTCAATACCATATTTGAACATGTGATACTTCTTTTCATGGTGATGAAAATAGCTTTCCTAGCATACAATGGGGATTCCTAAAACAACTCCATAAATATCAAGTGCAACTACATCAAGTTAAACTTCATTAAGAAAGTTTGCTATAATTTCAAATCTATGTATGCATTTACTCGTAACTTGTAAGTTTTCATTCTTGCATAGCCAACCTAAACAATATTTTCTTGGATGACGAAAGGTCTCTAAATTTAACTTCTTGACTAAGTCTTCAGAAATCAATTTTCTTGTGAACCACTATCAAAGAGTGTATCATTTTTGGTATGCTTTGAAATAACCTGATTATGAAAAAGTTCAATTGCAGTTTTCCCTCCTTGAGTATCATTAGGACTACTTGAAGAGCTATTTCATTCTATGTCATTACCTTTCATTCCCATTTTCTTTATATTTGTTTCATCTTCTGAATCAGAGCCTAAGTCACATTTTGTAGTTGCAGATGTGTTTTGCTTCCCTTCATTTTTAAAATTATTTGGTTTTGTATCAAGATAAAGCTTCCAACAATGAGCTTCAGCATGACCCTCTTTGGAACAATGTTTGCATGTTAAATTTTATCCTTCCTTCTTGATAGATGCAATCTTATTTCCTTTCCCTTTGAAATTACTCCTACCGTTGTCTCCACTTGTGAATGGCTTCTTGCTACCCTCTTGTGGAATATTTTTCCCTCTTGCTTCAATATGTATTTCTAGAACACGAACCTCATATAAACTTGTAGGATTAAACATAACGATAGTATGTCTTAAATAACTGTGTAGACCTCCAATATATTTTAACAAAGTGTCTTGTGATTGAAAGTGTACACATAGTATCAAACACCTTGTTCTAAAATCTTGAGTGTAACTTTGCACACTTTGACACTTTAGTTGTCTAAAATTCTGCCAATCCATAATAGCCTTTTGCATATAAGCTAATGGATAAAGTCTTCTAAGTGTAGCAATTAAATCTATTTAAGAGGTGGATACCTTACCATGATTTTTCCTATCCTATTGTGTTTTGACTTCCCACCAAATCAAAGAAGCACTTTCCAACCTTAATGAATCCAAATGAATATTTGTTTCATCATATTTGACGTTCTGAATCCTGAAATAAACTTCAAGTTGACGGACCCAATTATCAAGTCTTTGAGCATTCACTTCAACATTACAAATAGGCAATTCGAATTTGATATCAAGCTTTAATAAAGGATTTATACCATGAACCATTGGGGTATGTGGATGTGTTTGAGTAACAGTGGTTGTGGAAGAGGAAGAAGATGAAGGGAAGGATGGAGGTGAAGATAATGGTGGAGAAGAGGGTGGTTTGTCACTTTACTTTTCCTCCAGAAGAAACCTCTACTTTTGAAGGCTTGGAACTTTCATCCTGAAATCTTGAATTTCTCTCTTCATGGAGAACCTTCACCATTTCATTCATGTCAAAGAAATATTTTCTGAACGTCTTCTCTTCATCTAACATATTATCATCTCCTCCTTCATGAGACACACTTTTTGAAGCTTCAACTGCAATTTGAGGAAGAATTTGTGGTGGATATTGTGGAAAAATTTCTCTCATTGTCCTTGACCTAACATGAGGAATTGAAACCACAATATTTCCTTATCCTTGCTTGAGCTTCAACCTTTTAAGCATGAGAAACAATTACAAAGAATTAAATCCTCATAGAAGCAAAGAAAACCTAGGCTCTGATATGAAACTTGATCTGTATGAGATCTTAATATAAATGTGCTTGAGGTATTTTAAATTGAAAGTATTAAAATTAAGTTTTTATACACATAAAGCATGAAATTAAACTCTTAAACAACAGATATAGCAGAAAAATGCACCATAAAAATAACCACAACACAGCAAGTTATGAAGGATTTCACCCCTCTTGGGCTACATCTCCTTGGTCCAACATCTAATGGCTTGGACCTATGTCATTATGGTCAAAAATTGAGATTACATTAATTTATAGTTCTCCAATGTCACTAAAACAAGTTTCATTACCTTCATAACTATCAAAAGTTCCTGTATAGCCTCCTTCTACTCCCAAATTGGTCAAAACCTCAGGAATTTATGAGCCTCCCTAGAATTTTTGCTAGTCGCTCTACAAATTCCCCAAATTCCAGAGTCATCCTACCAATTCACCATAAATTGCACTAACAGAGCGACAATTTGGTGCATTTTAGATGCAAGTTGTGGGACTGTTAATCTGTGTGCCAAGGCCTAAAGTTTGAAAAATTAATTAAATATATGGTTGGTCAAATATTTTTTTTAATAAAATATTTGTTTCCATGCCTCTGCGCCCCATGTCCTGAGCAGTAGGTCATATGGTGTATAATCGGGGAGTTGGGGCTAAGTCCTGACCCCTTACCCCAACCTTCCACCATAATAAACTTCAAATAAGGTTTCAGTTGTATGTCTAAATAAGGAACATCATAGTTGATTCGGTTAAGATTTGGCACTCTTTGAAGAGAGGTCACAATATCAATACCTCTGGAGGTGTAGTTCATATTTCAAACAAATTTTGGTGGCCCCTATGTTGCCACGTGGCGCCATTTGGTTGGGCCACATGGCAGCATATGGTTGGAAACCATCCAACAAACGGAATTACGCCAAACCAACACTAGTCCCCTGTGATAGTGGCATGACCAGATTGGTCCAACAAGCCCATTCAACCATGCCCAGTTAGGAGGACCAGTCATCTATACAGATTGTTGACTAAGTTGCCTATACAATTTTTCCCAAAAACATTTCTATTTGGAAAAACAAACATAACTCTTTTTCGGGAGCATACGACGTCAGATGTCAAAAATACGCTCCTCGGATGAAAATTCTGAGAAAAAAATTGTACTCCTTGTGGAATTCTAAAAAAAATGACTATAATGCTGACATCGTTTGGCCTCTATGAAAAACCATCCTCCAAGGAATCTTTTAGATTTCCTAGATTTCTGCAAAGATTCCTCACTACTGACTGCATGGAATTCTACTGCTCATATGATGAAACAAACCACACCATCGTGTTTCCTATGAAATTTTGGTTCATTTGAGTACAAATTTGACATGATTCAGTCACTGTGTAAAATTGTCCCCCGATGAATCTTTTAGATTCCCCAGTGCATGGGAGGTTATTCCTGCAAAAATTCCCTGAGAATATCTCTCGAAATTAGTATCAGCATACTTCCTCCCTATTCGTGGTTCCAGCAATCGTGGTTCCTCTCCCTTCATGCTCTCATCTCCATGCATGGTTCCTTTGTTCGACCTCTTCTCCCTTTGGCTCTATCTGGCTTCGGTCACAAATGAAAGTCAAGTACACAATCTCGGGTGGAGTTAAAAATGGTTGTTTTTTTATGATCATGGTTGGGGGGTGGTTTTAAATTTGTTTTCAAGTGGATGGGTAGAAAGTTCAAACCCGTGGACCCATCCATTTTTGGCATATGTTGGTTATTATACGTCGAAACTTGTTACATTAATAAACTGTGTCATAATGTTACATTAATTATTTCATGTTTCCTCGACCATTCCCGCCACATGACATGGTTTTCCCATAATGGTTATATGCCATGCTTCCAATATCATTCACTTGTTTTTTGGACACATTGTGATATGCCCATCCATTATTCCTTCCATCTAGAACTATTTTACAATATCACGTTGTCCATTGACTTAAATATGGTTAATACATCATTTTCCCACCATACTACATTATTTATGATGATAGGTTATATTTTTTGACTTGAAATAATTTGTTTTAATTATATATATATATATATATATATATATATATATATATGTGTGTGTGTGTGTGTGTGTGGTGGGTGTGTGAATACGTCGGTTAAGTTGGTAATGATATATATTTAATAACCCATATAACCATTTCACCATTTTGTTGGATTTTTTAATATATCATTTTTTTTGTTTAATATATATATATATATATGTGTGTGTGTGTGTGTGTGTGTGTGTGTGTGTGTGTTTTCCAAGGAAAAAATCGAACTCTTTATATTCATAAAAATTTAACTGTGTACATACATTTAAGCGTTTCTTGGGAGAGATCCAAGCTCTTCCCAATTTGCGGCCAAAAAAGTTCATACCATTCTCATAGCCTTATCACAGAAAATGGTGTGAACGTTCAGAATCTTCCCTTGATCAAGTGAAAAGCAACCAACTATTTTCCGTCCTAGTGTAGTAACCCCACAAACCAAAACCTTTTTTCTCGGCCTCTTCTTTGGAGGAAAGCGACCCAAAAAATAGAAATATATATCTTGATACATGTAGCATAGAAACCTAGGTTCCTGGGCATCCTCTTATGAGTAAAAATAGTCCAAATAGGAACGAAACAAAAAAATGTAAAGTTTTGAAGAGGAGCATCAGAGGAACTAATCCTCAACCGAGTTTTGTGGAACATACATATTATAGTTTTTAGCAATGGAAAGAGTGAAACTCCAAAAGTAAATATATAGAGAAAAGACAACTGATAACCACTCAATAAAATGGAGGATGGTCCGACTCCACATAGCCTTCCGGCCCTATTTCTCGTGTCCTCTAGCTGCCCAAATTTTTCTATAAACCCTTCTTATAAAGGAGGTCTGCAATGACATTCTTTTCCCTGTAAATATGACATAAATCAATGTCAGTAAAAAATTTCTTTAGTAACCAGCATTCTTCAAGGATAGGACGTAAAGCATAATTTGAACAAACAAATTCCTTGTTCAACCATTTGATGATGTTGAGTGATTCCCTAAATAATTGACCAGAAGTAATATGTAGGTGTATAAGCCAGCATAAGAGGAGGTGTAAAGCTTTCATCTCAGCATAGTTGTTTTTTCCTTGACCAGGTATGACAGAGGCTTCCAGTCTTCTTGAATGGTTTAGGTGAATAAAAATACTAGCACCACACTAGTTCTCTAGATTTGATGCTCTGTCAAAGTAAGCTCGAGGGATATCCCCCCTGATTATCTCAGGGGTAATGACCCTTTTCTTTGATGAAGATTATTATTTTGGGGGAAGGGAATAGATGGATGCTTCATTATGAGCGACAATGTGGAAAGGGGTATCTTCATTCCTGAAAATAGCGTGGTTCCTAGCAAGCCAAATTCCCCAGGACAGAATCGGCGGGATCGATTTTTTTTTTATTTTTTTTTCAGTCAGGAAACTGTTCCGCCAAGACTGTTAGGCCTCCTTAATTGAAGGACCAGACCATTTCTGTGTGCAACCAACCAGATTTCGAACCCCTTCCCATCTCTTTTGACTAAAGGAACAAGAAATAAACAGATGGGCCACCGATTCAGAGTCTTGTTTTCATAAGGGGCATCTCCCCGACCCCTCCTTCTTCCTTTTTTATTGATTTTCCCACAAGGGGATCTTATTTTCCAACATGCAGCAGAAGAAGAGGTGACATTTTGTAGGGTTTTTTAGCTTCTAGAGGGATTTACGCCATGATTCAGCCTCCGCCCGACCTTTCTTCCCCATTAGATGATAATACCCAGACTTTAGTGAGTACATTCCTGAAGGTGCAAAGCCCCATATGAGGGTTTATGGGTAATCTTGGATGCGTACATTTTTTCTAAGTAGTTCATTAGTGTATAGCTTCCAATTTTCTACCCAAATTGGATCAAGCTAGAGATTTTCCTCATTTTTCTAGCCTTTCACCCAGATGGATGTGGCTTCGGGTTTTTTAGCTTGACCGAGGAACAAGAGACCTTTGTCTGCGAGGTGAGATCTACAGGCCTACAAAAGGGAATAAGTTCCATTGCAACTGACCTAAGGGTCCAACCCCAGTCTAATATGCTGCCCATTTCCAACCTTCTAGACCAGACCTTCCTCGATCAGATCCATCACTCCCAGGGTGGACTGCCAAACTGTCAACCCACCTTAGTGGACTTGACAGGGTTCCGGACACAATCAACAATGTCTCCAGGGTCAATGTACTTCCTTCTCATTATCGTGGACCAAAGGGAGTCCTTGGTCAAAAGTGATCATCCCATTTTATCCACAAGGGCTTGACGAAGGAGGGCAACTCCTTTATTCCCCATCCTCCCAATTATTTTGGACGTGCTATTTTCTCGCAAGACACCCAAGATAGGGAGTGGTCCTCTTTGGATCCCACCCAGAAAAAATTATGACAGATTTTCCTAATACACTACAATATCCCTCACGACATCCATGAGAGAAGTGCCCAATAGATAGGAATGGCCATTAGAACAGATTTCATTAGTGTGAGTCTCCCCGCTCTGGACAACCATTTGCAACACCATCACTTAACTCTTTTTTCAATTCTGGTCACCATCCACATCTAGTTAGCTATACGATAAGAATCTAGATTAAGATGGAACCCAATGTATCAGAGACTTTCAGAAAACTGTCTTACCACATAAGGGGGGGAGTCTATGGTGATTATGGATTCATCCTCTGAAAGTCTCGTAACCATGATTGAAGATTTGTGATGATTGATGCTCATTATGGTGGCTTTTAGAAATAGAACCAAGGAGTCTTTAAAATGGAAGGAGTCCCTGCAACTGCCATTGCAAAAGAGAAGGATATCATCTACAAATAGTAAATGTGTGATACTGAGATTTGTAGCTACCTCCACCCCCCTTATGTCCCCTTTCCTTTTTTCCTCTAAAATTAGTGGGCTTAAGCCTTCAGCCACCAGCAAGAAGAGAAGGGGGGAGAGGGGACATCCTTGGAAAAGGCCTCTTTCATTTTTGAAAAAGTGGGAAGCAACCCCATTTGTTAGAACTAAAAAACTAATGTCAGTGATACATCCCATCACCCATTAGATGAAGTCATAATGAAAGCCCAGATGGGTGAGAAGGAGTCTAATATACATCGAACTGATCTTTCCATAATCCTTTGAGAGGTCAATTTTGATGATCAACCCATTTCGTCTTTATTTCTTCATACTCTGAAGGAGTTCTTGAGCCACCCTTATGGCTTCATGAATCTATCTTCCTTCCAAGAATCCAAATTGTTCCTTTGAGATATGATTAGAGAGGATAGGCTTGAGTCTTTCAGAAATGAATTTTGCAATGATTTTATAAAGGCAGTTACAGAGGGCAATATGACAAAAATCTTCAAAAGAAGCTAAGATTGTAGCTTGGGAATGAGGGCGATGAAAGTGGAGTTCATATATTCTGGGATTCCACCACTTATTCTGGATGCTTCAACCACAACAGTCAGATCGTCTCCTAGAGTTTCAAAGAAATGCTATTAAAATTCCACAATACACCCATCCATGCCTAGAATTTTGTCCCTCTGCATGGCCTTTAAGATTCCATCTACTTCTTCTTTGGTGACCCGATTGGAAAGAAATTCCAAACGTTCTTCATCCACATAGCTTAGGAAGAGTTGGGCTACCTTGACCACTTGAGAAACAGTAATCTCTCTTATGGCTTTATATAGATTTCTAAAATGGTTCAATCCCATTTTGGAAAGCCCATCGAGAGATGTGACTACACCATCCTCCTCTCTCATTTCCCATATTGTATTGGAGATTTTCCAACCCTTAGCATAGTTATGGAAGAGCTTGGTTTTTTCGTCCCCAGCAGACAACCAGATTTCCCTACTATTTAGTCTCCATTATTCCTCCCTTACTAGGAGGATCTTCCTTTGTTCGGCTTTGAGCCCTTTGATAACCTCTCTTTTATCTAGGGTCTCATAACCATATTCTTCAAGATCCTCCAATATTTCTAATTCCTTCCCAATCCAGGATAAACAAGCTTCCTCATCAACCTTCTTTTTCTTAGCCCAGGCCATGGTGGCCTTCTTCATTATTTGGAAGTTATTCAGGAAAAATTCTATGACATTAAGAGGATATTTAGGGGGGTGAGGGATCTAGGAGTCTTTGAAAATGGAGTTGAAAGACTGCTCTTGTAGCCATCCTGAATTAAATTTAAAAGGGGCACCTAGTTTAGTGGTTCTTCCTCTGATCTCAAGAAGAATGGGGTGATGATCCAAGTCCCCCCCTTTCCCAATCCATTGTCTGAGCATCAGAACACTTCGCATTAGATCATCCTTGATCAGAAAGTGGTCCAATATCTTAGCAACCTTTTTTTCCCCAGCTCTCTTTTTTCTCCAAGAAGGTTTTAATTTTAAGGGATTAAGGTCCAAGAGGCTAGCTTCACAAATCCAGGAGGAGAAAAAGTTCGACAGAGGGCCAGGGCAAGTGTTTGGCCCCCAGGATTTAGAAAGTCCAATGGAAAAATTCAAATCCCCACCTAGGATGAGGTTTGGGGCCGACAAAAATGATTTATCCCAAAGAGCAGACTAGAAAACGTCCCTGTCCAGGCAAGGACCATAGATGTTTAGAAGGGTGAATTTTTGTCCCAAATCGGGTGAAAAAAATTACATAGCTAATACTAGATCCAAACTTCAGGAATTTACAAGTTTTATCTTCCCATTTATGAAACCAATGGCTAGGCCAATAAATCTCCCTTTGGCATCGAGTCCTAGGAAAGTCTAGCTGGGACATAATTTTTCCAAAGAAAGTTGAACATCTTCACCAGCCCCCAGTTTTTCCTATAGCATGATGAAATTTGGCATGTAGGAATCAAACAAATCCTTGGGCACTAATTTCTTGGGTTTACTAGCCAATCCAGGACAATTATGGGACAGAATAATCATATTTTAACTAGGCCTGGGGTTTGCATTGCTCTAAGCACCCATATCAGACTTTGTTGTTTTCCATCTACAATATCCAGCTTAGCTTTCACCTGAGCCTTTGAAAGGTTCGATTTCCTCCCCCTTTGTTTTGGCCCTAGAGGGGGATCACCCGATATGCCCAAGCCCCTGAACACAACCAAAATATTGTCCTTGCAATCTCGGGGTCGAAGGTTATAAGGGTTATGATCAATACCCGCGGAAGGGAGTGGAGGGTACTGGGAAGGGCTTGTGGATAAGGGGGGACTCAACCTAGGAAGGGAAATAATGGTACTGTACAAGGAAAGATAGGGTTGGGTTTCAACATATTGTGTAATAACCATATGTGAAGGTGTGGAGCAACCAGGCTCTGATTCAAAAGCTAGAATTTAAGAGACAGAAAAAAAATATGAATTGAGGGGTTGAGAGAGGGTACCCTCGAGTCCTTCCACAGGCAAAGTCTCTGAGGCCAGCTTGTTTGGAGCCTAATCTGGGGCTGCCTCCATCTCGATCTCCATGAGGTTCCCTATCTCCTGCAACGGTTGTTGAAGGTCCTGATTTTGAATGTCCACCCTCTGAATCCACCTCGTTGCTTTCCTTCATTTTATTCTCCTCTGCTGCAATAGAGCGTAGGTCCTTATTCTTATTTTTGTAGGACCTTTTGCGCATAGGGCAAGGGAAATCCTTTTCCATGTGTCCATATGTGTGGCATCTATGGCACCTAAAGGGTAGTTGTTCATAATCCATAGATTGAATAAAATATCATTTTCTGTAATGAAGCTGAATGGCTTCAAAAATACCTTCACGGGGATTGAGTCGGATGAGGATTCTAGCCACACCGTATTCTCCTGTCTGAGTGAAAGATGTGTCTACCTCTAGGAAGACCCCTGACTTGTTCCAAATGTCTCTAAAAATGTTTGGTGTCCACAGCTGATGGGAAAGACCTAGAAGTCTGACCTAGATGGGGAGATCAACCACCTTCTCCCTTTGGGCATCAAAAGGTGGTGTCCAGGGTGTTGTGTAACCAGCTCCAAAAATAGAAGAAAAGAGATATCAACACCTTATAAATAAGCCACTTCGAAGGGGCAACCTCCAATTCATTACATAAATGAACAATTCTTGGATGATACAAATGAACAAAACCTCCTTCTATATATAGGAGTCCATGGGGCCACAATATAATCCTAGTGGGGCCACAATGTAATCCTAGCCGACCTAACAATAATAATGTAATGGGCACAATAATAACAATATGGGGGTTACAGGGGTACAATAACAACAATAAGGGGGGCTACAACTAACATAATAAGGGACTACACTATTAATATAGGGACTTAACATGCCCCTCTCCTTCAAACAATTGTTGTCCTCAACGCTTGATTATTTCTTGATGCTTCTGTATAAAATTCTCATCCCCCCATGTGGAATCTTCTACAGGAAAGTTCTTCCACTTGCTGAGATACTCTGAAATTGATCATACTTGTTGAGTTATTTTTTCTTTGTCTGCTTCATAACTTCTTTCGATGCGAGGTTGATATTCTTGTTGTTTCATTAGATTCTGCACCAAAGTTATATTATCCTTTGAGAGTTGGAGAACTTGTTGTTGATGCTCGATGTCATATTCCATTAATTTATCATCCATATTAGCTATTATTTTATCCTTCAAACCATCCAACTTAGCCTCCATTTCTTCTTTTAAACCATCTATGTCATCTTCGGTTGCTCTTTGTAAGATCGAAATTTGTTGCACTTGGTACCGTAATTTTGATATCTCATACTGCAATTCTTCCTCTTCATGCGTCATAGTATAGATTTATGAGCACATAATGGGTGTTGAATTATTTTTAAGAGGCATCTCAGAACCCAATACTGAAATATATGCTCAATAGGCCCTTGGAATCACTTCAAACTAATTTTTCAAACAATATTTATGCAATTCGAAAAAACAATTAAACACCTTTTACTTGCTTTTGAGGAGCTCGATATTGAAATTTGATTATATCTGTGATTGAAGCACTTCAATATCTGAATTTTGGTACCGATTTATCTCTCTAAATTATCTTTCGAATGCCACAGGTCTGACCTGGTTTGGATTCTCCAACACAAAGTTGTGTCCAATATCCCACAATGACCTAATTATGGACTGGTTCAATAGAGTGAACTTGTATGGCTTTCCACGTGTCACTGTTTCATCCTTTGTCTCTAAAATTGATATCCAAGAAACTAAAGTATACGTACTTGTGACCACTTTTCATGGCACTCCAATCCGATGCCTAGAGAGAGAGTTATTGAAATTTTCCCACGATCACCTCTTTGAGATGAAATTCAGGAGCCTGAAAAAGCACTACCTTCCACAGGTCATATCTCCAAAAATATTACAAACCAAGCTCTGAAATTTTTTGATGAATTTCCTCAGGATTTAAGCTTCGTAACATATGAATTTCAGATTCTGAAACTTCGTAGAAAAACATTTATAGCGAAAATTCCACGATGACCTGTTTAGGAGCCTGAAAAAAGACCTAACTTCCACAGATCATATCTCCGAAAATATTGTGAACCAAGCTTTGAAATTTTTAGACGAACTTCCTTAAGATTTCAGCTTCGCACCCTAAATATTTCAGCTTCCAAAACTTTTTAGAAAAAAAATTATAGTGAAAATTCCACGATGACCTGTTTGGAGCAGCGAAACCCTACAATCCAAACCTCTGATACCAAATGTTGAGTAACCAGCTCCAAAAATAGAAGAAAAGAGATATCAATGCCTTATAAATAAGCCACTTCGAGGGGGCAACCTCCAATTCATTACATAAATGAACAATTCTTGGATGATACAAATGAACAAAACCTCCTTCTATATATAGGACTCCATGGGGCCACAATATAATCCTAGTGGGGCCACAATGTAATCCTAGCCGACCTAACAATAATAATGTAAGGGCACAATAACAACAATATGGGGGTTATAGGGGTACAAAAATAACAATAAGGGGGGGCGACACTAACATAATAAGGGACTACACTATTAATATAGGGACTTAACATAGGGTTTGAAGACAATCAGTGTGTGCCAAAAGCACCAATTTTTTTCTAATACCTAGTTTGCTGATTCAGCTGCTTTTAATTTCACCATAAACCACCCATTTGATAGTTTGAGAACCTCGAAGCGAGGGTCTGGGACCATCTTCAAGGATTTTGCAACCCATTCCTTTATTTAACTAGCCGAGATTTTTTTCCCATTTTCTCTGCCCACCAGAGTTAGTTCAGTAGTCTTCATAACTTCGTCAACTGTCACTTCGACCCCCACTCTCAGTTGTCTTTCCGCCTAACTCTTTTGTTATTTTTCCTTTGGTCATGAGAGGCATTCAAATCCCTGACGTTGTTTGTAGAAAAAGGCATGGAGTATGGTGGTAGGAGCTCCTCGGTGTCTCGGAGGTCTATCAACAACACTTCTCTACAGACAGGGCCCTCTAACCCATTCACCGCTAAAGGAGATGCGTGAAACTAAGAAACTTCTGGCAGAATGTTCGGCCCAATTTTGCATTGCAATGAGGCCACAAACCCTCTGAACCTATGAGGATTTTCTTTATCCACAGTCAAATGACTGCAACATAGGACATCAATCTGCTTTGTGCTCCTACCTTCAGAGATCGCTTTAGCGATGTGAACTCGGCCCGATTCCCGAAGGAAGTGTTGCAGCCTGCTCTCCCCTGCACTCATGAAAGGTAGATTAGGGTTTTTGCTGTGATCAAAATTCCCTTTCACGCTGAGTGACCCTATTCCGAAGATTCCTGAGGCCAGTTGAAAACCTTCGATTAAATGCCCAAATGTAATCCTTCTAGAGCAACTAAAAACAATATCCTCCAAGCCCCCTGTTCTTAGGTAAGGGCGTTGGATCTCTTGAATCCTTTTCAAACCCCTATTTTCACGGTGTTGGTCCTTTAGCCCTAGAGGAGCACCCATAATTTCCACTGAGGCAACTGACATCTGCTTCTTCACCTTCACCACCTCGTAGGGGAGCCCTAGGCATCTATCCAGCGATTCATCAACCCTCCAGTCCATTCCCGAGCCTCTAGATAGGTAGGATTCCTTCCCAGCTGGCCCAATTAAATCTAGGATGTTATGGTCGGCTATCCTTTTCCCCCACATGGCCAACATGTCCTCCAGCTCGGAGTCTATCTCCACTCTATCCAAACCTTTGACCATCAGACCCTTCTTTAATTGTCGACAACACCAAAAACTGGCTCCAAACCTACCCCATCTAGTTCAGCCCTTCAGAAGAAGGTTAAAACCCCATTTTACCCTACCTTCCTTCTATGAACAATGGTAAACCCTAGCCTCCCTCCCTTCCAAGACAACAAGAAACCTTTAGAGGCAACAGGGTAAAATCCATTTGGTAAAATGGAAAAATATCCACCGAAAAGGTAATAGGGACAAACCAACCCTAACAGTTCGAGATAATGACAAAAAGAAAATAGAAATCATAAAATGAGCAAGTGGGGTGTCATCGGTCATCTAACTCCCTTCGCCACAATCCCGAAAGAGGGACGACGACCTCCACCTGTCAAGCTGCATGATGACCTCCTTCCCCATACTAGGAAATGCTTCAAAATGTTGATGCCCTCAACGTGTGTCTTCATCCATGTTCGACATGTCCCGCTTCTTCCCGAGGGCCCCTCATGGTTGCAGGCATGATAGATCTAGTCCTAGGTGGACTCCATTGTCGAGGGTGGAAGCTTGCAACCAGAAAACCCTAGCTCAAACCCTCGGGGAAAAGGTATGAACGTATTCATGTAACTTGGTTATTTTTCCCGCCTGAGGTAAGATTGGTTCTAAGGGTCTCTCTCTCTCTCTCTCTCTATTAAATGAATTTTTTATATGTTTATTTTTAATTATTGTTTTTTTTTGTTTTTTCTATATGAGAAAGGATCCAATGATGGAGTGGCATGTGCCAATGGGTATGGGTTTCCATGTGCTTCCCACTTTTTGATAGGGATTCCATGTGGCACACTATGTGCCCCTCTTTTCCCTTATCTTATCAAACAATAAAGAGCCAAAATTCGGCCATAAAAAATTGTATTTGAGTGTCGTCTTTGCCACTATAATCATAATGAGAAACACCACAAATTGGTATTTGTTTGGCTACATTTTTAAGAATTTTTTTTTCGAACCTTTTCCAAAGGCACCTCTAAATTTTTGAACATTTCTGGAGTGAACTGGATCACGAGGTTTTCTTCTGGAAGTTATTATTTTCCAATGTATTTGAGATGTAGTTGAGCCAGGGTATGTATCTTCCATATTGTCATGTCCATCAAGTCTAGTGATCCCAGAGTTCTATAATGGGACACATTGTGATGGAATTGAAGTGAGGAGTAAGAAGGCTTATGCCTGAGTTAATAAAAGTGTTTTATTTTGTCAAACATTGTTTTCTATTTTGGTATCAGAGCTAGAGGAGGAGATGTAGAGAGGTTTCATATATGAGAGAAATAGGGCTAATACCTGTGAGGGTTGTGATATCATTTTGTGCATATTGTTAGTAAAGTTTCATTGGTGTTTTCATTTTTTTTAGAATATTCGATGAGGAGATCTATTGCATTATGTAACATTGAGATCTGTTGAACATCCATAAACTAGAGGCATAAGGGTTGTTTGAGTGAGTGCAAGAGGAGAATTTTTTCCATTTCTCCATTAAGGGGGGATGTTAGAATAATATAGAAATGGAAGTGTCTAGAAACGTGTTAGGTTTCTTGAGTTGTCTTCTTATATATTAAAAAATGTTCTAGTTCTATGTGAGTTACCAGGTAATGTTTTAGATCTATGTGATTTACGAGGTGTTTTTCTGGAAGTTATTGTTTTCCTATGTATTTGAGTTGGAGTTGATTTAGAGTGTGTATCTTCCATGTTTTTATGTTCATCGAGTCTAGTGATTGAATATTTATGTAATGGGACACATTATGATGTATTTGAAGTGAGAAGGAGTAAGCATACTTATGAGTGAATTAATTGAAATGTTCCATTGTGTTAACCTTTATTTTATATTTTATTGTCACTTACATCAAGAATATATGAAATACATACCATCCAAAAAAAATTATAAAGAATTTAAATTCTCCAACTCTAATTCCAATATTTACCAATTCTATGAGTGTAATTAACATAATACAAATTTTCAATTATTTCATAAGACAATATATTTAGAATTGATATTGGTTTCAAATTATATAATAAATACTCAATTTAAATTAAAAAAAATGTTGTAACATACTAACATAGTAATTCAAGTATCTTTTAATATTTTAAACTAGAAGTTGCACCATATGTTGCAAAGGAAATGTTGTAAAGAAGTAATAGAGGAAAGAGTTCTATACAGGAAAATATATGTGATATGTTATGTGATTTAATTGAGTATTTAACTTATAAATATGAATTATTTTATGTAAAATAAATTATAGGTTTGGAGAATCGTTTGGATAAAAAATTTGGTTTTTTTTATAACCTACCCAGGCTCTTCCTTTCATAGTGATGTCTGATTATGCACTATGACAGTACATGGAAAATTTATATAAATTATAGTATAGAACTTAAGAATATATTAATCAAAGCCACCAGTTTGAATTGAGAATGACCGAATGTATGGCTATTGGATGTTTTTGGAGATTTTACTAAACTCCAAAGAAATTATGTAATTAGTATAAGGGCTACACAAGTGCCTATGAAAGTAGTATAAAGGCCACAAGTTTTTATGCAAGTAGTATAAGGGCTATGCCTAATACCATCTATATAGTGATATTATCTTTTTCCCTGAGTATTATTTACATTTCTCACATAAAATCATGAGTTAAATATTCATACTTAATGGATTCTAGAGCTACAATCTCATAATTAAACAATTCAGATAAAAAACATAAAAGAAGATCATATGCATTGGTAGAGAAAATATGCTCAAAACCCCACTAAGAGATCTTTTGGAGAATTATTACCAAAAGACATCCCCATACACATATTAATCAAATACACAAAATCTTTAAAATAAAAAACTTGAAAACATCTCAAATTAATGTCCTAAAAAATGAGCAAATCTACATGCCTATAAGTTTCATTGTTTCTTTTGATTTAGAGAGTTGTCATCACACCTTCGTAAAAAACAATAACCAATTATCACTCATTAGTGAACAAGTGGCGATAATGCTCTCGATTTGAAAAAAATTAGAAATGCAGATCTATCATGGTGACTATCAAAATGGAAAATATAGTTAACACCATCATCCAACAATTTTAATTTTTAGTAGATAAATAATGAAAAATACCTCCAAACTTTCTAAAAAAATTACATTAAACACACTATAATAATAGTTATTTTAAATATTTAATAAATAAATTATATAACTATATAATGTTGACACTTGGAAAAAACTATATTTACTAAAGATTATAACAATACTTATAAACCAATAAAAAATAACACAAAAAAAAAACATTTCTTACTATTTCTTGTTTAATATCTTCAACATTGAGAAAAAAATCACTATTACAATATTTTGTTACTATATACAGAACGCAATATAATATTGAAATGTACATATAGAACATGTCTAACTATATTGTTACCCCAATTTGTGATCATAATTTGAAATGAGAAATATGAAAATTATTAAATAACATTTCACACATAAGACATAATATAAATACAATTAAACCAAATATATACAAATCTAATCCTGATATGCTTATATACGTAAGGATATGGCTTAACATGCCTATAATTTTAATGGAGAAACTGGGAAATTTGTGATCTTAAATAAAAAACCATTTTCGGAGACCACCCTTACATAGCCAAACCTATATAATACACAAGAAGGAGTTTTTAAAAAATATAAAAAAAATCCCTATTATTTGGGCAGGATTTACGTGTTTTACTTGAAGCCCACCTAAACCAGCCCGTGGCCAAACAGTTTCTCAACTGAAAAAAATAATTTCAGGAAGTATAAATACACCTCATGGGAAGGCCTTACGAAGGAGAGAGAAAGGTATTGATACTATTTTCTGTTTACCCCAGATCAAGTCTAATTATCCCTGTGCCTCCTGCACTTCCTAGGTTCAGGAAACCCTTGTTACCTTCTTTGAGATGGTCACCTCCTTTATGTGACATCCTTGTGCACATTTATGCAAGAAGATTGTTGAGGCTTGGGCTGGACATATCTGGAGGACGATTTCTCTTGGAGCCGTGGCTGATTCCAGGTGATATTTCTCCACATATTTTAAATACATCAATAAAGAAGCTTTGTCGCATTCCTAATGTCAAGGTCTTTAATTATTTTTATACATGTTCATGATTTTGTAATTTTTAATTTTATGTTATTTTCTATCAGCTTATATGATCTAACCTCTGACATTTAGGATATATATTTTGTACAACTAGTCTATGCGCTTTTTCCTAAGTGAGTTGTAGGTTTTGAAGCACATGGAGAAGCAAAGTGTTTGAACCCTACGGGAACAACCTCGAATGTAGGACATACAGATAAAGTTATATCTCCCAAGTTTAGTAATTTAAGCATTAGCATCATTAGTTTGATTACTTCTTACTGTCGTATGCCTTCCGCTTCGTTATATCCCTCAACCCAGAACTTAGGGTAGTTTCACCTATAACAGAATTGGCGACTCCACTTGGGATTACATCCTGTAATTCCTAGTTTGGTTTGTTTTCATTGGATTTCGATTCCATGATTGATCTGATCACTTTCCCACTCTTATTGGTTCTTTATCCATCCAGGAAAAAGTCCCGATCTTCTGGATCAGGCTTGGATTTTTTATTTTTTCTTTTCTTCCAATTTTATATGCAACTTCGAGTGCACAGAGTCACGTATACACTAGTTTAGACACAGTCGCATATGGATGCTGGTTGTACACTACCACTCTAAATATAATTAGTTTCAAATGAAAAAAATGATCTTTGGAGTTCTGTAAGGTATTTTTGCCTGTTCTTGGCCACTTCTATAGAATATTTGTTATGTATGGATAGTGTTTCTATCTATTGTGTATCAATTTCTCTCTTTCTTGCTTGAAAACCTAGTCAACCTATGGTTTTCCTTGCTTGGTGAAGTTACAATTTTGGCTTTTGCACTAGGACTTATTCCTGAGGTTCTTGGCTATTCTTCCATTTCATAACAACGAGTTTGTATTGGTTTTCTCATGGTTAGCCTTTTTATTTCTTCGCTTTTTGGTTTCTAGCTTGCTTGGCTTTCTTGGTTTCCTGAGATGAGCTTTTCTAGAAAATCTTGAAGTTGTTTTCTTGGTTTCTTCAAGTTTTTGTGATTCCTGGAGTTTTGTACCGTTGTTTCAAGTCATTTTCTTTAGTTAGTTACTTCATTCCATATTTTGAGTCCCTTCGTATAAGTGACATGGTTGGATTAGGGAATTTGGAGTTTCTTGTTTGCAAAGTTTTATGATTTGGAGTCTTTGGTAGTTTTTTCTCTTCTCAAAGAGATTATGTTGCTTCCTTAAAAAGTAAAAGGATAAAAAAGAATTGGTGTTATCCTTTGCTTCTGATTTTGGTTTTTTTTTTATGGATTTCATCATTTTTGGAGCAAGTTTATAGTTTCTAATTTGGGTCTGGATTTCTTGGTGTTGAGAGAATTTCTTTAGTGAATTTGTCTCTTATTATATCATGTTGCTTTTGGTTGTTTGGTTGAAGGTACTCCTTGTTTTGGGCTTGTATTTTCTTTTGTATCAAAGTGACCAGAACTATCTTGTTGAGAAACGTATTTTCTTCCTTGTTTAAGTAGTCCTAGAATCTGCATTTGGCATTGCTAGTTTGTCATTAGTATAGTTACGCTGATAAGAATATTTAGTATTTTTTAATGGTTTTTGAGTGGATTTAAAGCTATGACTCTTGATTTTTTTGGGGCAGGCAAGTTATTTTTGTGTATCAATTATTATACTCTTTGCCAATTCTTACATCTCTGGTTTTCGACTATTACATTTACTGTTACTAGTTGAAAATGTACAACACAGACAAATATTTGTTTTATTTCATAGCAGCCACCTAGTTCTCTATTGTACAGGTGCATCTCTTTCTAAGAGGTCTTTGCTAATGGATCTATATTCAGGAGTATAAATACCAGAGGTTCTCCATTAACAGTATGATCTCTTTCTTCTCAGGAATGAGGGTAAAAAATTTCTGTCTGTGTATGCTAGCATGTTGGTGCATAGACGTTTGTATTGACGGTTGCAAGAACCCATGACATTCTAGGAAAATGAAGGAAAAAATGTGAAGAATACCCCTATACAAGTCATTTATCTTAAGCGCTTCCCCTGCAAAATGTCATTACCATACACTTCTCTGTTATATATTTATGGAGATTGCTACTTGTGTATTTTATAGGTTTGGCTATATAAGGGTGGTCTTCGACAACGATTTTCTATTTAAGATCACGAATTTCCTAGTTTCTCCATTTAAATTCTTGGCTCCTTTGTTCTATGTCTTCCATGAATGAGGGCACAAATTTTATGTATGGGTTTGCTAGGGAATTTCTGCTTAGGAATTCGGCTGCCATGTCTCGTGCACTAGTGTTATTGTAAATTATTGTAAATCTAATACATTGTCCTAAAATATGGTGATACCATGTCAGATTTATCCCTGATTTAAAAAATGAAGCTTCTCAGTATGCCTTGGTGTCTAATCTTACTTGCACTTCACCTTATAAAGGGCATTGTATTCAACTATATCCATTCAATTTCAGTGAAAGAAATTGAAGTTAATGCTTCCCAGTGAATAGGTGGCTTTGCTCAGGAAGAGGCCTGATTCTCTGTCAATGGGTATGAAGAAGAGAAAATAAGTTGCTACTAAGATACGAAAGGATTATAGATATATCCTCAGTAGTTTTGGAAATTTTATTTCTAGAAGAACAGATGCAGCTGGAAGAGCAGAACAAGCATGTAAATTGCATTGTTGATTGTATCATAAAGATGGTATTCATTTTCTTACTTATTTAATTTGTAAATTCTATGTTTTCTTTACTAATTTCCCTCGTTGAAATTTTTAGCAGGGGGCATCTCAAGAGAACAAGCTCTACTCAGAACGTTGCAAGGCTACCATCCGGAATATTGCTGATAAATTCCAAGCAGAGATAGCGCAAAGGTCTCAAGTGCAAGAGATATTGCATCTCGTTCATGAAGAAATGGAAGATCTACAAAATTCAAGATACTTTTGGGAAGATCACACCCTTTATGCTAATGAGAAGGTGGAAACCTTGCAAGTAATGGTATACTTACCTCGAATTCTTTTACTCAAAATTGTTTATCTGAAGATTTTTATTAATAAGGGTAAATCTTCAATGACAGTCTTACAAACTAAGTCTTAGCGGTTTTATAAATTATGTAGATGCCAATCATCACTTTTAGAATTTTGAAAATTGATCGTCACAGGTTTCCTGAGATTCTTCACCTTCTTTTGCATTATTTTTACTTCGGCTCCTATGATGACGACAGTTTGAAATGTTCTAAACATTGATCGACACAATTTTCCTGATATTATTCACCTCCTTTTGCATTGTTTTTACTTTGGCTCCTATGATGGAGGAAGTTTGAGATGTTCTAGAAAACTAATGGCAGTAGTGTCCCACATCCCCAAGGAACTCAAATGCTTGTAATTATGCTTAACCCTTTGATGTGTTTAAGTTTTGTTTTTGCTTTTCTATAGTTTCATGAGAGTGCAATCTCCCATTTATGAATATATGTTAATTTAAATATCTTGCGACTAATTAATATATTCTTAAGATCTATACTATATTTTATATAAAGTTTTCATGTGCTGTTATAGTGAATAATTAGACATCACTATGAAAGGAAGAGCCTGCGTAGGTTATAAAAAAATGAAACTTTTTATCCAGACAATTCTCCAAACCTATAATTTATTTTACATAAAATAATTCATATTTATAAGTTAAATACTCAATTAAATCACATAACATATCACATCTTTTTTCCTCTATACTACTCTTTACTATGTTACTTCTATACAATGGTTCCTTTGCAACATATGGTGGAATTGCTAGTTTAAAATATTAAAAGATACTTCAATTACTATGTTACTATGTTACAATTTTTTTTAAATTTAAATTGAGTATTTATTATATAATTCGAAATCAATATCAATTCTAAATATATTGTCTTATGAAATAATTGAAAATTTGTATTATGTTAATTACACTCATAGAATTGGTATATATTGGAATTGGAGTTGGAGAATTTAAATTCTTTATCTTTTTTTTTGGATGCTATGTATTTCATATATTCTTCATGTAAGTGAAAATAAAATATAAAATATAAAATAAAGGTTAACACAATGGAACATTTCTATTAATTCAGTCATAAGTATACTTACTCCTTCTCACTTCAAATACATCATAATGTGTCCCATTATATAAATATTGAATCACTAGACTCGATGAACATAACAACATGGAAGATACACACTCTAAATCAACTTCATCTTGAATACATTGGAAAACAATAACTTCCAAAAAAACACCTCGTAACTCACATAGATTTAGAACATTACCTGGTAACTCACATAGATCTAGAATTTTTTTTAATATATAAGGAGACAACTCAAGAAACCTATCACATTTCTAGACACCCAAGGTGATATCGACCATCAACAACCCACAGGATCCACACTTAGCATAATGGGATGACCTGATGAAGAGACTAGGGGGCGACAAGGTCCCTAGGACTACCTAGGATGATGAGTTCTTCTTATGGTGGGAAGAAGAAGTGATCACCATAGAATATTACCCCTATGCAGGAATGAAATTTAAGGGAGATATATATATATATATATTCCCCTACCACCATAAGCTGCATGGGGAGAGATTGCTAAGATCACATTTAAATTATTTTTTATTATTTGAGTTTTCGGAGTTCTTGTAAAAATATGAAAATGAAAAAAAAATTCTTTTTGATAGGAAAAAGTACTTCAAAAATTATTGATCATGTGACAGATGTTGGACAAATTAGACCTGTGGGTCTACCGAGGCATAGGCGTCATGATAGAGAGGTAAAGGATGTCGCAAAAGACCTTCGGAGAGTCCTCCATGCTATTCATAGAAACTTGGCGGGTTTGACCCGCCATGTCCCTATGGCTGCAGTAGAAGACCTCCCTAAGGCTATTCAGAGGCTTGTGGTTTGTGTACCATGTGATTGGGTGCGACTATTTGGCCATGTGGTTACTACCATAGTATTCTTCCGTGATGCCTATCCAGGGCAGGGCCCACATGCATAGACTTTTAGGATGACTCTATTTTTTGATGATGGCCATGA
This sequence comes from Pinus albicaulis, assembly GCA_034641835.2. Classification (NCBI taxonomy): domain Eukaryota; kingdom Viridiplantae; phylum Streptophyta; class Pinopsida; order Pinales; family Pinaceae; genus Pinus; species Pinus albicaulis. Next base: position 831,282,443 of record CM076576.1, read on the forward strand.
TCAGGCATAATCGAACATGGTTGAAGAGAAAAAAAGTTGTTGTTTCGCCATCATTAGAGAAATTAAGCATAGCCTAGGCCCACTTCGTAAAGTAGTCCACTGCTACGATAATGTACTTATGACCCTTTACCGAAGGCGGGTTACAAGTAGTAAAATAAATTCAGCACTTAGTGAACCGACCGACAGTGATAACTAGAAAGAGAGGAACTGGATGGGCCTGCATATTCTGAGTATAAACTTGACAAGGATGACATTTTTTGACCACCTCCATAGAATCTTTGAAAATTGAGGGCCAAAAATATCTTGCACAAATATTTTTTTTAGTTGTAGAAAGCCCAGATAAATGACAAGTACAAGATCCACTATGGAAATCATTCAGCACAAACACAACTACTTTGAGAGTTAAGAAACGTATAAGGATTGAACCAACCCCATGACGATACAAAATGTCACCAACGATAAGATAAATTTTCACCATGTGCCGCAATTTTCTACCCTCATCTTTCATAAAAGTGAGGGGAAACTTCGAAGTCTGGTGATAAAAAATAATATATCCATACCAAGGATCTTGTGAAGAAATGAGGAAAATATGTTCATCTGGGAATGACTCCTCATAGATAATCTCTTCTCCACAAGGAAACTTAGAGATCAACTTCGCAAATATCAATGATTTCTTAGATTTGGCAGATAGGAATTCAAGATCAAATTCTTGTAGAATTAAAATCCATCTATTTTATTTACCCCCAATAACTTGCCTACTGAGAATAAATTGAAACAGATTGAAAACTACCAAAACATAAGTTTTTTGAAGGAGAATGTAATGCCTAGGTCGTTGGACAACATGGACAGTTGCCAAAGATAACTTCTCAATGGGAGAATATCGCAATTTGGACCTACCAAGCCTCGTCTTAGATAATAAATAACATGCTGACAAAGAGCATCATCCTTCTCAACCAAAACCATATCTATAGTAAATTATGTCGTGGTGAGATACAAAAGGAAGTCTTTGCTATAATCATGTGGTGTTAATAAAGGAGTAGAGGTTAATTCCTTTTTGAAAGCATCAAATGAGCATTGAGAAAATTCATCCCATAGAAATGGAATTCCCTTCTTCAAAAATATCATTAACCCTTTCGTAACCTCAACATAGTTAATGATGAATCTCCTCAAGAAATTGGCTTTTCCTTGAAGACTTTGAAGTTGATGAATAGAAGACTGTGGAGGAAACTGAAGTATTTCCTCAACCTTGAAGGGATCTACCCGAATCCCTTTCGTAGACACTATGAATCCCAACAATCGTTAGAATCTGACGGTGAAAACACACTTATTCAGATTAAACAGGATTTTGTAATGCCGACATCTTTCGAAAATATGACGAAGATGAGAAGGATGATCATTTATCTTTCGAGAATGAGAAGCGAAATCATCCAAATAAGCTTCGATGATATGCTTGATTTCATGGAAAGCATAAGACATGGCCTGTTTAAAAGTAGTTGCAGTATTTTTAAGGCCAAAAGCCATCTTATTGTATGAAAACGTACCCCATGGGAAAATAAAATTAGTTTTTTTCTGATATTTAGGGCAGATGGTAATCTGATTATATCCCGAGAAATCATCTATGAAGGAAAAAATCTCATTCCCCACACACTTATCAATAATCTTATCAATAAATGGTGTGTGTTAATTATCTTTCGGACATGCCTTATTCAGATCTATGAAGTCAATGTAGACACAGATCATTCCTTATTTCTTTTCCACAGGCACTCGATTTGAAAATCACTTAGTCAAAGGAACAGGGTATATGAAGCCTTCCTTCAGCAGCTTCTCAACCTTGGCCTTGATAGTTACGGCTTTCCTATGGTTGACTGGACAAATATTTTTCCATATAGGCTTAGCATTCTCATAAGTCTGGATCTCATGCTAGGTAATAGATGGATCAATTCTAGGAATTTCCTCATAATACCAAGCAAACACATAATGAAACCTTTAAAGAGATTGGTATAAATATGAAACTCTTTAGGGGAACATTCAGCTCCAATGAAAACATTCTTTATAACATTGGGATTCTAGGAAATGTTCACTAAAATAATCTCCGAAATGACGGCCACGTTCCATTCAGACAAAAATTGTGCTTGAGCCAAAGGGTTCAGGATCGAGTGAACATGACCAATAGACATAGGGCTAGATAATCTTGACTCAACCTCTCTAAAATTAGGTAAAACATATGACTGATGATGCAAATCATCCAACGGTCTTCCCACACCTATCATTTCCTCAAGGATTTCCTCCTGAGATGGTAGTACAAAATCAAGGCAGTATTGAGAAAAATATGAGTTAAGTGTCCAATCTGAGGCCACATCTCCAACCAAATGCTCTAGTGAAGGAAAAACTGGATTGGAATCTGCAGATTCAAAAATATAATAATACACAATCTCTACTGCAGATATTGGGAATGTGATTCCACCCACTTGGCCTTCTTCTAATATGCTAGTAGCTGAAGTTAAGGTCCAAGGGTCAGAAAAATAATGAGTTTGGAAGAACTCTCTTCAATTAGAACCCCTAGAAGATGAAATAAAATTGATATGAATAGAAGGAGGTGGAAGATCAAATGTATCCATCAATGAGTTATACATTCTGACCCCTAGATTCTCCACAGGTTTCTTGGCATCATTCACCAAGGGAATAGTAGAGTCATAAGATGCATTAGGATCTATTAGAGAATAATCCATCTGACCAACAATGACAATATTCCCTTCATGGGGAAACATAGAATACGAAATAACAATGAAGCAATGGCATCCATCTCATAAATCCAATTCTGCCCCAATAGAATATTGTAGTCCAAATTGGCATCAACTATCTCTACTTCAATATTGACAACTTTACTCGCAACGCAGATGGGAAAAGTTAGAACAATGCCAGGTGGCCTTTGAGAATGACCATCAAATGAAGTGAGGAGAGTAGGTGAATGAATGGCTTGAGAAGATCCAATGGATTTCTAACACGAGATAGGCATGACACATGTGGAGGCGCCCTCACCAACTACCGTTCGAAAAATATTGATTTTCTAATATACATATTTGATATGAAAAGCCATGTGATGAGGAAGTCTCCTCTTAATATCGGACATATCAAATATGATCATAAGAGATTTATTTGGATCAATCGCCCAGATCGCAGTGAGAATCACACTTTTTTCTATTGGGCACGACTAGAGTACCTCCAACGCAGACATAGCTCAAGGACTGTGAGACAGATCTCCTACAATGTAGTATTTATGGGCTTCCTTGGCATTAGGGTTGATTGTCGAACGTTTAGCAGAGCCTTTCAGCATGCGAGGTATAGGCTCAACTATGGGTCTCTCAATATGAAACAACTCAGAAGTATCAGGATAGGTCTTAGCCTTTGAATATTCGGCTTCATTATAATCACATGATCTCATGGTGACATCAATGTGACCACTCACCATATATACATTTTAAGAATTTTCCCCTTCTGGTTTCCCCTGTGGGAGCTCAAGCATTTTTATTCGCACTAGCAAGAATTTGCTGCCCTTAGGGAAAAGGGATAGTTAGGACAACCTATGAACTAGAGGAACCCTACTGAACTAACAAGCATTGAGCATCTTGAATCTTAGGGAAAAGATGAGTAAGATGGTCTCCAGTGAATAACTTGCAAGGAAACTTAAGTTTCTTCTTTGGCTCTCTCTTACCCTCTCCAAAATTATCATTGGAATTGTTCACATTACCCTTCCCATCCTTATCTTTCTTCTCATTATTCCATACCTTCTTATTCCCATCGGATTTTTTATTTCCTTTGGGGTTATAATATTGAACAAACTTAATCGTTAATGGTTGGGAACGAGTAGACATTGATGGTGTAGCCTCAATAGAATGAGAAGCTTAATCATCCAAATAAGCTTCAATGATATGCTTCGATGATTGCAGTTGATAATCAAAGTAGATACAAACTTAGATCAACAAATATTGATAATAACTCAAATCCAGTTTCACAGCCAAAGAAGAATAAGGATACAGTTAAAATTCCAGTAGAAAATCAAGTGGCTAAAGCAAGCAAGTGAGAAGCAGCTAACCCTCCTTCACTTGAGGTAAAAATTTCTCACAAGACATCCTCTGCTTTGAATTTTGAAAATGAGATACAAAAGATTAAGGTTCTTGTTCCTCTTGTAGAACTCAAGAAAAATGATGATTTCCAAAATACTTTTATGAAATATCTTCAGTCTCCACCTACCGAAGTAGCCTCTTATTTTATTAACCTTCAATATGACAATCCCACTGTTATTTTAGGTCCATTGGTAGAAGACAGAGATGACTCTACCCCTCCCTTTATCTATCTCTGAATATTCACGATAATATCCTACATAATTGTCTAATGAACTCTTGAGCCTCACATAATTTAATGACCAAGGTAGTCATGGATGAACTAGGTATAGAAGTAGAGAATACCAAGATTTGTACTATTTTAATTCCCGAAAATTCCAATGCCTTGGTATCATCAAAGACCATGCAGTAAGTCTCTTTATATTACCCATGAGAGAGATGGTAATGGATATTGTTGTTGCTGACATTCGTCCTTGTTATAGCATCACTTATCACCTATATATACTATATTATTTATGTTTTAGCCTTGGGCAGCCCTTTCCCTTTAGACTTGGTCATTTTCTTAAAAAACAATATTTTGAATTCCATGCACGACTTTTCCAAGTAAAAAATGTGTGAAGTCGCGGGTTCACTAATACTTGAACCATGTATATAATTTAAAATATTAAAAAATATTAAAACTCCCTATTATTTGGGTGGGGTTTACGTGTTTTACTTGAAGCCCACCTAAAGCAGCCTGTGGCCAAACAATTTCTCAACTGAAAAAAATAATTTGAGGAAGTATAAATACACCTCATGGGAAGGCCTTACAAAGGAGAGAGAAAGGTATTGATACTATTGTCTGTTTAACCCAGATCAAGTATGATTATCCCTATGCCTCATGCACTTCCCAGGTTCAGGAAACCCTTGCTTCCTTCTTTGAGATGTTCACCTCATTTATGTGACATCCTTGTGCACATTTATGGAAGAAGATTGTTGAGGCTTGGGCTGGACAGATCTGGAGGACGATTTCGCTTGGAGCTGTGGCTGATTTCAGGTGATATTTCTCCACATATTTTAAATAAATCAATAAAGAAGCTTTGTCACATTCCTAATGTCAGGGTCTTTAATTCTTTTTATACATGTTAATGATTTTGTAATTTTTAATTTCATGTTAGTTTCTATAAGCTTATATGATCTAACCTCTGACATTTAGGATATATATTTTGTACAAATAGTCTATGTGCTTTTTCTTGAGTTCATTGAGGGTTTTGAAGCACATGGAGAAGAAAAGTGTTTGAACCCTACGGGAATGACCTCAAATGTAGGACATACAGGTAAGGTTATATCTCCCAAGTTTAGCAGTTTAAGCATTAGGATAATTAGTTTGACTGCTTCTTACTGTCATATGCCTTCCGCTCTATTAGATCCCTCAAACCATACCTTAGGGTAGTTTCACCTATAACAGAATTGGCAACTCCACTGGGGATTACATCCATGTAATTTCTAGTTTTTTTTGTTTTCATTGGATTTTGGTTTCGTGATTGATCTAATCACTTTCCCACTCTTATTGGTTCTTTATCCATCGAGGAAAAAGTCTTGATCTTCTGGATCAAGCTTGGATTTTTTTTTTTTTTCCTTCCTATTTTATATGCAACTTCGAGTGAATAGAGTTGTGTATACATGAGTTTCCTTAGACACAGTCGTGTATGCATGCTGGTTGTACACTACCACTTTGCATATAGTCAGTTTCAAATGAAAAAAATGATCTTTGGAGTTCTGTAAGGTATTTTTTCCTGTTCTTGGCCACTTTTATAGAATATTTGTTATGTATGGATAGTGTTTCTCTCTTTCTTGCTTGAAAACCTAGTCAACCTATAGTTTGCCTTGCTTGGTGAAGTTACAATTTTGGATTTTGCCCCAGCAATTCTTTCTGAGTTTCTTGGCTATTCTTCCATTTCATAACAATGAGTTTGTATCGGTTTTCTCATCCTTAGCCTTATTATGTCTTCACTTTTTGGTTTTTGGCTTGCTTGGTTTCTTGAGATGAGCTTTTCTGGCAAATCTTGAAGTTGTTTTCTTGGTTTCTTGAAGTTTTTGTGATTGTTGGAGTTTTTTTACTGTTTTTTCAAGTCATTTTCTTTAGATAGTTACTTCATTCCATTTTTTGAGTCTCGTCATGAAAGTGACGTGGTTGGATTAGGGAATTTGGAGTTTCTTGTTTGCTCAATTTTATGATTTGGAGTCTTTGGTAGTGAATTTGTCTCTTATTACATCAAGTTGCTTTTGGTTGTTTGGTTCAAGGTACTCCTTGTTTTGGGCTTGTATTTTATTTTGTATCAAAGTGATCAGAACTATCTTGTTGAGAAATGTATTTTCTTCCTTGTTTCAATAGTCCTAGAATCTTCATTTGGCGTTGCTAGTTTTTCATTAGTATAGTTGCACTGATAAGAATATTTAGTTGTTTTTATTGGTTTTTGAGTGTGTGAGCACGATCTTGAAAAGAAAATAAAATTTCTTGTTTTAATTAGTTGTTCCATAAAAGTTGAGTAGAAATCTCTTTCATTGAAGAAAAACTTGCATATGCATGTAGCAGGTTTCTATTGATTTCTCTTTTGTGTCAAAACATCATAAGTTGCATTCTCCATCTACCCCTGACTTAAAAATAACATCCATTAAAATCAAACACATAATTTAAAATGAACTAGAAATTTGGAGTTGTCATTAATATACACCAACTAGTCTAGGTTAGTAGGGCCTTGGAATAGGTGAGTGGAGAGTTAAATCTGCAACGCTACTCAAAATTTCAAACATAGAAGTTGATTAATGAGTGAAATCCAGCCTCTTTAAGTGGACCAAGAAAGCTCTCCTCTAGAGATTCAAGCGCGAGGGCAAGTGAAGGAAGAGAAGAAAGATACTCCCTCTCCTATTTGCTGGATCTTGACCAAAGACTGTTCCGTTCGGCTGCCAATACGAACTGGTGTCCATATTTTCTATACGGGGGTGAATACCTGTGGTGCATGAAGCAGATGTTGCATCACTCTCATTAGTACTTATGGAGGGTGACATTTTGAAGCTTGGGTACTTGTACCGACAAAGGCTTTGGTTAGGAGATTAGCGTAAATGTTTCTATTACCTTCGGTAGTAGGCCTGGGGTGTAATTACCCCAGAATATTTTTAGAAGGTTCTAATTTTCACTTTCTTGTATTTTGGTGTCCAGCCCTAATAACTTGGACCGAAAATACCTGAGGCCTGCTTGATTGCTCAATCTTTGGGGCATTTTTGTAGAGAGTACTCTTTGCTCCTAGATCTTCATAGCTTTGTAATTTTTGCAGTCTATTTAAAATATCATAATTACTAAAATTTGTTGACAGGTTGGTTCATCGATCTAGGAGGCTTCATGGGCTTTCTCCTGCGAGTGCCAAGCCTTCTTCAAGAAGGCGTAGGAGTAATTATGCTGGTGATTTCCAACCAGTAGTTTCAAATACATCAGAGGGTGAGCCTCCAATTGGGGATATTATTTATAAGGGTAGTCTCAGTGCTAGTCATGATTTAGAGAGGATTACTCCACTCCTTTCTCGGGTCCTTTTCCTAGAGGAAGAAGTTGGGGTTGAATAAATTCTTGAAACTCGAGGTACTCCTTCCTCTCCTCTTCCTGTTAGCTTTCTAGACATGTTATTATACATCGGGCCTCCATCTCACAGATTGACTAACCCTCATTTTTCTCCTTATTTTCTTTCGATGGCCACAACTATGAACACATCTTTGGCTATGAGTACTTCAAGTGTGCATACTCCTTTTTCGGTAGAGAGAGGAGGTACGATTTCTATTTTGACCATCAATCCCAATATTGCAATTTTTGGCTCTACCTCCATTCTATCTACGAGTGGCGGCACCCAAGATTTTGCTTCCCATACTATTCGATTTTCATCTGGGATGCCTTCTAGTGAAATTCACTCAATTTCTTTCACTCCTGCATCTATTGTCTCCATGCACATGTCTTCTATGGCTAGTGGGTCGGCTTCTTTACAGGGTTTCCCCTTCGAAACTGGTCATATCCCTCATTGAAACCCTTCCTTAGGTTCTTTGTCATTCTCTGGTCAAGATCAAAGTTTTAATATTTTTCTAGGAGGTCAAAGCTCTAATGCTTTCAAGGTTGGAACCCTACTTTCAGTGGGTTGGGAACAGAGAATTATTTTATGTATGGTCAACAAGGGAATTTTCCTTTCTCCGCCATAGGTGCTTCTTAGGGTTTCTCTCCATTCGCAAATGCATGTAACTCTTACCAAGGGGTCTCATCTTAATTTAATACTTCGATTGGGGGGAATATTTTTTTTTATGGTAACCATGTGGTGGGAGGATGTCCTACTCTGAGTTCTTCTAGGCCACAAGGTTTTTCTTATGGTCCAGCTTTTTCTACAAACAATATGTGGCAACCTAGTTCCTCAACAAATCCAGGTTATTCCTTTCATAATGGTGGGAATCTTTCCCTTGGTGGATGGATTTCTTAGGGTCCTCCTTGCTTATCATTCCTGGAAACTCTAAATTTTCCAGATCTATCAAATTTTAACGAATGATCCTATTTGGTACAGCCTCGGTTGGACTGTGGTTCCTACTAAAATTCATTTTGATATTCTAAAATTTAAAGGGAAGACTAGTGAGGATCCAGTCGACCATGTTACAAATTTCCATTTATGGTGTTTGTTAACACTGGAAAATCATATAGCAGAATATGACATTAATTAATGTGAAGCCAAAGCATTTACAGGGTAGGAAGACATTATGGAATCAAGAAAGTATTTAAAATCTATAAGGTTTTGAGAAAATAAAATTTGAAATAGTCTTAAAATTCTAATTGCACGTTTTATCCTTTGAGAAGAGCGCCTTCTACATGCCTTTTTGCCCGATAAGTGTGCATTCCTAAAAGTGGAAAAATGTAGCTTTCTAGGACCACACAAAGAAAAGGACAGTTACTCCTTACATGAAGCTACCTAACGACAACCACTAGTGCCTCCTTAGACATTATGTGAGCACACAAAGGAATATTTGGAGCACACAATGGAATCATACTTCTCCCTTGGGTCACCATCCACCATTTACCAAGGGATGGAAGGAGGATTTGAAATCCCCTATATAAATCCACCAAGAGATGAAGAATGAGTGATCACATTGTTATGCTAGCCAAAATTCCCCAAGCAATACTAGTAGTGTGTGACCCAGAGTTGGAGATAGAGGGGATTCAATTTTTGGCCACCCAACAATCCTAGTCCATCACAGCGGAGAGAGAGGGAGACTGCATCAGAGGTAGAGCTTGGAAAAACAACATCCTTGCATCGGGACCTAGAACCACTATCTTCGGGCCCTTTGGCAAGTGGGTAAAATTTCTTCTCCATTTCAAACATGTAATAAGAAGATGCTTAGAGCCATCATTTGCATTATTATCATTTTGACTCTCTTCAATAACTTCTGTATATTTTTGTTTTAGTTTTTAGCTTAATTTGAGCATACATTTGCATACTTTTTCCTCCAGATTGTATGATTTTGAGCTCCACCACTTTCTACCTGTTACCAATAGTTTATAGGGGTAGACCACACCCCTTAAACTGGTGCGATTTCGTACACCCGTGTGTGAAATCCACCACAATAGGATTGGCGACTCCAATGACGTTTTACAAGTTTATGTAGTTGTGCCATCTCTTGCAAGAGACCTTTGTCTATGTTGGAGAATGGAGCTGATAGTTCTCTGATCCATCTTGCAGTCCCTAGATTCACTTTGAGTGATAGTCTAAAGAAGGGAGGGTCCTAATATTTTTTTTGCAGCAATTTGTACGTAGTTTTTTCTCAAAGACACGCAATGCGTGCGTTCAGGGCTGACCTGCGTGCAGGAAAGCGCACCTGTCATGGCCTTTTGCGTTCAATTTACATAATCAGATTTTCTCCCTATATTCTGCATTTTTCTTCTTGTAGTGTGTTGGGTAGACCCTAATGTATTTTCTAGCACTTGTGTTAACATCCCACAACTTGTGAGAACTTACTTTTAGCTGCCTTCTGTCGGCTTAGAGTTAGTTTTTCTTCAAGTTGGTTTTTGCAAAGATCTTCACATAGTTTAAGTAGGGGGAAATTAACCATTGCATTCTGAAAAATTTATGTCTTGAAAATTATGGTGTTCACACTTAGATAAACTATTCTAATTAAGTGGCCCAAGACCACACATGCATATCTATTTTTATTCTTTCTAGTGCAGAAATTGTTTAGTTTAGTTCAATTTTTTGCATTAGGAATTGTGGGACTAGGATAGAATTTTCGATTAGAGAAAGTAACCTCTACTACCTTTGCACCCTCTGGTGATCCTAGGTAAGCACATGAATGCTCTAGATTTACAATTCTCCATCTCCCTTTATTTAGTCACATAGGTTAACTAGGAAAATTTGAAAGCGGCCCATTATCCGCACATGTTTTCCATTTGAGCCAGGAACAATATAACATAGCTTAAGTAAGGGATTTTCATAAAGGATCACCGATATCCATATGTTCAAAATATGAGCTTGTTCACCTTACGCTCACACACACTCACCCACTAAACAAAAGAAGATACCTAAAACTAACTTAACCAAACTCACTAAATTCTCCCCACGGGGGCCACAAAAGAATTTATAGTTTAAGTTAGGATCAAGGGGGTAGGCATCCAATAAACTTCCTTGCTCATATTTCATATTGAAACATAGAAGTTGTGTATTTAGGGAGCTTCAAATCCACCTATCAGCCCACGTCAACGAAAAACCAAGCGTGGCAGAGACCTCATTAAGAGGGGGATAGGCTTAGGCGTAGTGCGTGTGGTATCAGTTGGGGCTACCTGACCCGACTGATACTCAGTATTGTTAGCTGAATACCAAGAACCTGAAGACTTGAACGCTCACGTTGGATGGCAGTTCTTAGTGGCCAAAAACTAGGGCATCCTTTACCCTATAGGTGACAATGCAGGCAACCGCCAGACCCTCTACCCTTACCTTGGTGGATTCTCTTCGGTTGACTGGGGGTGTCACCAGCTCTTACAGGATGTTGTGCCAACACTTGCAATATTCTCAAGGCCCAGATACTTTTTATTGTGTGAGGATGCATAATTCTTCTCGGATTTTGGGTATCATATGCAAAAAAACAAAAACCATTTTTTTTGCTTGAGTGATCACGTAGATTAATTTAAAGGAAAAATTTATTTTATTTTCACTTTGTTTTATGTATGTGGCCATAATTTTTCTTTGATAATAGACTCTATCCTCTCAAATTTTTGGAAAACCTAACCTGGTTGACACCCAAACGGTCCCAACAGAACCTCATCGATCCAGGCGTCTTTTGGACCTCCCCCCATTACAAGGAGGGGTTCCAAGTCTTTCGCCATGCAGCCATCAAATACGGAACACTGCCACTGTCATTGGTTCATTATTTATTGGAGAAACCATAGTTGGGAACCCTAGTCAGTCTCCCAACACCACACCACACACCATTCGGGAAGCCAGCTGAACACACATCAGGATATGTGAAAGACTAACCCTCGTTCTAACCAGAACTTTGTGTCTTCACACGTTGCAATGGCATCAACCTCCCAGTCACCTTTCTTAGCTTCGTTGAATCTACCTAATTTAACCAAGCTAACGAATGACCCCATCACACATGATCCATCATGGCCTCCCATGCCCATGAAGCACCGTTCGAATATACGAAAATTTGAAGGCAAGCAAGTTGAAGACCCAGGTAATCATGTAATGACATTTCACCTGTCATGCTCATCGAATAGTATCATTGACAACACTATTCGATTGAGGCTATTTCAATGCACTCTTACGGGAGTAGCCGCGAAGTGGTACATGGAGCAACCTCCTGCTTCACATGGAACCTTTAGCACCCTCGCTACTTCGTTCCTCACATATTTGAGGTTACTCATTCACCATGATCTAGGCATGGAATTATTGACTCATTTTAAACAAACCCCCACTATCCATATCTCTAACCATCTTCATGAATGGAGGCAACGTCATAGTTTATGTAAAGCTAAAGTCGACTATCGAGTCCTCTTAGATTTATTCTTGAAAACTCTGATGGTGGAGATTTCAAAGGATGTGGCACATCAATACCCCACATCTGAAGAGGATTCAATCAGTAAAGCCCAGAAGATTGAACTGATTTATACACAGTCAGGATACATTTAGAGCATTGTTAGGTCCCTATATCACTAGTATAGCCCCTTATTATTGTTAGTGTAAACCCCTTATTGTTATTATTGTACCCTTGTAACCCCCATTTTGTTATTATTGTGCCCTTAAATTATTATTGTTAGGTCGGCTAGGATTACATTGTGGCCCACTAGGATTACATTATGGCCCCATGGACTCCTATATATAGAAAGGAGGTTTTGTGAATTGTATCATCCAAGAATTGTTCATTTATGTAATGTATTGGAGGTTGCCCCCTCGAAGTGGCTTATTTCTAAGGCATGGATTTATTGTGAGCGACAAAGATCCCATTTTTACTGGAAATTTTATTGTGAGCGACAGAATTCAAAAGCTACATGGAAGCCCAAGGGTTATTGTGAGCGACAGAGATCCCATTTTTACTGGAAATTTTTGGACGGAGTTATTTTCTTGTTTGGGTACTCAATTAGCTCATAGCTCATCTTATCATCCTCAATCTGATGGTCAAACTGAGATAGTAAATAAATGTTTGGAAGGATATCTTCGTTGTTTTGTATACGATAAACAAACACAATGGGTCAAGTGGTTACCTCTCGCTGAATGGTGGTATAACACTTCCTTCCATACTACAGCAAAAATGACCCCATTTATGGCACTTTATGGATATCATCCACCATCCATCACATCATCTTTGAGGGAAAATTCGAAGGTTCAAGCAGTGGAAGATCACATCGAGCATCAGCAAGAAGTTCTCCAACTCTTAAAGGATAACCTGAATTTGGCACAAAATCGAATGAAACAACAAGCAAATCAACATCGTAGCGAGAGAAGTTTTGATGTAGGAGATTGGGCATTTTTACGGCTACAACCATACAAACAAATGTCCCTCAAGCAAGCAAAGAAGGATAATAAATTATCGCCAAAGTACTATGGTCCTTACAAGGTGTTGCAAAAGATTGGTACTATGGCATACAAATTGGAGCTTCCTGCTTCTTCGCGAGTATATCCAGTTTTCCATGTTTCATGCTTAAAGAAGGTTATAGGTGAAAATCTTCCAGTTCAAACAGTATTGCCAGAACTTGATGGGGAAGAGAAAATCATATTGGAACCTGAAGCAGTCATGGAAAAAAGAACTAGACAACTACGGAATCGATCAATTTCAGAGTATCTCATCAAGTGGAAGAACTTACCCACTGAAGATTCTACATGGGAGGATGAGAATTTTATACAGAAGCACCCGGAGCTACTCAAGTGTTGAGGACAACACTTTTTTGAAGGAGAGGGGCATGTTAGGTCCCTATATCACTAAGTATAGCCCCTTATTATTGTTAGTGTAAACCCCTTATTGTTATTATTGTACCCTTGTAACCCCCATTTTGTTATTATTGTGCCCTTAAATTATTATTGTTAGGTTGGCTAGGATTACATTGTGGCCCACTAGGATTACATTATGGCCCCATGGACTCCTATATATAGAAAGAAGGAGGTTTTGTGAATTGTATCATCCAAGAATTGTTCATTTATGTAATGTATTGGAAGTTTGCCCCCTCGAAGTAGAATTATTCTTAAAGCTACGAACGTGGAGATTTCAAAGGATGTAGCATCAATTTTCATCCATGCTGTCGAGTGATCGATAAAGCCCGGAAAGACCTAGAGCGGTTATACGCAGTCAGGATACATTTAGAGCATCCTGACTAACGCCCCGCGCTTACAAACTTACCAAGAATTGCTAGGCACGTCAAACTATGCAAACGGATTAATAGGGTCAATAACCCAAGGATACCTAGGCAGCAGTAGTAAAAATATTGGTTATGCATATAGCTCTACCCAGAACATGCCTCAACCCAGTTTTCAAATTCATCATATGCCTCAACAAAATTTGACTAATAGGGCGAAGCGTACCACCAAGGAGGACCCTATCCTCTAGCTGAGGGGACCTAGTACACAGAAATAAACATTGATGGAAGAGCTCTGCTCCAACAGCCAGGTGTAAACAAGAGACAATGTTATGCTCAGTCACTAACACATGACCCATCTACGCAAACCAGCACACAGGTGAACTTTGTGCAGTCGTCCCAAAACCAACCACACCAGTATAACTAGGAGAAATACCCTCCTAACGTGGTTAAGGAAAAGTAAAAAACAAGCCAAAAGGGATCCTAGGATAGGGGTCAGCAACCAACAGCACCCAACACAATCCTAGGCTGGAGGTAACTCCAACAGGAATCAGAACCAGGAGCCTAGCAATCCCCAATGGCAAGGTAAAAGGCCACCTCTGTGAACAAACCATTCTTGTTCGATATGTGGTGAGTACGGTCACTATACTCACCACTATCCCGATCTCCCTGAGCTAAAAAAGCTTTAGAGTAACTGAGGACAAGGAGGATCTTCCCAGCAGCCCGCTATGATGCAAGAACCATTCCCAAACCAAGGGATGGTAAGCACTCACCAGCAAAACCTAGACAATTCCAGGAAAAGCAGCCATGAAATCTACATGACTGAGGGAAGAGATGTTTTTCCAAACACATAATCGCAGCTACGATAGCCCACTAGACACCACTACGTCAGGGGCTAGTACTAGTGCACTGAGTACATCTTTGACCATTTCAAATATGCCTATAGAACCATTTCCAAAGATGGAAAAGGAACCTCATAGGCGGGCAGGTAACAACTCCAAAGCGTCCCATAATTATAGCATTGTGGATGATTTGGATCAATCACCCACTGTTATACTAGCTCTGGAAGTACTACAGTTGTCCCCAAAGCAACGAAAAGCCCTAATTTCTGTGTTAGGCACTATCAAACTTTTTGATACGTGCCTAATGGCTTTCGACTTAGACATGGCCACCCCCTGGATTCCTTCCATGGTCACCTTCCAAATGCTAGTATCGGTACAGAATATCACTATTCATCGATGTGTCATAGGCGAGGGGGAATCGCTATGAATCATGTCAAAAAAAATTTGGCAGAAGTTGGGCTCTCCTGAATTGAAACCCTCAGACATAACGCTTCGAGCATACGACGGTCGTCCCTCGACCCCCGTCGGCCTCTACCAAAATGTCCTGGTCTGCTTAGCCAGAAATATGGTCCACATAGACATCGAAGTCTTGGACGCTCACTTGGATTACAATATACTCCTCGGGAAGAGTTATACGTATGCCATGCCTGCCATATCCTCCTCCATCTTCCACATTATGATGTTCCCCCATGAGGATCACATAATTACTGTAGACTAGTTGACACACTGCGAGAAGCGCCCACTAACCAACACAGATGTAATTCTACCCTATGTAGATAGAGCCTTAAATGATCTTTCACAGTACTAAGAATATGGCCCTGGAAAATTCAAACCATCATCCACCCTAGGGTCATTCCTAGGATATCCTCCCATTATCCCCGAGGCATCACCCGATGCCATAGGGGCCCCGGTATGCATGATGTCCACATCAAGCATCGAGGTTATTCAGGGCATAGACTCAAGCAGTAATGACACTGCGACATCGACCACGACAACCTCTCTAGCCTACCTTGCCTCCCAAAACCATTTCCTCTACCCCCCAGCTGGCTTCATCTCCCAGCAAGTTTTGGAAAAACTGGTATTACCCAACATATCGTTGTCGTTCCTTGTTTGGTACCTCATTCCTCCTTCCTGAATAGGAGCCACCAACGATACTGCCACAGGGTTAAATCCCCTTAGTCCCGAGGAGCCCCCACCTACCCAAGAAACAGTCGAGACAACCCCCGCAAAGGAAGTTCCCATTCCAAAACTGGTGATCACGACCAAGAAAACCACAAATAGAGGAAAGAAGATGGTGACCCCCACCATTCAAAGGGAATCACTAGTCTATGCCATATGTGATGTTATAGGCCATCCTACCCATATATGTCCAGAGATGGATGAATTAAAACCACTCCTCAGCTTCGAAGCAAACATCTCAATGCTGCATTGCTGTAAAAACGAACCTACCACCAAAGGTAAAGGCAAAGCGCTCCATACCAATCACGCATGCGCTCTCTGTGGAAACTATTGGCACTTTACCCACCATTTTCCAGAGATGCGATGACATAGGGACGCCTTACATGCGATCGAGTGATCCTATCAAGAGGATCCCTCCATCCAATATGTTGGCAATGAGACTCATACCATCCTATAATTATAATAGGAACATACGATTGTAGAAACACCCCCTGTAATGCCCATTATATGTTTTAAACTATGCGATGAACGTGGCCACTACCTCAAAGAGTGTGCCACCTTGGAGCTCATTCACATATGGTATCCAATTGAAAGGGTTTACTACATGGGACTATGGGTAGCACAATTCACATACCCATTATACGCCGACAATCACCTTTTGGAGGATTGTCACTATATACCTCGCTTCTGGCTAGCCCTTGCTAGCCTATGCTTAGCCATAGTTCTCCTTTCCCAAGAAGACGACATGGATGCCGAGTCCATAGGCAGCTCCATGACCCAAGCAGATGAGATGAGCGTATCCATCATGTTCTTGACAGCCGAAGAACGGCCCGCTAGGGAACCCCTAGTTACCCCCAGCCATACTTCATAGCGATGACCAACATGTATGTTATGCAGAACAACGGATCATGCAGTTGTACATTGCCCTGATTTAGCAACCCTCTGGCATTGGTTCCCCATTAAACCTCAAATTGAACTTGATGAAACCTTCATATCAAGGATATTTTTCCTAATATGTGAGGGTAATAATTTTGAGCGACATTGTACTTATGCCTCACAAATTCGTCCCACTATCAACATGATTAATGCCATAGAGAAGAGACAAGATGACCTCCAAGAATGGCATAAAAATTACATCATCAGATCAATGTCCCCACCCCCGCAATGCTATCTCAAGCCTGATAAGACAACACACCACCAAAGCATAAGCTCAACCAAGCCTAGGATAACATGCGGCCTATGTGATCTAAACGATCACCGAGACAATGAATGTAGAGAACTCAAGCCCCTTGCAAACAGTCTCCACATTGTCTCTTCTCTCCCTCAAAAAATTCTCTCCAATGAAGAGAAGATCACATGCACTTATTGTCGGATTTTCTCACACTTTCATCATATGTTTAAGTGTGTACATCTCCCCAAGCTGAGAGCATCACGTGCTGCGTTAAGTCTACACTCCACCAAAGAGGAAAACACATATAAGCCAACGATACGGAAATGGAAACAGAATACAACCTCTTCTACAACCGACCTTTTCCAAGCATCCACATCAGGAACAACAAGTAGCATGGAATCCAACACCATCTACTCTGTTGGCTTAGTGACACCGTTCACCATCTGCACTAGCCCAAATCACGTACTAGAGTCATGCCTGCTAATGGAAACATTCACGCACCTATGTGGAAGGCACAATTTCCACCTACCGGAAATCAACCATCCTAGCGGGGAACCCAACCTTACACCCATACAGAATCCCATTATGAAAATTCTTCCCCCGCCAAACACCCATGATACAAACCGCCATATACAGTTTGTATTAGCTCATATTGGTGATCGGATTACTGCCTCACCCATGTCCCAAAATTTCCACCATATTCATGTCACAAAAAACCAAGGTACCTTGTGATTTTTCATTGATTTCCGCAAGCCCCCCCAAATTACATGCTACCATCAAACTCCTTAACAACACCTAGCGTCTAGAGTAGCACTTAGTACAACTATAGATTGTGGACGAAAATTGATGAGAGTTGTTGTAGCATAACGAGGCCCACAAGAAAATGGTTAAAGCGTCATTCGACCACCACATCACCCCTTTCTTATTCACTGAGGGAGAATTAGTCCTCCTCTATGATTTCACAAAAGAGGCCCTAGGGCCAGGAAAGTTCGAAACCTTGTGGAAAAGACACTACATCATCAAACACTACCTCCAACAAGGGGCATACATCTTGATGGAACCAGATGGGACTTGCCTCAATAAACCTATCAACAACCTTTACCTCAAGAAGTTCTACTCATAAGGGCCCCAGTAGCCCTTCCCCTAGAGTTAGAGTACACAAAAAACCCACCCACTCAAAATTTTTGACCCAAAGACTTAGTTAAAAGCGCTCAAATTATCACCATGGATCACCAAAACGAACCCTATTTCAGAATTACCGATGGAGCATCAAGATGGTCTCAAAATTTAGTCGCAGCTGCTTGGGTCATTTACCATCCTGACCGATCACCACTATGTTCAAATGGTGTGTGTATCGGCTCGACAACAAAAAATCAATTAGAATATGACATTTTTATCAGACTTATGTGCGATGCCCTCCATCCGGGTGTTTTCCATATGCATATCCACCTCGATTCCCAGTTAGTAGTATCACAGCTAAACCAAACATTTGAGACAAGAGATACACATCTATTTGGAAAATATTTGTGTGCCAAAATATTAAGAAGACAATTTGATTACATTACATTTTCACATGTACCAAGGAGTCAAAACCAAACAGCTGATCGCATAGCTAACAATATCTTAAAGTGGAATGCATCTAGAATAAACCATCATACATAAAACCAAAAATATAGGCATCCATTAGCATAATGCAACACATAAACCAAAACAGGTGATACATCATGTAGAGCCGCAAAAAACATCTCTCATATATATATAAAAAAATATGTATATCTGAGTACAAAAATAGTATAGCTGGCCCACTAGCCATCCCAAAGATACAAAAGTCATAAAAAATAAGGGAAGTATCCTCATAATGGGTGCTTTCCCGGTGTATAAAACTGCTCTAGTTGGGTGCCCCCTCAAGCGAGACACCTGGACCCACCACTGCTCTCGGTACCACCACTGGAGCTGTTGTCACCACCATGATCGCCACCTGACGTAGAGTGGGCCGATAATCCCTCTCGTGGGCCATCACTGTCTCTAACCAAACCTCCTTGAAGTCGTCCATGCAACCTCGAGCAGGCATACCCTGGGTCAAGCAGTCCACTCACCCCTAGAAGTGTTCAAGAGCAGTCACCTGAGATGTCAGTATTGCAATGTCCACCTCCGTCGCATCAGCACAAGCTCGCTCAGGTGCAACCTCTACAGCAGCCAAACTACTACACTCACCCAAGGGGCCAGCACCACCTCTGCCAGGTCCAACGGTACCACCTCCTGGTCCACCTGCATCACCTCCTCCCTGACCACCTCGAGGTCATAACAGAGGATCGTGACCCACCAGTCGGGCCACGTGGCGACCTACCTCGCCAACATCTGCACGAGTAACCAAAATAATGTCAGTGTCGATATAAAAACACATAAGTACATAAATACAAAAGCAAATGGAGAAAAAATATAACACATACCTATAGGTCCCCAAATATAACCAAAAGGGAGACCCATGTCTAGGTCACCCTGGAAGTCCATCCCTGCATATGGGTATGGCAAGAACATCTATGGGTTGGCCTCAAACCAGGCCTCTGTTGTGGCATTCCAATAATGCTCCACCATGCCACCACCACCCCGCAGAATCACCGAAGCCCACCTCCTCATTCGTGGCTTTTGTGGTCCCCCAATGGGCACCGCCACCACCAGCATCAGCAGCACCACCCACTCATACATGATGCTGCATAAGATACTGGCATACGCAAAATACTTCGATCCACGTTGAACCTTGTTCAATTGTGACACCATACCATGAAAACAGAATTGGGCAAAGTCAAAGAAATGCTCAAACTTCAATCGATGCAAAACTCAAAATTGCGGGCCAGATGCCTGATGCAGAGGAAAGGACCTCGCCAGCCATACAATCACTGCTAGAGCTCACCGCTCTACCACATCTGTCACTGATGCAATGCTAATTCATCTCTCGTTGAGAGGCAACCCCCGTAATGGCGCCTCTGGAATCGATCTAGGTTCACTCTCCCAAAGGAGAGTGGGTATCTCAAAGCGTCCCCCTGAGGTAGTAACCCGGTCACGAAGTAAATATCGATCTCGGGACATATCACCAAATTTTTCCCCTGCAACACAAACATGCTGCGCCTCATGTGCCAGTGTTGTATAATGTACCATAATAAATGGTCCTACGACCGTAGAAACTCATTTTCAACAAATTTTAGAAGGCCCCATGCAACCAACTAGCATCATGCCCTAGCATTAGGAGCTAGAGCGGTCTAGATCTTAGGCCAGTCCTGCTCTCTCCACATTAATCTATCATCAATACAGGCACCCATTAGTATAAATAAAAACATCAAAAATAGAAAAAAATAAAAAATTTCTGTCACCCTAGCCTTTGCGCACAGAAATAAAGGAACAACGTGCCCTCGCGTGCCTGTCCCTCGGAATTGCATGAAAAGAAGGCTTTCTTTTTCCTATATTTCCTACGCAATCTAGGGAAAAATTGACTCTGAGGTCGTACAAACCCAATTTGTACGGCCCTCGACACCATCAAACTGAAAAAATTAAAATGCAGGATGTCATGAAAGTTACCTCGGCATAATATCACTAGTCCCTGGCATAATATCACTAGTCACCGCAATGGTAAGAAAGGCTTTGCAAGCACCTATGATCTTCCAAAACTCAACAAGTACAAATGAATAGGATTAGGGCCATCATCCCTATATATCACCCTTTTCAAAAACTTTGGAGGTCCATAACAGGAGATCAGAGGGTCCATCCTGCAAACCGTAAGTTGCACCATCATCAGTATGCCATGACAAACAAAAGAAATGCCACACATTCGCTTTCTATGAAAAATAAATTTTCAGCGCTGGTAGGTATGCCCTCTCTCATTTTATTTTTTAAAGCTCATGCCTTTCAATCATATTTGATGAAAAGAAGATTCTTTCACTTGAGGTAGTTGTTTTTGCAGGAAGAACCCACAAACCATTCACAACACCATCTACTGAAGGTTTTGGAGCAGGTATCATTCTAACCCCAGCATGATAGAGTCCCAGAAAACTTTGCATATCCTGAAATTATTTCTCCATCAGAAATAAACCATAGAGTCTTCATATCTGACCATTTTTATCATCACCTAACCTTGCACATGATAAACATCCGTGTTGGTCGGTAGAGCCTCCCCTCTATGGCGCTTGTCACCCAAATTACACCATATATCATAGAAAAAGTGACACCATGGCCATACCTCTTCATTCTAGGAAGCACCTCGTGCCCATCAATTAATCATGCATAAGGTCAAGTTTACCAGTCAAACTGAAACCCCCTTCTCGGATGACTATGTTGCAAAAAAAGATGGAAAGTGCACCTACGCACATCGCATTTGGCCCACCATACCTCCACCAGCATAATCCCATCTGCGGAATTTTTTCATCCACTTTATCAACCCCACAAATGAGACCAACCAATGGGATCACCATCCCCAGCAAAACACCATCCTCATGCCTCCAACGAGAAAAAACTTTCATGTTTTGGGGTAGCCATCTCTGTGTTTTGTACAAACCAAACCTCATTATTTTATTCTTTTGGTAAGTGTACAAAGACCGCAAATGGTGGACATCACCCCTTCACCCTCATATTTAATATTTTCTCCCATCGAATTAGTCCCCCATTCCCCTTGATCAGAGTATTTCACCAACATGCATGAACCATCATGACACTCATAGCCAGGTTTACACCCGCCCTGTACGTCCTACTGACTCTAGGGATTTTCCCTTCAGAAATAACTATGACTACTACCAAGCTTCTAAATTTTACTCTGACCTCAGGCCACTGAATCCACATCATCAGTTTTTTTTCACCTCTCACCATAATGCCTATGTTAAAATATCACATCTAGGTCCGCGACCCCTCAGGTCAGTGATCCATGGTTGAGTTAAGGCTTCCTTTTTGTTGACCTCAACACCTCTTTTCCAAAAAGGAAGTAGTATCTTGGATCACCTCTCCCCACAAAAATGGGTATCCTTGGGTGGCACTGTGGGAGACATCATTGTCCATAGATTTCATTGATCCTCCTAACATTTCTCTACGACAAAAGCTTTCATGTCAAGATGGTATCGTACCTTACAACCATTGCACTTTGATCAAATCCATCGAAGACTCGTGCCTCCATAAGCGTCTCTGTTACACAATGCTTACATGGGAAGGTCCCAGCCAATACATATGTGTACATTGCACAGATACATGCCATACAAAATATATACATATAGGTACCACATTCCAACTATCGTCAAAGAAAAAATGCCCCTGAGGGCGTCAACAGTCGTCGTCAACAACTGCCAACATCGCTACCACAATAGTGACGCACAAAACACATGTATCTGTCAATTTTGTTTAAATATCCATAGCATCACGAGCATGGGAAATGCCGCCTCGTTGAAATTTTGTATATATGTTGTATATTTTGTTTCCTTGCAGGGGTCCCTTAGGCCATGGTCACCTTAGAAATGGTGCATGGCGTTGTCAATTCCAAGATTCACGCAGGTCTCTCTCTCTCTCTCTGCGCATGATACAGAAAATAAACTATAATGTATCTCAGCTATACAGTCCTTCCTAGACCTCACACATTAATGGGAAACTATTAACACTGGAAAATCGTACAACATAATATGACATTAATTAATGTCAAGCCAAAGGATTTTCAGGGTAGGAAGACATTATGGAATCAAGAAAGTATTTAAAATCTCTAACGTTTTGAGAAAATCAAATTTGAACTAGTCTTAAAATGCTAATTGTTCGCTTTATCCTTTGAGAAGAGTGCCTTCTGCCCGCCTTCTTTCCCAATAATCATGCATTCCTGAAAGTGGAAAAATGTCACTTTCTGGGACCACACAAAGCAAAGGACAGTTACTCCTTACATGAAGCCACCTAAAGACATCAACTAGTGCCTCCTTAGACATTATGTGAGCACACAAAGGAATATTTGGAGCACACAATGGAATCATATCTCTCCCTTGGGTCACCATCAACCCATGTACCAAGGGAGGGAAGGAAGATTTGAAGTCCCCTATATAAAGCCACCAAGAGATGAAGAATGGGTGATCATATTGTTATGCTGGCCATAATTGCCCAAGCAATACCAGCAGTGTGTGACCTGGAGCTGGAGATAGAGGGGACTGGATTGTTAGCCACCCAAAAATCCAAGTCCACCCCAGTGGAGAGAGAGGGAGACTGCATCAGAGGCAGAGCTTGGGAAAATAACATCCTTGCATCGGGACCTAGAACCATTCTCTAGGGGCCATTTGGAAAGTGGGTAAAATTTCTTCTCTATATCAAATGTTTAATAAGAAGAGGCCTGGAGCCATTGTTTTCACTATTATCGTTTCAACTCCCTTCAATAGCTTCTGTATATTTGTGTTTTAGTTTTTAGTTTAATTTGAGCATACATTTGCATACATTTTCCTCTATATTGTATGCTTTTGAGCTCCACTAGTTTCTACCTATTACCACTAGTTTATAGGGGTGGACCACACCCCTTAAAGTGGTGTGATTTCATACAACCCTTAAAGTGGTGCAATTTCGAGGTATTTTTGCTTCATTTGGGGAGTTGGCTACTATGTTTTGGAACCATATTTAGTTTTCGGTTTGTTATGATGTTGGGACTGACCTTCTCGGTAATTTCCAGCAGGATAAGGCAACACAAATTTCTGATCATATTTAGGAATGGAGCAGAAGAAGAGGCTCATTAAATCCCACATTCCCAATGAATTCCTCCTCTAATGGTTCCTCAAATACTTACATCCAAAAATATCAAAGTTTGTTTCTCTTTCTGGGGTATTCACTGAGGAGAAAGTTATCTTTAGAGTCGAGCAGTTGGAACTTATTTATTCTCAGTATGGGATCCTTAATAAGATATTGCTTGATGTTCCTCATTCCAAAATAGATCTAGCCAAACCAAATCCAGGTCCTCATGCTGATGGGCTTGTCGGTTCGATCGATAACAACAAGGACAACCTTTTGAATCAATTGCAACAGTTGTCTCTACAATATTCTCCTTCTATTGAGGCTACACCATCAATGTCTACTCCTTTCCAACCATTAATGATTAAGTTTGTTCAATATTCTAACCCCAAAGGAAATAAACAAGCCGATGGGAAGAAGAAGGTATAGAATAACGAGAAGAAATATAAGGATGGGAAGGGTAACGTGAAAAATTCCAATTTTAATTTTGGAGAGGGTAAGAGAGAGCCAAAGAAGAAATTTAAGTTTCCTTGCTAGTTATGGAGTGGAGACCATCTTACTCATCTTTTCCCTAAGATTCATGATGCTCAATGCTTGTTAGCTCAGTAGGGTTCCTCTAGTTCATAGGTTGTCCTAACTAACCCTTTTACCTAAGGGAAAAAAATTCTTGCTGGCACGAATGAAAATGCTTGAGCTCGCATAGGGGGAAACCAGGAAGGGGAAAATTCTTAAAATGTATATATGGTGAGTGCTCACGTTGATGTCACAATGAGATCACGTGATTATAATGAATCTGAATCTTCGAAGGCTAAGACCTCTCCTAATACTTCCGAGCTACTTCATATTGAGAGGCCCGCAGTTGAGCCTATACCTCGCATGCCGAAAGGCTCTACTAAATGTTCGAAAATAAACCCTAATGCCAAGGAAGCCAATAAATACTCCATTGTAGGAGATCTGTCTCAGATTCCTTGAGCTATGTCTGCGTCGGAGGTACTCTAGTCATGCCCAACACAAAGGAGTTTCATGCTCACTATAATCTGGGTGATTGATCCAAAGAACTCTCTTATGATCACATTCGATATGTCCAATCTTAAGAAGGGACTTCCTCATCACTTGGATTTTCATATCAAATCTACGTATTAGAAAATAAATATTTTTCAAATGGTAGTCGGTGAGGGCGCTTCCACATGTGTCATGTCTATCTCATGTTAGAAATCCATTGGATCTTCTCGAGCCATTCCTTCACCTACTCTCCTCACTTCATTTGATGGTCATTCTCTTAGGCCACATGGCATTGTTCCGAGTTTTCCCATCTATGTTGCGGGTAAATTTTTCAATATAGAAGTAGAGATATTTGATGCCAATTTGGACTACAATATTCTATTGGGGTAGAATTTGATTTATGAGATGGATGCCATTTCTTCTTTGTTATTTCGTATTCTGTGTTTCCCCATGAAGGGAGGATTGTCACTATTGGTTAGATGGACTATTCTCTGAGAGATCCTAATGCATCTTATGACTCTACTATTCCCTTGGTGAATGATGCCAAGAAACCTATGGAGAGTCTAGGGGTCAGAATGCATACCTCATTGATGGATACATTTGATCTTCCACCTCATTTTGTTCATATCAATACTATTTCATCCTCGAGGGGTTTTAATCGAAGAGATTTCTTCCGAACTCATTATTTTTCGGACCCTTGGACCTTAACTTCACCTACCATCATATTAGAAGAAGGCCAAGTGGGTGGAATCAAATTCCCTATATCTGCAGCAGAGATTGCATATTAGTCTATTATTGAATTTGCAGATTTCGATCCAGTTTGTCCTTCACCAGAGCATTTGGATGGAGATGTGGCTTTAGATTGGACACTTAACTCATCTTCTGCTCAAGACTGCCTAAATATTGTACTACCATCTCAGGAGGAAATCCTTAAGGAAATGACAGATGTGGAAAGACCGTTGGATGATTTGCATCATCGGTCATATGTTTTACCTGATTTGCGAGAGGTTGAGTCAATATTGTCTAGCCCTATGTCTATTAGTCATATTCACTCGGTCCTGAACCCTTTGGCTCAAGCACAAATTTTTTCTGAATGGAATGTGGCTGCCATTTCAGAGATGATTTCAGTGAACATTTCCAGGAATCCCAATGTTATAAAGAATGTTTTCATCAGAGCTGAATGTTCCCTTGAAGAGTTCCATATTTATACCAATCTCTTTAAATATTTTCATGATATGTCCGCTTGGTATTATGACGAAATTATTACAAGTGATCCATCTATTGTCTAGCATCAGATCAAGACTTATGAGAATGCTAAGCCTACATGGAAAAATATTTTTCCGGTCAACCATACGAAAGCCACAACCATCAAGAACAAGGTTGACAAGCTGCTTAAGGAAGCCGTTATATACCTTGTTCCTTTGATTGAGTGTGTTTCGAATCCAGTGCCCGTGGAAAAGAAACAAGGAATGATCTGTGTCTACATTGACTTCAGAGATATGAATAAGGCATGTCCGAAAGATAATTAACCCACACCATTTATTGATCAGATCATTGATGATTGTGTGTGGAATGATATTTTCTCCTTCATAGATGATTTCTCGAGATATAATTAGATTACCATCTGCCCTAAATATCAGAACAAATCTAATTTTATTTTCTCGTGGGGTACGTTTTCATAGAATAAGATGCCTTTTGGCCTTAAAAATATTGCAGCTACTTTTCAACGGGCCATGTCTTATGCTTTCCACGAAATCAAACATATCATCAAAGCTTATTTGGATCATTTAGCTTCTCGTTCTCGAAAGAGAAATGATCATCCTTCTCATCTTTGTAGATTTTCGAAAGATATCGGCATTACAAAATCCTGTTTAATCTGAATAAGTGTGTTTTCACCATAACATTCGGATGATTGTTGGGATTCATAGTGTCTACGAAAGGGATTCAGGTAGATCCCTTCAAGGTTGAGGAAATACTTCAGTTTCCTCCCCTGTATTCTATTTTTCAACTTCAAAGTCTTCATCGAAAAGCGAATTTCTTGAGGAGATTCATCATTAAATATGATAAGGTTATGAAAGGGTTTATGAGATTTTTGAAGAAGGGAATTCCATTTCTATGGGATGACTTTCCTCAATGCTTGTTTGATGCTTTCAAAAAGGAATTAACCTCTGCTCCTTTATTGAGACCACATGATTATACTAGAGACTTCCTTTTGTATCTCACCACGACATAATTTACTATAGATATGGTTTTGGTTCAGGAGGATGATGCTCTTTGTCAGCATGTTATTTATTATCTAAGATGAGGCTTGGTAGGTTTGAATTGCGATATTATCCCATTGAGAAGTTATCTTTGGCAACCGTCCATGTTGTCCAACGACTTAGGCATTACATTCTCCTTTGAAAAGATTATGTTTTGGTAGTTTTCAATCCGTTTCAATTTATTCTAAGTAGGCGAGTGATTGGGGGTAAATACAATAGATGGATTTTAATTCTACAAGAACTTGATCTAGAATTTGTGTCTACCAAATCTAAGAAATCATTTATATTTGCGGATTTGACCTCTGAGTTTCCTCGTGGAGAAGATATTATGTATGAGGATTCGTTCCCTGGTGAACATATTTTCCTCATTTCTTCACAAGATCCTTGGTATGGATATATTATTTTTTATCACCAGACTTCGAAGCTTCCCCTCACTTTTTAGAATGATGAGTGTAGAAAATTGCGTCACATGGTGAAAAGTTATCTTATCATTGGTGACATTTTTGTATCTTCATGGGGTTGGTTCGATCGTTATACGTTTCTTAACTCTCAAAGAAGTTGTGTTTGTGCTG
Source organism: Pinus albicaulis (assembly GCA_034641835.2). Lineage (NCBI taxonomy): Eukaryota > Viridiplantae > Streptophyta > Pinopsida > Pinales > Pinaceae > Pinus > Pinus albicaulis. The sequence goes on from CM076576.1 coordinate 831,310,155, forward strand.
AATGATTTCCATAGTGGAGATTGTAGTGGTCATTTATCTAGGCCTTCTACAACTAAAAAAAATAATCGTGCAGGATATTTTTGGTGCTCAATTTTAAATGATTGTGTGGTTGTGGTAAAAAAATTTCATCCTTGTCAAGTTTATACTTATAATATGTAAGCCCATCCATCTCCTCTCTTTCCAGTTATCATTGTCAATCCACTCACTAAGTGCTGAATTTATTTTACTACTTGTAACCTGCCTTCGGTAAAGGGTCATAAGTACATTATCATAGCAGTGGACTACTTTATGAAGTGGGCCAAGGCTATGCCTAATTTCTCAAATGATGGTGAAACAACAACTATTTTTCTCTTCAACCATGTCTGATTATGCCCGATCATGGCCATCATCAAAAAAATCAAGTCATCCTAAAATTCTATGCATGTGGGCCCTACCCTGGATAGGCATCACGGAAGAATACTATGGTAATAGCCACACGGCCAAATAGTCGCACCGAATCACATGGTACACCAACCACATGCCTCTGAATAGCATTAGGGAGGTATTCTACTGCAGCCATAGGGACATGGTGTGTCAAACCCGCCAAGTTTCTATGAGTAGCATGGAGGACTCTCTGAAGGTCTTTTGCGACATCCTCTACCTCTCTATCATCGCACCTATGCCTCAGTATACCCTCAGGTCTAACTGGTCCAACATCTGTCACATTATCAATAGTTTTTTAATTACTTTTTCATATCAAAAAGAATTTTTTTTCGTTTTCATATTTTTATAAAAACTCCAAAAAATAAAATAATCAAAAATCATTTAAATGTGATCTTAGCAATCGCCCCCCATGCAGCTCTGGGTGGTAGGGGAATATCTCAATCTCCCTTAAAGTCCATTCCTACATAGGGGTAATATTCTGTGGCGATCACTTCTTCTCCCCACCATAGGAAGAACTCATCATCCTAGGTAGTCCTAGGGACCTCGTCACCCCCTAGTCTCTTCATCAGGTCATCCCATTATGCTATGTGTGGATCCTATGGGTTGCTGATGGTTGATATCACCTTGGGTGTCTGGAAATGTGATAGGTTTCTTGAGTTGTCTTCTTATATGTTAAAAAATTTCTGGATCTATGTGAGTTACCAGGTAATGTTCTAGATCTATGTGAGTTACGAGGTGTTTTTCTGGAAGTTATTGTTTTCCAATGTATTTGAGTTGTAGTTGATTTAGAGTGTGTATCTTCCATGTTGTTATGTTCATCAAGTCTAGTGATTGAATATTTATATAATGGGACACATTATGATGTATTTGAAGTGAGAAGGAGTAAGCATACTTATGATTGAATTAATAGAATGTTCCATTTTGTTAACCTTTATTTTATATTTTATTGTCACTTACATCAAGAATATATGAAATACATAGCATCCAAAAAAAAATATAAAGAATTTAAATTCTCCAACTCCAATTCCAATATACACCAATTCTATGAGTGTAATTAACACAATACAAATTTTAAATTATTTCATAAGAGAATATATTTAGAATTGATATTGATTTCAAATTATATAATAAATACTCAATTTAAATTTAAAAAAATGTTGTAACATAGTAACATAGTAATTCAAGTATCTTTTTATATTTTAAACTAGGAATTGCACCATATGTTGCAAAGGAAATGTTGTAAAGAAGTGACATAGGAAAGAGTAGTATAGAGGAAAAAATATGTGATATGTTATGTGATTTAATTGAGTATTTAACTTATAAATATGAATTATTTTATGTAAAAGAAATTATAGCTTTGGAGAATTGTTTGGATAAAGAATTTGGTTTTTTTTATAACCTACACAGGCTCTTCCTTTCATAGTGATGTCTGATTATGCACTATAACACCACATGGAAATTTTATATAAAATATAGTATAGAACTTAAGAATATATTAATTAGTCGCAAGATATTTAAATTAACATATATTCATAAATGGGAGATTGCACTCTCACGAAACTACACAAAAGCGGAAACAAAACTTAAACACATTAGAGGGTTAAGCATAATTACAAGCATTTGGTTTTCTTGGGGATGTGGTACACTTCTACCATCAGTTTTCTAGAACATCTCAAACTGCCTCCATCATAGGAGCCGAAGTAAAAACAATGCAAAAGGAGGTGAGGAATCTCAGGAAAATTGTATCGATCAATGTTTAGAACATTTCAAACTTCCGTCATCATAGGATACAAAGTAAAAAAAATGCAAAAGGAGGTGAAGAATCTCAAGAAAATTGTGCCAATCAATTTTTAAAATTCTGAAAGTGATGATTTGAGTCTACATAATTTATAAAACCGCTAAGAATTAGTTTGTAAGACTTTCATTGAATATTTTCCCTTATTAAGACAAGTCTTCAGATAAATAATTTTGAGTAAAATAATTAGAAGTAAATATACCATTACTTGCAAGGTTGCCACCTTCTCATCAACATGAAGGGCGTGATATTCCCAAAAGACTCTTGACTTTTGCATATCTTCCATTTCTAAATATCTCTTGCACTTGATACCATTGCTCTGTCTCTGCTTGGAATTTATTAGCAATATTCTAGATGGTAGCCTTGCAACGTTCTGAGCAGAGCTTGTTCTCTTCATATGCCCCCTACTAAAATCGTTGAACCAGGAAAATTAGTAAGGAAAACTTAGAATTTACAAATTAAATAAGTAAGAAAATGAATACCATCTTTATGATACAATCAAAAATGCAATTTACATGCTTGTTTCGCTCTTCCAGCTGCATCTATTCTTCTAGAACTTCAATTTCCAGAACTGCTGAGGATATATCTATAATCCTTTTGTATCTTAGATGCAGCTTCTTTTCTCTCATTCATACCTATTGACAAAGAATAAAGCCTCGTCCTAAGGAGAGCCACCTGTTCATTGGGCAGCATTAGCTTCACTTTATTTTACTGAAATTGAATGGATATATTTGAATACGATGCCCTCTATAAGGTGAAGTGCAAGTAATATCAAACACCAAGGCATACTGAGAAGCTTCATTTGTTAAATCAGAGATAAATCTGACATGGTAGCACCATAGTTTAGGGGAATGTATTACATTTACAATAAAACTAGTGCACGAGACATGGCAGCCAAATCCCTAAGCAGAAATACCCTAACAAAACCATACATAAAATTTATGGCCTCGTTCATGGAAGACATAGAACAAAGGAGCCAAGAATTTTAATGGAGAAATTGGGAAATTCGTGATCTTAAATAGAAAAATGTTGTCAGATACCACCCTTACATAGCCGAACCTATAAAATACACAAGTAGGAATAACTATAAATATATAACAGAGAAGTGTATGGTAATGACATTTTGGAGGGGAAGCACTTAAGAGAAATGACTTGTATAGGGGTCTTCTTCACATTTGTTCCTTAATTTTCTTGGAACGTCGTGGGTTATTGCAATCGTCAAGACAAAAATCTATGTACCAACATGCTAGCTTACACAGACAGAAAGTTTGTACCCTCATTCCTGAGAAGAAAGAGAAGATACTGTTAATGGAGAACCTCTGGTATTCATACTCCTGAATATAGATCCATTAGCAAAGACCTCTCAGAAAGAGATGCACTCGTACAATAGAGAAATAGGGGATGCTATGAAATAAAACAAAGATTTGTATGCGTTGTACATTTTCAAGTAGTAACAATAAATGTAAGAGTCGAAAATCACAGATGTCAGAATTTGCAGAGAGTGTAATAATTGATACACAAAAATAACTTTCCTGCCCCAAAAAAATCTAGAGTCGTGGTTGGAAACTTGTAAAAATAATACAGTGAAAGACAATATTGTAATAATATTTGAAACCCTACGTCTTAATAATGTTCAACCCTTTAATAATGATAGCATTTGGACCAATTGTGTTCAAAAGGAAGATAAAATGTGATAGTAAATTGCAGAGAAAAGTCGATACCAACCTTAGATACTGATCTTGGAGAACATTCTTCGTAGCGATTCGGATTTCGAATAATTGCTGAGAAGTGTCCAGCCAAAATTAGATTATTTTATTTGTAAAAATGGTTTTCTTTATTCCATTATTTACGTAACTGATTAATAATAGTATTCAATCCAAAGGTAGACACTATTTCAATCATCTAACACAAAAATAAATGGTGCACAGTAGTACATCTTGCAATTAGGGGAGTTGTTTTCAAATAATAACTCTTTACAACGTAATTAATAGAAAATAATATTTTTTTTTTTCGAAATTATGCTAATTCTATTTATAAAAACATACTATTACAAAACTGCCTCAGTTCAGCTATGAGAGCCTGAAGTCTCGGCTTGATGTCCATGCTTTAGAAAAGTGACGAACTGCCCTGTGTGGGAAACCAGTTCTTTTAAGCTTAGTTTCACCGCCCTTGTGAGGGAAACCAATGTGTTGTTCATTGTATACATCATAGAAAACAAAAATACTAGAGTGGCATACAGATTTTGCTGCTGTAGAAAACCAAAGATAAACATAGTATCTCCCAAAACAGTAAAACAAATGTACCATGTTGAACCAAGGTAGACTGAAACTACTACTCGTGAGCTGGAGAAGGCGGCTCCTCCACTATGCGACACCAATATTTGTCCTTCGGATCCTCAACAACATCTTTCTGTGCACCATATTTACTTTCAATGCTTGCATCCACCTACATGGGCTGCATACTTAGGTCAGGAGGGGAAGAAATTCGGGGCGCAACCGATCATTCAGGAGAATTCACAGCTAGGGCAGGATTAAGACCAAGTGGAGGGGGGGAAGGCCCAGCCATAGGAGGAAGACAGAGAGGCGTTTCTTCTCGCAGGGTAACAGTAACAAAGGCGGTGACAATGGGCTGGTTGAAGGAGAATTCAAAGCATAATTCCGCCCTCTGAGAGGTTTGACGCAGAGCGTGGCTTTCAGAATCATGGGAGGCAGGGGAGACAGGTATGGTCGGAGCAGCAAAAGGAGGCGGGGTGGGCTGAGCTGCTCGAGCTATGCCAGGGTGGCTAGTGCGACCTTTGTGGCTGCAGGTGTCTAGGTAATTCCCCCACACAACGTCCTCTAAAGAGGTCTCTGCGTCGGAACTGGCAGAAGGAAGAGAGCGAGAAGACCTCCCACGACTTGCTCCCCGGTGACACTGCATTCTGTGGCGGAGTCTTGGCATGGCAGATTTAGAGATTTGAAACTGCCTGAGACAAGGAGAGCAGCAAGAAGTCGGCGAAGACCCACAATGAATGCCAAAAGGAACCTGCAGACCAGAATTGAAATAGCAGAAGACACTTTGAGAAAAATGACTACCAGGCGTGGTTTCCAAACAGCTAAGCAAAGAACAACATCGCCCCGTTTGTGTGTGAGCGTTTGTCTCAGCACAAGCAGCAGGGCAGGCACTCCATAAGAAATGCAAAGAACAGTGATCAGAGCAAGAACAATTTGGAGAGCTCGAGACGAAGGCCATAGTTATCCAACTAAGCAAGCCGAGAAGAAGCAAGTGCCGGCGATGGAGAGTAAATGCCAATAGAGCTGGCGGATTAATGACGAGTTTAATGGAGCCGCAGGGGGCCATATGGCCACCCCATGCGAGCCTCCTCGGGATGTGGCCTGGGACCAAAGTCCCATCAGTTCTCACAACCATCCACATCCGGAGAATAGAAAATAATATTAAAAATGATGTCCATTATAATTATTGTTTAATATATATTATATTTTAAATTTTAAATAAAATAAAAATATTATACAGAGTTGGTATATGATATTTGCATTAAAAACTATAAATCACTTATCTTTGCGTTCAATATAGACACGTCTTGATCAATTGGACTTGCAAATCGTAAGAAGACGTGTCGATAAAGAAGCGACAACTGATGATGGATGGTTTGGTAGCTGGTAGTTAGACAACCTACAAGATCTCTTGTTTTGAAATGCCCTTGACGTAATTAGTCTCATGTCATCATATTATTCAAAGCCACCAGTTTGAACTAAGAATGACCGAATGTCTCACTATTGGATGTTTTTGGAGATTTTACTAAACTCTCAAACAATTATGTAATTAATATAAGGGCTACACAAGTGCCCATGAAAGTAGTATAAATGCTACACAAGTTCTTATGCAAGTAGTATAAGGGCTCTGCCAAACACCATCTATATAGTGATATTATCTTTTTCCCTAGTATTATTAACATTTCTCACATAAAATCATTAGTTAAATATTCATACTTAATGGATTCTAAAGCTGCAATCTCATAATTAAACAATTGAGATAAGAAACATAAAAAAAGATCATATACATTGGTCGAGAAAATATGCTCAAAACCCCACTAAAAAATATTTTAGAAAATTATTACCAAAAAAAATCCCATACACATTAATCAAATAAAAAAAATATTTAAAATAAAAAACTTCAAAACGTCTGAAATTAATGTCCTAAAAAATGAGCAAATCTACATGTCTATAAGTTTCAGTGTTTCTTGTGATTTAGAGAATTGTCATCACACATTCATAAAAAACAATAACCAATTATCACTCATTAGTGAACAAGTGGTGATAATGCTCTCAATTTGAAATATAATTAGAAAAGTAGAGAATTGGCATCACACCATCATCCAACAATTTTAATTTTTAGTGGATAAATAATGAAAAATACCTCAAACCTTTCTAATAAAATTAGATTAAACACAATATAATATAATAATAGTGATTTTAAATATTTGATAATTAAATTATAGAACTATATAATGTTGACACTTGGAAAAAACTATATTTACTAAAGATTATAGCAATACTTATAAACCAATAAAAAATAACATAAAAAAAATTTCATTTCTTACTATTTCTTATTTAATGTCTTCCGCATTGAAAAAAAATCACTATTACAATATTTTGTTACTATATACAGAACGCAATATACTATTCAAATGTTCATATAGAACGTATCTAACTATACTGAGAAGTTTCCAGCCAAAATAAACATCGAGGGAAGAAACAGCTCCAGATTACTATACTGTTACCCCAATCTGCGATCATAATTTGAAATGCAAAGTATGAAAATTATTAAATAACATTTCACACCTAAGACATAATATAAATACAATTAAACCAAATATATACAAATCTATACGTAAGCATATGACTTAATATGAAATATATATATATATATATATATATATATATATATAAAGTTCACTTACGACAACGATCCGCGTCTTACATTTTGAATCGGCTGGCTGGACAGGTATTGTTAGAACCCAACCATTTTGAAATGCAAGGGGGATGGTACATGTGGCCGCAGTGAACTTGAGATGCCTCTTCATCCAAATTAAAATCGTTTTGGAAAATTGTGCACGATGAAGTGATAGTATTATTATTTATATGGTGCTATGAAATGCTTATGGTACTCAATGCTAATTTGATTCTGCGTCGTTTAGCTCAGCGAATCAGAGCGTCCAACTCATGACTGGATTCTCCCGACAATTCAACAATGGCCATTAACCTTTTATGTGTAGCCCGATCACGTTCTATTAATTCATCATCAGCGACGTCAAGACCTTCAAGCCACATTTCCTCATAATTCTCTGCATACCGCTTTGGACTGGTATCCATGCCTAAGGATCTCCTGTCTCTTTCCCCCAAAGCTATTAGCTCATTAGTAATTTCCTCATGGGCATCATAAGCAGGATCTAGCTGCCTTTACTACTACACCAAGGGCATTTTAAGACATTTGTTTAAGACAAAAGAACTCTTTTGTCTTAAAAAGTTACTTTTCACTTTAGTTATTTTATATTAAAATTTAATATCAATTGAATTGTCTTAAATATAAAATTTAAGACAAAAGTAGTATAAGACAAAAGTAGTTTGAGACAAAACTTTATATTTAAGACAAAAGCAAATTGAGACCAAAATAAAGAGAAAAACAATTTAAGAAAAAAATATTTTAAGACAAAACTTTTATTTTAGACAAAAATAGTTTGAGCAAAAATAGTTTCAGACAAAACTTTATATTTAAGACAAAAGGAGTTTCAGACAAAAATATTTTAATACAAAACTTTATATTTAAGACAAAATCACTTTGAGACAAAAAATATTTTAATATAAAACTTGTAATTAAGACAAAACCCATTTAAGACATTTAGCAATTAAGACAAAACCATTAGTATTGTGGAAGTTTTCATTGAAATTCTATGAGTATATAGTGGATAATTATATTTTTTATTTTTGAATATGAGAGAAGAAAGAAAAATAGAAGGAAAGAGAGATCAACACCTTAGAAATAAGCCACTTCAAGGGGGAAACCTCCAATACATTACATTAATGAACAATTATTGGATGCTACAAATGACAAAACCTCCTTTCTATATATAGGAGTCCATGGGGCCACAATGTAGTCCTAGTAGGGCCACAATGTAATCCTAGCCGACCTAATAATAATAATGTAAGAGCACAATAATAACAATATGGGGGTTACAAGGGTACAACAATAACAATAAGGGGGTTAAAGTAACAATAATAAGGGACTATACTAGTAATATAGGGGCCTAACATGATCATCTCCTTCAAACAAGTGTTGTCCTCAACGCTTGATTATTTCTTGATGCTTCTGTATAAAATTCTCATCCTCCCACGTGGAATCTTCTACAGGAAATTTCTTCCACTTGCTAAGATACTCTGAAATTGATCATACTTGTTGAGTTCTTATTTTTTTGATTGCTTCAGAACTTCTTTCGATGTGATGTTGATCTTCCCGTCGTTTCATTTGATTCTGAACCAAAGTTAAGTTATCCTTTGAGAGTTGGAGAACTTTTTGTTGATGCTCGATCTGATATTCCACTAATTTATCGTCCATATTAGCTTTTATTTGATCCTTAAAACCATCCAACTTAGCCTCCATTTCTGCTTGTAAACTGTCTATGTCATCTTCAGTTGCTCTTCGTAAGATCAAAATTTGTTGCACTTGGTACCATAATTTTGATATCTCATACTGCAATTCTTCTTCTTCATGCATCATAGTATAGCTTTCTGAGGGCTTAATAGGTGTATAATTATTTATTGGAGGCATCATAGAACCAAATATTGATAAAAATTCTTCAATATGCCCTTGGAATCACTTCAACTACTTTTTCAAACAAACGTTATCAAATTTTTAAAAATGAAGACACACTTTTTTCTTGCTTTGCAGAGATCGATATTGAAACTGAATTATCTCTATGATTTCATGCCAATTCAGTGTAAACTGCGAACCTATCCCACGCCTTCAAACATCGGTTTCAAGGTTGGGGATTCGAGGAGGGGCTGGGGAATTAAGAAGAGTTTGGTCGCTCAATTCTCAGCTACCGGCAATGTCACCCAAGTGCAGACGCAAACACAAACTACACTCGCACTGCAGACGCAAACACAGACTAATGGTAACACCGCATCGCAGAATACACTCGCACCGCAGACAGCTGACAGCTCTCCAGAGTTGGATCTCAGAGGTATGGAAGCCTCTCATTTCTGATGAAATTAATATCTACCCCTGTGCTAAGGGTTTCTTTATAATAGATTTTGAAAACTCTGAAAGCAGACAATGCATCTTAGATTTCGGCCCTTGGTTTTGGGAAAAATTCGGTCTATTCATGAAGCCATGGAACCCATCATTCGATCCCTCAACAAAAGTCATAACCTCAACACCAGTTTGGATCAGATTTCCAAACCTACCTTTGCATCTCTAGAATCTCTCCTCGCTAAAAACCATTGGAAATGAAATTGGGAAATTTTACTGCAGGTGCCCAGAAAAAAAGGAATATGTCAGAACCACCTATGCATTCATCTGTGTATAAATAGACTTTAGTGCTGTTTTCCCAGCTGAAATAATCTTAACAAGCAAAGAATATGTATGGAACCAGAAACTTGACTATGAAAATTTCATCTTCAGATGTCAACTCGACAACTCCTTAAGCATCAACAATTTTGAGGATTTGAATACCGCGCAAAATAAATATTCATTTAGCAGCAAAGTATATCTTCCAAATCCCGAAGATAAGACACTAATGTCCTAAGGATCAGAAGAGATGAAGGAGTTGCAAGATAAAGGAAGTTGGAAGACCGCAGAGAAGAAAAAGAAATCTAAAACACCAATCTCACCAAGAAAGACTAGAAGCCAGACAATTAAGAACTAAGAAAATTTATAGGTCTGATAGACCAAAGTTTGGTTTGAGTGGACGTTAACCATCATCATCATCATCATATATATATATATTAAAAACACATGAAATGTAATCATGTCAATTTTTATTTCTTTTATATTAGATTTTTCCTTTTCCATTAAACCACATTCTAAAAATATAATAAATAATTAGATTTAAAAAATATTATTTTTTGGTTGGCCTGTCAAAGGGATTCAAGTTTGAATCTCATGTTTTTACATAATACTTCATAACAAGGTTATTTTCAAATGAATTACATTGCATGAACTAAAATTGTTTATTTTTTAAATATGTTAACATTTTTAAATTACTTCAACTAAAACTTTGATATAAATTTGAAAGAAACTAAATACAATATAACGATTAAAAAAAAATAAAAAATTTCTCAATTGTTTTTCATATATGCATTTTAAACCTTCATTTTTTTTTCTTTCAAAATGAAAAATCAAAATTTTGATTCTTGCATATGTCTTATAGTCACGTCTCGGTTTTCTTTTCACTATTGAACAAATATATCAAAGAGATAAATAACAATAATTTAATTATTTTTTAGATAAAATTTTAGTATTTAATTTATTTTATTGTAAAAAAAACTTTCTACTGATTCGAAGTCATTGGCACAGAACTACCTGGAAATGTCCCTAGTCGCAGGCATTCCTTGTTGTGGGAGCAACTAGAGGTTCTAAGTTGCATGCATGCCCATGTCAAGCGAGAGATTAAGGGTTTGATGCAGCAAAATTTCATTTTGTCTGAAGGGTTAGTCACTTAGATGGATTGGATGGCTTTGGTTACCTAGATGGGTTGGATGGCTCCTAGGGTTTTGTTGCAAGTGTAGAAGGTTAGGTTGGTTGTGTTACATCAGTTCCACTTCCTTAACTGATATATAGGGAATTGAGTCATATCATAGTAACTTTTCGTCACATGTTTGCCCTGGTTGGCTGGTAACTTGGGTAGATGTGGGAGGAGGGTGTTATAGTGTAGTATCATAGCATGGTTCCATTCTCCTTGGGTGATTTCTGGTTTATGTTCCACTTGGATGAATGTTTTTTCATATCGACATGTTGGTTGCATATAGTTCCTTGTACTTGTGATCTATGTGCTTGTTGTTTATGCATGGTATTGGTCATGATTGTAGTGGTGTCATCATGTGAAAGTTGATGGTGTCGTTGTTGAATGTATTTGTTGTGTTTATTTCGGTCGTGCATCGATTATGTGTATCAATGTTTATATGTTGTTATGCATACTTTGACTAGATGATGGTCGTTGTGCATGAAATCATGGTATGTGGTCAGCATAGTCATGCATTGATAAATGGATAATGGTTGAAAATATGTTTACATGTTGATATGATTATGTTTATATGTGTGTGTGTGGTCTTGCAGATGAGATATCCTCTTCGAGCTATACTAAGGTACACTAGTTTGCTTATGATTTGGTTTAAATGACATAATATACCTTGTAGGAAGAAGAGATCAAAGATGACTAACAAGATGGTAGACTACAAAGATTCTCCTTATGAATCAGATGAGTAGCATGGTCTTGGGAACACTTCTGACTTAGCAGACACATTGAGGAGTTTGAAGGAGGAAATAAGGATTTGCAAAGTAGATAATGACAAAATCATGCAGGCATAGGAGAAATAAGTAGAAGTCAATGCAATAATTCTTCATATTTTTTCAGAATTGTAGAGACAGGGACCACTTTGGATCAACTATGGATAGGAGGATATGACTAATGGGTCATGTGGAAGTAGACCCCATAGTGGGCACAGGTCAGATAGAAATGACACGATCAGGGATGTCAGGTTCTTGGATACTCCGGAAAGGAGGGGTGATGGACACAGGTACTATTCTCGTTCTGACTCTGAAAGGTATCATGGTCATCATCGTTATAATCCTTAAAAGAGGAGTGATATGGGATATTTTCCAGATGAGTTCAAGAAATAAAAGCCACCTACATTCGATGGGGAAATGAATAAACCACATGATGCAAAAGCATGGTTGATTGGAATGAATAAATTCTTCAGATTGCACGATTACTTAGAGAACATGAAGGCTAGGATATCTACATTCAGTCTTAAAGGTAAAGCATATATTTGGTGTGAAGATGTAAAGAAAATTAGAGATATTTATGAGGAGTTGAATTGGAGTGAATTTGAGAGACTATTCAGGAAGCAGTATCTATCGAAGATGTATTATGATGACAAGGAAAAATAGTTTTATGAGCTGAATATGGACTCTATTATCGATGAGGAGTAAACTAGCAGGTTTTTGGAGTTGTTGAGATATGTGCCTTACCTCAAGGAGGAGAAGGCCAATATTCAACGATTCAACAATGGGTTGTCGATAACATTCAAAGACAGGATTGAGTTTGATGAGCCTAGATCATTGGAGGAGGCCATCCTGAAGCTAAAGTATTGTTATGAGAAATCAAAGCGTAGATCTGAGACTAACAAGACTCGAGAGGTAATGCAACGAATAAAGGGAAATGGGATAAGAAGCGAGCAAGGACTTGAGACACAGGTAAAAAAGAGAATGGTCTAAGTTACATTTCCACTTCCACATCTTTTCCATTTCGCTAAGTTACAAATAAAACGAGTCCAATTCTATATGCAATAGACTAATAGCCTATTGATACACCTTTAGTGATTTATTCATAGATATCACCTATCACTATAGATCAATGAAATGACATCTAATAGATATAGCCTAAAAGAGTTTTATTTTATGCCCAAGACACCAGTATAATGGAGTAGTTGTGAAGGCAACGATATCCATTGGAGATTTCCATTTTTTCAGCAACATACAAGAAAAATCTTGGTGCTGGAGGAAGAGATAAAAGATCTTTGCCATAAACACAATATCATCACTCTCCTAGCGCCATTTCTGTTAACTCATTAGAATGCAGGTAATGCATAAGGATTCATCAGTATCTATTGAATTTTCTCTCTTTCCAATAACAAAATAGGTTCATCCTAATATTAATATATAAAATACGGTTCATTAATAAGAATGGTTCATTTTTTTTTATGATCCTATTTCTGTAAAGGATATCTATTTTTTGAATTTTGTTTGGTATAAGGTATGGTGATACCTTTAAATATGAGGTAATTTTGGTTAAAATTAGAAGTGGAACAAAAAGTGGATTGAATTTCCTTTGTGGTAGTAGGCTACATGCAATTTCTATCAAAAGGTTTTGTTGTGGCCCAACATGGAATAATCTTTGGATGAAAATGTTCATTATGGGTGGTATGTTTTTTAGCTCTTCAACTCATTGGATTCTTTTTCTGTTCAGGGATTTTTTGTTCTCAACTTAGAATCCCTGAATAACCCTGAAAGTTCATGACAATGTAACTTTTGTAGGCATTGATGGACAACCCCCGCCCCCCCAAAAAAATTCATTATAATAAAACTTTTAGAAGCTTTTGTTAAATGATCGCCTCCAAATGTTCAATTCTCATGAATTATGGGGGAGGGGGATCTTTTGGTGTATTGAACGGGGCAAGGGGACATAAGGGTATCATGGATGGGTATAAGTGAGAGGTTAGTTCATGGTATATTGAGATCTATAATACTAACATTAGAGAATGAGAAGGAGCCTTAGGGCCTTATGCCACAAGGGCTAGGGGACCTATAAGTAAGACAATGAGAGAAATTGATAGGGGAACCTCCAATAGTCATTAGGGGAACTTTGAGGTCTAAAATGGGCCTCCTAAGGAAATTATAAAATAATAGTGGAAAAAATCAAATACGATTTGATGACATCATCAAATTTTAGAGGGAAAAATGAAAAAACTACTTTTTCAACTCATATTTTCAACTTATCTCCCAAAGTTTTTACTCAAATTTCGAGAGGGAGTACTTGTTGGATGCGAAATTTAATTCCCCATCCAAGGAGTACCCATGTTTCATACTTTAGACGGGTCCTACTACACGAAAAATGATAAATACATAAAAAAAACGTGATTACAATAACGTTTTTTATGTATTTCTCATTTTTCGTGTAGTATAGTTCATCGAAAGTATGCAACATGGGTACTCCTTGGATGAGGAATTAAATTTCACATCCAACGAGTACTCCCGCTCAAAATTTGAGTAAAAATTTGGGAGATAAGTTGAAAATACAAGTTGAAAAAGTAGTTTTATTATTTTATTATTTTTTAATATTTTACCTTTTTATTTAAAAAATGGTGAATCATCCCCCATGGTTGACATAATCATCTTGAATCCTATTGGTTATAAATTTTAATTTTTTTGTACATTTTTCTTAGGAGGCCCATTTTAGACCTCAAAATTCCCCTAATGCACTAAAGTCTGTATCCCTTTAACCCCAAAGCCACAATCCCTTAACCCCTACACTTGTAACTCATAAAAAATTAACCCCTTGATCCCTTAAACCCCAAGCCACTAACCCCTTAACCCCTAACCCCTAACATGGAATCCTTGAAACCCATAAACCCTAATCCTAAAGCCACTAGCTCATTATTCCCTAACCCTTATAACAATCCTTAAAACTCGTTGGGATTAGCCATTCCAAACGAAAACTGGTCTAGTTGGGACCTACGATCGAGTTAATTCCCCCTTGTTGGCATGGTGGAATTTTTGCTCTGTCAACAACCCTATAATCCTTAATCCCTCTAACATATAACCTATATTATTTTTAATTCATATGAACTTTAATCCTAAGCCCTAATTCCTCTAAAACTTATAAGACCCAATCCTTATAACCCTTGCCACACTTAATACCTACAGATTACAACCCTTGTCCTTTAAGAGAATTTACCTCTCTAACATGTAATGCATATAATCATTGACATCTGACCACTATACTCTTTAACACATATAAACCATAACCATAATACTATAACCATTATATCTCCTTACATTTTACCATCATAAACCCTAAATATAACCTTTAATCCCTATCTCTTTTTAAACCCTAAAACCCCTAATATAACCTTATAACCCATATTTCAAATAATCCCTAATGTTTACAAACTTAGTCCTTATAATCCTTGCATTAAAACCCCTAACCTTATAATCCATATTTCCAACAATGCTTAGCCTTCACAACCCTTGGTCCTTATAATCCTTGCATTATAACACCAAAACCTTATCCTTGTAACTACAACCATCACTTAGTGACTATAAACACCTTATCTTAAGCACAATGTACAAACTTGATCACCACTTTCATAAGAATTATCTTAGTCCAAGTTGACCATTGACATTAGCATGGACCTGTAATTCCCCTATTCAGACTTGATTGGTGATCATTGTAGTACCATGGTTTTATTAAACCACAGATGATATGACCACGTAGGGAACACGACATTGGTGTATGATTATCCGTTGTTGTTGTAGGTGTTGGAACTTCATCGCTAGTGCAAAAATGATTGCATGGTGACACAAAACTAATGCAATTGCATTGGAGTATGTATCAACATGCCATGCCATGCACAATGCCTGATTAAGTAAACACTTAGGTGCATAATAAATATCGCAATCATAACTAAATGTTTATTAAACACCCATTTTCACTTTGTGAATATGGAGGTTAGGGATGATATCATAGAGCCATTTAATACACCAGCAAACTTCCCTATAGTGAGAAAAATTTGACGACACAGATAGTCATGATTCCCATTCATCCAAAACCACAATGAAATTTCGACAATACGGATTGACCTAGAACTTGGCAAAACTTGTAAAATCATTGTTCCACTATGAATGAGCTTTGGATCATAGTAGAACTCTGCCCATGCCTAAAATTTATTCCAAATCATTACCAAACGATTAGCTTATTTTGTGACACTAGATAAATTTTAAAGAACTACCTAATCTTATAGCAAACTTCTTTCTAATTGTTGATATATGATGATAAAAAGAGCTAAAATTCTTATTGATTTACAACTTTACTTGTTTTTTTTTACTATTTAAGTTGATCATGAACCAAACAAAACTTTTAAAAGATATTGTTTCACCATGACTAAGCCATAAATTGTAGTAGACTCTACTTATATCTACCTTTTCTACCAAATTCTTACCATATTTATTAGTGGAAAGAAAATCTATATACTTCAAAAACATGAGTTATTTTAATAATTGACCTTTGACTAACTACATGATCTTTATATTACCACTTCATTCTCATGATTCATATTTATATTAGTGTCTTAAAATATTAACTTAATATAAATTTAGAAATATAAACACAGTGATTTTGTAAAGAAAAAGACTCTCATATTACGAAAGATCCACAAAATAATTCCAAACTGTACACAATATTTACGAATTTACATTATAAGGGAACAAAAATAATTAGTTGTAATATAAATTACATCATGTCTACATGCCACATAGCATTTCAATAGGAGTCGACATATGAAGACTATAGCAATGTTATAAATACCTCTAAATATTTGATCATAATAAATTATAGTATATTGAACAAAATTGCTACGGTTCAAAATATATTATAAACCAAGCATAGTAAGGCCAAGAGACCATATTTTAATTACCAAAAGAAAAAATCGTATACTGTATGTTTGCATCACATATTCTATATTGAGAAAATCATAACAGATACACCCAATAAGTTTCCATTATGAGAGAAGACTAAAAATTGATCGAGTGGTAAATTGTGAGATTCCTTTTATGTCCAAAAAACTTGAACAAGTAACCTAAGGTTCAAAGACCATAAATTCTGATTCTCAAAAGGGTGATTGGTATGAGAAACTACTGCAAAATCTATGGTGGGAACGAAGAAAATAACAGATGGGGTTTCTAGATTGGGGTCCATAGGCCAACAATGCTTATTGCCTCTATGATGGCGAAGGAATTCAGTTCTCGGTCCTTCTCTCAGCTTCTTGCAGGACCGCAAATCGAAAACCTTCTCTCAGCTTCTCGTAGGACCATAGATCGAAACCCCGCAGGGCCAAGAACAAAACCTGAAACCCTCATCACCCACGGGATTTAATGGCAGCAACAGCAGCAACATGAGCGCTAAGGATAATGATCCTTTTAGTATTTTAGGCAGTTTGCGACAAGGAAATACCTTGGATTTTCCCTTTGTTTTAGGAATCAAGAATGTGAAAAAGAAACCTATACCATTTTTTACTGCTAAGACTAGCAGAGCATTTTTGATGCCCATGCCAGTGCGATAGGCTCTGTCTACTTGGTTAGCCTGGTAGAGAAAGCCAAAAGCCCCAAATATGGCCCCGGCCTTGCTTGCAGCAGCCGATATGCCGTGGCTAGTATGTTAGCTTCTCCTTTGAATTTTGTAGCTTCTTGTTCCGAAAAGCCTATTTTTGGTTGTGCTCTGGGTTCTCTTATCTATTCGAACTTGCAACCAGCCTTTGGCAGGCCATTGATTTTTAGTTTTATCTAGCATGCATGGAGGGTTTCATACAAGGTTTCTTTGATATATAAGGGAAATGCCTGTATTTCTAAGTATTCTTGGCAGTTCCTTCATTCTTTTTTTGGTGGAGTTATCTATTTTGCAGGGTCTTAAGTAGATTAAAATTAAAATCGAGAAATGTGTTTTTCGATATTGTAATGTAAAATTGGGAAGTATGCAGTAATAGAATGCCACATGAATTCTCTAGTAATACTAATTGTTCCTTTACTCATTCTCTGAAATGACAGTAAAGTTGATAATTTGTATAATATTGTTTTGTTGGGAATTTCATGTCTAAGGTGTTGTGTATTCCCTATTTTTTTGTTCCTGTCGATGCCTCTGTTTTCGCATCTACGTATGAGGTGAACAAAGAGCTGATCGTGCGATTTTTAATAGTCAAGTTCTCAATCATACAATTGATTGAGAATATCAATCAATGGCTTCTAGGTTGAACCTTAATATCCATACCATTTTATGAAATTGCATTTCTTTATATTTACGGAGGCTGTCAATATAAATAATAATCTGATTTTAAAGTCACAGCATGAGCCAAACAATCACTCAATTCATGGTGATGGGTGTTGTATGAGCCCCTTATTTCTGTGAGAAAGAACCTCCTCTATGTAGTGAGAAAGAACCTCCTCTTTGGAGTGAGAGAGAACCTCCTCTGTGCAGTGATTTGATTCAGTTGGCAGTGACTGCTGGTGTATGAGACCCCTTCTTTCTGTTACGGAGAACCTGTGAACCTGTGACAGCTGGTGTATGGGACCCCTTCTTTCTGTGACAGAGAACCTTCTCTGTGTAGTGAGAAATAACCTAAAACCCTACTAAAGTCTAGAGAGGTGTAAGTACTGAACACTTTCTAAATTCTCTAGATTTGAAACTGTGATATTTTAGGAGGACACATGTTCCAAACCATTTGAGTAGTTTTAATTGCAGCAATAGACAATGAAGATTTTTCCTGTTCACTAATAAAAGTGTCTCTATCTCTTCTTATATTCAATGAAGATTTTGCCTCTATTAAATAAGGTGTCTGCCTCTTCTTATTGCTATTGTTTTGAAGAACATGCCCTGAGGCTATAAAGCAAAGTGAGAAAACCAAATTTGACTAGATCTTGCCCCCAGTCTCATCCCTTTCCTTTGAGGGTGGGGTAAGCACTGAAGTGAGGAAGTCAAATTTTCCTAGGTCTTGCACCCAGCTCCATTCCTTTCATTTGAAAATCATGTCGTATGTTTATGAATGGGACAGGATATTGGAACCCTGGTGGGTAGCCTGTGAATCTTTGGGTTTCATTAGAGAACCGATGCTCCATATATTAAGAATAGAGAACCAAGTCCCCCCGGAAGCTTCTTTTTCACCTGTAGGTAAATAATTTGGCATTTTGGTCGCTTTCAGCATTCACTTTTGGGATTTATCTGCTAGCGTGATCTCTTGATGACAAGAATGTCATATTTGAAATTCATATAATTAGAAGGGTGTTTAAAATTCATACATATCGAATCATGACACTTTTGGAATTCAATATTTGCTTCCAACATTCACTTCTAGGATTTGTTTACCCTTACTCTTGCGTGATCTCTTGATCGCAAGAATGTGACATTTTAAATTCATATTTCAAATTATTAGAAAGGTGTCTAAACTTTATCTGTATCGAAGCATGCCACTTTTTGAAGTCAAACTTTCTTTGTGAATGCAATATCATTTTGCTCCCAGGAAGGAGGATTCAGACCTCCGAATTCAGTAGTTGTATAGTTGTATAAGTAAAACTTAAACGAGTCTATTGATTGGTCAACCAAAATCAACTTGTGTGACTTCTGAAATTTCAGACCATTGGGTTCTTTGAGCATTCTCAATTGCATGCTTAAAATGAGCTGCATCCTGTTGGACCTGAGTTGGTGATCTCCTGAGTCATTCAATCTGAAATTCTGGATCAGCTAATCGCATAGATGTTGGCATATCAACATTATCAAGGATTTTGTCTCATCTTTGAATAAGATGGTTCCTTTCTAACAAAGACTTCTCTAGTATATCTGACTACTCAACTACACTACAGTAATTATTTTTTAGTTCCTCGTACTCTTCTTTTAGATCTTGAAGATGACTCTTCCCAGTTTTGTCATCATCCACACTTGTTTCAAACATATTGTTATTTACTCCAAGAGATGATTTTCGCAAGCCACTCAACTTTATCAATTATTTCTTTGGAGTGGATTGCCTCTGGAAAATTCATCTTCCCTAAGAAATTTTCTATTTTCTGAAGAAGTGAATCCTTGTTAGAAACAAATTCTCAAAAAGCACTTGTAGAATTCTGAATATCTTCTAGCTCTAATTCTAGTACATTAACACGCTTAGAAGCTTTCATTTCAGTTTCAAGCAATGTATCATTTTTCTTCTGCAATTCTTGCAAACACTTTTCTAGCTCATTAGACTTGTCCACTAATGATTGTCTTAGTGTATTGCATTCCTCAACCAATACTTTCCCTTTAGCGATGGCCAGACTAAGATTTTCTCTGACTGATGACAATTTTATTTCTGTTTGCTCAAGATCAGTTCTCATTTTGTTGTTTTCCAAGCTCATTTCTTTAATATTTTCATCAAATTTATATAAACAGTCCTCCAGTTCCCTAATTTCTTCTTCATGCTGAGTTTTAATTGAATTCATTGCATTTACTTCATCATTTAACTAGTCTACTTCCTTTTATTTGTAACTGAAGACTTCTTTGAGGAACACATCCAAAAAAAGTGTAGGTTCTTTTTCCAACAAGTTTCCATAATTAGAAGCAAGCTCAAGTAAGCATTTATGAACCAGGTTAACTTGTGAAAAAGCTACCTTGTACTTCTCAATAAGCAAAAGGAGGCTTGTATCCAGATAAGACATTCTCTCCAAGCAAGGAACAACTGCCAAAGTCTCATCTTGAATGACTTCCTCAATGGCAGCTATTAACTTCTCTATGGTAGTGTCAAACTGGTGTTTCAAGTCAGAATGGAATTCTGAAGAGGCTTTCATTAATGTTTATTTTTCTGAAAGAGATTTCCTAAGGGAATCTACCTCCAAATATAAGGAATCTCTTTCATTTTCATTTTGAGCTGCTTGAAAAGCCATTTCAGCTCATTTTTCATCAAGTATTGTGCACTTACCACTAATCTATTCAAGTTGTGCACATTTCTGAGATAGCTCAACAGACTTAACATTCATATCTTGAATATATTAGTCCTTTGAAAAAAAAACAGACTCAAGTTCTCTTATAATGGGTTCAAACTGCAACCTTTCATCCAATGCTTTCTGCAATTTTTTAATGAACTTGCTACAGTCAGTAACCACGATGTCCAACACCACATAAGATTGCATGTTTTCTTCTCCAACTTTACTAGGCTCTGCATCCCGCAGATGATCAACTAGCTCTTCACTATGCTCAATCATCCTCTCTTGCTACTGGACAAACTTTTCTAAACTGATCATGGGTAATAGAAAGTTGTTGTATAGCTGAATCTCTCTCCTCCTGCATCAAAGAAACTCCTTATTTTTTCAAATGAATTTTTCATTTATGAAATATTTAAACTATGGAATTCAAATATTGCCTGCAAGATTGTACATTCTGCAAGACTTTTTACTGTAATACTCACAACAGTAGCAAGCTGCAAATCAATATTTGAGATTTTTGACTCATTAATAGATTTAGATGGTTGAATGGTTTCCTCAATGTTTTCTCCCCTATGAACTATTGAATTTTGGCAATCAGTTTTACGAACACCCAATGATGTTTCTTGGTCAGTATACTCTCCATGCAATGGTTCTGTTTGACTCTGCAGCGGCCGATATGCCGTGGCATGTAGAACGTAGCCTTGCCGGGAAAATCTCCCCCGAGACGATGCAAGTGGTGGCGTTTGGACCGAAGTTTGAAAATAAGAAGGTGAAGCAATAAAGTACAATGAAGGGCGTGTACTGGCCTTGCCAATGGTTGTACGGAATAGCATAAGCATCACCTGCTCCACAAGTATCTACAGGAACACAAGGCGAAGGAGGTATGTACATAAATTCACCTTTTACTACAATGTAGGAGCCATGTGCACCATCTGTGATAGATATAAGGGGAGAATAATAAATTTAATGTTTTGCAGCTAACACTGGACTTTTGCTTGAACTAAAACCACACAAATCCCTTGCTTCGTTACTATTTGCAAACACAATATCAGCATGCTCAACTATAATATCCCTGCACAAAATAACATCATGGGCATGATGTTACAAAATGAAATCAAATAGTAAGGAATTGAAACATTTTTTTTCCTTTGACGCTTCTTCCCATTTGATAAAAAAAAGAAACCATTCTCAACTCTCTACATAGAAATGGGTCACCAATTCCCCATCCAACTAAATCTGCCTTTGTTATTGGAACATCCATGGCGTTTTTTCTTGAAATAATGCAAATAAATTAGTGAACACCAGGTAAGGATAATCCTTTCAAAGTTCTAAAAAAAACACACTCACTTTGCTTTTTTGAATAAAAATATACTTAGCTTAAGTCCTACATATAATTTCGTTTCTAGATTTTATGTTCTCTGTTTTACCAAAGAGAAAGCACATCATCAAAATCTTCTAAATATGATTCATACCAAAATTTCTTGTGGTGCCTTCTTATACATGACACATCACTTGCAGTAATTGGAATGAGCACACCATTTTTGTGTGTAGCCTCGCATGCCTAGGCAATAGCATCTATTGTTTGAGGGAACTCCCATAAGTAACCATCCACTACCAAAATTCTTGATTTGAAAATAAAATCAGATAAAGATGAATAGAAATTTATGATGGAAGACATGCCCTGCAAACAAAGGGGAATGTATCTTTATCATTAATTATTAAAACTGCTAAAACTCTACACATTTTACCAAGGGCATTGTCTGAGCTTCAAAATGAGCTCATCAGATGATTTAACAGCTGAGCTTGAGTGATAAAGAAAAAATCAAGAGAATGTTCATATTTCCAATCAAATTTCCAAATCAAGTCAAGAGCTGAAGTGTTGAAAATGGTACCTGGTATGAAAGCATTGCTCTTTGGGCATTCGGTGTGGTAAGGATGACCATAGTTCCTGTGGTTCCATCCTTGACAGGCATCGATGGATTGGTATGATTACATTGGACTCATGTCACACTCAACATATGGATCAAAATCAAAAGTAATTTCCCATTTTTTTACTTCATATGATGAGTTAAACAAATTCTTTTCAGACATATAAAGCATTTTGATTCTTTTGTCCCTCTATTTCTTTTCTTGAAAACATATCTAGATATTATATTGAATTTAGGTCTAGAAGAAGACTAATAAAAGCGTGATTTATGGACTTTAAACCTTTTATAATCTGTATCTTTTTTCTTTGAAGAGAATTGACATGCACATCTTTGGTTTTTAAGAGAACTCTTAATATGGTTCTTATAGCATCCAAAGCAGTAAGTTTCATAAATAATCACAAATAGTAGGAATGAAATAAAATTGTTTCTTGAGATTCTTCTTATTCTTAATAAGTTGTGCAATCATTCCTAAGATGCTAATAATATGTTGGTGCAGAGCAGCTAAGGAAAGTGATTCAGTAGATATATTCTGTCATACGAGAGGAATGGTGGAGATTTGTAAACCAAGATAAAAGAGTCATGCTTTTAATTACATGACCAGGTTAGGTCATGATTTTAACTGCATGACCTAAAACTCTCATTGGTATGAATTTTTTTATCACCTAGTCTCACTTTATTTTAACATTCATCAAGTTTTGAAAAACTTCCTTTTCCTTGATGCTTTATTTTGTAGGTCTGAAAATGAGATACCGAACACATCTTAGTGCTGCCACTTATTTGTGTGCAACCATGAGAAAATAGTCTATTTCATAGTGCAGACACACTAAGTGTTGCTACTTATTTTTGTGCAAGAATGAGAAGATAGTCTATTTTAGTGTCATTCTTGTTTACAGTTTGACTACATTTTGAAAATTTGCTTCTATGCCTATCACCTCTACCTTTACTTCTACCTCTAGCTCTATTCCTCTCCGCTTCATGTATTTATTTAGAAAATACTATTGTTCTATGTGATTATTCTTTCAGTAATAGTTACAATATTTAGGCTTGTTGGTTTGAGAATGACCTTCAAAATCTTGTGCATTACTCTTGAATTTCTATGTCCAGTTATTGTACTACCCATACCTCTTGCCTTGCAGTGAATTCTTTATTATCCGGTGAAATCTCTATTAGGTCCTTCACCTTTAACCTTCTTCAATCTTTGTTCTTCTTGTAGGAGCAATCATATGGTTCTTTAAATGATAGTACAACAATTTTGAAAGGGGTACATAACAAGTTTGAAAATTTTGATACATGCTTGGAAGACTTTAATAAAATTGTTACAAATTCTTTATCTTCCATTAAATCTTGCTATCCCAGTAAGAAAAGCTCAGAGAACTCATACATCAATCTTGTTATCCCAATAGCTGCTGCACTTATCATGTGCGGCGTACTACCTACCAAACAACCTAAAACTATGTTAAAGAACTTGTGTAGCATTTCTTGTGAACCTCCATTTTCTGTATCTTCCAAGCAGTGGCCAATTTTGACCAGCAAATCATAAGCCCAAGACCTTGTTTTTTTATTGGACTCTTTTACAGCCAGAATTATTTCACTAAGGAAACAAGCAATGCCCCCTTTTTTTCTCTCTTCACCAGTCATTAAAATATGAATGAAGCCGGTGTTGCTTGGCAGAAAAATGGTAGGACAACATGCTTGTGACCATATGTTCAAATATCTCATCCAAATTATTTGCTAGAAAATACCTGTGTTCCTTCAAAATGCCTACTAGCACCTTATATGCCTTCTTCTGAACTAGCCCTTCAACATCCTGCAGAGCTAGATTTGTAGCAGCAAAAATCATGTTCACAACTTCAACGTCTAGACCCTACAGAAGTGATACTACCAGGTCTAAGAGCTGGGCCCTTGTTGATGTTGTTGTCTGTTCATTATTTGAACCATCAACTTCCATAGAAGATTTTCTTGCATGCCCAGATTTAGTTGCTTCTTGTGTTACTTTGAGAAGCTTTTGCATAGCACTGATAAAAAAATGTTTGACTACTTCCTTGTTAGCTACAGAATCTATGTCTGCAATAGTAGCTTGCAGATATCCACGCTTGTCTTGGTGAGATGACATGAATATAGTAAATAAAGTTGAAATAAATCCGAGAGAAATTTTCCTCAAACTCTTCATATTCCCTGATGCAACTTTTGAGTTGTAGCAAGACTTCGTTTGAGGGTCAGACAGACTAATTTCCAAGCCCTCAACCTATTCTAAACTACTCAAGCTATGGAGAGCTTCTTCCTGTGATTTTTTGTTCTGCTGAATAAGTATCTTCAAGCTTGAACAAATTATGCCACGTAAATCTGGCTCTTTAAGAAGTGATGCATGCAATTTCTTTGCAATATCCATAAAGTTTTGAGCTTTGTCTGTTGGGTAGTTGCAAAACGAAGGAAGCAGTGACCATAGAGCGTGAACACAATGTTGTGTATTATGTGAAGCTACTGTGTGTCCTTCCACTTCAAGCATCTTATATTTCTCATGCAATCTGTCCATCCTCTGCTTCTTGCATATATTGATGAAGGAAATATTTAACTATACTTACTCCCTCTTAGAAGCCCAAACTTGTCTTTGCAAAGTATCCATCAAGTAACCTACTTATTAGATTTATTTATTTCGACATGCCATAAAACAAGAATGTCTTATATCATATCATATTTAAAGTGAAGCATTCGATGCTTGGTATCTTATTCTCCAATATACAGCAAATATGTGCTAAAATAGCTTCATAATTGAGCCATGTTCACTATTTATTGTGCTTCAATGATGTCCCATTGTAATATATATATATATATATATATATATATATGGCACTAATATGTGCTCTTAATGAACAAATATCTAATGTATAAGGTTTAATCGACTTGAGAGTCTATGTATCAAGGTATCCACCAATTTTACCCATAGTCTATATTTAGATCAACATCTGCTCCATATTGCCAGAATTTTTTAGGAATAAAGCTAGATCTAAAAGAAAATATTAACTCCCTTTTTTAGCGGTAGCGTACATCATCAAAACATTACAGCTCCCTCTAAATCCTTACTATAGGTGATCATCAAGAATTTGACAATCTGCACTCCCATCTTTGAGATGAGACTTTATCATGTTGTAATAAGGTGATGTGACAAGAATTTTTTTCTGAAGGTGAAATAGTGAAACCTCCCTTATTGAAAACTGCTCCATAGATATCCACTGTAGATTGTTAGGATAATGACAATGGGATTTTTCAGATAGATCTGAGCCAATACCTGGGATGCCATTTAATACAATAACTACATTCTTCATTCCTAAAAGGAGTGTCACTATACTTTAATCTACCGAGAAATGATTATAAATAAGATGCCTATGAAACTCATACTTATTAAAAAAACATGCTTACATCCATCAAAGCTTTATATTGCTATCAAACCAATTATACAACCAAACAAACTTTATACTGTAACTGTTACTACTAAAACTTCTTTTTACCAATCTGGATAGTATGCTTCCAAGTTCTTCAAGTAGAAGTATCTTATTGGAGTTGACAATTCAAAATATTATCAGGCCACTTTCTTTTTCTTCTTGTCTTAACACAATATTGCGCATATATCCTGAAGAACTTCAGGCTAGTTGGCAATGGACTTACTTTTCAAGTCATTGAAATATATCATGCTATCGATAGAGACTTATAAAAATGTGAACTGCTTGTGTATGAATTTTTCAACAATAGTCCTTGTGGCTTTTGGTTTAGACTTTCTAGTATCATGGGAATATATTCCTGTTGTTTATGCCTACCAAACACGATAATTAGAGTTTCTGATTTTCTTTCCCCCAAATCTAAGCATTTTTCTGACACAATTTCTTTTCTATGCAAAATATTGTGTTTTTTATACAACTCCAGGTATCACAAGGCTTCCTGAAACAAGGATATGGATCCTTTAATGAAGGAGGGAATTGATACACTTTTGATGTACCTTTACAGAGCTATTGGACTTATAGAAGAAATGAAGCAAGTTGCATCCTCTGGAAATAGTTGTGCTATGGTATGTAACTTTCATTGTGATGTATTATGTTGGTTTAATACGTAATATTTTTTCAGGTAAAACTGTATATTCATTTGCACGTTGTCAAAAAAGGTCAATGTATGTTATTGTTCATTCTAGTTCCATAGTCCAACTTAGTGACTAGATGTCTGAAGATCATGTGTCCTTTGCATACATTGTAATAGAGTGGGGTTCTAGAATTTAGAAACCATGCATGCTTCAAAGGAATGGATACTATTATAAGAAGGCTGCAAGAAGGATGGCCCTGTGGCTTGAATGGATAGTGCATGAGAAACTAGAAGCTTTGCTAGAAGAGTCTAGGCATTTACGAACACTTTCATTCTTGTATGCAAGTAAAGGATTACAACAATGAGCATTGGACATATGGAGAATCATAGCACAAATAAATTTGAAAATACCTTTGCAAGGGTCTCCTGTTATGTGGAAAAGAGGAAAGGAGTCAATTGGTATGACACATGATCAGTTGGCAACTATTGTAGAGAAAACACGATTTCTACAAGAATCATCTGATCACAAGCTTGTCTTGGAACATTTTACTTGGGTTTCTCATATACTCCCAATCACCTTTATTATAATTCATTAGAATTTGGTTGGCTTTGTTTCCTTCTGTGTCTATACTTGTGGTTTTGTATTGAGATTATTTGGGTTTTCTATCAGTGTTTTTCACTTCTGAGAATGCTTTGTTTTTGTTTTACTCTAATTATGTGTTGAACATTTTTTAAAAATCAATTCTTATTATACAATTTCAAGGGCTGTACCAATTAGACCTGCGAATATTTGTTGGGATTTATCTATCACTTAATGTATGGATAAATGAGTCTGTCATCACTAATTGCGAATTAATTTTTTTTCATTTCAAATTCACCTTCAGTTACTGTGTTATATGGTTATTAGTGTTGTCTAGATCTCTCCAATGATGAAAACCTAGGTTCGACTTCCCTTATGTGTTCTGCTTGATGTAATTCATTAGAATCTAGTTGGCTTCATTGCCTTCTGTGTCTATACTTGTGGTTTTGTATTGAGATTGTTTGGGCTTGTTGTCAGTGTTTTTTACTTCTGAGAATTCTTTGGTTTTGTTTTGCTCAAATTATGTGTTGAATTTTTTTTTAAAATCAATGCTTGTTATACAATTTCAAGGACTGTCATAACTCCTCACATAATTCTTTAAAGGGTGCTAGCTCATTGGAAGAGCACCTGCCATGCAGGAGGTTGGTGGTTCGATTCCACTACACCCTAACATGAATTATTCAATGATATTGTTGATTTTTTAAATTAAATATTTTTATATTGATTTATTTCAATGGTGAGATATTTTTCTGGATTCATTGATTTATATTGTCTCTAGAAACATAATATATAGGATTAAATACATTGTCTCCATAAAGATAATATGTCTTTAATTCCAACTATTGTCTTTGGAGAGACAAAAATGAAATTGTTTCAAGTTAAGACAATTTACCCAAAAATTTTCTTAAAACCCCCCTTTGTGTTGTAGTGCAACTATTGTCTCTGGAGAGACAAAAAATTTTCTGTTATATATTGTCTTTATAAAGAAAATATTTTAAGACAATTTAATTTTAAGACGATTTAATTTGAGACACCCGCTTAAAGACAATATTTAAGACAATACACAAGTTTTCTTTTGTCTCAAATAAAGACAATTTACCCAAAAATTGTCTTAAATATTGTCTTAAAACCCCCCTTTATGTTGTAGTGCTTGTTCTCCCAACATGACGACGTAATAATTCTTATGTATTTTTCCGTTTTGCTAATTGTTCTGCAATCAAATGCTAGTCTTTCTTCTACCTCGTCATTCACATTTCTAGTATTAAAATTATCATTATTTCTGCTATCTCGTCATCCATAGTTCTCTCTGTCTCGTAATCGTCATCATTGTAATCCTCTTCATCATTGTCATCATTGTTTGTCTCAATAAATTTTAAATTTTGCTAATTCGCAGGACCATCTTCCTCAATTTTCAAACAAAATTTATGCAATTTAAAAAAAAAATGCATACTTTTTTCTTTCTTTTAGGAGCTTGATCTTGAAACAATTGTAGCTAAAAAATTTTGAATCTCCAAGGTCTCATTTTGGTCCTATTGTAGCCCTATGAATAGTCTTTCCAATGCTACATTTCATATCAACATTACATTCTTCAATATAGATTTATGCCAAATATCCCACTGTAATACCCTCTTCTCGCATCTACCCAAGTGACCGACCAACCATAGTAAACATTTGATGAGATGCTACTAGTATTAGATTCAACCTCCTAGATGACCTTGAGGAAATGGAACTGATAGAAAAATGACAAAGAGACCTTAGACAACATTAGCAACACCTCGAATACGTAACCCAACCTTGCACACCCTTAAACACTGAAGGGGGACTGATTTTTTACCAATTAAAGCCTTAGTCGTGGGCATGTAAGGGAAATGGAGCGGCTAGAAACCTATATCCGTAGGCATGCCGAGGCTAGGTAGCAGTAAGGGCCCCAAAAAGTCAGTTTTATGCCTAAAGCTATATGATTTGTGCCACCGTTTAAGCCCCATAGCCTAGGTCACTTCCCAAAACTTCATGAAACTGTAGGAGATGATAAATAACATTGAAACATCGGTATGGAAGCAATCACATGATCAAAAAATCATCCAAACCCCTCCTATCCATTACGAACATTTCATCAAAAATGTCACAAAAATTGCATCTGCAGGTTTAAACAACAGATTTAAACATGGGGGACTCTTACATGTGTGAGAATCGATAAGGAGAATTTCTCCCCTACATCATAAGCTGACATTCAATCTATCTGACCATAGTTAAATTGTGTATTCATTTAGAGGTAAAAACATAGATATATCCATACATCATCATTGATCAAATACATGCTTATAACTAGCATAATAAAAACATAAATACAATGGATACAAAAAAAATAAATTCGATACATAAACTAGTACATTTTCATACCTAATACTAGAGGAATGAGCTCTTCATTACTGAATGTAACAACCAATCAGAGATGGGACTTCCACGTTCGACCTGACTATAGATTGGTTGAGAAAATTCTCATGTAATATTCCTAATTAGTCCTAAGCTAATAGGAATATTCATTTTTTTTCTTTCTTTGTTTAAAGAATAAATATGAAAAGGAGGTTCATAAAACTCCTAATAAAAGAATAAATCAATGCCAATGTGAACAAGGCTAAATCTGGGCCACTTGTAAAAACACACTTGAGTGTTAAAGAGACTAAATCTATTGACCAAGTCAACCAGGACCAAATCAACCACGTTGTCCACATACAATGAATCTCCTAGAAGGACAATGCAGTAAAGTTGGAGGCTACACATATGAATGGGGCTAAATAATTGAAGGTGGTTTAGGGTTTTACAATCTCTTGATCTTATAAAAGGAAGAGGAGGGCAACGTATTGAGGTTTTTCATGATTTGATTTATGAATTGCTATCTATTTAGACAAACATCTTTCTTGGCTGCTTAGCCTAGATTGCATTGGGATTTCCTATTTAGGAGTTCCATCTCTCCCCATTGAGGAGCTCTTGGGAGAGCTTGTATTGCTTGTCCACTATCTGGTTAGAGACCAAGCTTCTACTTCCAACTGCAATGTAGATCCAGTGAGGTTTTTCTTGCTTTTGTAAGCTGCAGTAAGTGGAATACTAGATCTGTTCAGATCTAGCTTGTATTGGAGCCTCTTCTCAGTGAGTGTGTCTTTTAACATCTTGGAAGAGTGCATCCATTTTTGGAGCTTCAGTTTTTTATCCTAGCATTAGGAAAAATCATTCTACATCACCAACTACACAGCTCCTTGAAGAGACTACGTCCTTTTTGCAGGCAGAGTTGCAGTGGGGTTTTTGTATCAGCTTGGAGGAAATATCTCTGGTGAAAGGGACCCTTCCCTTCACTGTGGTGATCCATGCATTGGCCAACCAATCCATGTTCCTTCCATATCTAATCTGATGTGTATCATATGCTTTAGAAATTTCTGAATATTACTGATCTATTCTCAGATCTATTCATTGATATCCATCTTTTGCTGAGAACCCCAAGGGGAGTGTAAAGAAGAGCCTCTTTGGCACATGGATCTGTAATAGATCCATATTATTATGTAATTATCTGCCCTAGATCTGAGTTATAATGAAATAATGCTTCATCCTCTTGAAAATTATGTTGTCTATCTCATTCTGCATTTTCTTGTGTTGTAGTGTCTCATTGTGAAGCCTTGATCCATGTAAAACTTCTGTCTTTCTCTTATATATTGCATAAATCATATCATAGGCCTTATTTAATGATATTCATACTTATTTTCATCTAATAGCTTCAGAAAATCACGTTTCTTAAGCTTCAGTAAATTCTGCATTAGCCAAGCCATGGGGATTGAGCCTTTTTAGCCCCGTCAAGAGAGGGAGACTTGTTTAACTTAGCTAGAACGATTTTTTTAAGCTAAAATTTGGTATGGGAGTCCCTCATGACCTAAGATAATAGATAAAACCATCAATTTCCTTTTTGTTTATGCATATTTCTGAAAATGACCATTTTAGGGCTTAAACCATTTTTTCCCCCCACCTTTGGTTGAAGGGATACATCACTTTCCTTGCTGCTGCATATATTAATGATATTAAAGTGTTTATTAACATATCCCATTTGTTATTAGCCTTCTGCTACTCCAATACAATTTTTATATATTGTTGCAGTCCCTCATTGGACATTTATCAAGCCATACAAGGTGTGGGAGGCCTGTGTGCCCCACCTAGTTTGTTTGGTTTCTAATCTCCTATTGGAATTGGGTGTTACACTATCAGATATAAGGAATCCAAGGGATGATATTGGTTTCTAAAGCACACATCCATGAAAATGGTGTTTTTCATGCCTGTTTTGCTGAGCAGTCCCTTTTTGGATATTACAGTGGTATCAGAGCATGATATCTGGCTCAGATTGTGAGATCCAGCTATCAGAAGACTAAAGAGAATGAGAAATGTTCATAATGATGGAAAGAATGATATTATTGTCATAATTTTTCAGATATAAGAAGAGCCTCTCCAAAGATTTTAAACAGAAGAAAGAAGAAAGCTGCAGTGAGACCTCTAGAAGGTTTCAAGAAGAAGACGAAGGATCAGGCACTTCCTATTTTCATAGAGGGAGTGGAGAGCAAGAAGAGAACTTAGAACATGAGATTCTAAGTAGGTACTTGAAAGAGTACAAGTGTCACTCTAGAGCTCTCCAGGAGACTCTAACTTTTCCTCAATTCATCCAGATGAGGGAAGAGAAGAGACCTTGCAGTAAAAGGGTGATCAAGAGATTTGAGGAGGAGAAGTCCTCACTATCTCTTGAGGAGATTTTCACTAGCACTATGACAGCCTTGGAGGGGCAGCCTTCAACACTTGCAGTTGAGGAGGCCAACATTGTGAAAGAAATAACTCTTGCAGCGATGCAAGGTGTTCCCAAAGTACAACAAGGTATAATTGCATTTCCACTTCCTATTATTGCAACAGACCTTTAATAATATTGTGGGAATATGCTATTGTATGACCCAGGATCATCACTTACTACTAATCTAGAGTAGAAGGGTTGCACTGCGCTGTCCAAGAGCAGCAGTGAAGATTTAAGGACCCATTCCTCATGGGAACATTCATATGCTAGCTTCATTCAGGAAGCCATGGAGGAAGAGATGTCAAAGGGTAGACATCTTGGGATGAGAAACTCTTTCTCCTCTCTAGATGACACTCTCTCAATGAGCATGCCACAACTCAAAGAGAGACTTATACTTGCAGGAGCTCTAAGGCCTCTTGGGTTTTGGAAGGCTATGCATGAGGAGGAGGTCTCATCAGGAGATCCCATTAGAGGTGCACTTCAACATTTCACGAGGTGCAAAGTTCCTCAAAGGTTGGAGGAGCATGGTGTCCTACCTTGGGAGGATACCAAGCAATGGCAGAATGAGATCCATCACCCTCATTGGTATGAGTGGATGGCAGTATGGAGCAAGAGGTTTTCAAACCCCTTGCAGATCTATGATACAGGCCAGCAAGAAGCATGGTTGCGCTAGTTGTTTTTGTGTGAGTTTGGTAACTACCCAAAAATTTCTATATCTTTAACTGATGCCTTGAGTCTCAATGAGAGGATGCATAAGAATAAGGCATGGTTTTTGGCTATTAAGAAGAGATTTTGGTATGTCAAATCTTATGTATATTGCTTTGGGAGGAAGGATAACTTTCCTATGATGTATAAGGGAGCTGGTTTGTACTATGTTAATGAGGCATCTCACATGTCCATCATTATATTATTTCTCCATGATCTGCATTTTGATAACGCAAGGAGGAAGCATGAGTTATTGTTGCTATGGATATTATTGAGAGAGTATGGGCTAGAATCTCTCCATACTCATCATGATGTTTTAGAAGTAATGTATGGCACATTTTCTTGTTATTTTTATCATGTAAAATTGATATATATTGTTGTGTAATGCTACTTAGTAGATGAGCACTCATGCACAACTAGTACCTTGTTGGAGGACAACTTGCCACATGACATTCTCAAGTAGCAGTTGGAAGAAATGCGTTGTATCCCTTGGGTATACCATTGGTATCATGGGACCATCAACATTTTTTTGATTTGGATACAAAATGGTGATGAGGTGCCCTTTCCTTTGGATGGGATGGTTTGGGCCAAGACTATTTTCAAACTTGGCCACTCCCTTGATGGGCTAAGGGAGGTCTTGCAGCATGATGGGTGCTTCCCTAAAGCACCAAATATACATTTCACCTTCAGCCATGATGGGATGATGAGGGCAGCAAGTAAGTGGTATGTAAACCACTTACCACATCTAGATCTGAAGCAGGGAGGAGATGACCTATGCAGGTTTCTATTGGGTGAGTGTGGATACCACCCAAAGTTTTTGATTTCTTTTCTCATGCCTTGTATTTCAAGAAAGGGATGCATAAGAAGAAGGCATGGTTGCTTTGGTTGACAAGAAGAAATTATGGGCACCCCATGATGAATTCCATGTCCATACATTTTCTTATACCTATGATGTATGTACATGTATTTATGTTTAGAAAAAATATCATAATCATGTATGTACCTTGGGTTTGGGGAGAATGTAACCTTCTCATGAGGTGGCATAAGAGAGCGTATTTATATCATGATGATGATGATGCTCTGATCTTTTTTAGGAACATGAGAAGAGGGATGACACATTGGTTGAGTGTGTCCTTTGGGAATGAAATCTCCCATATTCATTCATGCTTCAAGAGGAGGATAACACATTGTATGGTTGCTACATCATATCCTTTGTTTTCTTATGCAAGGAGCCATACGTTGCGCTTATGTCATTGGAAGAAGTCTCTAAATTGGGAGAATTTGCAATAAGACATGTGTTGCTTGAATCATATTCAGCCAGGATCTATTATCCTCTACTATTTCCAAGCTTTGAAGAAGCTTTTTGCAGCAAGAAGTGGTGGGATGACCACTTATTGTACTATGATTTGAGGCAGCAAGATGAAGGACAACGTTGGTCTAATGGGAGTGACTATTGTCACCATCCAATATGTCATATGACACTTAGTCCATGTTTCTTTTGGAGCACATATGGTGAAGATCCTCTAGTCACTATATGCAAGGAATATTGGGCAAGGAGGCTCAATAGAATCCATGAAGGGAATCATGAAGTTCCAAGTCTCTTTTGGCTTCATGAGGACTATATTACTGCAGCCCAGGATCATCAACACCATATTTATCATAAATGGAGGGAGAGACAACGTGAGAATTCTCCTCTATCATTTCTAGCCATGGAGCCCCTACACATTGCATATGGTGGGGATTGGAGACTATTTCTTTGAGCTATCAAGGATGGATCACTTTGTTTGGTTGATAGCATGGACATTGAAGTTTCTCATGGGGGTTGAAGTACCCAATATTTACCATCTCTCGTGCCTTGAGAAGGCCAATGGAAAACATATGATTCTTTTCATGTATCCCCCACTACTTCATGATGACATCTATTTGGTTCATCCACCAAAGGCAAACTCATATTCTTGGGAGGAGACAATTCCATTGGAGATTCTGCAAAGTCCTTGTGAGTTGCTTGAGGACAAGCAAGATTTTGGAGGGGAGGATTGTAATATTCCTAATTAGTCTTAAGCTAATAGGGATATTCATTTTTTTTTTCTTTCTTTGTTTAAAGAATAAATATGTAAAGGAGGTTCATAAAACTCCTAATAAAAGAATAAATCAATGCCCAATGTGAACAAGGATAAATATGGGCCACTTGTAAAAACACACTTGAGTGTGAAAGAGACTGAATCTATTGACCAAGTCAACCAGGACCAAATCAACCATGATGTCCAGATACAGTGAATCTCCTAGAAGGACAGCACAATCAAGTTGTAGGCTACAAATTTGAATGGGGCTAAATCATTGAAGGTGGTTTAGGGTTTTACAATCTATTGATCTTATAAAAGGAAGAAGAGGGCAGCATATTGAGGTTGTTCATGATTTGATTTCTGAATTTCTCTTTGTTTAGACAAACAGATTTCTTGGCTGCTTAGCCTAGATTGCATTGGGATTTCCTATTTAGGAGTTCCATCTATGCCCATTGAGGAGCTCTTCGAAGAGCTTGTATTGCTTGTCCACTATCTGGTTGGAGACCAAGCTTCTACTTCCAACTGCAATGTAGATCCAGTGAGGGTTTTCTTTCCTTTGTAGGTTGTAGCAAGTGGAATACTAGATCTGTTCAAATCTATCTTGCATTGGAGCCTCTTCTCAATGAGTGTGTCTTTTAACCTCCTGGAAAAGTGCACCATTGTTGGAGCTTCAGTTTTTTATCCTGGCATCAAGAAAAAGTATTCTACATCACCAACTATGCAGTTCCTTGAAGAGACTGCGTCCTTTTTACAGGAAAATTTGCTGTGGGGTTTTTGTATTAGCTTGGAG
The DNA here is from genome assembly GCA_034641835.2 of Pinus albicaulis. NCBI lineage: Eukaryota > Viridiplantae > Streptophyta > Pinopsida > Pinales > Pinaceae > Pinus > Pinus albicaulis. Next base: position 831,345,815 of record CM076576.1, read on the forward strand.
GAAAGATCTCTGGTGAAAGGTACCCTTCCCTTCACTGTGGTGATCCATGGATTGGAAAACCAATCCATTTTCATTTCAGATCTTCTTGGCTGTGTATCATATTCTTCAAAAATTTCTAAATATTATTGCAGATCTATGGCTTAGATCTCAAATCTGTTCATTGATATCCATCTTTTGTTGAGATCCCCAAGGGGAGTGTAAATAAGAGCCTCTTTGGCATATGGATCTGTAATAGATATATATTTTTATGTAAATATATGCCCTATATCTGTGTTATAATGAAATACTATATCTGTGTATAAGAGCCTCTTTGGCATATGGATCTGTAATAGATATATATTTTTATGTAAATTCTATGTAAATATATGCCCTATATCTGTGTTATAATGAAATTACGTTGTCTATCTCATTCTGCATTTTCTTGTGTTGTAGTGTCTCATTGTGAAGCCTTGATCCATGTAAAAATTTTGTCTTTCTCTGATATATTGCATAAATGATATCATAGGCCTGATTTATTTATGTTCATACGTATTTTCATCTAATCGATTCAGAAAATCACACTTAAGCTTCATTAAATTCTACATTAGCCAAGCCATGGGGATTGAGCCTTTTTAGCCCTGTCAGGAGTGGGAGACCTGTTTAACTTAGCTAGAATGATTTTTTTAAGCTGAAATTTGGTATGGGAGTCCCTCATGACCTACGATAACATATCCAACCGTCACTTTCCTTTTTTTTTACGTAGATTTATGAAAATGATCATTTTAGTGCTTAAATCATTGTTTGTCCCCACCTTTGGTTGAAGGGATAGATCACTTTCCTTTTTGCTGCATATATTAATGATAGTGAAGTTTTTATTAACACATTTATGCATTATTAGCCTACTTCTACTCCAATCCAATGTTTATATATTGCTTCAATCCCTCATTGGACATTTTTCAAGCCATACTAGGTGTGGGAGGCCTGTGTGCCCCACCTAGTTTGTTTGGTTTATGATCTCCTCTTGGAATTGGGTCTTAGATTATCATGTATAAGGAATTCAAGGGCTGATATTGGTTGCTAAAGCACACATCCCTAAAAAATATGGTTTTCAGGCCTGTTTTGCTGAGCAGTCCCTTTTGGGATATTACATCTCACTTCATCCAATCACCCCCATGCCATATCCCAAGCATGAACATGGGATCTCACCAAACACATCACTCACAACCAATCCAGGGTTTCCAAAGGCCAAACCACCTCAAACCTCAACCAGTGATTCCACCTAACGGTCGGACATCACAACCATCATGGATTGGTCTCCATCCAAGCTATTCCATGGATCTAGAGTGTTTGTTCCAACCAGGGCTTCAAGTAATAGTAACTCAAACCCAAATTTTACAGGGCTTCCAGGACTAGTAACTGAACCCATCTAGGGCTTCCGAAGTGATTTTCCAGCCAAGGTTTCCAGGAAGAGTAACTTAACACACAGTTGTCTGATGTCATTCCTGAATTTTTGTCCAACCAAGGCTCGATGAACTAGTAACTCAACCCAAAAACTAAAGGAATCATGAGAACCAACTAGAAATAATCAATGGAATAAACCTACAACACCATGGCTATCCAGGAAATGGAAAGGCTAGGAAAATTCACATGCATGCAAAATCTAGTGAGGAAAACATACATGCAACTCCGTACCTTGGATCAAATCTTGTTGTAGTTGTTGATCCCAGTTTTTGCTCCAATTCACAAACTATCCACACTCTCCAACAGTGCTCCAAGAATACTCTAAGTATCCAAGAGAATGAGAGAGAGATAATAATGATAGAGCTCCAAAAATTCACTGAACAAAACATTACCCACTGATCCTCACAAGAACTTTTATTAAGGAGGCCTCTATTTCCTTCATTATCCTTGTCACATGCAACCTGTGATGTTTCACCTTCCTTTTATCCTATTTTTCATTATTTTTATAAATAAATACCAAATAATGGCTCATGCCTTTCCAAAGCCTTTGTCATTTCATTTTCCAATTTCCTTTAGCCATAATAAACTGAATAAACACCCACTAGGATGTTTTACCCATCATTCAACTTGAATATGTGCCCCATTGACCAAGGTTATTATATATTTTTTACATTGATTTTTTTCCAGGTCTATTACATCCACGATGACCTGATTATGGACTGGTTAAGTAGAGCGAAGTTGTACAAGATTCCATGTGTCACTATATCAACATTTGTCCTTGAAATTTCTATAGGAAAAACTACATTCCATCAAATTTTGACCACTTTTTAAAATATTCAAGATCGATGTATGAAACAAAAGTTATGACTATTTTTGCTATGTCACCTTTTTGAGACAAAATTCTAAAGCTTGTAAAAACACTAACTTCCTCAGATCATATCTCCAAAAATATAATGAACCAATATCTACAATTCATACACAAGGTTCACCAATATTTCGAGTCCATGTGGTTGCAATAAGCTTCTGAAACTTCGTAGAAATAAAATTTATAGCTAGAATAACAAGATTACATTTTTTAAGAAGTGAAACCATAGAATCCAATTCTTTGATACCAAAATTTATGCAACCAACTCACAAAATAGAAGAATATATTGATAAATGACTTAAAAATTAGTCTCTTCGAGGGGGGAACCTCCTTACATTACATAAATGAACAATTATTGGATGATTTAAATGACAAAAACCCCTTTCTATATTTAAGAGTTTAAGGGATCATAATATAATTATAGTTGACATAATAATAGTAATTTATAGGCTCAATAATAACAATAGTGAGATTTTATGGGGAACAATAATAACAATTTATTAAATATAATGTTTTTTTTATTCAATAAGTTGTATAGAAAAATACCTACTGAAATCAAGCCTACTGAAGCTTCAGCCAAAATCACTTATGTTGGTACCTTTGATCCTGATTTTTGTTTATTATTGAGAGAAAGAAGATCTACAATACTAACAAAAATGCAATATAATGCACTAGAGGTGTAATCTAATGTATTAGTAGCTAATAGGCTTAGAGGAGGGAATGACAGATATAAAAGGAAGCAAAATGCTGAAGTTTCATCTTCCAGAACTTTTGACATAGATCCTAAGCTAGATGAGCTAACAAATATGGTTAAGTCATTGACCACTGAGATGTCCAAGCTCAATATGGAAGCAAGACAAGTTACTACTAGAAATGTTTCATTTTATTAGCCTAATAGGCAACAGTTTAGAAGACCTAATATTCCTCAAATCTTGCAGCGAGAACGAAGAGATGCTGATGAAAAAAAAAGTGTAGCACCCTTTGCAGAATGCTATGTTTGAAGATGAATAGGAAGTTGAAGGGTTGGAGAAAGTTGATGATATCAATTTTCTAAGAGATAAAGAAGGGTTAATTCAGCTTACAAAAGAAGAGTATGAATACTTCATGTCATATACTAAGAATAATGAAGTGATTTCTGATCATTCCATGGTTGCAGTTGATCATAAAAGTATATACAAACTCATATCAAATAATATTGATGATAACTCAAATAAAGTTGCACAACCAAAGAAGAATAAGGATAGAGTTAAAATTCTAGCAAAAAGAAAGTGGCTAAACCAAGCAAGCGAGAAGAAACTAACCCTCCTTCACTTGACGTAAAAATTTCTCACACGATGTACTTTGCTTTCAATTTTGAAAATGAGTTATAAAAGATTAAGGTTCTTGTTCCTCTTGTAGAACTCAAGAAAAATGATGATTTCAAAAATACTTTTATGAAATCTCTCCAGCCTCCACCTACCGAAGTGGCCTCTGATTTTTTTGACCTTCAACATGACAATTCCACTCTTATTTTAGGTCCATTGGTAGAAGACAGAGAAGACTCTACCCCTCCCTTCTATCTATATCTGAATATTCATGATTATATCCTACATAATTGTCTAATAGACTCTGGAGCCTCACATAATTTAATGACCAAGGTAGTCATGGATGAGGTAGGTCTAGAAGTAACTAGAGAATACCAAGATTTGTACTCTTTTTATTCTTGAAAATTCCAATGCCTTGGTGTCATCAAATACCTTGCAGTAAGTATCTTTCAATTATCCATGAGAGAGATGGTAATGGATGTTGTTGTAGCTAACATTCCTCCTTGTTATAGCATCATTTATCACCTCTATATACTTGATGATTTATGTATTGGCCTTGGGTAGCCCTTTCCATTTAGACTTGGTCCTTTTCTTAAAAAATAATATTTTGAATTCCATACGCGATTTTTCCCTGTCAAAAATGCATGTATTCACGGGTCCACTAATATTTGACCTGCGTATATAATTTAAAATATTAAAAAATATTAAAAATCCCTATTATTTGGACGAGGTTTACGGGTTTTACTTGAAGCCCACCTAAAGCAGCCCATGGCCAAATTTTTTCTTAACTGAAAAACTAATTTGAGGAAGTATAAATACACCTCATGGGAAGGCCTTATAGATGAGAGAGAAATATATTGATACAATAGTATGTTTAGCCCAGATCAAGTCTGATTATCCCTGTGCCTCCTGCACTTCCCAGGTTCAGGAAATCCTTGTTTCCTTCTTTGATATGTTCACCTCCTTTATGTGATATCCGTGTGCACATTTATGGAAGAAGATTATTGAGGCTTGGCCTGGACGGATTTGGAGGACGATTTCGCTTGGAGTTGTGGCTGATTTCAGGTGATATTTCTCCACATATTTTACATACATCAATAAAGAAGCGTTGTCCCATTCCTGATGTCATGATCTTTAATTATTTTTATACATCTTAATTATTTTGTAATTTTTAATATAATGTTATTTTCTATAAGATTATATGATCTAACCTCTAAAATTTAAGATATATATTTTGTACAACTAGTCTATGTGTTGTTTCTTGAGTGAGTTGTGGGTTTTGAAGCACATAGAGAAGAAAAGGGTTTAAGCCCTGCAAGAATGACCTCCAATGTAGGACATGCAGGTAAGGTCATATCTCCCAAGTTTAGCAGTTTAAGCATTAGGACCATTTGTTTGATTGCTTCTTATTGTTGTATGCCTTCTCCTCTGTTAGATCCCTCAACCCAGACCCTACGGTAGTTTCACCTATAATATAATTGGTGACTTCACTAGGGATTATATCTATGTAATTCCTAGTTTGGGTTGTTTTCATTGGATTTGGGTTCCTTGATTGATCTGGCCACTTTCCCACTCTTATTGGTTCTTTATCCATCCAGGAAAAAGTCCCGATCTTCTGGATCAGGCTTGGATTTTTTTATTTTTTCTTTGCTACCTATTTTGTATGCAACTTCTAGTGCACAGAGTCGTGTATAGACACATTCTAGTCCAAATAAACATGAATATACATGAGTTTCCTTAGACACAGTTGCATATGCACGCTAGTTGTGCACTACCACTCTGCGTATGGTCAGTTTCAAATGAAAAAAATGATTTTTGGAGTCGTGTAAGGTATTTTTGCCTACTTTTGGCCACTTCTATAGAACCTTTTTTATGTATGGATAGTGTTTCTATCTATTGTGTATCAATTTCTCTTCTTATTGCTTGAAAACCTTGTCAACCTATGGTTTTCCTTGCTTGGTGAAGTTACAATTTTGGATTTTGCACCAGGACTTATTCCTGAGGTTCTTGGCTATTCTGTCATTTCATAACAGTGATTTTGTATCAATTTTCTCATGCTTAGCCTTGTCACTGCTTCACATTTTGGTTTTTTCTTGTTAGGCTTGCTTGGTTTCTTGAGATGAGCTTTTCTCTCAAATCTTGAAGTTGTCTTCTTGGTTTCTTGAAGCTTCTGTGATTGTTGTAGACTTGTACTGTTATTTCAAGTAATTTTCTTTAGTTAGTTACTTCATTCCATTTATTGAGTCCCGTCATGAAGTGACATGGTTAGCTTAGGGAATTTGGATTTTCTTGTTTACTCAATTTTATGATTTGGAGTCTTTGGTAGTTTTTCATCTTCTCAAAGAGATTTTGTTGCTTCCTTAAAAAGTAAAAGGATAAAAAAGCATTGGTGTTTTTTGTAATATTCCTAATTAGTTCTAAGCTAATTGGAATATTCATTTTTTTTTAATTTCTTTGCTTAAAGAATAAAAGTGTAAAGGAGGTTCATAAAACTCCTAAACAGTGAATAAATCAATGCCAAATGTAAAAAGGCTAAACATTGGTTGTTTAAACACTTAGGTGTGAAAGGGGCTAGATACTTTGACTAGGTCAGCCTTGATGAAACCTACAATGTTGTCTTGGAGGAGTGGCCATCAATGAGGCACAACGTAGTTTTAGATGGAGATGGATTGTGTGAAATAAGTGATTTCAATGAAGGTGGTTTAGGGTTTACATGCTCTTAACTTATAAAAGGAAGAGGATGGAAACATCAGAGGGTTGTTGATGATATTGTATTTTTCTGAGTATATTGTATGTTTATACATATCTCATTCTCTTTCTATTTAGCTGAGAATAATGTTGTTTAGCATTGGGTGTTATTGATCGAGAATCACACCTCTTCCCATTGAGTAGCTCTTGGGAGAGTCTTGTATTGCATAGTCCACTATCTGGCTTGAGGCCAAGCTTCTTCTTCCAACTAAAATGGAGATCCTATTGAGGGTTTGGTTTTCTTTGAAAGCTGTAGCAAGTGGAGCCTAGATCTACTCAGATCTATATCATTTCAATGTCATTTTTCAGTGGAGGAGGCTTCTACTCCATTGAGAGGAGATTGTTGGAATGCTTGGGCTTCATTTTATGATCTTGGCATCTGGCCAACCATGTTCTAAACCCTACAGTGCAGTATTTCTTCTAGAACTACATTATTCCTGTACGTGTTATTGTAGGGTGTTTTGGCACATCATTTGGAGGAATGGTTTTCAAGTGTTGGGGATCTGCCCTTCACGTTAGAGATCCATCGGAGAGGATCATTCTTTTTCTCATATCAGATTAGATATAAATATTTTTGAATAGCTGCATATTTCTGCAGTTCTATAGACTTAGATCTCAAATCTATTCCTTGTACATGGTGTAATGTTGAAAACCCCAAGGGGATTTTGAAGAAGAGACATTATAGTGTATGGATCTATTATATATCTGAATTTTCAAGCACTCATTTTCTCTAGATCTAAAGTTTAATCAAAACCTATTGTAGCCTAATAAAATAATGTTTTCAAGGCATTTTCAATCTATATGTATGGTTGCAGTACCTCTTTTTGAGGATTTTCTTCTATTGGTGAATTGTATTTCTAGTTATGCATCTTATGGGCAACATTGTACATCTATTTTGCTTCTATAAATACATTTGAAAGGTCTCCTTATTGGCCTCTTTTTGTCTTTTAGATGAACTGCATTATCTTCCTGCATATCTATCTTATATTTTTGCATTCCCCGTTTGGGAATATTATAGTGGTACCAGAGCATCATCTTGGCACAACCTGTGCTTTCTAAGAAGCCAATATGTCTTTTGAATAAGAGAAGCCTCTTACTGACAGAGAGAAGAGGTATCTAAAGAGAAGACAGAAGAAATTTTATTACACCAATTATAATGAAGACAAGGGTAAAGCCCCTGTATCTGGAAGTGAAGAAGAGGAAAAGGATTTTCCTAAGATCCTTTTGAGAGCCATGCAAGATCTTGCTAGAGAGATCAAAGAGATGAGAATGGACAGAATCAAAGAATCCTCTAAAGGATTCCATCTTGGAGAAGGATCTGGCATATCTCATCACTCAAATGATCAACCAGTGCATTAGCCACAAGTTTCCCAAGGCTCTACCATGCCTACCTTTTTGGCTGTTGGAAATGAAGGGTTTCAAGAGCATGAATCCCTTGAAAGCTATTTTGAAGAATACGAGTCTCAAAATAAAATATTCAAAGATCACTGGAGTTTTTAGGAGTTTTGTCACATAAAGGACAAAAGAAGACCATGGCATCATCATAGAGGTGGTGGATTCATTCAGAATCATGATCGACACCACACTATGGGAAGATTATTTTTACCCAATTTTGATGGGTCAACCAAGTTTTCTGCCAAATCTTGGGTTGAAAAAATTGACATCTACTTTCAATTAAACAAGGCTCCAGAGATGGAGGCTATCAATATTGCAGCGCTGCACCTTTAAGGTGAATCACATGACTGGTGGTTCCATGGCTTGTCTACATTGGGTCATACCAATGTGATTGCTTATTCAAAGTTCACTAGAAGGCTGGTGGAAAGGTTTGACAGAAGAGATCCCGAGGCACCATGGATCAGCCTTGCAAAGTTAAAGCAATCAGGTAATATAGAAACTTACATTTCTGAATTTTTAAGATTACCTGTTATGGTTCCTAATTTGTTTGCAGCAAGAAGGGTGTAGATGTTCATCAAAGGTTTAGATGAACCTCTTCATGGGTTGGTTAAATCTACCAAGCCCACTACCCTACATGATATTATTGAAAGGGCTAGAGACCTTCAAGATGCCTTTCCAAAAGCAAAGGCAATATTTCATCATAAGCCCTCTTTTCCTCCAAAGGGAAAGGAAGAAAAAGTTGCTCCTTCAAAGGAGAGCTCATACAAGAAGCCTCTTGATGATGAAGTCCAGAGAGATTTAAGAAGAATGAAGTTGTGCTTCACTTGCCAAGAATCATGGACACCTAGACATAGATGTGCTTCTGGAAAAGCACATTACATAGAGGTCTTCTCTAATGATGAAGAGGAAGAAGAAGAGGAACCAAGGAGAGGTTACAACGCTGACAATGCAGGAGGAGGGCCAACACCATCAGGAGATGGAAATAGAGCTTTTTCTCCTATTGTAGGGGCTATTGCATCTTTGAGAGGAGTACCTAAGTACTTTACCTTAAGATTTCAAGGTTCCATATTGAATCAGAGGGTTTCTGTGTTGATTGATAGTGGGGCTACCCACAATTTCATTGATGCCCATCTAGTGCGAAGGAGGGAAATACCCATTGATACTTTTGAGGGTTTTTTTATTTTGGTCCGAGGAGATAGAACAATGCAATGCATGCATTATGTTCCATCACTTTCAGTCACCATGGGAACATATAGATTGGTTGATCACTTCTTTGTGGTTGACATACCTAACACCAATGTGATTTTGGGTGTTCAATGGCTGATTACATTGGGAAAAGTCACCATTGATTGGGAGGCTTTGCATCTGGAATGGGTGGACAGAAAGACTGGTAAGAATCAAATGATCAAATGCATGCATACATATCCCTCACATACCACTTTCACACAAAAAATAGAGATGGATTTGCGCATTAGAAGCAAGTACATTACAGTCCCATCTATCATGCTCATGAGATTTCTGCAGGGGACACTATTATCTAGTGGAAAACCACCTAGGAGGCCACCTGATTCATATTTTGTGGGAGATATCTCACAAATTGATGTTCCAAGCTTAGATCCAGGAGGGATTGGAGCATTGGAAGACAATGATACAGCACTGGGAGTCTTGGTTAGGCTCAAGGAGGAGGGAGATATTCTACCAACATCATCATTACCCACTCTTATTTCTAATTCTGCGCTATGGGAGGAGAAGAATGGAAGGAATGGACTTCCAAATTATACCTTTGGCATGGGATATGTCAAGGAGGAGTTCAACCACATGACAAAAATTTCAGTTGATGGATCATCAGTGGTGTCATTGTTGGGGAATTTAGATCCACACTGGAAATCCCAACTGTTGGTGGATTATTCCAAGGATCTTCACACTTGTATGATTCTTGATGACGAGCTGCATGAAGAGGGCTATTTAGTCCAATATGGAGTCATCTATGATCATGATAGGATATTCTTGTGTAGATCCTTCCAGCACAAGCATACTTTGCTACAAAGGGCCTATGAAGAGTATTGTTTTAGCCACACATATTCCATGAAGCTCAACAACATCATCATGAAAAGCTACCATTGGGAGGGCTTTGAAGGAGGAATATATCAAGATTGTCAAAGCTGCATGTACCATGTAGAGATGGAGCAACAACATAACTCTGTGAAAGATTCAATTCATCCCTCTCTTTCTTCTTTTGATAGAGGAGATAGATCTATGCACCACTCAATTTGTATGAGGAGGATTGTTGGTGAAGAGCACACTCATGTAAATCATGTTTTAATTTCTGATTGGATGTATTATTTTACCATGTATATGTAGGCCATGACTCCAAGGAGGAGTATTGTACGTTATAAAATCCATGGCCAACTTGGGGCCACAAAATTTTTTGAACTTGGCCACTCTCTTGGAGGACAAAGGGAGATTTTGTTTCATGATGGGTGCTTTCCTAAGGCACCAAAAATATCTCACACTTTCAGCCATAGTGAGATAACATGGGAAGCAAGTAAGTGGTGGGGAAACCACTTACCACATCTTGATCTGATGTAGATAGAAGATGCACTGTGCTGGTTCCACATGTGGGATTATGACCCACCTCGATATGCACACATTTATATTTGTATGTATGTTGTTTTTCTCCCATACATTGATGATTTACTTGTAATTTTTATGGGAATGTATGAAGGTAGGATGGGAGAAATGTATGTACCTCATGGGATGGAGACTATCTATGTGTGTTATGATACATATTTCAGGGAGAGCATTGGGCTAGCCATGTTTGTTTCATTTGAGCTATTGTCTCCTGATGGGATGGATTATTTACATCTCATGGGAACTTTGGAGGAGAAATTCATGGAGGGATGGATTGGTGAACACTTAGTTTATGGAGGAAGCTTATGACATGTTGGTGTCACCAATGGAGGAGGAGAGGAGTTGCAATACTCACCTTATGAGTTTCTTGAGGACACGCAACATTTGGGAGGGGAGGACTGTAATATTCCTAATTAGTTCTAAGCTAATTGGAATATTCATTTTTGTTTTCCTTCTTTATTTAAAGAATAAAAGTGTAAAGGAGGTTCATAAAACTCCTAAAGAGTGAATAAATCAATGCCAAATGTAAAAATGATAAATATTGGTTGTTTAAACAAGCACCCTTAGGTGTGAAAGGGGCTGGATATTTTGACTGAGTCAACCTTCACCAAATCTACAATGTTGTCTTTGAGGAGTGGCCATCAATGAGGCACAACGCAGTTTTAGATGGAGATGACTTATGTGAAAGAAGTGATTACATTGAAGGCGTTTTAGGGTTTACAAGCTCTTAACTTATAAAAGGAAGAGGATGACAACATGAGAGGTTTTGAGCCCCAAAGATGTGCTTTTCTTTCACCAAATTTCACTTCATTTCCTTTGTCCTTTAACAATTATAGGCTTAAAATATCAATAGGATTGATTAAAGTCACTTTAAGAGTGCATATAATAACTAAATTACTAAACTTTTGTGGTCTTGTTTTTGCAGTGATTTTTGACTAGACTTAGCTACAGAATGCAACCATTCTGTAGCTAGTCGCATATTCTACAGCTATATTTATGTTCACAGAGGTTACATGTGTCACTTAAAGAAAAAACACATATGGTTGAATTAAAGAACTCACCTACATCATTCCTTGCCCTCTATGAAGTCTGAGAAAAAATCTGCAAGTGGTTATGCACGTGGAGGAAACCAAAACTAAGAAGTAGACTTCTACCAGGACAAGGACTCTGCAGATGTCTTCAGCAAAGTATGAGGCCTCAACAGGAGTTCTAATTTTATTTTGATTGAAAAAGACACCTATCCCTATTTATTCGCAATCAAAGTTATGTATTTTGTTAATATAAATAACTTGGTGAACCGAGAGACAGTAGCTAGTGGATGCCTTTTCGTTAAGTTGTCCAAGACTGTAATACTCTGTTTTTGAAGCATTTTCCCTTAATGAAAGAAATACAACTTTAATGCATAATCTGAAGAAATATTGATGAGATTTGTGTGCCAATCCGATGGTAGAGGGCCCCTACTGTTCGAAAGGCTTTGTGCGTATTTTTTTAGATAAGTAACTTTAGCTCTGTTTCATTCTTAATTTAGGCAGTTTTCTAAACTTCATGTTTTATGCTTACTTACATAAAATAGTGTAGTCAATCTTGTTCTCATGAATTGTTCCAAAATATCACTAACATTGAATGAGATAGAGCTGTAGTATTTCGAAGGCTAATTGCGTATTAGTTTAAATCTGTTCATTGCATTTCAAGTTTTATTAGCTAGTTGTATTCTAGTTATATTAAATTCGACTTAAAGGCCTTCATTATTTACAAACTGCTCTTGTTCTTAGTCTCTTCTAGCACATTATTATCATATGGACAAGAATTAGTAATATCATTTTTAGGTCTTGACTGTTTTGCAATTTCTCATAATTTTACAAACAACCTTTTTCCAAAACTATTCCAAGAGATCTCTAACCCTTGAATAAGGCTTAATAGTAACATTTTGAGTTGAAGAATGGGTTGATTTTAGTTTCATAAGTTAAATTAGCATAGAGTTCCTTACCATGTTGCAGATAATATTTTCTCAACGTGTTCCAAAAAATTTCTAACTATGGATGAGATTTTCTCTGTGATATTGTAAGTTGTTGTTTACTTAAAAGAACCTCATTGCATCAAACTTATCCTTTTCTCAAGTTGTTCCAACATACCTCTAATGAAATGAATTGGACTGATTTAATGTTATGAGTTACTTTCCTTGTCAAGATTTGCAATTGGTGAATTAGAATTTTCTGTTCTTAGGTGCCATACATAGTTTAGAGTAGATTTTGTTCTGTTTTAGTGTGACCAATAACTTCTCTTTGCCAAAAATTTAGTTCTTTTCCTCTTAGCACAAAAACACAAAACCAAAATCACTAGAAAAACACTAAACACAACGAAGTAGGAAGAAGATACCTAGGCACATACAGTGCACTTCACATCAACAGTTTACTAGCCCTGGTTGACAATTTATGACATCAATTTAGGAACACTAAGTTGAGCAGACAAGAGGGTTGTTGATGATATTGTATTTTTCTGAGTATATTTTTTGTTTAGAGATATCTCATTCTCATGTTGTTTAGCTGAGAATAATGATGTTTAGCATTGGGTGTTCTTGATCGGGAATCCCACCTCTTCCCATTGAGTAGCTCTTGGGAGAGTTTTGTATTTCATAGTCCACTATCTAACTTGAGGCCAAGATTCTTCTTCTAACTACAATGTAGATCCCGTTGAAGGTTTGTTTTTCTTTGAAAGCTACAACAAGTGGAGGCTAGATATACTCAGATCTAGATCATTTCAGTGCCATTTTTCAGTGGAGGAGGCTTCTAATCCATTGAGAGGAGAGTATTTGAGTGCTTGGGATTCATTTTCTAATATTGGCATGTGGCCAACCATGTTATAAACCCTGCAGTGCAATATTTCTTCCATAGTTGTGTTATTCATATAAGTGCTATTGCAGGGTATTTTGGAACATCATTTGGAGGAGTGGTTTTCAGGTGTTGGGGATATACCTTTCACCTTGCAGATCCATTGGAGAGGATCATTCTTCTGCTCATATCAGATCAGATCTAAATATTTCTAAATAGCTACATATTTCTGCAGATTTGCAGACTTAGATCTCAGATCTACTCCTTGTACATGGTGTAATGCTGAAAACCCCAAGGGGATTTTGAAGAAGAGCCAATATAGTGTATGGATCTATTATAGATCTGAATTTTCATGCACTTATTTTATCTAGATCTAAAGTGTAATAAACAGTTGTTGTAGCCTAATAAAATAAAGCTGTCAAGGCATTTTCAGTGTATATGTATGGTTGCAACACCTCTTTTTGAGAATTTTCTTCTATTGGTGACTTGTATTTCGAGTTATGCATATTATGGGCCACATTGTACATCTATTTTTCTAATGTAAATAAATTTTAAAGGTCTCCTTATTGGTCTCTTATTGTCTTTTATATGAACTGTGTTATTTTCCTGTATATCGGTCTTGTATTGCTACATTCCCCATTTGGGAATATCACATTTTCCTTTGATTTTGTTTTATTTTTTGTTCAATGGTTTTCGTCAATTTTGGTGCAAGTTTATAGTTTCTAATTTGGGTATGGATTTCTTGGTGTTGAGAGAATTTCTTTAGTGAATTTGTCTCTTATTATATCAAGTTGCTTTTGGTTGTTTGGTTGAAGGTAATCCTTGTTTTGGGCTTGTATTTTCTTTTGTATCAAAGCGATCAGAACTATCTTTTTCAAAAATGTATTTGCTTCCTTGTTTAAGTAGTCCTAGAATATGCATTTGGCATTGCTAGTTTTGCATTAGTATAGTTGCACTGATAAGAATATGTAATGTCCCAAATGGGAAAATGTAGGCACAGTAGGGAATATATTAGGATATTCCTCTATGGGGTCATAGTAGTGTGGAAAAAACACCATAAAATTCTAAACCAGAGATATACTAGTAGGGCATTTACTGGTTATATCACCTCTAAGGAGAGGATGAAAACTAGAGGCTTCATGGCCCGTTCTAGACTCTGTCTATAGAAGACTGATGAAACACAACAAGGGTGGGAATGAAAAAATACTATTGGAACTTTTTTCGCTTCAGAACCTTAGATCTACAGATCTAAAGAATGGTTCCAAAGAGAAGAAAAAACCAAACAACAGAGAAGCGGGAAATTCCACTACTAGGAAAAACTGCAAGAGGCTCAGGGAAAATGATGTATAAGGAAAATGGTGCAATAATAACACTACTAAGAGTTGGTTTCCATTATTATAGGTTTTTTGGGACCTCCATGCAGAGTTTTAGAAAAATTAAATTGGTTTAAGGGCCTTAAACAGATCTCCCTCGAAGCTGACTAGTTAAAAATCAACTAAATAGAAGAGCTGATGGAATGAAGAAGAACCCTCTTCAGAATTGTGTAGTTCCTCCTGGAAGTCACTATAAATCAGCCATAAGACATATATAACATTATAGAAGTAGGAAATCATACTTTAGATGAGTTACTTAAGAAGTACAGTAGATTACATAAGGAAATAAGCAAGAAATCTTCAGAAATAGGAGCTGCAATATACATAGAAAGTGTAGATCTGAATAGACAGCGTCCCTCTAAGTGTGATTCAGCAGTATAAAATTAGATTACATATCTACAGTAGAAAAATGGCTGAAACATAAGATCCATATCATATCTGGAAACTACTCAGCCTTCTAATCAAGATCCCCTTAAGGGTTTTACAAAATAATGCACTAGAAAGTGTAGATCTAACTTTGTATACACAGAACTGCAAGAAGCTTCAGTAATTTATGAAGATGAATTTATTCATAATATACATCAGATATGAACATAGGATATCAACAATATACTTCATTAATATTCAAGGTGAGAGGTAAGCCTCAATCACCAGAAACAAGTACAACAGAAGATCTAGGAAATAATGAAGCAATACTTGAGAAATAATGCAGTTATCCAAGGAGTTTGTGCAGTAGATAGGGCTGAATGATACAATATGTAAAATATATAGATCTGAAATGGAAATATGATAGAGATCCTCTTCCGGGCGGTCACAAGACACCCTCCCTGAGAGACATCCCTCAAAACTACTAGATCCTTACATATCTATAATTTCCACTTTCTACACTTGTTGTAGCAGCAAAACCCTTAATGTGCTAGCGCTTTCAATACAAGCATATATTTTCCTTCAACTTGATAGTGGTCCAATATAGCTCACTTCCCTCCAAGAGCTACTCAAATAATGATAGAGGATTCCTAAGCAGGAGATCCTCTCTTTCTCTTGCTAAACAACAAACAGAAATGGAGTTGTCTTAGCAAGCTCTCAAAATTAAATATGATCAAAAACCTCCTCATGAGCCTTCATCCTCCTTTTATAACATTGGAGTCTCTTGAAAAACCATAAACCACTTCCATCCTTTGGTCCTTTTCACATTAGGAAACCTCTTCTAGAACTGCGCAGTCCATCAAGGAAGTTCAATGAACCTAGACAACGCTATTGACTTGGTCAAACATGATCTCCTTTGTTGGTCTTGGCCTTTTCACACCTACAAAATTTTATTATAATGGCCTAAATATGTCTCCTTTCACATAGTCACTGATTTATTCTTTATTTTCAAGAGGATTAGACATCCTCCCTTGCAATTTATTCATTAATCATGAAATAAAAAATAAATAAGGCAAAATTAATGTCCAAATTAGCTGAAGCTAATTTTGGGACATTACAGTATCCCCCTCCGAAATGTTTCTTGTCCTCAAGAAACTAAAAAGGTGTTGCAAAACTTCTCCTTCTTCCCTTATGGCCTCCTCATCATATAGTCTCCTCCAATGCTCTGAAATTTCTGCAATATCTTTGTCCTCCCAATGGCCCTTCTTTAAGATGCAAGTTTTCCCTTGATGAATAAACTCAAGGGCTCTCATCATGAAGAAATGGAAGGTTGTTGTGGAAACCCTCTTGCTGATCCATGGCCTCCTCAAGAAATAAGTGATGTCTATCATGGGATTTCATGATCCATGAAAGACTCCCATCCCCATGCAATCATCAAAATGAAGTGGATTACCTCCCAGCCTGGAAATCCATAGAAAATATCCTCCCCACTACATGTGAGAGGCATGTAACCATCCAACATATGGCTCACTTTACAAATAGACAAGTGCTTAATCATAGTGGCCATACAAAATCCCATGCTCCGATGGAAGCATGTAATGCAATAAGAATGGGTAACTCCTTCCCCCAAGGGCACATTCAACAAGTGTGCCTTTCCTCCAACTATGCCCCCAACAAATATAAGGACATATTCAGCTTGTGGGATCATGACTAGAAGTATACTAGCTGCCATGTGTGATAGATAAGAAGGAATATGTTCCCTCATGTGCAACCAGCACATTTTTATCATCAACTGCCATAGAAAAAGATATGACAAGTGTCTCCCCCAACACTTGTTTGCTGCCTCGTGTCTTTGGAATGCTTGGAGAATGTACATCATGGTTGGCGTAAAAGAATCACATCATGAGAAATGTAGTAGCTTTCCAAGGTTCCCCAAGGAATGGCCTTCATCAACATAGTTCATGGCCTTAGATAACCCATGAAACCCATCATACTTAGTGCCCCATCTTGGCACCATGCCCTGAAAATAAGTGTCAAAAAAATATAAGCATATAGGAGATGAAAAATAATGCTCGAGAGGATGAGTCCCTCTATATACTTGTTTTACATCAATAGGGTAAATCATGGATGAGTTCCCCTTCACACTCAAAGGATAAGGAGGTGTGAATGGTGGCTGCTCCCAAGAGCTATGTTCCTCCTCCTCAACCAAGTAGTCCATGCACTTCTTCATATGAGAGTACACATATTCTTTGTAGCCTTCCCATATTAATCCACCCAAGAGAGTATGATATGCTTTGACAAAACTAGTGGGTTTGGAAAGTAGGATTTCATAGATGGCATCAAATACTCCCTCCTTGAGTTTGGAGTTACCAACCAAAAGAATAATATTGTAGAAATAGATAACTCCATCTACCACCTTGAACCTTTCATCCTTTACTTCCCCTTCAAGAAACCCCCATGTGAAAAGGTCCTTGGATTATTCCATCTTGAGTTGGGAATCCCAACAAGGATCCAAGCTCTCCAAGAACGACAGCGCTGTAGAAATCTGAAATGCAGCCCCTGTCCTCTCATGGCTCCCATCTTTGACATCCTTGATGTCAAAATCACATGATGGAGAATCATCATCCTCCTTTTTCTGCCCCATTTGTAGCTATTCTTGTACAAGACAAGATTGGAGCATATGGAAATCAACTTCCCCTTGGATGGTCTTTGTCTTCCAAAATCTCCTACCTTTGGCCCATGTATACAAGAGGGTTAGGATCCCCTTGCCATTTTCAGAAATATTCTTTGTGAATGAAGAGATCATGGGCTGACCCAAAGATATGGAGTTTCCATGTGTCCTCATGCTCATGCCATCATAGATCTCTGATTTCTCCTTCCTTGGCACAGATATTTGAATGGGAGTTTGCAATTTCCCTTTCAGGAAACTACTCATCTCTCTCCTGAATGCTTGAGTGATTATCTGCACTGTGCTAGCTTCTCCCAAGGCTACTTCCTTGGACCTGTATGCATATGCAGCCCATAGATTAAGGGACACTTTAGATTGCCTCCTATCAGGAGGTGCTCCTTGTAGAGGGCCTCCTTGCAAAGAAGTATGAAGGCATGAAATAGGATCTGGATTTAAGTAGGCAGACTTGCCCTCACCATAGCAACATGAATCCTTTTGCCTCCCTTGTGTTTCCAAGCTTTGAAGTAGAGGATGATTCATGCTTTCTTAATTATGATGTTGTTCCTCTTATTCTACCTCTCCCACCTCCAAGAGCTCATCACAAATCAGTGATAGTACATCCTCCTTATGCATGAGATCCTATGGGACCCTTTGCAAGAGTGCAAGAGTCTCTTCTCTTGGAAAAAATGCTCCAACCTCCTCCTCATGAAGTGCTTGAGATTCCCTTGAGGTGGCTGCATTCTCATCTCCCTCTTCCTTACCTATCTCTAAGGCCTCATCATTAATAAATGATGGTACATATTCCTCATGTATGAGATCTTGGGGAACTCTTTGCAGGGGTGCAAGAGTTTTTCTTCTTGGAGCAAGTGCTCCAACCTCTTCCTCATGAAGTGCTTGAGGTGCCTTCGAGGTGACTATGTACTCATCTTCCTCTTCCTCCTTCTCCTCTTCAATAAATAAAATTTTCCCATCATCAATGAGAGACAATAGATCTGGATCAACCCTTGAAGGAGAACCCTTCATGCTTTCCTCTTGAGATGAGGACTCTTCACCAAATGGATATCTTGCACTTGGTAATGCATCAATCAAGCTCACACCTTCTTTCTCCTCCTTCATGAAGGAATCACTGTCAAAATACTGAAGCTTTGATGATATGGCTGAGTGCTCATATCCATAAGATGATGATTCAAATTGTTCCTCATGCACAGATCTTGTAGATCTGATTAGAAGATCTTCTTTTTGAAACTCCTTGGGAGCTTCACTGCTGCTTCTCTTTTATTCTTGCACATCCTCCTTGGGGAGGTTCTTCTTAGGTATGAATAGAGATGAGAGTAATCTCATCCTCTTCATGTTTCCCTTTCTCTTGATTTCACTGATAGCTTGATCTCACAGGCAGAGCCAAAGATCATGCTATGATACCACTGTAATGTCCCAAATGGGGAAATGTAGGCACAATAGGGAATATCTTAGGATATACCTCTATGGGGTCACAGTAGTGTGGAAAACACACCAGAATATTCTAAACCAGAGATAGAATAGTATGGAATTTACTGGTTATATCAGCTTTAAGGAGAGGATGAAAACCAGAGGCTTCCTGGCCCGTTCTAGACTCTGTCTATAGAAGACTGATGAAACAAAAAAAGGGTGGGAATGACACAATCCTATTGGATTTTTATGCACTTCAAAACATTATATATACATATCTAAAGAGTGGGTCCAAAGAGAAGAAAAAATCAAACAAGAGAGAAACGGGAAATTCCATTACTGGGAAAAACTGTAAGAGGCTCAGGGAGAACGCTGTATGAGGAAAATGGTGCAAGAATAATACTGCTTAGGGCTGGTTTCCCTTAGTATAGGCCGCTTTTGACCTCCATGCATATTTTTAGAAAAAATAAATGTGTTTAAGGGCCTTAAACAGATCTCCCTCAAAGATGACTAGTTAAAAATCAGTTAAAGAGGAGAGCTAATGGAATGAAGAAGAACCGTCTTCAGAATTGCACAGTTTCTCCTAGAAGTAAGTGGAAATCAGATATCAGACATATATAACAGTATAGCAGCAGGAAATCAGACTTTATATGAGTTCCTTAAGAAGTACAGCAGATTACATGAGGAAATAAGCAAGAAATCTTCAGAAATAGGAGTTGTAATATACATAGAAAGTACAAATATGAATAGACAGCGTCCCTCTAAGTGTGATTTAGTAGTATAAAATTAGATTACATATCTACAGAAGAAACATGGCTGAAACATCAGATCCATATAAGATATGGAAACTACTCAGCCTTCTAATCAAGATCCCCTTAAGGGTTTTACAAAATAATGCACTAGAAAGTGTAGATCTAACTTTGTATACACAGAGCTGCAGGAAGCTTTAGTACTTTATGAATATGAATTTATTCATAATATACATCAGATCTGAACATAGGATATCATCAAGCTACTTCATTAATCTTCAAGGTTAGAGGCAAGCCTCAATCACCAGAAACGAGTACAACAGCAGATCTAGGCAATAATGAAGCAATACATGAGAAATAACACAGTTATCCAAGGAGACTGCGCAGTAGATAGGGCTGAATGATACAATATGTAAAATATAAAGATCTGAAATGGAAATATGATAGAGATACTCTTCCAATTGGTCACAAGACACCCTCCCTGAGAGTCATCCCTCAAAACTACTAGATCCTTGCAGATCTATAATTTCCACTTTCTACACTTGGTGGAGCAGCAAAACCCTCAATGAGCCAGCACTGTCAATACAAGAATAGCTTGGCCTTCAACCTGATAGTGGTCCAATATATCTCACTTCCCTCCAAGAGCTACTCAAAGAAGGATAGAGGATTCCTAAGCAGGAGATCCTCTCTTTCTCTTGCTAAACAAAAAAGAGAAATGGAGTTGTCTTAGCAATCTCTCAAAATGAAATATGATCAAAAACCTCCTCATGAGCCTTCATCCTCCTTTTATAACATTGGAGTCTCTTGAAAAACCCTAAACCAATTCCATCCTTTGGTCCTTTTCACATTAGGAAATCCCTTCTAGAACTGCGCAGTCCATCAAGGAAGTTCAATGAACCTAGACAGCGCTGTTGACTTGGTCAAACATGATCTCCTTTGGTGGTCTTGGCCTTTTCACACTTGCAAGATTTTATTATGATGGCATAATTATGTCTCCTTTCACATATGCACTGATTTATTCTTGATTTGCAAGAGGATTAGACATCCTCCCTTGCAATTTATTCATTAATCATGAAATACAAAATAAATAAGGCAAAATTAATGTCCAAATTAGCTGAAGCTAATTTTGGGACATTATAGAATATTTAGTCTTTTTTAATAGTTTTTTTTTTTGTGTGAGCGTGATCTTAAAAAGAAAATAAAATTTCTTGTTTTAATTAGTTGTTTCGTAGAACTTGAGTGGAAATCATTTTCGTCGAAGAAAAATTTGCATATGCCTTTAGCAAGTTTCTATTGATTTCTCTTTTGCATCAAAACATCATAAGTTTCATTCTCCATTTACCCCTGACTTAAAAAGAACATAAATTTAAATCAAACACATAATTTAAAATGAACTAGAACTTTTCAGTTTTCATTAATATACGCCAACTAGTCTAGGTCATTAGGGCCTTGGAATAGGTGATTGGAGAGTTAACTCTCCAAAGCCACTCAAAATTTCAAACATTGAAGTTGATTAATGAGTGAAATCCGGCCTGTTTAAGTGGACCAGAAAATATCTCCTCCAGAGAGTCAACCGGGAGGGAAAGCGAAGGAAGAGAAGAGATATAACCCCTCTCCTATTTACTGGATCTTGAAGAAAGATTGTTTCCCCTAGCTGCCAATATGAACTGGTGTCCATAGTTTCTATACGGGGGAGAATATCTGTGGTGCCTAATGAAGACGTTGCATCAATCTCATTAGTAATTATGGAGGGTGACATTACAAAGCTTGGAATTAGGGGAATTTTGATGTCTAAAATGGGCCTCCTAGGGAAATTATAAAATAATAGTGAAAATAATAAAATAATATTAGATTACAGCATCAAAGTTTAGAGGGAAAAATGAAAAAACTATTTTTTCAACTTGTATTTTCAACTTATCTCCCAATGGGTTTACTCAAATTTTGAGCGAGAACACTCATTACATGTAGAATTTGATTCTTTATCCAAGGAGTACCCATGTCACATACTTTTGATGCATCCTGCTACACGAAAAATGAGAAATACATGAAAAACATGATTGCAATCATGTTTTTTCATGTATTTCTCATTTTTCACATAGTAGGGTCCATCAAAATTATGCAACATGGGTACTCCTTGGATGAGGAATTAAATTTTGCATCAAATGAGTACTCTTTCTCGAAATTTGAGTAAGACCTTAGGGAGATACGTTGAAAATACAAGTTGAAAAAGTAGATTTATTGTTTTATTATTTTATTATTTTTTAATCCTTTTACTTTTTTACCACAAAAATGATGAATCATCCCCCATGGTTGACATTATCATCTTGAATCCTATTGGTTCTTATAAATTTTATTTTGGTTGTACATTTTTTTAGGAGGCCCATTTTAGACCTCAAAAGTTCTCTAATGGTACTTGCATCGACAAAGGCTTTTGTTAGGAGATCAACATAACTATTTCTATTACCTTCGCAAGTAGGCCTAGGGCATAATTACCCCAGAATATTTTTGGAAGGTATTGATTTTATATTTCTTGTATTTTGTTGTCTAGTCATAATAACCTAGAGCGGAAATACCTTAGGGCTGCTTGATTACTCAATCTTAGAGACATTTTTTTAGAGAGTGCTCTTTCCTCCTATATTTACATAGCTTTGTCATTTTTTGAGTCTATTTAAAATCTCATAGTCACTAAAAGTGCTTGACAGGTCGGTTTGTCAATAGAGGAGGCTTCATGGGCTTTCTCCAGCATGTTCCGAGCCTTCTTCAAGAAGGCATAGGAGTAATTATGCTAGTGATTTCCAACCAGTAGTTGCAAATGCACAAGAGAGTGATCCTCCACTTGGGGATATTATTTCTAAAGGTAGTCCCAATGCTAGTCATGATTTAGAGAGGATTACTCCACTCCCTTCTTGGGTCCTTTTCCCAGAGGAAGAATTTTAGGTTGAAGAAATTCCTAAACCTGGAGGTATTCCTTCCTCTCCTCTTCCCACTAGCTTTCTAGATGTGTTATTATATGTCAGGCTTCCGTCTCACAGACTGACTAACCCTCATTTTTCTCCTTATTTTCTTTCGATGGCCACAACTAGGAACACAACTTTGGCTATGAGTACTTCTAGTGTGCATACTCCTTTTTCGGCAGAGAGAGAAGGCACGATTTCTATTTTGACCATAACTCTAAGTATTGCAATTTTTCTCTCTACCTCCATTCTGTCTACGAGTGGGGGCACCCAAGATTTTTCTTCCCATACTATTCCCTTTTCACTTGGGATGCCTTCTAGTAAAATTAATTCAGTTTATTTCATTGTTGCATCTCTTCTCTCCACGCCCATGTCTTCTATGGCTAGTGGGTCGTCTTCTTTTCAGGGTTTACCCTTGGAAAGTGGTCATATCCCTCATTAAAACCCTTGCTTAGGATATTTTCATCTCTCTTCTCAAGGTAAAATTTTTAATCATTTTCTAGGAGGTTAAAGCTCTAATGCTTTTCAATGTTAGAACCCTACTTTCAATGGGTTGGGAACTGAGAATTAGTTTATGTATGGTCAACAGGAGAATGTCCCTTTCCCCCCCATAGGTGCTTCTCAGGGTTTATCTCCATTAACCAATGCATGAAACCCTTACCAAGGGGTCTCATATTCATTTAGTACTTCGATTGGGGGGAATATTCCTATTTATGGTAATTGTGCGGTGGGAGCAAGTCCTAATCTGAGTTCTTCTGGGCCACAAGGTTTTTCTTATGGTCCAAATTTTTGTACAAACAATATGTGGCAACCTAGTTCCTCAACAAATCCAAGCTATTCTTTTCAGAATGGTGGGAATCCTTCCCTTGGTGGATGGAAATCTTAGGGTCCTCTGCACTTATAATTCTTGGAAACTCTAAATTTTCAATATCTATCAAAGTTGACGAATTATTCTATCATGTATAGCCTGGGTTGGCCTTCGATTCCTACTAAAATTTCGTCAGATATTATAAAATTTAAAGGGAAGACTGGTGAGGATCCAACCGACCATGTTACCACTTTCCATTTATGGTGTTCATCAAACTCCCTTATTGACGATTCGATTAAGTTGACATTATTTCAGCGCACCTTAACTCGAAATGCTACTAAATGGTACATTGAGTTTACTTGAGCGCCCACAGGGGGCAACCAGGAAGGGGAAATTCTTAAAATGTATATATGGTGAGTTCTCACATTGATGTCATCATGAGATCACGCGATTATGGTGAAGCCAAATATTCAAAGGCTAAGGTCGCTCCTGATACTTCAGAGCCGCTTCATATTGAGAGGCCCACAGTTGAGCCTATACCTCGCATGTCGAAAATTTTTGCCAAATGCTCCACAATAAACCCTAATGCCAAGGCAACCCTGAAATACTCCGTTGTAGGAGATTTTCTCAGATTCCTTGAGTTATGTCTACGTTGGAGGTACTCTAGTCATGCCCAACACAAAGGAATGTGATGCTCACTGAGATCAGGGCGATTGATCCAAAAAACTCTCTTATGATCACATTCGATATGTCCAATCCTAAGAAGAGACTTCCTCATCACATGGCGCTTCATATCAAATCTAGATATCAAAAAATCAATATTGTTCAAATGGTAGTTCGCGAGGGCGCTTCCGCATGTGTCATGTATATCTCATGTTAGAAAGCCATTGGATCTTCTCAGGCCATTCCTTCACCTACTCTTCTCACATCATTTGATGGTCATTCTCAAAGGCCACATGGCATTGTTCCATATTTTCCCATTTTTGTTGCATGTAAAGTTGTAATTATAGAAGTAGAGATAGTTGATGCCAATTTGTACTACAATATTCTATTAGGGCATAATTGGATTTAGGAGATGGATGCCATTTATTCATCTTTATTTCATATCCTGTGTTTTCACTATGAAGGGAGGATTCTCACTATTGGTCAGATGGACTATTCTCCCATAGATCCTAATGCATCTTCTCACTCTACCATTCCCTTGGTGAATGATGCCAAGAAACATGTGGAGAATCTAGGGGTCAGAATGTATACCTCCTTGATGGATACATCTGATCTTCCACCTCCTTTTTTTCATATCAATTCTATTTCATCCTCGAGGGGTTATAATCGAAGAGAGTTCTTCCGAACTCAATATTTTTTGGACCCTTGGAACCTACCTTCTCCTACCACCACATTAGAAGAAGGCCAAGTGAGTGGAATCACATTCCTTATATCTACGTAGAGATTTATGATCACTCTATTATTGACTTTGTAGATTCCAATCTAGTTTGTCCTTCACCGTAGCATTCGGATGGAGATGTGGCTTCAGTCAGATTACACTTAACTCATGTTTTGCTCAAGACTCATTTCGATATTGTTCTACCATCTTAGGAGGAAACCCCTTGAGGAAATGACATGAGTGGAAAGACCATGGGATGATTTGTATCATTTCATTATATGTTTTACCTTATTTGTGAGAGAGGTTGAGTCAAGGTTGTGTAGCCCTATGTCTACCGGTCCTATTCACCCAATCCCCAACCCTTCGTTCAAGTACATATTTTTTCCGAATGGAACGTGGCTATCATTTCGAGATTATTTCGTGGAACATTTCCAGGAATCCCTATGTTATAAATAATGTTTTCATCATATTTGAATGTTCCCCTAAAGAGTTTCATATTTATACCTATCTCTTTAAAAAATTTCGTGATGTATTCGCTTGGTATTATGAGGAAATTTGAATTGATCCATCTATTGTCCAACATGAGATCAAGACTTATGAGAATTCTAAGCCTATACCGCATAATATTTGTCTCAATTCAACCCTAGAAAGCCACAACTATCAAGGTTGAAGTTGAGAAGCCGATTAAGGTAGGCTTCATATACCCCGTTCCTTTGACCGAGTGGGTGTCGAATCTAGTGCCCGTGGAAAAGAAACAAGGAATGATCCGTGTCTCCGCCGTGATCGCAGATCTAAATAATGTTTGAGGGTAATTAACCCACACCATTTATTGATCATATTATTGATGAGTGTGTGGGGAATCGCATTGGCGTCCCCCATGGACAAAGGATATAATCATTACCATCCCTCCTAAAGATCGAACAAACTACTTTATTTTCCCCTCGGGGTAGGTTTTATTGGCCAGCTAAGATGCCTTTTTTGCCCAAAATATCAGAAGCTATTTTAGCTGCCATTTCTTATGCTTTCCATGAAATCAAGCATATCATCAAAACTTCTTTGGGTGATTTAACTTCTCATTCTTGAAAGAGAAATGATCATCCTTCCGATCTTGGTCGTATCGAAAGATGTCTACAATACAAAATCTTGTTGGAATTTGAATAAGTGTGTTTTCACCATCATATCCGTACGGTTGTTGGGATTCATGCGTGTCTACGAAAGAAATCGGTAGTCCCTTCAAGGTTGAGGTAATACCGAGTTTCCTCCATCTTCTCGTTCGTCAACTTCAAAGTCTTCAAGGGAAAGCTAATTTATTGAGGAGATTCATCGTTAACTATGTTGAGGCTATGAAATGGTTATGAGATTATTGAAGAAGGGAATTCCATTTCTATGGGATGACTTATCTCAATGGTTTTATCGATGCTTTCAAAAGGAATTAACCCTCACTCCTTTATTGATAACACATGATTATAGCAAACATACTTCCTTTTGTATCTCTCCACGATAGAATTTAGTATAGGTAAGTTTTTAGTTCAAAGAGGATGATGCTCTTTGTCAAAGATGTTATTTATTATCTAAGACGAGGCTTGCAGGTCTGAATTGCGATATTCTCCCATTGAGAAGTTAACTCTAGCAACCGTCCATGCCGTCCAAGGACTTAGGCATTACATTCTCCTTCGCAAAAGTTATTGTTTTGGCCGCCTGTCAATACGTTTCACTTATTCTAGTAGGCAAGTGAATGGGGTAAATAAAATAGATGGATTTTCATTCTACAATAATTCAATCACAAATTATTTTCTTCGCCAAATCTAAGAAATCATCGTACTATGTGGAGTTGATCTCTAAGTTTTTGGAGAAGAGATTATTTATGAGGATTCGTTCCCCGATGAACATATTTTCTCTCATTTCTTCAAAAAGATGAGATTGGTATGGATATATTGTTGTTTATCACCGTAATTTTGACGTTTCCTCTTCACTTTTTAAAATATGGGCATAGAAAATTGCGTCCCATGGCGAAAATTTATCTTATCATTCGTGAGACTTTTTATCACTGTCAGTTCGATCCTTATACGTTGCTTAAATCTTAAAGAAATTGTGGTCGGTGGCCGAATGATTTCCATAATGGAGCTTCTAGTGGTCATTTATCTCGGGTTGCTACAACTCAAAAAAAATTGCGTGCAAGATATTTTTGGCCGTCGATTTTCAAATTTTCCGTGTGTGGTCAAAAATGTCATCCTTTTTAGGTTTATACGTTGCATTACGGTGCCATTCAAATTTCTACTTTTCCAGTTTATCACCGTTTCGTTCATTCACTATGCGTAATTTATTTTACTACTTGTAACCCGCTTTCGGTGAAGGGTCATAAGTACATTATCGTAGCAATGGAACACTTTACGAAGGGGTCTAGGCTATGCCTAATTTCTCGAATGATGGTGAAGCAAAACCATTTTTTTCTTCAACCAAGTCATTTATGAATACAATATTCCCAAAGAGATTTTCACTAACCATGGCAAATACTTAACCCCATGATGGTTGAATTGGCTCGAAATTAGGTCTATGTATGTGAGTATTCATCTCCGTATTTTCCTCGTGCCAATTGGTAGGTTGAAGTCATGAAGAAATCCTCAATAGTTATTCTCCAAAGGACAATCAATAAAGTTAGGTCCAATTATCATGTCTTGTTGTATCTGCGCTTTGGGCATACCGTATTTCCGCTTAAGATCGCAACCAGGTTCACTCCTCTTCAACTAAGCCATGGATTGGAATCAATATTCCCCGTGGAATGTGAGATTCATTCCTTTAAGCTATATTATGAGCTTATTTCATACACTTCAAGTGTCAAAGAACTTCTTTTTCATTTGGAACATCTCAATGAGTACACAAGATGCAACCACCATGAATGAGTCTCATAAGAAAAGAGTCAAGTTCCGCATGATAAGAATGTTAAACCCGGGTTTTCCGAAGGTGACCTTGTTTTTGTCTATGATCAAGACAAGGATGGTTTGGGGGGAAGGGAAATTTAAATCCATGTGGTATGACCTATTAATTTTTGAAAGAGTCCTTAAGAATAAAGCTTATGATTTGGTTGACTTCATGGAAACGAGCCGATTGCAGCCTAGAAATGGGTTGTAGCTTAAAATGTATTATGCCTAGGCTTCTTCCTAGCATTTGTTTTGGTTGTATATACGCTGTATTTATTTTTCATATCTATCTATTGATTTTGTTGTGACATTGATATTTTTTATTTTCCTAAGTGTGTGATTCATGGATGATATGATTCTTTTTGGATTTACTGATGGTGCTGTCGACATACTCGTAATCTTGCTTCGTGACTTGGGTAATTTAATATACATCCAATTTGTTGTTACTATCAAGCGGCATATGTATTGGTCTTGCTTCGAACAAAGTTGCTGCGTAATATATCAAGTTGTGATCAATCTACTTTATGATGCACTTCTCTTGGTATAGGTTCATTAGTAGTGTACTATGACTACAACTAGTGGTTTTCAGCTTGAATAAAATATATTGTGTTAGAGATCCATTCTTATATCATTTATTTATGAGAGTGAGTTTGTTGCAAATATCATTTAATTATGTTACATACATTCACGTTCCATGATTAGAAAATACATTTGCCGATTCATTAGCTAATCAAGAAATCGATTGGCATATCAATCATTCATCACATTAAATATCAAAAATCACCAATAATCATCGAATATGAAGGAGATAAACTCCCTATGTAAATATTTTAGATCTGCCGACTATGCGTGAACCCCGTGTAAATATTTTGTTGGCAATATGATGTAATGTGTTGTCCTTTATGGCAACCATCTCGATGAAGTTTTCTCGATGGAAACCTACTTCGATGAGTTGCGTATCATAAGAAACCTATGTGTTAAAGATGTGTAAGATCGATGTAGCTACATATTAGTTCGGGGATGTGACGTAGAAAATAATTCCGCAAGTGCCATAGAAATGATAAATATAATATGTCACAATGTATACGCAGGTTTGTAAAGGCCAAGTCGCGTATGTACACGGATAAGTACGTCCCAAGTCGCGTATGCCTGTTTGTGCTCCAAATTTATAATACCAGGGGGCTTTACCATGGTATTAGCCCATAGTATTGAGCACTGTATTATCTATTTGATTCCGTCCAGGATTACCATCAGTAGTTGAGTGGTTTTGACTCATGGTATTGGTAAAAGCCAAATCTATTTAAAGAGAAGAAGATCTAGTGCAAGGTGTGCATGTGTAAGGGTTGTTGATGAATAAATTTCTCTAAGGAATATCTGCATGGATGAACTCTACTCTTAATTTATAGATCTGAATCTATGATGCACCCATGGATATAATGATGGTTCAAGATCTCTAGATCTGATGATGATGAATCTCTAGAATGACCTACTGAAGGAATGATGAAGAACTGGCGCAATTCTGCTGAAGAAAATGAATAAATCTGGGTAAGTTTTATAGATCTGGTCTGTTCTACAAAATTTATTTTTACAGATCTATACACAGGTTGATGTGCAAAAAAGCGCGTATATACGCGGGTTCGCTTCATGAAAAGCGCGTATGGCAGTTAGGGTTTTCTGAAGAATAAAATACAAAAAAGTATACGCGGGTTGATGTGCAGGAAAGCGTGTATGTACGCTGCTTCAGAGAAGAAAAGTAGCATATGCTATTTGAATCAATGACTGTTCAGGGTTGAGTTTGTATTTGCAAATCTATTCTGAAGTCTGGGTTATTTCTAAATTTCTAGTCATAGTGTTTTCATTGTTCTAATTGAAGTGTTAGGAAAAGTTTATGATTGTTGATAAAGGGTTGTGTTGAAGCTGTTTGATCCAGTATGAAAATTGATGAAATGTGGTCTGTAGTGGGTTTGAGGGTTGAAGCCTTCAGTATGGAAGTAGAAGCTTCCTGTCAGTAGAAGTGTTACACTAAAAAATGTCACCTTGACATTTTGATGACTGTATGAGCTCATTAACACTCATACTTACCTCCTCTGCAAGTCTTACAACCTTTGTTCCTCATTCCAAGCCTCAGAACTGGAAGAAAAACCCTAAAAATCTTTGAAACTCAGGGTACGCAGGTAACATGAGACCTTCTTGCGTTTTTAGCTAGGGTACGCAGGTAATGTGAAGAGAAACTGCGTTCTAGAACGCATTTTTCCAGTGTAATTCCTGCGGTACCTCTGTAAGGTCAAAAAAGCGCGAAATCAAAGTGAAAAAGTTGATTTTTGGTCAATTCTGGAAGGTTCTAGATGAGATTTTTTGGGGATGAGTACTCTTTAGTAAGGTGCATGTATCCCACACCTTAAGGAACTAATCCCTTGATGTGAGGAGCCTATCCCTTTGAAGGAGGATTCTATCCCTTTAAAGGTGGAATCCTAACCTCCTCATCTGCTCTATAAAAGGAGGCATTGGGTAACCTCAAAGGGTTAAGTGAAGTGAAGAAGAACAAGGGTTAAGAAAACTAATAGAGGATTGAAGAAGTTAAGTTAAGAATATTTTGGGTTAAGATTTTTGAGTTGAAGTACTGTTAAGATTTAGACTTCTTTCTGCTGAGCTTTTGAGAGGAAAGATCACATACCTCTATGTGCTCCTGAAGGAAGAGTGAAAGACTTATCAAAGTAGAGGAGATTCCTGCTTCGGACCCCGGGAAGGCCTTTCGAACATCAAGGCTAAGGTTGTAAGGTTCTTCTGTTATTTTAAGATTAATACAATCAAGTTCTATTTTTCTCAATAAATTGTCGTTCGATTGTTTATTTCAATAAGCTGTCATTTTGATCATTTATTTCATAGATTCCTTGATCACTATGATGGATTTGTTTTATAATTATTTTTTATACAGGTGCTATCGATATTTTCTTGTTTGTGATTGCAGATCGACGAAAGATGATACTTTCTTGCGACAAAAGAGCTATTGTTGCGACGAAGGATTATTGATGCGACGAAAACACTATGACCACAAATAAGCATTTGGATCTAAAGTAGGATCGACACCTTCATAGCATTTATTTGTAAAACGAATATATTTAGAGAAAGACAAACTTAGTTGTTCGTTTATTGCTAGATTGTCTTCTGACACTAGGGAGATCGGTCTTGTCCGCAAGAATGATTATCCGGCCAACAAGAAGCTGGTGTTATGTTCAGGGGGTTGAAGCTCCCTTCCAGGAGTGGCTGGTAAACGAGAAGAAAGGGGGTTGGAGCTCCCTTCCAGTAGCAGCTGGTAAACGAGTGAAGGTTGCAGCCTTCTACAAGTAGAAGCCTGCGTACTGATATGAGTCTGCATCAGTACATCGTTGTAAACGGTTTTCCAGATAATAAATATTGAAGATAGAGACGACAAGGGCAGTGGTTTTCTCCCGAAATGGGTTTCCACCTTAAATATTGGTGTTCATGTGTGTTCCATTTGTGCGATGTTTTATACTACTGTTACTGCACATACTTACTGATTATCTAACCTGATGCATAACTGATGAATATGATTTAAAGACTGTTTCTGAGAATTTTTCTAAACTGGAAATTTATATCAGTATACGCTAGTTTCTTTCATCATATTCATGTGTATACGCGAGTTTGGTTCATAAAAACCGCGTATGGAATTCTACAAAAGAAAAAGTTAAATTTATAAATACTGATTCACCCCCCCCCCCCCTCTTAGTATTTTTCCCAACAATTGGAATAAAAGCAGGTCCTTCTGAAGAAGCTTAACCGCTAAAAGGAAGATCAACCAAGGTGAGAAATCAAGATGGGATAACATCTATCAGGCCTCCACTTTTCAACGAAAACAATTTAATCTTCTGGAAAACACAGACAAGATCCTATCTTCAGTCTCTTGGAGCAGATGTATGGGCTATTGTTGAAGGAGGTTATCAATATCCAGTTCCAACAGATGCAACGACAAGAAAGAACTATGAAACAAATGCAAAGGTGGTTAATGCACTATTAGGGAGTCTGATTGAATCAGAATTTGTCAAGGTCATGCAGTTGAATATAGCAAAGGAAATATGGGACAAAATTATTGTAAGTTATGAAGGTGATACAAAGGTAAAAAGTGCTAAACTCCAAACTCTCAAAATTCAATATGAAAATCTAAGGATGCATAATGAGGAGAGCATTGCCAGTTTCTTTTTACGTCTAGATGATATTGTAAATCGTATGATAAACTTGGGTGACATGATAACTGACACTACTCTAGTTGAAAAAGTTTTGAGATCTCTAACTTCAAAATTTGAGTAAAAAGTGTCTGCTATTGAAGAGAAACAGGATCTTCAAAGTCTTACTATTGTCCAACTTCATGGGATTCTAACTGTATGTGAAATGAGAAAAGGAGGATCTTCTAAAGTCAAAGAAGTTGTCTTAAAGCCTCTACAAAAGGAAAATAAGTGCAAGAAACAGAAGGATCCGGGTATATTTCAGAAGAATATGAGGTAAAGTTTGTAAAGAAGCTCCAACTTGGCACTGAAAGGTTCAGAGGTAAGCTTCCTTACAATTTTTTTGCTTGTGGAAGAGTTGGTCATTATGCTGCTAAGTGTCCTCATAAAGAAACACATGAAAAAGGAAAAGAAGTAGCAATAATAAATAAGAATCGATTTAGCACTAGAAAAAGTTATTATACTCATGAAGATAGTGATGGGTTATCAGATAGTGAGGAAGAATCTGATCAAGATCTTAGAATTCTCATGGCATTTGAAAAAGAGTCTAGAGAAGAAAAGGATACTTTTATGGATGCTCTAGAAGACAATGATTTCTTGAAGAAATCAATAAGCTCAAAATATGTTTGGAAGAAAACAAAATATCCATAGAAACTCTAAAAAATCAGCTTGAAGAAAAGGAAAAACACAATGAGAAATTAGAATGTGAAGTAGTAAGTCTAAGAAAATAAATTGAGAAAGTAAAGACTTTGAATCTTAGATTTGCTAAAGGATCTAAAACCTTAGATGAAATTATCAAGGTACAACATTCTCCTCTTATAAAGACAGGTCTTGGATATGTCGGAGAATATTTTCAGTCTTCAGCACCAAACTATCTAAAAGTAGCTACAACCAGCCTACAACATTCTTCCACTCAGTAAGGAAACAAAGAAACTTTATAGGTAAAGCACGACCACCTCAATACAAAGAACACTAGCAGGAATACCTTTCAGAGAAATACCAACCAACAGGTAAACACAAATAGAAGGTTCAATGATCGCAAAAATTTCTTCTTCAATGGACAATGTTTCTCATGTCATAATTTTGGTCATAAAGTTGTTCAATGTGTTGCATACAAAACCATCATGACTAGAGAAGCAAGAAAGAAAAGAATTGATACTGGAATAAAGAAGAATACATATAATAACTTTTCTCCTATTCAAAATGAAATTGAATGTGCTTATATTGCAATAACTTTGGTCATGAAGAATTTGAATGCAGGAGAAAAATTCAGCCAAAAGAGCATATCCCATCAACTTCCAAAGTATGGAGAAAGAAGGAATTACAGGTTGAGAACTGTGGCATAGCTTTATTTGCAGAAGGAGAAGAAAATCAATGGTACATTGATAGTGGATGCTTAAAACACATGACAGGTGACAGAAATAAACTTCTTGCATACAATGATCTAGAAAGAGAAAAGAATGTTACTTTTGGGAATGATACTCCTGTTGTCATTAAGGGAAAAGGTTCCGTTTTTCTAAAAGAAAAGGTGAAAGCTAACAATGTTATGTATGTGGATGGATTAAAGCATAACCTGTTAAGTGTAAGTCAAATGTGCGATCAAGGAACTGAAGTTTTCTTTAGCTCAAAAGAATGTGTGGTACGTGATCTGGATACAGGAAAAAAAATCATAAAAGGAAATAGAACACCAAGCAATTTGTATGTATTGAAAATCTGTAAAGAAAAATGCTACTTGGGTAAATCTTCAGAAAATTGGTTATGGCATAGAAGGTTGGGGCATTTGAGCTTCTCTCAAATCAACAAATCTAGCAGACTCAAAGTTGTTCATGATATTCCCAATATTACTCTGCTTGAAAATACCATATGCAAATCTTGCCAATTTGGTAAGCAAACCAGAGTGCAATTTAATGCCAAGGAAGGATCAGCAAGTAAGCCTCTTGAAATAATTCATACTGATATATGTGGACCCATGAGAAAAAGGTCACCCCGTGGAGAACAATACTATATTCTGTTTATTGATGATTTATCTAGAATGTGTTGGATTGGGTTGATAAAGCACAAAGATGAAGCATTCGAAAAATTTCAGATCTTCAAAGCATTGGTTGAAAATGAATTAGATCTAAAAATCAAGTGTCTTAGATCTGATCATGGAGGTGAATATATATCAGATGAATTCTTTGATTTTTGTAAACAACATGGCATAAAAAGATAATTTTCTGTAGCTGGTACCCCACAACAAAATGGAGTAGCAGAAAGAATGAATAGAACAATTCAACAAATGGCTTAGGCTATGCTTGATGATTTAGGAACACCTGACACATTTTGGGGAGAAGCAGCACATACTGCGATAAATATTCTTAACAAAACACATGTTTGTGTAAACAATGATAAAACTCCATATGAGCTCTGGTATGGTAATCTTCCCACTGTAAAGAATTTTAAAGTTTTTGGAAGCAAATGTTTTATCAAGAACAATGATGAAAAGTTTGGCAAGTTTGAACCTAGAGCAGATGAAGGAATATTTCTCGGCTACTCTTCTAGAAGTAAAGCATATAAATGTTACAATAAAAGACTTCAGAATATTGTTGAATGCATTGATGTTGTAATTGATGAATCCATCTCAGCTCCAAAAGGGGAAATTCAAACAACAAATGAAGATGATGATGATGTATATATTCCCGCATCTAATAGAGATAATATAGAAGGTGAACCAAATGAAGCAGCAGAAGAAGATCTATTTGAAAAGGCTCCATCCAGGTATGTTCAAAAGAATGATCTAGAATCTCAAATTTTGGGAGAAAAGGGATCAGGTGTCCAAACAAGAAGAACTCTTGTAGGGTCTACTAGCTATCTAGCATTTTTATCCACTATTGAACCACAAAATGTCAATCAAGCTAGCAAAGATGAATGTTGGATTCAAGCCATGAATGAAGAACTTGATCAAATTGAAAAGAATCATACTTGGGAACTAGTTCCAAGACCTCATGATAAAAATGTTATTGGAACAAAATGGATATTCAAGAACAAGTTAAATGAAAATGGAGATGTTATTAGAAACAAGGCTAGACTTGTTTTTAAAGGGTATGCTCAACAAGAAGGTATAGATTTTGAAGAAACATTTGCTCCTGTAGCTAGACTTGAAGCCATTAGAATGTTTCTTGCTTTTCAAGCTTCCAACAAATCAAAGTTTATCATATGGATGTTAAATCTTCTTTCCTCAATGGTGATCTAGAAGAAGAAGTTTATATAGAAAAAACAGAAGGATTCATTTTGGGCAATGATGAAAAACTTGTTTGTAAACTTAAAAAGGCTTTATATGGTCTCAAACAAGCTCGAAGGGCATGGTATTATCGTATTGACAAATATCTTCATCAACAAGGATTTTCAAAGGGTTCTGTTGATAGCAGCTTATACACAAAAATTGAAAATGATAAACTATTGATTGTGGTTGTATATGTTGATGATATAATTTTTGGAAGTATTGAAGAGTCCATGAGTCATAAATTTTCTTCTGTTATGCAGCAATAATATGAAATGTCTTTACTTGGGGAACTAAATTTTTTTCATGGCTTACAAGTGCAACAAGCAACCGATGGCATATTTTTATCTCAAACAAATTTTGAAGAAGTATGGGAGGAAGACTGCAAACCTGTAAGTACACTAATGATAACTGGGTTTAACCTCAGTTCTCATAATGATTCTCCCACAGTGAATCAACCAGAATACAGATCCATGATTGGAAGTCTACTTTATCTAACTGGGACAAGACCAGACATTATGTGTTGAAAATGCAACAAGATGATGGAGCTTAGTGAAATGAAGTCGCCTTCACTAAGTGGGCCCGCAGGCTATTTTTGGCGCAAAGTCTATTTTTAGACTATGTCTATTTTTAGACATATGGATCATGGTATATGAGTTGCAGGATGCTATTTATGGATGATTGGTCGCGTTGGTAAAAATAGATGGACCTCTATTTTTAGACATTTGGCGGTTTCTATTTTTAGACTGTCGGGCTAAAAATAGAACAGTCAAATATTATTAACCCTTAATAATATTTAGACTATAAAAATTATCTTATCCTCTTGGAGCACTTCAGTTTGATGCTTGGATGTGGCACATGCAGCTGACAGAAGGAATTACGCTATTCCTAGGGGTTAGTTGAGCTATTGCATGGTTGACTTCAGTTAGAACTCATGTGGCAGAGTTTGGTGGAGTTGATGAGGCAGTTGGTGGAGTTGTGTTCGGTTTAACTTAGTTGAACTAGTTGTATTTAGTCTAACTGAAAAATACACTAGTGATGAGTGGTGTGAATTAATTATTAATTAATTCACTAATTATTAACTCATAAATCAACTAAAGAAGACATCAGTTAACTGCAATGCATGGACAGTTCAGTGGAGACCAGTGTTAGAGGTGGGTGAAAGGGTGAGTCTACTATCAGTTGTGACTATGGCTGTGCATGAGATTTACACACACATTGATGGAGATTGCCAATGAGGATTGCGCAGTTGAAGCCAGGTGGATTCGAACTTGGATCTCATCTATTCTCATCTTGGATTGCGCAGTAGAGGCAGGCAGACTTGTGGAGGAGATTTGAACCTGTGACTTGTTCACTTTCTATACTAGTTTGTGTGTAGCATGTGAGATAGCGCTGAGAGCTGTGAGAGCTTTGTGCTATGTATTGTTACATGTTCTCTATCATTATAATATACAGATAGCTGGGGGTTTTCAGCTATTGCTTTCCCCATTACATACTATGTTGATATGTGTGCTTGATTATGTTTTAATGTGCGCATGCGACTGCTTCTATTTCCGCATATTGATGATCAATTGTAGAAGAGGTTATGTATTATGCATGAAGCTTAAATAGTGTGTAATCAGGATAATCTCGGTGAATAATTCAGCTATTGTTCAAATTTCTACATTATGCATGCAATTGGGATTGTTGGACGGTTCCAAGCTAATCCAAAAGAGTCTCACCTTCAGGCTGTCAAAATAATATTCAAATATCTATAAGGAACTCAAGACTTTGGACTATGGTATCTAAAGAATGTCGATCTCACTCTTCATGCTTACACAGATGCAGATTGGGCTGGAAATTTTGATGATCAGAAGATCACTAGTGGTGGTGCATTCTATATGGGGCCCCGATTAGTATCTAGCTTCAGCAAGAAGCAAATCTCTATTGCCTTATCTACAGAAGAAGCGGAATATGTGGCTGCCGCATCATGTTGCACACAACTTCTTTGGATGATGCAGACCTTACAAGACATTCAAATCACATGTTCACCTCCCATATCCATTATGTGTGATAATACAAGTGCCATCAGTATCTCAAAGAATATTGTTATGCATTCCAAGACCAAGCACATTCCTATCAATTATCACTTCTTACGTGAACAAGTGCTTGAACAAAAGGTGAAATTGGAATATGTTCCCTCCAAAGAACAAGTTGCTGATATATTTACTAAACCTCTTCCCAGGGAAGCATTCGAATATCTCAGGCAAAAGCTGGGAGTTATCTTTTCCGCTCAGAAGATCAGACCTGCTTAAATTCAGAAGATTAAACTGGATACACAGATTTCATAAAGGAAAATCACTTATATACACAAGTTTATATACATAAAATCGCATATGGGTTTTTGTTGGCACAATTTTCTGGGTCAACATTTTCAGAACAATTACGATGATGTTCCAGCTCTCACATTTCTGTTTCATTCTCTAATATTTGTTTTGATGAAGATGCCTTGATGATTTGTTGTTGAAAGTGTTCAGGGTGCATAAGCTAAGGGGGATTACTTGTCTTGTGGGAAAGGATGCATTGTTGACATTTTAAGTGTTTGTTGTGGTCTGATCTCATGATTGAGATTCATTGGAATTGTTTATAAAAAATTCATTTGATGTGGTTGAGATATATGATGTAAATTGTTATATTCAGTCATGTAAGGACTTGGTCAAATTTGTAAACCCACTTGGTTGGGTTGTTGAGTCAAAATTTGTAAACCCACTTGGTTGGGTAGTTCAGTCAAATATGTAATTCCACTTGGTTGGATCATTATTGTAAGTATAAGTCCTTGGTGATAGGAATGGTCATACTTGGTTAAGTTATAGAGTCATGTACTTCATTGAATAATCTATCTAAATATTCAGCATGAACTCAGGGGGAGCATGGTAAATTCAGTGCACTTCAGGACTACAGAGCTCATATTTCTACAAGAGAAGAGAAACCTTGTTTTGGTTTTGATCGGACCGTTGCCCTTGATGTCAAAAGGGGAGAGTATCATGGTGTTTGAATTATGGTTATGATTAATGTATCTATCTGTTGTGGTGATCAAACCGTGGTTTCCATCAAGTACAAAGGGGGAGATTGTTGGCAATATGATGTAATGTGTTGTCCTTGATGGAAATCTACTTGACGAGTTTCCTATGTTAAGCAACCTATTTGATAAAGATGTAAGAATGATGTATCTACAGATCAGTTTAGATGTGATAGAGAAAAGAATTCCAACAAGTGCCAGAGAGATGATAAATATAATATGTCACAATGTATACGCAGGTTTGTAAAGGCCAAGTCGCGTATGTACGTGGATAAGTACGTCCCAAGTCGCGTATGCTTGTTTGTGCTCCAAATTTATAATGCCAGGGGGCTTTACCATGGTATTAGCCCATAGTGTTGAGCTATGTATTATCTATTTGATTCCGTCTAGGATTACCATCATCATTTGAGTGGTCTTGACTCATGGTATTGTTAAAAGCCAAATCTATTTAAAGAGAAGAAGATCTAGTGCAAGATGGGCATGTGTAAGGGTTGTTGATGAATAAATTTCTCTAAGGAATATCTGCATGGATGAACTCTACTCTTAATTGATAGATCTGAATCTATGATGCACCCATGGATATAATGATGGTTCAAGATCTCTAGATTTGATGATGATGAATCTATAGAATGACCTACTGAAGGAATGATGAAGAACTGGCGCAAGTCTGTTGAAGAAAATGAATAAATCTGGGTAATTTTTATAGATCTGGTTTGTTCTACAAAATTTATTTTTACAGATCTATACATGGGTTGATGTGCAGAAAAGCGCGTATATACGCGGGTTCGTTTCATGAAAAGCGCATATGGCAGTTAGGGTTTTCTGAAGAATAAAATACACAGTAGTATACGCGTGTTGATGTGCAGGAAAGCGTGTATGTACGCGGCTTCAGAGAAGGAAATTAGCGTATGCTATTTGAATCAATGACTGTTCAGGGTTGAGTTTGTATCTGCATATCTATTCTGAATTCTGGGTTATTTCTGAAGTTTTGGTCACAGTGTTTTCACTATTCTAATTGAAGTGTTGGGAAAAGTTTATGATTGTTGATAAAGGGTTGTGTTGAAGCTGTTTGATCCAGTATGAAAATTGATGAAACGTGGTCTGCAGTGGGTCTGAGGGTTGAAGCCTTCAATATGGAAGTAGAAGCTTCCTGTCAGTAGAATCCGGTGTTATGTTCAGGGGGTTGAAGCTCCCTTCCAGGAGTGGCTAGTAAACAAGAAGAAAGGGGGTTGGAGCTCCCTTCCAGTAGCAGCTGGTAAATGACTGAAGGTTGCAGCCTTCTACAGGTAGAAGCCTGCGTAATGATATGAGTCTGCATCAGTACATTGTTGTAAACAATTTTCCATATAATAAATATTGAAGAAATAGACGACAGCAACGGTGGTTTTTCTCCCGAATTAGGTTTCCACCTTAAATATTGGTGTTCATGTGTGTTCCACTTGTGTGATGTTTTATACTACTGTTACTGCACATACTTACTGATTATCTAACCTGATGCATAACTGATGAATCTGATTTAAAGACTATTTCTGAGAAGTTTTCTAAACTGGAAATTTATATCAGTATACGCTAGTTTCTTTCATCATATCTGCATGTATACGTGAGTTTGGTTCATAAAAGATGCGTACAGAATTCTGCAAAATAAAAATTGAAATTTATAAATACTGATTCACCTCCCCTCTTAGTATTTTTCCCAACACGGCTAGTTATATAGGGCAACTTGGTTTCAGAATTTTGATTTGGTTTGGTGGGAAAATCACTTACTCAAATGGATAGCTATAGATCTGGTTTCCATTGGGCAGATGGAGTCAATGTGCCAAGTAGACAGATCAGGATCAAGGTCTAAAGGCAATTTTTCAGAGGGCAAGATAGAAGAGTCACTCAAGATCTTCAAATGTTGATTGGTGGAATGGTTTTTATCGGGATAAAGAACAATTAAGGGTTCTTTAATCTGGATAAGGAGTGAAAAAGTAGAGGTCAATCGAAATCAGAGAGAAATTAAGGGTTCCATGGTTTGGATATCAGTAGAAAACATTTAAATGAAAAATAGTCAATAACATAGTTCTTTTAACAAATTCTGAAATAACAATTCCTGATTTCACATTAAAATTTAGAACACATTCATGAATGGATGGAAAACATAAGAAAATTGACAAATAACATGAGAAAGTACTTCACTTTAGTGGCCTAACACATGAATCCTATAATATGATGCTTTTTTGCTGTGATCCAGTCTGCTAACTTGAACTTGATACAAAAAACTCTTCAGGTTCAGAAAATATGAATACAGAAATGTTCAACAATTAATCCACACTCAATACTTCAAATGATGAAGTATTTATACAAAAAATAGTACAAAATATCCTAGAACAATCTTAGGAATTTTTCTTGGAAAATAAAATATCTTCTTGCAAGAAGATAGTGACAACTGCATAACTAATTGCAAGCTATCCTATTTATTGAAATTAAATAGCTTGTTGTTTGGATTTGGGCTGCAGCTGGGTAGATGAGGTGTTCCTCACGCTGGTAGTTTGGTCTTCAATTTGTTTTGATCTTTACCTTTCATTTGATACACTTTTTAAACTGATACTCTTTGACTGCTGAT
Source organism: Pinus albicaulis (assembly GCA_034641835.2). Classification (NCBI taxonomy): domain Eukaryota; kingdom Viridiplantae; phylum Streptophyta; class Pinopsida; order Pinales; family Pinaceae; genus Pinus; species Pinus albicaulis. Next base: position 831,386,831 of record CM076576.1, read on the forward strand.
ACACTTTGACTGCTGATACACTTTATTACTGTTAAAATCTGTTTTATTGTTGCAGTAAAAACAAAAACTATGTTTGTATCTTTTCTTTCATCTTCCTCATTGCAATTAGATTTTACAGCAAATATGTTAATTTCTCCCAGAACTCAGCGTTTGGCACTTTGATATTCTTTAGCTTTTTGAAGTTTTCATCAGCTTCAATGTATCTTACAAATGTTGGTTTAACCACAAAAAGGTGTTTTACGTCATGTTGTAAGTAAAACAGATTTTCAATACTCTTGTGCAACACTTTTCCTGTTGTTGCATATAAATGGACCCACTTGGTTCTTCAATTTAAACTGGGTTTTCTTCTTAGCAGCCAAGAAATTTATTGAATCTGAGTTTAAAATCTGTCTTATATATTCTAAAGAAAACAACCTCATAGGTAAATACTTTGGCAACTTGTAAGGAATGAGGGTTGTCCCATAAAATCTGACTTCAGTGTGATTTTGGTATAAATACCAATCACATGTCTTGCTCTATTCTAACAACTGTAAAACCCTTTTGATTTCATCACTGATCCTAGGTTGCACACTGTTTTTAAGTAGATTTACCAATGGATGGATGAAACAATATGTAAAATCTGTGTAAGAAAACTCAGTTGACTCCTTTCTGATTAATGAGGTCCAGAAAATAACTGACAGTGGAATTCCTTCCACATCCATCTTTTGAAGATTTATAGGGAACTTGTCTGATTGAAAGTAGAGAAACATATGGAAAAGAAATGAATTATATCTAAAGACAGCTTCAATAGGTAATTTAACAAGTTGTTCATGTGTGATGTCTGCAATGTACTGGGAAAAATTGTATATAATTGCAGGGGGCTGACCAGGTGAAAATATGGATAGGAAACCAAGTATTGATGCATCAATATGCTAATCTGTGAAATACCCAAGTATAAAAGACAACATAGAAATGATGTGTCTGGTTTCTTCTGGGAATTTGGAAGATGAGTATGGAGGGTTAAGCTTTGGAATTTCCACATAGGAGGGCATGAATGTTTGGAAAATTTGGAATCTTTTGGGAAAATCTAACTCCAAATAAGACTTTTTCAGAGCTTCAATAGATAAAGGAACCATATTAGGCTCAGGTTGCAATACAAACATTTGGTTTATGGATTCAGCTGTTATTGTAAACAATACTTCTTTTTCAGAATTGATAATAGCTCTTTGGTTTGGAGAATAATGAGATTTGCATAATCTAATGGCTTCTAGGCATTGATGGGTGTGAGGAACAACATACTTGGGCAAATTTGATTCCCAAATAGGCACATCATCTACTTGGTCCAAGGATTTCTCTTGGCTCCAGCAGTGGAGCTCAAGGAGGTTAAATTTAGTTACATGATCTGTGATTTTATAGTTTGCATCAACCAAAGGAGTATGTTCCACATCTACAACAGGAGGTTGTAGAGGATTAATTACAATTGTGCTTTTGGAAGCCATTAATAGGTTTGTTTTATCAATTTACACTCTTGATGTTAAAAACTCTATTTTTTCAGGTCTATGACTCACTTCTGTAAGATTAAACTATTTACAGAAGGATTTTAAATATAACAGAGGGTTTATCTTGGATTGAAAAAGGTATAATTTAGGTTTACTCTGACTCAAATTGTTAATTCTGTATCAAAAACCAATTTTCTCGACCTTTACAGACTCAACAAAATATATCAAGGGTTTACTACAATTTTCTGCTGATGAAGCAATCCTAAAACATCAGACCTTATGCAAAAAGGATTTTTCTGAGGACTATAGAAAGGATTTAAATGTCTCAGAGGGTTTCTTAAGTCTGCAGATGCCTAAGTTCACTTAAAATTTGCTTAAAAAATAGATTACAGCTTCAGAGACTGTGGAAATGCTTAGGTTTTACAACAAAGATGAATTTATGAGGAAATAAGGTTGTTCTTTAGGCATATAGGGTTTAAAAGGCTTCAATTTATCATTAAATTTCTTTTACATGGACTGATAGGTTTCTTTTCGTAAGGAATACCTATAAAAATTCGAAATTTGGTGTGGAAAAGGGTTTGCTATGCGTTGAAAGCTTGAAAAAGCTTGCCTTGGCCTTTAAATGCAATCTGGAGGCTTTTGAGTGATCGCAACAATGAATTTGGTTGAATTTTGTTGGTTTATGCACTAAAATAGGGGCAGAAACGTATTCTTCTCATTCTGGAGAGGTTTATGAGAAGAAAGGGAACATAAAACTTAAAATAAGTGCATTCAGTTGTTTTTACAATGAATTTGAGTTTAAACAGTAACTGCATTAACTGATGGTCAATTCAAATCATCGACAGTTTGGGTGTGGGGGGAAGAATTACCGCTAAGCGGTTTTCGCACGTGTTAAAGGTGGTAAATGGTATTTTTGGAATGGATGCAATCCAATACAAAGTCGATGCGTGGAGGAGAGATACGATGCCGAAACAATTTTTATTGCAAATTTTATTTTGGTTAACGATCGTGCTATGAGATTTTCAATGGGAGATATGCGTCGTTGGATCTAGCGGACATAAGCGAACAGTTAGGATTAAGCGACGAAACTGTTGGGGTAATGGGCATGGGGCCCAAAAGTTCTTTATGCGGTAGAAGCGAAATTATATATTAAAACATAGCTTTAATATAAAGTTTATATATGAAATGTGATAGGTGGGTAAAGGTTTTACATAGCAAATGGAATATTTGTATGTGTAATGTTTGTATTGCAGGTTATTTGTATAAAGGGATAGTTCTAACCTATGGGGAGCAGGATAATATTCACATGGGGAAAATAAACATAGGTTAAAAAGTAAAATATGGGTTGGATTATTTAATATAAAATGAATTAATATACTACGGGATGAAGGGTATTTTTAGGGAGCTAATACATTATATTATCATGTTCATAATAAATAAGCTAAGTTTAATTTAAAACATAATAAAGGGATAATTATTTAAAAAGTCCCAATATAATATCTCTATATTTAAACTTAGGGTAAAATGTTTTTAATGGTTTTTTTGGGTATTTTGAATGAAATGATAATTAGTTAAAGGGATTTTTACTTTTCCTAAGTAAAAATGTGTTTTAACTTAGGAAAAGGGCTTTATTAGGGTAAAATGAGTGATGTTAAGGGAAAATGGTTTTTTATGTAGGGGAAGGGTTATAATGAGGGAATTTCAATACCTTGGTTCCAATCATTCATTATGATGTGGGTCCGGTCCCACCAGAAGTCAGAGAAATTGTAACATTACCAAATGGGGAAATCAACAATACATGCACAAAAAATGCATTTTTTAGAATTTTATGCTATAATAACTCATAAAAGCACATGGATCTTTTATATCATACATTATTACATCCAAATCCAAGAGGATATTAGAAGCAAATCATGATAGGTGAGGTAAACAAGCCTCCCACACCCAGTATAGCCCAAAAACAATGCAACCCAAAGATTACTGCAACACAAAATTACTGCATAAAGTTACAACGTAGTCTAATGAGGGTTTATAATAAAAAATTATAGAGACAAATGGATCTGATATTATATTAATCAATAATGCTCAAAAACTGAGATCTAGTCTCTTTTATACAAATCCAAGAGAACTCGGGAAGGGTTTCTGAAAATACAACCAAATAAAAATGGTGATCTACAGCCCTTGGATTGAAGAGTCATTGCAAAATGAAGCTCATAAAGATAGAAGGCTGAAACAATGTATGTCTGACACAGATATCCTCAAGGGTCTCCTACAATGAAAGGCTGAACCCTTCAACCACAGGAAAACACTCTCAAAGAGCCACAAGACCCACTCTTGAACCTGCCTTCCAAAATAACACAATTCCCAGCTGAAACTGCGTTGTAAATGATGGGGATAAGTTGGCCTGATTCCAAATATCTGAAATGTGATCAAGAACCCTCCAAACTGATCTCCCAAGAGAAGGAATCCTTCCTCCTATGAAAAGCCAACTCAAAAAGTGGGTTTCTCAACCCTCCACTGAAACACCCTGCAACACAACACAATATTCTGCAAAGTCTCTCCCAAGAGCTACTCAAAGGGAAGAGATGGAATTCCTAAACAGGAATACCTTGTGCTAAACAACATCAACAATCTTAGCTAAACAGCTGAAGAGAGCAAAGTCTAAACAAACATATCAAAATAATATTCATAAGCTAACCTCATATGGCTGCCATCCTCTTCCTTATAAACAATGTGAGCCTTCTCACCTTGGTTCCCACTCATTAGGGTTTCTACCATCACACAATCAATCTCCCTCCAAAACTATGCTGTCCCATCATTAATGCCACTCCTCCATAACAACACTGTTTGATTTGGTCAAAGTTGACCTCTTAAACCTGCTCCAGCCCCTTTTCACACCTAAGGGTCTTCAATACAGATTTTATATAGCTCTCTAAACTAATCCATATTCATATTTAGTTGTCTTTATTAACGATCCACTCCTCCCCCATTAGTGTTGTTGACTTGGTCAAACTTGACTTTGTCCACTTGCATTAGCCCTTGTTCACACATGAGGGTGCTAGATGTAGTTATTATCATGATCTCTTTTCACATCAAGAGGGATTTTATGCCTATTTTAGATATGTGTGGGTCTCCTTACCCATTTATTCATCTAACTAGGTGCTAAGAGAAAAATTAATATTCCTATTAGCTGTATGCTAATTTAGGAATATTACAGTCCTCCCATCCCAAATGTTGCTTGTCCTCAAGAAACTGCAAGGATAGAACTGAAGAGCCTCCTCTTCTCCTCTGGTAGCATCCTCATATGATAAACTCCTCCAAGGCACAAGATGTTGTATCATCAATACATCTCCAAGTTGCCCCTCCCAAGTATGCAAGTTAGCTTTTGGTGACCATCCCAAATAGCTATCATTATGTGGAAGTAAAACACCCATGGAGGAAAAAATGTGTTTTCTAGAGGCCTTCTTGAGGCATGAGATTTGATATATGTGGGGGAACTATCATCCCCATGTGGATCTCCCATCCCCAAGCTATCATCGATATAAAATGAGCCACCCTCCAAAATGGTAACTCATGAAAAATCTCCTCCACCTTTGGCTCTTGCAATGTAGGTGGGCTGCATAATTGAACATGGTAGAAAAAATAGCTTACCCCACGCTGTCTCTCTTCCCACTTATGATAAGTGTAGAGTAGCTATTGATTTTGGGATGCAACAATGTTTCCCTCAAGAGGAAAGAAGAAGACTGGATCTTCAAAGATCCCCTCCATAGAATCATGAACCATGCTGGCCCAATCCATCCCATACAAAGTGAATGGTACATCATCACCATATGGTATCCAAATCAGATAAATGCTAAAGGTTATGTGCAATTTTGGATGATACCAATGGTTTCTCAAGTGGATAAATCACAGTCTTTCCAACTGCTATTTTAGAACATCATGTGGCAAATTTTTCTCCAACAAGTTGCTAGCTGTGCAAGTTGGCTCATATACTATGAGGTAGTAAATGGAATTATCTATCAGTTGAACATAAGAATAATACCATACTTGCCCAAGGTCATGCAAGGAAGGATTATCTCCATCATCAATGCTGGTCCTAGAATGACCATGGAACCCAGAAATAATCTTGTCCTCTTGTATAGAAATGCATTGTACATAGAAGGTGAGAAGATGAAAATACTTTATAACATGATCAATAAGTACATAAATAAATTTCTCACCATGCATAGTGAATAGGTTGAAAGTGAGGTCCAAATATGAGCCCTCCCATGAGAATCTTCTCATAAGGATCTGAAAAATGAAGGAATACATACTCCCCTTGGAACACTCCATCAATAGAAACATACTCCTAAGTGACAGCGCTGTTGGCCTTAGTGATAAGGCTCGTGCCTCCCCATGAATCCATTCTTTGACATGCCATATGCCAAAGTCATCCACCATCATGCTGCTATGTGTAGGAATATCCTTCCCATGTGGAATTACCTCCTGATCCTCCAATGCTGAAGGGTAGCCTATTTTCACTTCAAGTGTGCCATCCCTTTCTCCTAAAATATCATGCCAAGTATGGGAGAAAATCTGCCCATACTCTCCCAAGAGTAACCAAAGCAACAATAGCTCTTGCTGCCATAGGATGCAAGTGTCCTGCCAAGTTTCCTCCACCCACATACCCTTTGAAAAAATATATATCACGTGAATGACAAACTCTTTCAAGAGTAGCCAATGCAGCCATGCCTCCTGCTTCCCTGTGTCATAGATATGTAGGTGACTCACCAACCTATTGCTTACCATCCACACCCCTTCATCCAAATGTGGGTGTCTCATACCTTACTCCATCTTGGTATTCCTCCAATGGAGAACACCATGCTCCCATATCAGATTTCTACCTTTGAATTTCATGGGATATTGAAATGCCATCTCTTGGAGATCTCCTAGTGAAGACCCCTCACCAATGACCATATTGAATTCATAGGAATCCAAGTATGCTGAAAGAAAATTCTCCTCATAGAGCTGTACAATGCTCATCAAGGGAGATCCATCACAATGCTAAAAGATAAGATGACTCTCATCAATCATCTGCCTCCAATGTCACACAAGTGCAATGGTCATTAGAATGCTCTAGAAATAGTTGAGCCCCCAACTCACAACTCCTACTCAATGAGAACGGTGTTGATCTCCATAATGGTGTTTTTTCTATCTCATGCTCATGCTCAATGCTAAACATATGGTTATGCATTGGATTGTTTAGGATAATGCTCATCCTATCCTCCAAAAAGCCACACCCCAACCCCCGGAGTTGTGTGTATCTCAATAATGTATAGTCAAGAGGATTTTTTATCCTTTCCTTGAACAACTCAAGGTTGCACAGCGTAGTGAAATTTTGCTGCTCCAAATCAGTAATATGTTTTGACCCTTGGTCGTGCAATGGTATATTTCCACATCCTTTCATAAGATTTTCTAAAATAACAGAAAGTGGAAACTTATGCATACCTTGGTGAAGCTTGGGAACTTCTTGTATGGATACAAGGGTTCCTTCCTCTAATGTGTTGGCTCCCCCAACTTCTGATGGTGATGGATGCTCTTCCATAGTTGTATCAATGCTGGTACAAGTCTCCTCAAGTGGTGGTGAAGGCTTCTCCTCCTTGGATTTCTTCTTGTTAAATTTTTTGATCAAACTTTGAGTAAAATCTGCAAATGCAGTCACTCTTGCATGACCCAAATGGTTGAATAACCAAATGTTTGCTTCATCCTCAAGGTGCAGTGCTGCAATCTCAACAACCTCTCTTTCTACCACTAGATGTAGTAGGAACAATGCATCTAGCTTCATTTCCCAAGCCTTTGCTGTACATGTGGATGATCCATAAAAAGTAGACAATAGAAATATATTGCCCTTTATCCCCCTATTTCTGCAAGGTCTCCTTTCTTCTTCAAGCTGAATGAACTATGGAAGGGTTAGAGTCTCCTTGAAAGCTCTAGGTTGAGACTTATATTCTGCCAGGTATCCACTTAGGATCTCATGTTCCAAGTGCCCTCCATCTCCATGCTTCTTGTCTTCTTCCTAAAAAGGAAAGGGCATAGTGTAATGCTTTGGAGCTCTCTGCAACACTGGTTCTCTCTTCTGATAATAGGAAGTGCATGGTCCTTCCTCTTCTTGAAACCCTCTAGAGGTCTCCTTGTGTCTTTCCTCTTTGATCTGCTTAACCTCCTTGGAGAGGTTCTTCATAGATCTGAAAAGTGATGAGACATGGCTCACTCCTTCCATCATTTCAATTTCTTTCTCCTTCTCTTCTTTTTCTTATAGCATATTGGCTGAAAATCACAGGCTAAGCCAAGATTATGCTCTGATACCACTATAATATTCCCAAATGGGGAAATCAACAATACATGCACATAAAACAAATTTTTCAGAATTTTATGCTATAATAACTCATAACAGCACATGGATCCTTTAGATAAGACATTATTAAATCCAAATAAAAAAGGATATCAGAAACAAATCATGATAGGTGAGGTAAACAAGCCTCCCACACCCAGTATAGCCCAAAAACAATGCAACCCCAAGATTACTGCAACATAGAATTACTGCATAAAGTGACAGTGCAGTCTAATGAGGGTTTATACTCAGAAATTATAGAGACAAATGGATTTGCTGTTATATTAATCAATAATTCTCAAAAACTAAGATCTAGTCTCTTTTATACAATCCAAGAGAACCCAGGAAGGGTTTTCGGAAATACAACCAAATACAAATGGTGATCTACAGACCTTGGACTGAAGAGTCACAGAAAAATGAAGCTCATAAAGATAGAAGGCTTAAATAATGTATATCTGATGCAGATCTCCTCAAGGGTCTCCTACAATGAAAGGCTGAACCTTTCAACAACAGGAAAACACTCTCAAAGAGCCATAAGACCCACTCTTGAAGCTGCCTTCCAAAATAACGCAATTCCCAGATGAAATTGCGCTGTAAATGATGGGGATAAGTTGGTATGATGCCAAAGATCTGAAATGTGCTCAAGAACCCTCCAAGTTGATCTCCCAAGAGAAGGAATCCTTCCTCCTATGAAAAACCAACTCAGAAAGTGGGTTTCTCAACCCTCCACTGGAACACCCTACAACACAACAAAATATTCTGCAGAAGATGTGTGTAGCTGAAGAATGAAGCTTGGCCAGAATGTCAGATGTGTGGAATGATAGATCAAGTCTCTCCCAAGAGCTACTCAAAGGGAAGATTTGGAATTCCTAAACAAGAATACCTTGTGCTAAATAGCACCAGCACTCTTAGCTAAATAGCTGAAGAGAGCATAGTCTAAATAGCCATATCAAAATAATATTCATAAGCTAACCTCATATGGCTACCATCCTCTTCCTTATAAACAATGTGAGTCTTCTCACCTTGGGTCCCACTCATTAGGGTTTCCACCATCACACAATCAATCTCCCTCCAAAACTGCACTGTCCCATCATTAATGTCGCTCCTCCATAACAATGCTGTTAGATTTGGTCAAAGTTGACCTCTTCAACCTACTCTAGCCCCTTTTCACACCTAAGGGTCTTCAATCCAGCTTTTATATAGCTCTCTAAACTAATCCATATTCATATTTAGCTATCTTTATTGATGATCCACTCCTCCCCCATTAGTGTTGTTGACTTGGTCAAACTTGACTTTGTCCACTTGCATTAGCCCTTGTTCACACATGAGGGTGCTAGATTCAGCTATTATCATGATCCTTTTCACATCAAGAGGGATTTTATGCCTATTTTAGATATGTATGGGCCTCCTTACCCATTTATTCATCTAACTAGGTGCTAAGAGAAAAACTAATATTCCTATTAGCTGCATGCTAATTTAGGAATATTACATAAATGCTCTGAGTCTTTATAACTGAAGGGTATAGTAATGGAACACATAGTAGGGAGGGAAATTAGTAATTTTCCAAATGATGTTTATCCATTCCTTTTGAAACTACTTTCTTCCTACCCATATTCTATTCTATCATTTTTCCTTTATTTGCATGGGTGCATTTGAGCTTGCAAAACCCTTATTCATTTTTCTTTTAAAACAGGAAACTATCTAATTCTAACCTTATTTCATCCAAGGGCTCAGATTAAACTTTTGAGCTCCTTATTTATTCTCTACCTAACTACTGATTTGCGAAGATTAAACTGTTTGGCAAGATCTTTATTCTCTATTTATCAGCATGAAATTTAAAGCATGAAAAAGTAAAGATTAAGCTATTTAACTCATCATGGATTATGGCATTTTGAACCGGTTGCACATAATCATTTATTTTGTAGTAAAAAGTAACTAGTAGTGGCATTTTGACTTGCATCACTTTCATGTCTTATTTTTATCTCTTTTTGTTTGGGGTTCATTTTTTCTATTCTTTGGATATTTTCAAGTCCTTTGATTTTTCTTTTAGGACTTTTACCCTCTTTATATTTTTAATTTTTAATTTTTATTTTTCTAATATGGGAAAACAATTTGCAGAAAGCAAAGTATGTACACATTACAAGACTAATCAAAGTCAATTCAAAAATTATGAATCCTATTATTATAGGACCCTAACAGCTACCATCTGAGGCTTTTGTTTTAATTATCCCTTAATTAAATTGAAATAAAGTTTTAATTTCATCTCATAACTACTTGTATGAGTTAAATATGTGAGATAGAATTAGTTAGCTTAAGAAATTCGAGTTGAGGGTCAAAGGTGAGGCATGTAGACTGATTATATTATTTTCAGGGTCCAATTGTAGTTAATGCACTAGTGTGGTGTGAGTGTAATCAGTTAACTCAAAAATTAATTGAGTTAAAATTAGTTTAACTAGTTCTAACTGAATGATGAGCTAGTGGGAGGTCAAGTGAATTAAATTAGATTTAATTCAAAAGTAGTGATCTAACAAGTAAAGGATGATTCACTATTAATAGCTGCATGCATATCAATTCTGATGATGACCCAGTTGAGACAGAAGTTAAAGGGAAGTAAACTATGAGATGTATTATTATCAAATTGACCGGGCGCAGTTATAAAGTTAGAGGAAGGCAGCTGAGGGTAGGCAGGAAATTGGCTAAGTATTGGTCCAATTTTGCCTACATTAGTGTGAGACAATTAGTAGAGTGTATGAGGTTGTGGTGAGCACATATACATTGTATTGTTTCATGATTCCTTGGTTGATTATACAATAAATATGGAGGGGTTTTGAGCCGTTGCTTTCCCCAGGAAAAGATTGTGTTGTGTGATTGATTTACTTCTTTCTCTTACTTGCATGTGATCGAGCGATCGTGTTTTATATTCCGTAAATATAATAGAATGATTCAGTATCTTGCTTTAGTACATTTCATGATCGGATTGAACCCATTTGTATAGAGTTTCTATATAATTTCTACATGGTATCAGAGATGTGTTAGATATTTTCTATACTTTGCACATATTAGAGAGAGCCTCCTCGAAGTTACACCCATAAGGAGTGAAATCATCCACGTATATTTCAACAAAGTCACGAACAATTTCAACAAATATACTTAAAAATTCCCTCTGAAAAGTAGCAAGGGCATTGCATAGATTGAATGGGAGAAATCTATAGGAAAAGGTACCCTAAGGGCATGTAAATGTTCTCTTGTCTTGGTCTTCAGGGCCGATCTAGATATGATTGTAGCCACTAATTCCATCCAAGAAAGAAAATCATTTCTTTCCTGCAAGACCATCTAGGACTTGGTCAATGAAGGGGAAAGGAAAATGGTCCTTCTTTATAGCATTGTTAAGCTCCCTATAATCAACACAGATCCTCCACTTCCCATTCTTCTTTGGGACTAAAACTAGAGGGGATACCCACTCACTATCTTAGACGGGCTATATGAACCCTACATCCAACAAATTTTGTAACTCTTTCTTCACAATGTCCTTAAGAGATGGGTTCAATCTCCTCTAGTGTTGGAGCATATTTTTACATCCCTCTTTGATGTAAATATGGTGAGTATAAACCGATGGATGCACCCCTTTCATTTATTTATAATCCCAAGAAAAAGAAACTAAGTGCTCCCTTAGTATCTTGCACAATTGTTCTTGTTTGACTGAGAGAGAGGGGTTGATATTTAAGGTTTTGGATGGGCCAAACTCTACAACTTTCACATGTTCAGGAATTGAGTAAACCGATCATAACTCGGTCTAATTACTACTCTCATATTCTTTCACGAGTTCATCAAGTGGGGTGGTAGTGGGAGGATGGTTCTGAAAAATATGGTCAATGAGGCCATCTTCATTAGGTTTCCCCCATCCTATAACAATATCTAGAGTGTAGATTGGGTAGGGGGTTGTGTGATACAATTCATCCTCTTCCTCTTCTTCTAACCACACGGGTAAATCATGTTCAATAAAAGTTTGATCAGGAGGATACAATACCAGTTTTTTTGTTAAGGGTCCATTCTTAATAGTCATATTCCCATCCCTACAACTAATATAGGTATCATCAATGGCCAACCAAGGTCTTCCCAAGATGAGAGGATAACCATTAAACTTGGTTTTGGGCTGGAGAGAAAGGAAATTAGTAGGATACTCCCAAGAGTCGATGGAGACCATGACATTGTCAACAATCCCCTCAGGAGCTAATGTGGATCTATCTACAAGTTGTAGCATTATGGAGGTTCCCCTCAAATCCCCTTGGAGATTTAGTTTAGCATGGTAGCCCTAGTCATCACATTAATTGCAGCCCCAATATCAATCAAAGTATTAGGGACTATTATCACATTTTATTATGAAATTAACAAAAATAAATTTGAAATGCTGACAAAGGGAGTGTCAACGTTTTTCTGTAATAAAATTAGTTTTACTCTTTTTTTCCTATAAAAGGAAATAACTTCGGGTGCAATTTCTGAGCAACTGGAAATGGAATTTTAAAAAATAAAGGACATTTTTGTTCCTAACAGGCTCATTTAAAATAACCTCTTTCAGTTTTTACACAAGTGCAATGTTTTGAGAGATTCGAAAGAATCTTTGAGACCTAGTTTTTAGTATTTTGGAAATTTATTATTTTCATGTTTTAGTAATTGTTTTAAAAATAATTTCCTGGAAAAATGAGAAATAATTTTACAAAAATGAAAGAGGTTTTTGTCCAAAATGGACCCATTTAGAAAAACCTCTCTAGTTTTCCTAACATGTGTCATGGATTTGGAGTTTTGAAGGGATCATTTGTCCTTATTTTGCAGGAATTCGTGAGGGAAAAGCTCATGGACAGTTGGTGACTTGGATGCCACCTCATCAAATTCGACTTGTTGTTCCTTATCTTCAACAATGAATCCAAAAAAAACATTATCTTTATATACAGATAGGTTTGGAAAGTTTTATATGCATGTATTTGAGAGAAACGCTTGATCTCTTTTATGGTTAGAAATTTGCAATGTTTATAAAGACAATTTTCTGTAGAAGAAGAAGGGGCTGGAAACTATTGAAAAAACACTTGTAGTCTGGATATGTTTGAGAAATATTGCCTGTATTTGCAGTGTTTAATGAGAATTTTGTAGGAAATTCATGTGTTACATTTCCTTGTCAGCCTTTCTCTATTATTAATTGTTTCTTCCATACCTGAAATGTTAGTGTATGAGATTGGATTTCATTTGGTGCTCCTCTATTAAATTATCAGTCATTAAATACTTGTGGTTTCCAACACTTATAAAAATCTATTTTCTCTCAGTCCACCTTTCTTCTAAATCCCCCAAACAGTGAAAGGACATATTATTCCCATGCTTTGTTCAATTTTCTCATTAGATCTGTGATCTCATTTGGTTGATAACTAGACTCCATGCCCAATGGTAGGTTTTGAAGATCATCCAACCAATTCATACCTAAATCCAAATCTGGCCATCTGAACTCAATTGCAGAAAAATTTCTATTACAGTGACCATAGAGTGTTTTATTTTTACGGAGAGATCCCCCTACGGGTTGAAGGGCCGACTTTCAACCTAAAAGTGGTTTGAGGTTACCTTAGGGTTTCTCTCTGTAGTCGAGGTTTTGCCTAGGTGATAAAATTTTGGCGTCATTGTTGGGGAGGAAAAATTTCAAGTCAAATAATCCCTGGGAGAATGAGAAAGATCATATCTTCTCTCTAATGGTGAAAAAAGGGCATAAACAGAAAAATTGCACATCATTCACCCGACGACTCCATTCTCAACTGAATCTAGAGCTCAAAAATTTCATGACGAATCCACTAGGAAAAGACTCAGTTTCCTAAAGATTTTATTGGTGGACCCACTGCTTCAATATGGATCACAGATCTACAAGGTATGCTCCTACAGATCACTTTCATACTCATGGTTTTCTGAATCACATCCCTAACATAGTTTGACAAACTTGTTTGCCAAAGTTTAAGGACCAGGAAAGGGATGATGTTGGTTTACATTTGGTCAAGTTTCATATCCATATACATAGGCTTGGGGTTAGCTTTCATGAATAATGCCTGATGAAAATTTTTATGGTAACCTTATAATGAAATGCAAGATCTTGGTATGAAGGTGTTGAAGCCTAGAAAATCTTTGCTTCAAACATCGGGGATAACCACCCGGTCGGGACCTTAGGACAGCTCCTTTTCCTTTTGGTATGGTGGCTCCGACTGGATTTAAAGGACCAGTTTCCTTATAACTAAATGGATTGGATTGGATGGGTGGAAATGGGACTAAATTAACTGAAATAAAACTATCTAATCTAAACTAAATACTGATAAAGAAATTCTAATACTAACCCCGGTAATAACATGTGAATACAACTTAAGATCGTTTCAATCCAACAATAACCATGAAAATGTATTATTAATCAAATTGAAATGTGCAGAAACAAATAAAGATAACTCTGTTTAAGAAATTAAACAGAGTTATAATAGCATATTGTATTCATCATTGTATACCATTTACATATAATTATGAAGAATAACGTTTCAATTATACTCAGAAATGATATATAAAAGAGAGCGTTGTGAAAACAAATACATATAAATGATAGCAATCTTAAAACGAATATCATACAACAACATAAATCAACAGCAAACAGATAGAAATACCTTGTTCATCTTGATGACTTCCAGATGCAATCTGATACTCTATCCAGCAATTATAATGCAAAATCGAATTCTAAAGGTACAGAAATGCAACACTTCAAAGATAATTTCGCATAAAAATCACCAGATGTGATCCTTTTCAAAAAATATATAAGACAATGGAGTACAAAAAAACAATCTCCAAGTCTCACAGTATTAAAATCCAGGACCCCTCTCTCTCTGCATTAGAGGGGTTTAAATACTACTTTAACTAACTCTAAAAATAGTTTATTACAAAAATTAAGGATTCGGTTCAATGACCGTCCTTTTCCTAGGCTAAAATACAGTGAAATTAAAACTAAATTTATCTAACTATGAGCTTGATCTTTGATCTTGCAGGCATCTAGCATGTTTTTGAGAAGATGCGGTTGACCGACTTCTGAATTCAATTGTCCTGAGAAGACAGAGTCGGCAAGCGTAGGAGCAATCTTCTCTGTAGCATTGATGATACAATTGAGTGTGCTATGCTGACTGTGTGGCTTTACTAAGTATGCCCAGTATGCGTCCCAATTCAATCTTGTCAGCCCTTGGATGGATTTTGCTCTTTCTTCTGCCTTTTGCCTCCATTCTGTTTGCAATTGATTTGCCTGTGGGAGATAACCTGGAACAATTTCAGAAATCAAGTTAGCTTTGTGTAAATTGTCATTTACACAATCAGTGAGAGTGTTTGCCACTGTAGATGCCTCCTCTGCTGCCCTTTCTGCCCTTCTGATTTGTGCATCCCAATTATTAAACAGTATTTCTTTATGGTTCTCGTTAATGATGGGTGCACCAATTTTCCCGCCTTCTTCTGCCTTTTGCCATGCTAGATAATCATTGATCTTTTCATTAATTAAATCATAATCATTTCGTAAATCTACGGCATGACTTGTGATTTTATCACTTTCTTGGCATAAAGAATTCCATTGCAATATCTTTTGACAGAAAACTTCTTCTTGTTGCAGTAGTTGATTATTCAAAGAGATGGTTTCTGAAATGAATTCTGGAAGCTTAGGATCATCCTTATGCTGTTCTTGGATTCCTTGAATTTTTTGTTGCAACTCTTCAAGTTTTAATTGTGCTTCCTTATTGGCCTGTACCTGTTGCAATTGCTGTTGTAGGGCCTTTACCTGTTCTTCTTTTTCATCCAACAAAAGTTGTATCTCAACTGCTTTATCAATGGTTGCAGAAGCATAAGCTCCTGTTATTTGAGATAATTTAGTGAGATTACGAGTAGGCTCTGTGGCAGGATCTTTCCATCAAACATCTACTTGTTCTGGTTCAGTAGCAATTGCACTTTATATTTTTCTCTTTTTCCTTTGTCTTTTAACTACTGCTTTGTATTTTGGGCTATAAAATACATCCAGAGGAGGGATGTCCTCTACATTAAGTACGATTTCAGAGGAGGGTGTGATTGGTATGTGTTCTGTTGCTGCGGCTTTGCTGCTTGTTCCTGCGTTCAAAACTTTGATTGTCTGGACAGGGGTCTGTACATTCTGTCCTTCTATATTAATCAATTGATTAAAGGTTTCCCATTCTTTATCTAACTCAATGGTGACTGGCTATTGCTGTACATTGGGTGGAGGAGGATTTGTCTGTTGAGGAGTCAAAATTTGCTGTTGAGCAAGTTCTTTAGATTGTGCAGAATCTTTAATGGATTCTTCCATTTTATCTTCCTTTTCTTTGGATGTATTGGAGTGTTCAGAATCTCTGTCAGATTTTGATTTGGATTTACCTATGCTCGAACTGCCATTAAGACTAACACTAGGAGTTTTCTCCCTTGCGGGCTCTAAGCGTAGATTATCCAAAGGAATAGGAATTAGCCTCCTTTCTCTGTACAACTTGAATTCCTGAAAATCCCCTCGAGATAGCTGCTCTTTAGCTGAATTCAAAACCTCTTTGAATGAATTTCTTGCTTGGAACATATCATCAAAAAGATCCTGCTCCTCGACAAATTCCCTTACTTTGATTGCATTGGTAAAATTCTTAACAATATCATTTTGGTCATATAATCTTCTTGAGAATTTGAACAGCTGTAGGCATGTAATGTTGCCTATCTCTTGAAATGCATGACCAATATCAAACAGTGAAAATGTTCCACATTTTACGGGAAATTGTGGCCAAATGCCCTTTTTCTTGTCTTTTAAATCTTTTGTCATACCTCCCTGGCCACAGGTATGATAAGCAATTTCCCGAGCTACAAGCCTATCAGGAACATATAGGGGTAACACATGTGGAGAAGCATAACTTCCAAAAACCCTAATATAGGTGAAAAATTCTTCTCCAAACCATCTTGCGACGGGGAGAATATCAACTTCTGTTTCTGGAGATAACCTTTGGGGATCCTTATTATACAGGGTTCTGTACAATGGCAACATCACTCCATGGCAAATTTGGTAAAAATGGGGGAAAAACTTAGATTCCCACAGTTCTTTATGGTACACATGAATGGGCGAAGGGTCTTGGATAGTCCATTTCCAACCCATTATAGGGAATTTAGAGACATAGCAGATGGCATCCATGACATAAGCAGATAAATAAAAAGGCGGGTAAACCCGCTGGGAAACATTTCGTTCGGACCTAAGATGAAAAACAGCGCAGGTCATAGTATCGTATAGGCCTGTCTTCCGCCCATAATTGTAGAATTAACGGTTGCATTCAACAAAGGAAGCCACTTCCGCAACCATATTTTATATTTATGTCGTTTCTCAAACTTAGTTTCCATATAACATGGCAAAGAAGAAATGGCGAAGGGTGCAGCGTGCTTTGTCCAGGCTGGATATACCTTGTTGTTCTTTTATTGTTTCATACTTTCTTAACGTCTCCTCAGGCAACTGCAATTCAGTGTTGTCTGTATGTTCTGCCCCATGAATTTGCTATTGTAAGTCGCCTGTGGTTTTGGCAGCTTATACATTAATCTCACATCTTCTACGGTGAATGACCCAATTAGCTCTTCAGACCGAGTCTTGAATTGCCTGTCTGAGATATCTGTGCTATCCAGCACCCATCTCACCATATCTGTATATGGGAGAATCCTTGGCCTTGCTGCAATTCTGTGTAGGAATGAGCAAGCCAAGTCTCTAAGGGTTGCTTCAGACGTATCCTTTGAACCGGCTGTAGCTGCAACTTTCAACACCACATGGTTTTCATCCTCTAATAGATTATACATTCCTTCCCAAGTGGATATGCCCGTATCCTTGTTACAGGCGGTATCTGCGTATAGCGAAGCCATTTCTTTGTTCTCAGAACTTGAGCTCTTCTCCTTCTTACCCATAATGTATAGCGGAGGCTTTGTATAGTGATCCGCTCCTTCGTGCCTGCGTTTTACGAATAAATGAGAGTAATGATAATAGAAAGGTGACGAGACTATTTTGAATATGAACGCGGATGAAATATAATATTTAAATTATGAAACGACTTCCAATCTAAACACAATCTCTTTTCACATTAATAATCACTCCAATCATTTAATATAGTCATTAAAGCGCATAATGGATTTGACACATGGGAAGATTGCCTCGGGATAGCGCGCTTACGTGAATCTGCGACATTGCGATCTGCGATTTGCTGCGCAATATCGCAATATCGCAATGTCGCAATATCACAATATGAAATCATCACAGTCATAAAACTTATCGCAAAAACAGGGACTGTGCAATAGCGCATATCGCAAAAATCACAAAAGCACATATCGCAAATGCGCAGAATCACAAAAAGCGCACAATCGCAAAATGAAATCATCGCAAAAGCGCATAATAAATCAGAGCGTAAAAGATATTTATTAATCATTTCTGTTTTCTGCGCTATGCGATCTGCGATCAATGCTTTTTATATAGACTATTTTTGTTATGGATGCATTATATTGTTTCAAGAGCAATTTTATTATAATCTATCATAAACTTAATATTTTCGCAATATTCTCTCAAAGGGATTTTTGTAGGTTTATGATAGAAAGTTTTATTTTCTAAGGGAAACAAATCCTAATTGATTTTTTGGATTTTTGGATTTTAACTAAGGGTCCCCATTTTATTTAGTATTATTACTAATATTAAATAAAAAAGGGGAGGTTGTTGCTAGCCACAACAATTGGCGATTCACTGGAAGAAACAGTTATCTCTGAAAAAATAAAATGAACATTCTATCCTTAGTAAGTAAAAAATTTTAAGGATGATGAAAACTTATCTTAGAATTATTCAAAATAAAATGTAACTATGAAAGAAAAATAAAAATCATTTCATAATTTCTTTCTAGTTGCTCAAGAAAAATAAAAACATTTTGGGTTATCTCAAGCTTTGATTGGTGTTAATAATAAAGTAAGTGGATCTCTTCGAGTTTTGGTTTTATAATATACTCTATTGTCATAGGTATTGCCTCTGCTGCCAGCAAACGTTTATAGTCTCGACAGGGTTACCTTTAAACCATTAACCATTCATTGTCCCATCCAATTAAAATTATGACCTTTTAAAAGATAAATTCATAAGATTTATTATCTCATGTTTTTTTTGTCTTCTATTTATTTTTTTATTTTAAGAGCCATTGTTCTGGTTTGGTGGCCAGTTGATAACAATGCCATTCACTAGTTATAATTAAATTGAACAAGCTGGCTCGTGATGAGACCCCTTGTCTTATATTTATAAGCCATTACCCTATTTTGGTATGCAGTATTGGTAATGTCATTTTTATCATTCCTTATGAACATAGTAAGTCGGCTCATATTGAGACCTCTTATCTCTTAAAATTTTCGTATAATTTCTTAGAATTATATTCTAAAAAATCACAACTTAAATGGATGGGGTGAAATAGTTTTATCCTTAAGAACCAATGGATGACAATTTTCAGAGTTTTTTGAGTTCCAAAACTTTGAAAAAAAATTACTTTTACAAATAACCTTTCTCTGCTTGATAAACTTCTAATGATTTTACATTTTCCTCAATATTTCAAAAGATCATGTAAATTATTGAAATAATCTTTTCAAAGTTTAAACATCTTATTTTAAACTACTCAAAAACTATGATCATTTACTTTAAAAATTCTTATTTACATAAAATAAATATTTATAATAATTTTCCAAAGAAATTTTCTTAAATAGTAAACAGTCAATCAGGGACTTATTAACGACCTTTATTTGTAACAACAAAAACAATCAAAATCTGCAGAAAGAAATATGTACAGTTTAAGAAGGGGTTACCTCCTTAGGAAAAGAATTTCTTTAAGATAAGCCCGTTTACAGGAAGAGGTTCTATCTTACCTGTTAGATCTTGAAGTATGTATGTATTTGAGCCTATCTTTTCAACGATCTGAAATGGTCCAAGCCAAATTTTCTGAAATTTGGTATGTTTACCTTTTTCTTCGTGTGCTTTATCCCATTTCAAAACGAGATCACCAATTGATAAAAGTTTTGAGGCGGTAGAACTTGCATCAAAAGAAGATTTTACAAGCTGTTGATGTTTTTCATGAGTAATTTTTGCTTTATCCCTATCTTCTTCTAGTTTAAGGATTTGATCGTATCTCAATTGAATAGATGATGAAGGATTTTCTTCAATAAACTGCACTAGGACTAATGATGGAAGAGTTAAATTTGAAGGTATCACAGCTTCTTTTCCATAAACCAGATTAAAAGGTGAAGTCCCTATCGGAGCTTTTTCAGTGATACGATCAGCCCATAACGCAAAGATTAAAGATTTGTGCCAATTCTTTTGATTTTGATCAATGGTTCTTTTAATGATTTTGATAAGGTTTTTGTTAGTGGATTCAGCCAAACCATTACCTTGTGGATAATAATTTGCTGAATTTTTTAATTTACAACCTCTTTTGACCGCAAATTCAATTAAACTATTACCAGAAAAGTAAGATGCATTATCAAAAACAAGAGCTTGAGGTACACCAAACCTGATTATGATGAATTGATCTATGAAATCAATAATTGCATCAGAATTGGCTACCTTCAATGGGATTGCCTCTACCCATTTTGTAAAGTAATCAGTTGCAGTAAGGATGTACTTATGTTGTTTGGAAGAATGAGGTACTATCTCACCAATAATATCAAGTCCCCATTGTTCAAATGGTTGTTCAATAGTTATTGGTTGCAAAGGAAAAGCCGGTTTCCTTTGTCTTCCACTTGCAGTCTGACAAATTTGGCACTTCCTTACGTAATCATGTGTATCTTTAAAAAGGGTAGGCCAGTAATAACCAGCGCGAATTATTTTGTGAGCTGTAGTATCACCTCCAAAATGACCTCCTGCTGGTCCATCATGTAGTTCCTGCAAAACCTTTTCGGCTTCAGTTTTTTCAAGACATATTAATAAAATTGAATCATAATTTTTTCTAAATAACACATTATCAATGCTCTCATATTTAATAGCTTTTAACCTTAAAGCGCGTTTACTCTTATAGCTAAGATTAGAAGGAGCATACCCATTTTTCAAGTAATAGATGAGATCAGCATACTGAGAATCAGCATCTTTAACACTTATCTGACTTACTTGAATATCTTGATTTGAATCTTGATGCTCTGGTATGTTATGAGCTCCTGCCAATAATCTGCAAAAACCTTGTCCTCTAACAATCTTGGCTGGTTTAATAACAACATCATATTCTTGCAAAGTTGTTACCCAGTTAGCTCTCTTTTCTCCTACTTCTCTCTGAATTAATAATTGCCTCACTGCAGAGAATGGGACAATGATTTTTGTATGTGTTTTCAAGAGAAAAGATCTGAAATGTTTGATTGATTTAAACACAGCAAAGGCTTGTTTTTCAACATCGGAATAATTAAGCTCAGCTCCTTGCAGATTTGAGCTAAAGAAAGAAATAGGTGCTTCAATTTCTTGATCATTGAGTTGTGTCAAAATGGCTGCATAGGATGTTTCAGTGGCCAAAGTATACAAAAAAAAATCTTTAGAAAAATCCGGGGTATTCAATGTTGGTGCATTAATGATCGCTTGTTTGATTGAATCAAAAGCTTCCTTTTCTTTATGCGTCCATTTGAATATTGAATTCTTCTTGATCATATTTTGCATAGGTAAAACAATTAAAGAAAAATCAGGAATGAATCTTTTTACAAAATTGATCTGTCTAAGAAATGATTGCATGGATTTTTTGTTATGTGGTAAAGAAATATCAGAAATTTCTTTTACTCTTTCTGGATCAATATATATACCATCTTTTGACACAACAAATCCTAAAAGTTTTCCTTCATCTAAAGCAAAGAAATATTTCTTTGGATTTAAGGAAATACCAAACATTCTACATCTTTCAAAAATTTTCTTTAAGTCATGTAGATGATTGGCTCTCTTTTTTGAAAATACCGTTATGTCATCAAGATAAACAACAACAGATTTATTGATCAGACCTTTAAATGCAATGTCCATGGCTCTTTGAAAATTTGCTCCTGCATTTATTAGACCAAAAGGCATTTTCTGATAAGCATAAGTTCCCCATTTTGTTCTGAAAGTTGTCTTCAATCTGTCATCTGGGTGAACTAAAACTTGATTATACCCTAAAAACCCATCGAGAAAAGACATAAGTTCAGAACCAGCTACCTTTTGAAGTATCTGTTCCATGGTCGGCAATGGGAAATTGTCTTTTAAACACGCTTTGTTTAGATTTCTAAAATCAATACAGATTCTTATATCACCATTCTTCTTTCTTATAGGTACCATATTGGAAACCCAATTAGAGTGCCTGACTGGAAAAATGATCTTGGCTTTCAAAAGTTTATTGAGTTCTGATTTGATTTGACTCTCGAGATTTGGATGGATTTTTCTCAGTTTCTGTTGAACAGGTTTAACATCAGGAAGCATTGGAATCGTGTGTTGAATAATCGAAGTATCATATGTTTTAAGATCATCATAATTCCAAGCAAAAACTTTTTTATACTTGTTCGGCAGTTTAATGAATGCACTCCTTTCCTCCGGTGTTAGATTGAGTCCTAAATTAATGTTTTGAGGTTTAGAATCAGAACCAAGATTTACTAATTCAAACTTCAAAGTGGAACTTTGAAGTTTTGTATTAACAACTTTCTTGAATCTGTCCTTAATATCATATAAATCCTCTAATTTAACAACAGATTTTGGAATGGAGTTTTCATTACCTTTTGAAATAATTTGTAAATCATGATCTTTTTCGTCAATAATTTTCTCATCATATGATTTCTCCGAAGTCATGAAATTTAGAATATCTTGATCGTGATAGAAGACTCTCCAGTTTGTGACATTGTCTGGGACAGATGGACGAAAAATCAATTCTACAGAAAACCTATTAGGACTGCAATCTTCAGCAGGTAGGATTTTAGATGCAACATTAGCTAATAAGTCAGCTGATGTATTTTGATTCCTAGGAATAGGAGAAATATTGAATGCTAAAAATTGAGTGGTGAGATCTTGCACTAGGGTTTGATAGTGTTTAAGATGTCCTGAAAGGCAATGAATAGTATTCCTAACTTGTTTGATTACAATTTCGGAATCACCAAAGACTTTCAAGTATTTAACATCTAACCCTATAGCTTTATAAAGTCCTTGAATTAAGGCTTCATATTCTGCGGTATTGTTAGTACACTCAAATTCTAATCTGCATGATAGCATAGTTTTTTCTCCATTTGGATCAATCAATATGCATCCAGCTCCAGCTCCATCACTAGACTTCGATCCATCAAAATATAACGACCAAAATAAAGACTTATCTATTGGCTTATCTACAATTAAATCTGAAGTATTTACAATTCTGGAAGAATCAGACTCTGAAAAATTCTCTATCTAAGAAACAAAAGTATTTACAGAAAAAGGAGACTGAGGAGCTTTGAAATTTCCAAGAAATGATTCAGCAGAATATCCTCCAAGAATATTGTTGTTAAATGCCACAGGTTCATTAGGTTGTTCAAATTCAGTGACAGTGTGTGTCATATGCTTTTCTCGCTCAATTTTAATTTGATTTGGTTTCCCTTTATAAGGAAGCCACATGTGTGAATAATCAGTCGAGATGTAACCATTAAGTTTCGCAGACCAGTCCCTGCTCAAGATTAATCCATAGAATTCAGGAATATCAGCAATCAAAATATCAATTCTTTGGACAATCCTAGGATCAGAAGCTAATCTGATTGTGACTGAATTGATTTCTCCTACCACTTGAACTTTGGATCGATCTAACTGAACAATATGTACTATTGATTTCTGTGGTTCAATATTCAATTTAGCACAGACAGATGTAGGCATTATATTGGAGGAAGCTCCAGAATCAATCAAACAATTGTGCAGATTTTTATTGTACATTTCATAAGTCAAAAGAAAAGGGGGAGTTTGAGAATTTGACTTTTCCCCAATGAGCACAGTATCAGTAGCATCTACCTTATCAGGTGGCTTACCAGTTCCTCTTGCTGCTTTTGCCACTACACCGCTTGGTACAGGAGCAATTGGTGTAGCGTTAAGTTCTTTTAATAACAACTTTTGCTGGTGTTTTAGTTTGCTGAGTTCATGTAAGGAAATGTTGGCTTTGATCTTTTTCATGTCTTCGACAATGTTGTATTCCATGGGTTCGGACACTACTAAAGTTTTGGCTGTTGATGTGAGAGGATTAGAAGAAAATGGCTGATTTTGAGTAGGTAATGGAGAAGTTTTCTTCACAGTGGGTTTGTCTTTGGTACTTGGAGTTGCAATTTTCTTTTTTGGAACTGTTTGTACTGGTTCTGCTGTAGATTTACTCCTAGTACTTACAGGCATAGCTTCTTCACTATCAGAATTAGGGAGAATAAAATCCCACATTCCATTTAATTCAGCTATTTCTTCATTTTCGACCTCTTGATCTGATACTACAGATGTATCTTCTTCTTCTTCCTCTTCTTCTGATTCTGCATTAGAGATTGTATTAGGAGGTTTAGATTCAACTTGGTTTCTTCTGAAACTCCGGAATGGTTTCTTGGTAGAAGTTTCAGCTACTTGTTTTTTTATTTCGACCATTTCATTTGACATGGTTTTAAGAACTTTCTGTAAACCCTCCATGTCATATGGATCTTTGGCCTTTTTCTTTGAATCATCTTTAAAGCTGACCTTCTTTGATTTCCTTTCTTCAAGATCATTTTTCTTTTCCAGAGAAGTGATACGTTTTTCAACTGCAATAGCTTCTTTCATACTTTCGGCTAATGTGGGCTTTGCAGCTCTGTCTACGAAAATTTCTATATTTGAGGGTAAGGCAGTAATGTACCATTCAATTCTGACCTGCTCACTTGGCTTGGAATCAGTGGGAATTTTGTTCAAGAGCTTATTGAATCGGGAGTTAAACTCCTTAATTGGTTCCTTGGGTTCAATTTTCAAATTTGAGAGATCATTAAGTAAAGTTGCAATTGATAGGCCATCTCCAAATTTGGTTAAAAATTGATCTGCAAAAATGTCCCAACTTGTTATAGATCCCGATGGTAATGAAAAATACCATGATCCTGCTGTTCCTTGAAGGGTGTAAGGAAATAGTCTAACTACAACATCCTCCTGTGTGACTCCATTCAAATTAATGGCCAACATAAAGTTATTGATATGTTCTTCAGCTGGAATGTTAAGATCTGGGCTAAATTTTGGGAGCCATTTTCCAGGATTGTCTGGTAAATCGTGTAAAGGTGCAGCCATGTTGACTGCTCCTGGAGTAGACCATGGTCTCTGTGCCATTGTTGGGATGACTATTGGAGGGATAGTAGAAACTGGTGGTGTTTGGATAGAAGTTGTTGGAATGAATGATGTTGAGACTGATGAGGATTGAGGAGAAGATGTTTGTGGAGATGATATGGAGATGACTGTACTTTGTTGAGAAGAGATTTCGGAAACAGGTATTTGGATATTAGAGGTTGAACTTGCTGATTCTGATTGTGTTTTTCTTGTTTTAACTCTACTAGGTAAATGGAACTCTTTGGGAGAGATACAAAGTTTTTCACTTTGAAGCCTAGTAAGAGGTTTTGAAGAAACAAATTTTGAAGTTACACTACCTTCAGATATTTCAGACTCTTCAAGAGATAATGAGAATCCTTTCAATTTATGAATTAAATCTTGAACTTCAGGAGACTCAAGATGTTGATCGTCTGAATGTTTAAAGATTTTGGTAGTGGGTGTTTGAATATTTTCTGCAATTTCTTCTCTAGGATTTTGAATTTCAGAAGAAATTGAAGAAGTTAATGAGGGTGTTTTGCTCTCAGAATGGCTTGTGGATAGAGATTTACTTGCCATTCATAGCTCATGCCCTCCTTCTAGCGCCAAAAATTTTGAAGCCTAGAAAATCTCTGCTTCAAACATCGGGGAAAACCACCCGGTCGGGACCTTAAGACAGCTCCTTTTCCGTTTGGTATGGTGGCTCCGACTGGATTTAAAGGACCAGTTTCCTTATAACTAAATGGATTGGATTGGATGGGTGGAAATGGGACTAAATTAACTGAAATAAAACTATCTAATCTAAGCTAAATACTGATAAAGAAATTCTAATACTAACCCAGGTAATAACATGTGAATACAACTTAAGATTGTTTCAATCCAACAATAACCATGAAAATGTATTATTAATCAAATTGAAATAAAGATAACTCTGTTTAAGAAATTAAACAGAGTTATAATAGCATATTGTATTCATCATTGTATACCATTTACATGTAATTATGAAGAATACCGTTTCAATTATACTCAGAAATGATATATAAAAGAGAGCGTTGTGAAAACAAATACATATAAATGATAGCAATCTTAAAACGAATATCATACAACAACAGAAATCAACAGCAAACAGATAGAAATACCTTGTTCATCTTGATGACTTCCAGATGCAATCTGATACTCTATCCATCAATTATAATGCAAAATTGAATTCTAAAGGTACAGAAATGCAACACTTCAAAGATAATTTCGCATAAAAATCACCAGATGTGATCCTTTTCAAAAAATATATAAGACAATGGAGTACAGAAATGCAATCTCCAAGTCTAAAAATATTAAGATCTAGGACCCCTCTCTAAATGCATGAGAGGGGTTTAAATACTACTTTAACTAACTCTAAAAATAGTTTATTACAAAAATTAAGGATTCGGTTCAATGACCGTCCTTTTCCTAGGCTAAAATACAGTGAAATTAAAATTAAATCTATCTAACTATGAGCTTGATCTTTGATCTTGCAGGCATCTAGCATGTTTTTGAGAAGATGCGGTTGACCGACTTCTGAATTCAATTGTCCTGAGAAGACAGAGTCAGCAAGCGTAGGAGCAATCTTCTCTGTAGCATTGATGATACAATTGAGCGTGCTATGCTGACTGTGTGGCTTTACTAAGTATGCCCAGTATGCGTCCCAATTCAATCTTGTCAGCCCTTGGATGGATTTTTCTCTTTCTTCTGCCTTTTGCCTCCATTCTGTTTGCAATTGATTTGCCTGTGGGAGATAACCTGGAACAGTTTCAGAAATCAAGTTAGCTTGGTGTAAATTGTCATTTACACAATCAGTGAGAGTGTTTGCCACTGTAGATGCCTTCTCTGCTGCCCTTTCTGCCCTTTTGATTTGTGCATCCCAATTATTAAACAGTATTTCTTTATGGTTCTCGTTAATGATGGGTGCACCAATTTTCCTGCCTTCTTCTGTCTTTTGCCATGCTAGATAATCATTGATCTTTTCATTAATTAAATCATAATCATTTCGTAAATCTACGGCATGACTTGTGATTTTATCACTTTCTTGGCATAAAGAATTCCATTGCAATATATTTTGACAGAAAACTTCTTCTTGTTGCAGTAGTTGATTATTCAAAGAGATGGTTTCTGAAATGAATTCTGGAAGCTTAGGATCATCCTTATG
Organism: Pinus albicaulis; assembly: GCA_034641835.2. Lineage (NCBI taxonomy): Eukaryota > Viridiplantae > Streptophyta > Pinopsida > Pinales > Pinaceae > Pinus > Pinus albicaulis. The sequence goes on from CM076576.1 coordinate 831,414,169, forward strand.
TTGTTCTTGGATTCCTTGAAGTTGTTGTTGCAACTCTTCAAGTTTTAATTGTGCTTCCTTATTGGCCTGTACCTGTTCCAATTGTTGTTGTAGGGCCTTTACCTGTTCTTCTTTTTCATCCAACAAAAGTTGTATCTCAACTGCTTTATCAATGGTTGCAGAAGCATAAGCTCCTGTTATTTGAGATAATTTAGTGAGATTACGAGTAGGCTCTGTGGCAGGATCTTTCCATAAAACATCTACTTGTTCTGGTTCAGTAGCAATTGCACTTTCTATTTTTCTCTTTTTCCTTTGCCTTTTAACTACTGCTTTGTATTTTGGGCTATAAAATACATCCAGAGGAGGGATGTCCTCTACATTAAGTACGATTTCAGAGGAGGGTGTGATTGGTATGTGTTCTGTTGCTGCGGCTTTGTTGCTTGTTCCTGCGTTCAAAACTTTGATTGTCTGGACAGGGGTCTGTACATTCTGTCCTTCCATATTAATCAGTTGATTAAAGGTTTCCCATTCTTTATCTAACTCAATGGTGACTGGCTGTTGCTGTACACTGGTTGGAGGAGGAATTGTCTGTTGAAGAGTCAAAATTTGCTGTTGATCAAGTTCATTTGATTATGCAGAATCTTTAATGGATTCTTCCATTTTATCTTCCTTTTCTTTGGACTTATTGGAGAGTTCAGAATCTCTGTCAGATTTTGATTTGGATTTACTTGTACTTGAACTGCCGTTAAGACTAACACTAGGAGTTTGCTCCCTTACGGGCTCTAAGCGTAGATTATCCAAAGGAACAAGAATTATTCTCCTTTCTCTGTAAAGTTTGAATTGATGGAAGTCTGGTGGGGATAGCTGTGCTCGGGCTGAATTCAAAACTTCTTTGAATGAATTTCTTGCTTGGAACATATCATCAAAAAGATCAGGCTCTGCGACAAATTCCTTTACTTTGATTGCATTGGTGAAATTCTTAACAATATCATTTTGGTCATATAACCTTTTTGAGAATTTGAACAGCTGTAGGGATGTAATGTTGCCTATCTCTTAAAATGCATGACCAATATCGGACAGTGAAAATGTTCCACATTTTATGGGAAATTGTGGCCAAATGCCCTTTTTCTTATCCTTTAAATCTTTTGTCATCCCTCCCTAGCCACAGGTCTGATAAGCAATTTCCCGGGCTACAAGTCTATCAGGAACATATAGGGGTAACACATGTGGAGAAGCATAACTTCCAAAAACCCTAATATAGGTGAACAATTCTTCTCCAAACCATCTTGCGACGGGGAGAATATCAACCTCTTTTTCTGAAGATAACCTTGGGGGATCCTTATTATACAAGGTTCTGTACAATGGCAACATTATTCCATGGCAAATTTGGTAAAAATGGGGGACAAACTTAGATTCCCACAGTTCTTTATGGTACACATGAATGGGCGAAGGGTCTTGGATAGTCCTAGTCCATTTCCAACCCATTACAGGGAATTTAGAGACATAGCAGATGGCGTCCATGAAATAAGCAGATAAATAAAAAGGCGGGTAAACCCGCTGGGAAACATTTCGTTTGGACCGGTATTGAAAAATAGCAGAGGTCATAGTATCAGATAGGATTTTGGCCCAGTCTACAATTGTAGAATTAACGGCCGCATTCAACAAAGGAAGCCACTCAGGCAAAATCATATTTATGTCAGGCTTTCCAAAAAGCCTACATAACATAGCAACAGTAAAACAATAAGGAGAAGTAAGCGAACCCATGCTGTACATACCTTGTTTGTTCTTCTTTAATGGTTCACTTCTTTTAGTCCACTCCTTTGTGCAATCTGCCAAATTCGCATGTTCTTTGGCAAAATCTTCCATGAATTTGCTATTGTAAGTCGCCTGAGGTTTTGGCAGCTTATACATTAATCTCACATCTTCTACGGTGAATGACCCAATTAGCTCTTCAGACTGAGTCTTGAATTGCCTTTCTGAGATATCTGTGCTATCCAGCACCCATCTCACCATATCTGTATATGGGAGAATCCTTGGCCTTGCTGCAATTCTGTGCAGGAATGAGCAAGCCAAGTCTCTAAGGGTTGCTTCAGACGTATCCTTTGAACCGGCCGTAGCTGCAACTTTCAACACCATAGGGTTTTCATCCTCTAATAGATTATACATTCCTTCCCAAGTGGATATGCCCGCATCCTTGTTACAGGCGGTGTCTGCGTATAGCGAAGCCATTTCTTTGTTCTCAGAACTTGAGCTCTTCGCCTTCTTACCCATAATGTATAGCGGAGGCTTTGTATAGTGATCCGCTCCTTCGTGCCTGTGTTTTACGAATAAATGAGAGTAATGATAATAGAAAGGTGACGAGACTGTTTTGAATATGAACGCGGATGAAATATAATATTTAAATTATGAAACGACTTCCAATCTAAACACAATATCTTTTCACATTAATAATCACTCCAATCATTTAATATAGTCATTAAAGCGCATAACGGATTTGACACATGGGAAGATTGCCTCGGGATAGCGCGCTTACGTGAATCTGCGACATTGCGATCTGCGATTTGCTACGGAATATCGCAATATCGCGATATGAAATCATCACAGTCATAAAACTTATCGCAAAAATAGGGACTGTGCAATAGCGCAAAGCGCATATCGCAAAAATCACAAAAGCACATATCGCAAATGCGCAGAATCACAAAAAGCGCACAAACGCAAAATGAAATCATCGCAAAAGCGCAAAATCGCAAAAGCGCATAATAAATCAGAGCGTAAAAGATATTTATTAATCATTTCTGTTTTCTGCGCTATGCGATCTGCGATCAATGCTTTTTATATAGACTATTTTTGTTATGGATGCATTATATTGTTTCAAGAGCAATTTTATTATAATCTATCATAAACTTAATATTTTCGCAATATTCTCTCAAAGGGATTTTTGTAGGTTTATGATAGAAAGTCTAAGGGAAACAAATCCTAATTGATTTTTTGGATTTTTGGATTTTAACTAAGGGTCCCCATTTTATTTAGTATTATTACTAATATTAAATAAAAAAGGGGAGGTTGTTGCTAGCCACAACATAAGGCTAGAACAAGTTGCAAGCACATTTGGAAAGAAGCATAAATGGTTTATGTAGGCTTGGTTGTATAATTATTCCAGATTGTACATATTTATTGAAACATAATATCAGGAAGACTTATTAACAGGAGTTTCCCCTCCCTAATCCCTTAACCACTAACTCATTATTCAGGTACCTAACCCCTAACTACGCCTAAATCCCCTAACCCCTAAGCCCCCAATCCCTAATCCCTTAACTGCTAACTCATTATTCAACCCCCAAACCCTAAATTCACCTAAATCCCCTAACCCCTAACCCCCAATCCCTAAACCCTTAACCACTAACTCATTATCTCCCTAGCCCCAATCCCTAATCCCTTAACCACTAAATCATTACTCCCCTAACCCCTAAGCCCCCAATCCCTAACCCCTTAACCACTAACTCATTATTCTCCTAACACTTAACCCCTAAACCCTAAACCTCTAACCCTTGATCTCCTATTCATCGAACCCCTAAGCCCCTAATCCCTAATCCCTTAACCACTAACTCAATATTCCCCTAACCCTTATAATAGTCCTTAAAACCCATTGGGATTGGCCATTCAAAATGAGAGCAGGTCTAGTTGGGACCTATGATCGGGTGATTAATTCCCCCTTGTTGGAAAGGTGGAATTTTCTCCTTGTCAACAACCCTATGGTCCTTAATCCATGTAACATATACTTATAAAATGCTCTTTTTTTTTAAATGTGGCCCTTGACTATGCCATGAAAACCCTCCAAAAATTCTTAGATGATGGGAATTCCTATTCATGTGTGAAGCTAGTCATGGAATGTGACAAGTCATCCAAGATACATCCAAATATTTGATTTGTGCCTTGGGGAATGTGAAATAATGGTTCAAGGGGACACAAACGTTGCATGGATGGGTATAATTTAGAGGTGCAAGCATGGTTTACTATGATCTATAATCCTAGAATTATAGAATGAGAAGGGGGCTTAGGACCTAATTTCATATAAGGGGCTAGGGGACCTAGAGGGAAGGTAGTGAGAGCAATCGATAGGGGAACCCCCAAAAGTGGTGATAATTCAGGGATTAGCAGTCCAATGATCACAAACCATAATCCCTTAATGCATAGCCATTGAATTCCATATCCCCTTAACCCCAAATCCATAATCCCTTAACCCCTACACTCATAATTCATAACCGATAAACCCCTTGACTCATTAAATATTAAGAAAATAACCCCTAACCAGCTATAATCCATGAACCTTGTAAGCCATAACTCTTTCTCCTCTTAACCTATGACCCTTAACCCCTAATCCTTCACCCTTAAACACCTTAATTAACTTATAATCCCTTAAACACCTAAATCCCCTAAATCTTAAGTGCTTAACCACTAAATCCTCTGACCCTAAATCCCTTGGAACTTAACCCTTTACCCTTGAATCCCTTAACCATTAAGTATCTGAGGCTGAAAATAACACCCAAAACCAAAATATTGACCTCCTAGGAGAATCCTTCACCTCTAATTGAGCATATTGGAAACATTTGATTTTTAGATAACTAGGTATTGGTTATGAGGGTAGCATGTGTTTGTGGGTAATGCCATTATTACCATGTATACCAAAAATAGAAAAAATAGATAATTTTCCAAGCCTCGATTTGAATCACTCACAATATCCACACTTCATGTTCAGATGGATCTTGTAGTGCTCTCTCACACAAGGAGTTGGAAATGAATAGATCACTGAAAAAGACAAGGCCTCTCTAGCAATTAAAGTTGTAACGCAATTCATCAAGTGAATTACACCACCAATATAAATGACATCATTGTATGTTTGTGGCAAGTTGTTAGAAGGGTTATTTATAGACAATACATTCAATGTACTTGAACTTCATCTAATTTTTAGGGCCTCAACTATAATATGGATTTTGTATCAGGAACACTTAATGCAAATGAAAGGGGGCATTTTTTTTTAACCACATATGCACAAGAGCATCAGATACTACCCTTCAGACCCCCCATGGTTGATGTCGAAAATCGAATTTTCTTAATATAATCAAGGGAAAATAAAATTAAGAATTTATTGTTGCGTTTTTCAACAGAAAAGCACAATGGTTTATCAGTAGCAGCAATAACCATGGTTTATCAATATAAGCAAGCACTTGTATGTTCAATCACTCGTTGTTCACGCTCAAGCTTTTTTATATATGGGAAAAGAAAACTAATGAAGGAGGAGCCACTCTTTGGTGTAATTTCCCCCTTGTAATGTTCTTGCATAGGTTTACTTCTTGAGAATTCTCTTCAACACCAAAAATTTTGGACCCCCTGATCTCCTCATCTCGTGTATTTAATGTTGTTTGGGGTTGCCTCCAAATGTGACTAAGAGGGAACTCTTAGCCCTCCTTTGCATTTCATTACCCATCAAGTTACCCTTTTAGGGAACGAAACATAGATGACACCACCATGCATTAATGGCTAACTTGCTCAGACTCTAACGTGTGTGCCTCTTCCTTGGGTTTTTAAGAGTCACTTAAATGTTTTATTATGTGTATGTTGATAAATATAACATAAAAAAATTAAGTAATTAATCAATTAACATTGTAGTCTAATTAGTAATTTTTAATTAATTTTACTAATTCATAATTAATAAATTGACATAATTATTTTAAAGCATTATTCTTTAACTTAGCATTAATACCTGATTAAACCATTGATGCACAATGAATAGTAACACATGACCATGCGTCAATATCATTATCAGAACAAGAATGAACTTTTACTAGTAATAATTTTATTAGATTAACCACACTGATTTTCCATGCAAGCAGTCTAAAATTATGATGAGATTCTCAATTACACAAAATTGTTTATAGAGATCATATTTAATGTAAGGGTGTTACATCGATCAGGTAGATCACTCGAGGAGGGGGATTGTCTAGACCCAAAATGGAAAACAACTGCTAAGAAAAGGAGACTTGTCACACACTCATCAAATCAAGAGTGTGGATAGGTGTGTTCGATATAAGCATTAAATTGAACCTTTTACTTGTGGAAGCTTCATGAAGCGAAGGATATATATGCAAATAAGTATTGATTCGAAATTTCATTTGGTGAAATTTGTGTTACCTTGTGGAATTTTAGACCCCTATCTTAGCCTAAATACCACCCCTTTTTTAAAATTCCAACAATGCTTAGCCTAATTAACTTACCGCCTTTTTTCCAAAAATTCTTACCTAATTACCTTACCGCATTTTTTCCAACAATGCTTAGCCTAATTACCTTACCGTTTTTTTTCCAGCAATGTCCGACGACTACAATCACGTTGCAGAATCGCTAAGACAGTAGCTGAGAAGACGTTGATTCAGGGGTTTAGCTAAGAATACGTTGGTTCAGGGGTTTAGCTGAGAAGACGTTGGTTTAGGGGTTTAACAGGGGACCCATTGGTTCGACCACCAACCACTAAGCAAAGACAACTACTGGCCTGACCAAGAAATCAAGTGCAATCGGCCTTTGTCAACCCACAAAATGGTAAGTATACACCAATTTATCATCTTTCTGTTTAAAAATACTTGTCACGTTGGTTCAATTTTCAATCCATCTTCATTCAAGTAGTCCAAGAGTACATCATCCTATTTTCTGAACAAGAAGTGTGTTATTGGTGACAGGCATATGAAAACAAAGGGACAAAATGAAAATTTAGAATTAGATTTTTCTCATGGATTTACCCATGGTAATGATGGACTGCAAGAATTTCAATATGTTTTTCTTTCCATTACACACATTTTAGGTCACGGGATTAGAGATATATGCCTTGATAGATTTATTTTAGGAGAGTGTAAAGGTTCCTTGAAACACTGGTTTGTTGAACCCCCTCATGAATGGGAGTTGGCATACTCCATATAGGAGATGGTGACCTAAATGGAGATGGTAAACTCATAATGGCTTATGGATTTTCCATATACCCAAACATATCCATATTAGGAGAGATTTCTAATCTACTAACTAAAAAATTACCTTTTTCAACTGCCATGTGAACTTACCTCATGCCTAGCTTAGAGCAGCTTCATGTGCAACCTTTGTTGTTGTTGTTGCTACTTTTGTTACTGCAATAGGTACAAATGTTGCAGTGACAGAGGATGAAAGCCTTGCTTCATAGTCAGGACTCACTCTAGAGTCTCTTGAGAAATTATATGGCTCAAAATGAAATGATTGTGCTTGACTGTAGTTGTTGGGAAAGAAGCAGCCTCTTCAGAATATAATCTAGCATGCTCTATACAACTTATTGTTTCTTCGGTAGAACTAAATATGTGCTCTCCCCCTCTTCTTCATATGATTTGATAATAAGAAGGAGAATTTACAAATGGAATAGTTGAACCTATGGTCAAGAAATAATTTGAAATTTCAACATCATGACTATCTGGAACAACAACCATTGACCCCTAAAAAACTACCACATGAGACGTAGGCAAAGGTATAGAACCATTAGAGGTAGCCATTTTCAACCTTCTAAAAGTCAACCTAATAGTTTCAACAATCCCTTCTATTATACAACAATTCCTTTTCTTTTTGTTTCTATGCTAAATGCTCAACTTTCCTTAAATTCCCATGCCACCATTTTGGGAATCTATCTTATCATTAGTGCCAACCCAAGAAATAGTAGTTCTATTCATAGACGAAGAAACAAAAGAAGTAAAAATTTTGATCATTTTATAAGGCACAAAAAGTGCTAACAAGCTCCGACCATTAATGGTTCCATGAATAGGTTTGGACACAACAAAGGGACAAAATGACAATTTAGAATCAGATTTTTCTTGAGGATTTACCGAGGGTAATGGTGAACTGCAAGAAGTTAAATAATTTTTTCTTTCCATTACACACATTTCAGGTCATGGGGTTAGAGATATATGCCTTGATGGAGTTATTTTAGGAGAGTGTAAAGGTTCCTTGAAACATTGGTTTGTTGAACCCCCTCGTGAATGGGAGTTGAAATTCTCCATATAGGAGATGGTGACCTAAATGGAGATGGTAAACTCATAATGGCTTATGGATTTTCCATATACCCATCCATGTCCATATTAGGAGATATTTCTAATCTACTAACTAAAAAATGACCTTCTACAACTGCCATGTGAGCTTACCTAATGCCCATCTTAGAGCAGCTTCATGTGCAACCTTTGTTGTTGTTGTTGCTAATTTTGTTACTGCAATAGGTACAAATGTTGCAGTGACAAAGGATGCAGGCCTTGCTTCATATTCAGGACTCACTCTAGAGTCTTTTTGAGAAATTATATGGCTCAAAATTAACTGACTGTGCTTGATTGAATTGTTAGGAAAGAAGCAGCCTCATCAGAATATAATATAGCATGCTCTATACAACTTATTGTTTCTTCGGTAGAACTAAATATGCGCTCTCCCCCTCTTCTTCATATGATTTGATAATAAGAAGGAGAATGTACAAATGGCACACTTGAACCTATGGTCAAGAAATAATTTGAAATTTCAACATCATGACTATCCCGAACAACAACCATTGACCCCTAAAAAACTACCACATGAGACATATGCAAAGGTATAGAACCACTAGAGGTAGCCATTGTCAACCTTCTAATATTCAACCTGATAGTTTCAACAATCCCTTCTATTATACAACAATTCCTAGGCTAATGCCCCAAGTTATAAGATCAACCTGCACTAGGAAGTGATATCCTTATATAATGGCATTTTTTATTCAAACTGCACCATGTGGTTAATGAAAATGTCTAGTGAGAGGTGGAGTGAAAATGTGTCAATACTTTTTCACACGTAAATTCAACCTTAAGATCTGAGTTCTTTCTCACAAATTTTTGGTCTACTTTCTCAAAGATAATCCATAGGGTCTTGGCCCATTAAAGATACCTTTACCTCCATGCAAAAAATTGCTTCGCTTAATTTTCACAAAAATTACTTCATACTTTTGGTCTTATGCCTTAGAGATGTATCACAAATACTTCGGTCTTTTTAGTAGAGAGATGGATCACAGATAATTTCGATCCTTTAGGAGATATGCCACAAAATAATATTGTTTCTAATCTTATTCCTTATTCATGGTCTTCTATTCACTTTATTTTCTTATATTCTACTTAATTTTTGGATGATTGAAGGTTGAAATGGAGGAAATTTCAACCTCTATTTATACTCGTTCGAACCTATTGAACTATCATGTATTTTTGAGGAGGATAATATATCTTTAGTGGAGGACAACCTGTCTATGTTGGAGCTAACCTATACAGGTCTAAAATAGGCTTCAAATTTGGTTCTTTGATCTAGCTTATTCCATCCTTAACAAATTGTAAGAGAAAGTAAACCATTAGGTGGAAAAAAGTACCCAATGAATTCATTTCCCATCACATTCCACATTTTTTTATTTGTTGACATATGTGAGCTCCAAGCAATGTGTTGGTATTTATAACAAACACTTTGATAAAATATGGTTATAGTGCATCCAAAATATAATTTTATGTTTCAACAATGTCTCTTTAAGTCTTTATACAAATTTTCATTCAAAACAAGTTACAAATTTCCTTAGTTTTTCTTGATAATCCTTTTGTTTGGCATGTCAGGGGTGTTATAGTTCCATGCCTAATGTTGGATCCAAGTGGAAACCTCAGTGAAGGTAAGCTCAAGAAGCCAAATTCAATTGGGTCATAAATGAAAATGTGTCTTTGAGAATCTTGAATTACTTAGCATTTTATACTATGTTATTTTCTAATCTGTTATTGAAATATGGAAAAATGAATAAATGATTTTCCCTGAGATTTGTTATAGATGTTTATGAATAAAACCTTCACAAGGGTCATCATGCTCTGAATCCATATGTAGAGAAGATGTTTTTCTTTGTATGATGAGAATTTACTTGTGTTGGGAATTATGATATGCACAACTATACAGAGTTAATTGTGGAAATATTACATTTATTTCTGATCTAGCACCTCAAATTATATGACATAGTTGTGCACTGTTTTGTTATTTTTGTAGGCTAATGCCCCAATAATTAAGATAAACCTACACTAGGAAGTGATCTCCTTGTATAATGGTGTTTTGTATTCAAACTGCACCATGTGGTTAATGAAAATGTCTAGTGAGAGGTGGAGTGCAAATGTGTCAATACTTTTTCACACATAAATTCAAGCTTAGGATCTAAGCTCTTTCTCACAAATTTTTGGTCTACTATCTCAAAGATAATCCACAGGGTCTTGGCCCATTAGAGATACCTTTATCTCCATGCAAAAAAGAAAAATCGCTTAATTTTCACATAAATTACTTCATACTTTTGGTCTTATGCCTCAGAGATGAATCACAAAGACTTCGGTCTTTTTAGTACAGAGATGGATCACAGATAATTTCAACCCTTTAGGAGATATGCCACAAAATAATCTTGTTTCTAATCTTAGTCTTTATTCATGGTATTCTTTTCACTTTATTTTCTTATCTTCTTCTTAATTTTTGGACGAGTGAAGGTTGAAATGGAGGAAAGTTCAACATCTTTTTATACTCATTCGAACCTATTGAACTATCATGTATTTTTGAGGAGGCGAATATATCTTTACTGAAGGAGCCAACCTATCTATGTTGGAGCTAACCTATACAGGTCTAAAATAGGCTTCAAATTTGGTTCTTTGATCTGGCTTATTCCATCCTTAACAAATTTTAAGATAAAGTAAAGCATTAGGTGGAAAAAAGTACCCAATGAATTCATTTCCCATCACATTCCACATTTTTTATTTGTTGACATCTATGAGCTCCAAGAAATGCGTTGTTATTTATAACAAACACTTGGATAAAATATGGTTATAGTGCATCCAAAATATACTTTTCTGTTTCAACAACGTCTCTTTAAGTCTTTGTACAAATTTTCATTCAAAACAAGTTACAAATTTCCTTAATTTTTCTTGATAATCCTTTTGTTTGGCATGTCAGGGGTTTTATGGTTCCATGCATAATGTTGGATCTAGGTGGAAACCTCACTGCAGGTAAGCTCAAGAAGCCAAATTCAATTGGGTCATAAATGAAAATAATATATGTCTTTGATAATCTTGAATTACTTAGCAATTTATACTATGCTATTTTCTAATCTGTTATTGAAATATGGCAAACTAAATAAATGATTTTCCCTGAGAGTTGTTATAGATGTTTATGCATTAAACCTTCACAAGGGTCATCATGCTCTGACTTTGTCTGTAGAGAAGATGTTTGTCTTTGTAGGATGAGAAGTTACTTGTGTTGGGAATTATGATATGCACAACTATACAGAGTTAATTGTGGAAATATTACATTTCTTTCTCATCTAGTACCTCAAATTATATGACATAGTTGTGCACTGTGTTGTTATTTTTGTAGGCTAATGCCCCAAGAATTAAGATCAACCTACACTAGGAAGTGATCTCCATGTATAATGGCGTTTATTCAAACTGCACCATGTGGTTAATGAAAATGTCCAGTGAGAGGTGGAGTGCAAATGTATCAATATTGTTTCACACGTAAATTCAACCTTGGGATTTGAGCTCTTTCTCACAAATTTTTGGTCTACTTTCTCAAAGATAATCCACAGGGTCTTGGCCCATTAGATATACCTTTACCTTCATGCAAAAAATTGTTTCACTTAATTTTCACATAAATTACTTCATACTTTTGGTCTTATGCCTCAAAGATGAATCACAAAGACATCAGTCTTTTTAGTACAGAGATGGATCACAGATAATTTCGATCCTTTAAGAGATATGCCAAAAAATAATCTTGTTTCTAATCTTATTCCTTATTCATGGTCTTCTTTTCACTTTATTTTCTTATCTTCTACTTAATTTTTGGATGAGTGAAGGCTGAAATGGAGGAAAGTTCAACCTCTATTTATACTTGTTTGAACCTGTTGAACTATCATGTCTTTTTGAGGAGGCAAATATATCTTTAATGGAGAGAAAACCTACCTATGTTGGAGCTAACCTATATAGGTCTAAAATAGGCTTCAAATTTGGTTCTTTAATCTGGCTTATTCCATACTTAACAAATTATAAGAGAAAGTAAACCATTAGCTGGAAAAAAGTACCCAATGAATTCATTTGCCATCACATTCCACATTTTTTATTTTTTGACATATGTGAGCTCCAAGAAATGCGTTGGTATTTATAACAAACACTTTGATAAAATATGGTTATAGTGCATCCAAAATATACTTTTATGTTTCAACAACGTCTCTTTAAGTATTTTTACAAATTTTCATTCAAAACAAGTTACAAATTTCATTAATTTTTCTTGATAATCCTTTTGTTTGGCATGTTAGGGTTGTTATGGTTCCATGCATAATGTTGGATCCAGGTGGAAACCTCACTACAGGTAAGCTCAAGAAGCCAAATTCAATTTGGTCATAAATGAAAATAATGACGATATCTCAAAAATATCCCCCTTTGTCATTGATGTAACTGATGATGACTCCAATCCTCTTACAAAAAATCAAGCTCCAACCTGTACAATAAAATTCCTTCAAGACTCAAACCTTGATCTCAATAAGCCTCCAACCTCGTATGAGGACTCCAATACTAAAAAATCAATCCAAGATCCAAATTTTTCTCAATGAGGCTCCAAACTCTTATGAGGAATCTAATCCTCAAAGACAATCCAGGCTCCAACCTAATTTCCTAGAAGGCTCCAATATTATATGAGGACTCCAATCCTCTAAGGATCCAACCCTATCTTCATGTTTCAATCCTTTAAGGTGGATTAAATATGTCTTCAAGTATTCCAGAAGCTTCTACAACAATACTTGAAATATCTCTTCAGCAATACTTTAACAATGCTTCAATAATGTCTCCAATAATGCTCCAAATGCCTCACATACTGCTCCAAGATTTACTTCAACAAATTCTTCTATAGGTGGTATAGATTGCCTCCAAGATACTTCAAATAAGATTCAATGGATTTATTCAGAAGTATTCAATGGTATGTTTGACATATCTTCCAATGTACTTAGGTCAAGAATATAATCTATTTCAATTAGTCTCCAAAGTTTGCTCCAAAATATACAAGATCCGCTACAGATCATATCCCACAATTTGTCTCAGATTATCATAGGTCAGGTTTCTCATGATCAATAGATTTATCATAGATACATTTTACTGCTCCAAAAATGGTTATCAAGATCTGTTACCAAGAGGCTACTTCAATGGATTTCAATTATGCTTAAATGAGGCTTCTTCAATAGGGCTTCAAGTATTCAACAAGATCTTCATCAATGCTTTAAACAAGGTCTTCTATGAATGCTCCAAGAAGGTCTGCTCATATAAAAATATATTTCACTCTTCAAATCACTTAGTATCCAATCTCCAATTTAGCAGCTCCTAACTTCCTTCGTTGAACTAGCTCTTCACTCTGTCCCCTACCTTGCACTCATGTTCATAAACTGAGATTCGACAATCTTTGGGAACATATAACACTAGTGCACATTAATGAGGCTCTACCGCCCTAACAAAAAGAGTAAATAAAACTAGTAGTCCCTTCTTAATATGGTGACAATATTAAGAAAACAAAGAATGTAGGATCCTCTTCCATAAGTGATGCAATATTTTTTCACATAGAAATTCAACTTCAGGATCTCAACTATTTCTCACAAATTTTTGGTCTGATTTCTTAGACATAATCCATAAATTCTTGGCCCCTTCCCATAGAGATACATTTATTTCCTTGCACAAAAAAATTTCAATTACTTTGCACAGAAATTACTTCATACTTTTGGTCCTATATTTCCTAAGAGATGAATCACAAAAGCTTTGGTGTTTTTAGTACATAGATGGATCACATATAAGTTTGGTCCTTTAGGAGATATGCCATAGAAGATTTTGGTTTATGATCTTTGTCGTGTTTCCTTGTCTTCATAATTTTTTTTCTTTTCTTCTACTTATTTCTTCAATGAAAGAAGGACAAAATGGAGGAAATTTTAGCCTCTATTTATACTCATTTTAACCTATTGAATTTACGTGTCTTTTGAGGAGGCTGACATATCTTTAGTGGAGTAGCCAACCTATATATGTATCTTGGAGCCAACCTGTACACGTCTAAAATAGGCTTAAAATTTGGTTCTTTGATCCAACTTATTCCATCCTTGACAAATTATAAGAGGAAGTAAATCATTAGGTGAAAAAAAGTACCTATCGAGGTCATCTACCATCGCAGTACACATTCCTTGAGATGCTCTGATATCATTGGACATATTCCTGGAGCTGGAAGACTACACCCATTTTTTTTTCCATATTTGTTTAGGCACAATGAGGAAAGTACCTTTAGCATGAACAAATGGGTATGGCATCAAATGTGTAAGAGCAGAAAAATAGCAATGGATTCAGTTTTTATACGAGAAAATTTCATCCTACGCATGAAGGTCTTGTAATCTAAAGCTCAAGATACACAATAACACAAGAAATTCTGGAGATTCATATTTGTTGATCTAATCATAAAGGGAAGGCCAACCTACCTCGGCATACATTAGGGCTGACCTATATTTTTTTATTGGAAGAGAGCCTATATAAACCTTGTGCGCCTTATTCAGGATCTATCAAGAACTGAGTAAGGTTATTTAATATGACTAAAGATAGCAGTGAGGGAAATTGTATAAGAAGCAACAACAAAGCATACTTTTTGGCAGTATTTCTCCACATATAGAGGATACTTACAATTTTCTTCCATGAATACTTCTAAGTTGTGCTTCATTTGTAAATAAATGTGTCCTTATGTGGCATGAAATCAATCTGATTCAGGCTATGTATATATGGCAGCAAGACCATGAATTGGTTAGAAGTCAAAATTGAGGTGTCCTCTATAATTTTTCGAGCAGAAAAAAACTCAATTACATGAAGAGCACCTTTCAAGGGATATTACAAGCATCGAATTAGCATTTTTTAGTGTAAAATCATTTAGAAAATATTTATATGAGTTGAGCAACTCCCAGGCCATGCAGATTTGAAGAAAGATGTCTATATCTAGTGGATGTTTATAGTATTTGTAATTATTAAAGGTTATCCAATAATATAATGAGCATATGCTAATGATGAGCTGACTTCTTACTTCTTAATATTTGTCGTGTTCACCATTAACCCATCATTGATCCATCATTGGGATAGCCTCATACATGAGCCTTGATTTGACCTCACTACCGTATTCACCACTAACCCATCATTGGGATAGCCTACCATATTCACCATTAACCCATTTTTTTTCCATATACGTTTTTTTCCGTCGATATTTCGACGCTTATTATCCACTTACAATCGTCGGACTTGTGACAAAATATGCAAGATGTCAGACTTTCGACAAAGTCTGCACGATGTTGGTAGAGCGACTAAAAGTCACAAACGTTGGAATAACGACGGCTATTGGATGAATTCTGAACCGTCGGACTTGCGAAAAATTCTACAAGACATTGGACATTCAACAAAGTTTGCAAGACGTTGGTAGAGCGACTAAAAGCCACAATCATCAAACTTATGACATGATTTTGAAAACCTGAAAAACGTCGGAAGAGAGATAGTTATGGAACGTCGGTAGAGAGACGTTTTGGAACATCGGTAGAGCGACGGTTATGGAACTTCGGTAGAGAGACGCTTTTGCTAACATCGGAATAGCGACGTTCTAGCTAACATCGAAAAATCAATGATCTTGCTAATGTTAGGATAGCGACACTCAGAAAGTAAAGTCAGAAGAGCGATGGCCGTCTAGAAACGTTGGAAAGTGTGTCACTCTTCTGGCACTTTATTGAAGTGTCGGAATTGCGACTCTAAGAGAAACGATGTTTTGCCCCACCTCAAAGTGTCGCTCTTGGGATGCCTATGTGTCACAAGAGAGACATTTTGGCTGTCGAAAATTGGGCCAAATGTGCTAGTGTTTGATATTTTGAGGCAGAAAGGCCTGCCTAATCCTTTGGTGATTAATGATAAACTAATGAGGCATGAATACTATGATAAAAAGACCAGGGAAGTAGCTAAAGAGACTTCCAACATTTCATCAATGAAAGGAGTTCCCACAGGCAAAGTGCTCCTTCAGAGTTTAGAGAACTTCTTTTACCTCCAGCATGAGGTAAAACACCTTTTTTTCAATAAGCCTGCATTTTCAAAATATACAGAGGTAGATGAGATTTACAGGAGGATGGTAAAAATCAAAATTCTAGATGAAGAAGCCTAGGAAAAATGGTGTGATTTACTGTGACAGGTAAAAGTAAAAACGGGTAAAAGAGATACAAGGTAAAAAAGAAAATAGAGCATTCAGATAAAAGAAAATTGACAGAGTTAAAGAGTAGAAAGATAAAGACAGATGAAAGATAGAGTTAAAAGAAAATCCAGATAATAAGCTAGTATAAAAGATACAGCCAACGTGAGAGATAAGACAACATAAGAGAAACAAATAGAAAATCAAATAAACAGGGACAACTTGAATTTAGTTAAATAGGTGTCTCTATCTTCTTGCATGAAGATATTTTGTTTTCCTTGAATAAATCCTAAATTAGTTAATAGAATATTTTGTAATAAGTTGTATAAATACTTCATCAATTCGAAGTATTGAGTGTGGATTCCTGAATATTTCTATAGTTGAATTGATCTACTACCTAAGGGTTTATTGTACTTTTTTTCCAAGTTGACAGACAGGACAAGTAATAAATGCATTTCTTTACAGGATTCATGTGTTGAGCTACTTTAGTGAAGTATATTTCAATTTTTCTTGTTAATTTCTTTAAGTATTCCATAAACTTTCATGTTTTCTAAATGTAAATGTTATAATTAGAATTTTACTATAGAATTTGTTTAATTACACTATGCTTTGAACTATTATACATTTTAATGTTTTATTTTGATATCCAGTTTAGAGAATCGTTGACTGCTCTCTAATCCCGATTGACCTCTTTCACCTTCATTCATTATATGGTTTAAGGAATCCTTAATTTCTCCTTGATCCTAATTGAAAACCACTTCACCACTCAGCCTTTAAGATTTGATTTTTCTCGGCTATCTTGCCCTGTAACACTTACTTTAGAACTTGAATCTGTTATGTTTTCTTGATATATTGACTCCATAGCCCAATGGAAATTAGAAAGACACCTATCCATCTAAATCAGTAATTCCACCAACAAATCAAAATCAAAGCAAATCAAGCATACATAACTAGCCTAAAATCAGTTAAAACAACAAAGTTAAATCATTAAGAGGGAGTCCTCTTTGAGCATTAGGAAGGCTAGATCCTAATATGCAAAAGTGGTTGATAGTTACCTCTGATATTTCTTTTGACACGAGAGATAATAGGATCCAGTGTGAAAATTTATGAAACATGGTCCACGGTGGGGCTGAGGGTTGGAGCCTTCAATGAGGGGGTCGTAGCTCCCTTCCAGTGGTTGTGGGTGTTGAACCTCAGAATTACCCTCTCTTTGACAGTTTTTCTCACCTATTTCCCTCACTTTATCATAATATTATAGACCCCATTCAATAATAAATTCTATGTTTTTCCTTAAGGATGCATTAAAATGATTGCCATATTATATTTTTATGCTCTTGCTATTTGGATAGATTTTTGCAATTTAGCTATAAAATGTAGCATGTTCTGCAACTAACTGTGGATTTCATAGCTACTCTTATGGTTTAGCAGGTTCCAGGTGTCAACCAAATGATTGGGCCATATGGGTGTTTCTAGAATCATTCCTACATGGATTCTATCCTATTCACTTGGTCCAGGTCGACAAAAAATCAAGCCTAAGATCATGGTCAAAGATGGAGTCAAAGTACGTTAGCTGAAATTAGTAGGACTTTTGATTTACTCTTCATAGAAAATAAAGAAGTCCAACAGTCCTATTGTAATTATAATTTGAAGTAGCCACCTATAGCTAGTTCAACTCATAAACAGTTATGTAATTTTCCTTTAAATGCCGGTTGCATAGAACTAAGAACACATTTTAGAAATTAAGTGTTAAACTTAGGCTTTTTACTGATACTATGTATTCAAACTTCACTTTATCATAATATGAAGTTCATTTTGCTAATGATTGTTTGATTACATCCTTAATTAGTTAGCAGTTCAACCACATCAGTTGCAGAGGGCCCCTACATCTGAAGGGGGTTTTTCATTATGTTTTTAGCTTAATTTCATTACTCTGTTTTTCAGCAAATCTGTTTTCTAATTAGGTTTATGCGTCATTTTAGTTTTTGATCAATATAATAGTGATAAATCACAACTGTGCAGCCTTTCTCTTCTAATATATTTCAAGAAGATAGATAACTCTGTTTTCCAATCGAATCAAGATTAAAGAATTAAGAACACAGAGTTGCCTAGTTTCCTTACTGTTTTCTCATTCATTTTCTCATAATAGAATTGTCAATTAACTGTGTTAATGGATGTTTTCAAAATCCATTTCAAGATGATAATGATCCTAAATTGAATGGTTAAATATCTAATCCATACAGTAATTGAATTTACTCAACACATTGTTATTTACTTTCTAGGAACTTAAGAACTAAGTTATAATTGAATTCTTACATAGAACTTCAAGAGGGTAATACTTATTATTGAATGTTGAAGAAAATCAAATATACATTAGTTGTTTATGCTTTTACATTTTTCCTTCGGATCCTCACTTAGTTGCGTCACTGATATTCCTAAAGATCATTCAAGGAGATTGATTTAGTCATGCTTCATAAATTGGATGATTGAATGTTTAATGAATGCAATTAATGATGTACCTTCTACATGATTTATTTATTTTCTAGATCATTAAGTACAAAAAGTTTCTTAATACATCATTTCAAGAAGGTCATACTTCATAATTGAATGCTGGAGTAACCAGAAGTACATTAGTTGATTTCATTTTTTGTCTTTACTTTCAAACACTGCAATTTCATTCTTAGCTCTAAGACTTAAATCCATGGAATAGGACTAATAATAAGATCAACTAGATACTTTGTTTTCCAAATTAGGTTTTTAACTAGTCAACAGTTTTTGGTTTATTTTTATGAAAATTAGATTAATTTAGGAACACTTCCTTTTCTTCCTTCTTCAAAGTTTATTAGATTCATTTAATTATTTCCATAGTTTTAGATTAACATTATTAGACATCAAGGAACAGAAAACCCCCAAAAACAACATAAAATACAAACAAAGAAGTAAGAAAAAGGTTAGCTAAGTACATATAGTACACCCACACTTCATCAGTATACAAACCCTAGTTGATAATTTATGCAAGAAATTTAGGACACTAAATTGACTAAACATTTTGGCGTCGTTGCCGAGGAAGTGTAATTAGGTAACCTTATTTCTTACATCCAAAAAACAATGATATGTGTAGAGAAAGAGACTCTAGGGGCAGATTCATATCTAGAGGCGGGATTTTAATCACTACAACACCACTCACTCCACCAAGACTAAGAAGTGATACACCTCCATCTCAAACCCATATTCCATATTTCACTAGCCAGAGAATTCCTGAAGTTCTAAGGTCATAAATCCAATTAGAAGGATCTCCTACTTCATCCACTGAGGCATTATTATAGGAAGAAGATCCTATGTCTCCAACAGAAGGAGTAACCTTTTTCACTTCTACAGGGGAACATATTCTAGCTAAAGAGTTAGAAATCGCTAGTGGAGAGGAAGAAGAAGAACATTTCTTCAACATACCATTGATAGAGGAACCAGAGGAAGAGATGCTAACCCTACAGATTGGATCTTATATCAACTCTAAAGAATCTATAATGTCAGGAAGAGGAGAAGGAGGAGGAGAGGGAGAAGGAGAAATTTTTAATGTATAAAATGTACTATTTGGAAGAGGAGATAGAGGTAGAGGTAGAGGAGGAGATAGAGGAAGAGGTAGAGGAAATGTAGAAGGAGGTAGAAGAAATAGGGTAATTGAGAGTTCTTTTGGATTCCCTATAGTTGATGAGGATACAAATTCCACCATGAAAAATATCTCACCTTCTGTTCTCCCAAACTTTCATGGATTGAAAAGTGAAGACCATGAAACCTTTTTGTTTGAATTTGAAGTCTTGTGTAGAACTTATGATTATTTACAAGACTCTCAAAAACTCAAACTGTTTCCTTCAACATTAAAATGAGCAACACTAAAATGGTTCATGAGTCTAATCACTAGGTCTATTAGGACATGGAATGATATGAAGAGAGCATTTCTAGAAAGGTATTTGGATTATTACATACCTATTAATCACAAGGAAGAATTTTTTAAAATGATGCAAAGAGAAGATGAAAATTTGGAGGATTTACTTGAAAGATTCAACTATAACATAAAAAGAGCAAAAATGGAAAATTTAGATCAAGACACTTTAAAATATCTTTTGTTGAAAACAATTAGAGATGAGTGGATAGACATCCTTAACATGATGGGGAAGGGGGAAATCGCTCAACTTCCATTACCTTATATTGGGGAATTATGTATTCATCTCTCAAGAGGAAAATCAAAAATTGGGAAAGGTCCAAGAGATCCTTATCTTTCTAGGGTCAATAGATCTGCAACTGGAATAGTGAGTAGGTCAGAAATTGGAAATATGCTTGATGAATTTAAAACAGACATTTTAGGGAGTCTTAGTAAATAGATAGACACACTTAAGTTACAAAACAAGCAGAAAGCCAAGACTGATGTTTTAGTTATTTTCAGTCCCAAATGCAGAAATAAGCATGCTTTAATAGAATGTCCTCTTGATGTAAAAGTCATAGAAACTTATATGATTTGCTCATAAAGTCATGAGACTAAGAGTTTTCCTTCAATTCTTGATCTTAAGGTTGTTTTTCAAGAAGAAAAAACTTCAAATCCAACAAAATCTCTTTGTTTTGCCTCTAGAAGCCCATGGCAGGGACCACAAACTCAAGGGTTTAACAACCAAATGTATACTAAGCCCCCACCACACTGGAATTCTTGGCAGCAACCTTGGCCTCAATCTTAATCTCAATCTCAACCTTGGACTCAAGGAATGCAAAATACCTATGGAAGATTCTCTCGGTACTATCAATATCCTCCATCATATCCAAGTTATCCTCCCCAACAAATTCCTCAACAAAGTCAACAACCCCAACTCCAAAACCAAAACCAAAATCCACAACTCTCACTATCATTCCCTCAGAGACCAAATCAGTTACCTGCCCAACCATTACTAAACCCCAACAATAAAAATCCTTAGAATACCTATATGATATAAGGACAACAATTTCCAACCTACATGATTACTCCTCTATATCTTAATGATGTCCAACTTAGATCTGGTAAGATATTAGAAAAGAAAAAGCCTTATGTAGTCATTCAAGAACAAGGCAATTCTGAGGAAGATTCTCTACAGCCCAATAAAAGTTTTGAAGAAGTAATATCTCTTCAAATCCAAAATTTTGAAAATGAAAAACAAAAAGAACCAATAAATTCAAATCCTTTCATAGAGAAACCATCAGTATCTACTTATATACCTCCTTTTCCTAAAAGATTACAAGGTTATAGAGGGGTAGAAAATCATATTATGTTGCCTAATTATGATTTTCTAGATGAATTGAAAAATGTTTGCATCAAAATTCCTTTGTTACAAGCCATCAAGGAAATTCCAATTTTAGTTAAAAAAATAAAGGAGTTGAGTATGAAGAAACCGGAAAGAAAAATAAAATAAATAAAAAGAATTCAGCTTGTAGGAAAAATAGAAGACATAATGATGGGAAAAATTGCCATTCAAAAATATTTAGACTCAGGAAGTCCAGTTGTAAAAATACATATCAATGGAGTTGAAATTCCAAATACATTGATTGATTTAGGAGCAGCAATAAATATCATGAGCAAACAAACCATGGAACAGCTTGAGCTTCCTAATATTCTGTATACACCTACATTACTACAATTAGTAGATAGATTTGTAATCAAACCAGATGGTGTGTTAGAAGATATTTCAGTGTCCTTAGACTCTTGGGAGTACCCTGTTGATTTTATGATCTTAACCCCTAAGAACAATCTAGGAGGACACCCACTCATATTAGGAAGAACTTGGTTGGCTACAGTTGATGCTTTCATTAGCTATAGATCTCGTGACATGTATATTTCTGATGGTAATTCAACTAAGAAATTCACAATATATCCTCCAACAAGAAAAATCATAGAGATAGATGAAAAAGAATGGATTGATGATGAATATGATATACAGCCTCTCTTTACTATTTCAACCATTAGTGAAGATATTCAAATATTAAATACAATAGAAAATTATGAATCATCTCCAGAATATGAACATGATCAATTTCAAGAAAAATCCACTACTGAATATTTTTCATCTATGCAGATGTCTCTTTACTCTATGGAAGAATTTGGTAGTTCTATAGTTGAAATCTTTTCAGGGGAAATCTTGAACATTAACAATAACTTGGAAAAATTACAACAGGAAAAGCTAATCAAAGAATTATAACAACATTCTTCTGCCTTTGCATGGGAATACACTGCCATGAAAGGAATTAGTCCTAAGCCATGTATACATCACATCTACATTGAAGAAAATTTCAAACCTATCAGACAACCTCAAAAAATAATGAATCCAATTCTTAGGGAAATTTTGAAAGAGGAGTTGCAAAAATTGCTGAATGTAAACTTCATTTACCCAATTTCAAATAGCTAGTGGGTTTCCCCCTTAGTGATTGTGCCTAAAAAGAATAATAAACAGAGGGTATGCATTGATTATCGAGAATTGAATAAATCCACCTTAAAATATCATTTTCCTTTTCACTTTATAGATCAAGTGTTAGATACATTAGCAGGTAAGAATTATTTCTCATTCTTGGATGGTTTCAGTGGTTACAATCAAATTTAGGTAGCACCTGAAGATCAAGATAAAATCACATTCACTTGTCTATGGGGGACTTATTCCTACCGAGTACTTCCTTTTGGATTGAGCAATGCACCTGAAACATTCCAAAGGGCAGTACTAGGAATTTTTTCTGATCTAATACATGATTGTGTAGAGGTTTATATGGATGACATTACAGTTTATGGGAATACATTTGAAGAAGCTTTAGAAAACTTGGAAAAGGTTATTAAAATAAGGAAGAAAAACTTTCACTAAGCCATGAAAAATGTTTTATGATGTTTATAAAAGGGATTGTTTTAGGACATCACATTTCAGGAGATGGAATTAAAGTTGATAAATCTAAAGTTGAAGTCATCTCTAAATTATCAATTCCAAGATGTCAAAGAGATGTTAGAATTTTTCTAGGATTCACAGGATACTATAGAAGATTTATATAAAATTTCACTAAACTAGCATCCCCACTCTTCAAGTTACTCACCAAAGATTGTGAATTCAATTGGAATTATGATTGCCAGTTGGGATTTGAGACCTTAAAAGAAAAAATTTCTGAAGCACCCATCTGAAGAGATCCAAATTGGAAACTACCTTTTCACATTTCAACAGATGCTTCAGATACAGCTCTGGGAGCTGTATTAGGACAAAAATATTTGATCCCCTATGCCATCTATTACACAAGCAAGAATTTTATTCCCACATAGTTAAATTACACTGTAACTGAAAAGGAATTCTTAGTTGTTGTTCATGTTATCAACAAATTCAGACATTACATAATAGGATATGAAACCTTTGTCCATACAAATCACTCTGCAATTAGGTACTTAATGAATAAATCTATTACTAATGGCAGAGTTACAAGATGGTTATTACTCCTGCAATAATTCAACATCATTGTTCTAGACAGGCCTGGAAAACAAAACACAGTTGTTGATTTCCTGTCTAGAATTCAAAATATCAAAGATGATACTCCAATTGAAGATAAATTTCCTAATGAATATATTTTTGCAGTAACTACTTAGACCCATTGGTTTGCAGATATTTCTAATTACTTAGTCACAAGGAAATTACCTTCACATATGTTTCCTAGATAGAAAAAAAAAAATCATTCAAACAAGTGCAAGATACTCATGGAATACTAATGAATTGTATAAAACAGGTCCAGATCTCATTATCAAGAGATGTGTTTGAGAAGATGAAATGCCTAAAATTCTTAAGGCATGTCATGATGAACCTTGTGGAGGACACTTTTCTGACAAGAGGACAGCCTATAAAATCCTTCATTTAGGATATTATTGGCCATTCATCTTCAAATATGCCAAAGAATATGTCAAAAAGTGTGATAGCTTCCAAAGGGTAGGAAATCCTACTCCTTCAGAAGAAATGCCACTACAAACTCAGAGAAATTGTGACAGATCAGGGATCTCAGTTTACATCCAAGGTGGTGAAAAAGCTCATGGAAGACTATAAGATCAAACATAGAAATTCCACTCCTTACCATCCACAAGAAAATGGTCAAGTAGAATCTATCAATAAGGTGATTGAAGGAATTCTCACTAAGACTGTAAATCCACACAGAAGAGATTGGGAAGAAAGACTTCCTGGAGCCTTATGGGCCTACAGAACTACATGGAGGAACACAACAGGACATACTCCCTATGAAATTGTTTATGGGAAGAAAGTCTTGTTCCCTATAGAGTTTTAGATCCAAACCTTCAAGATGGCAGTCCAATTGGGACTTGATTTATTAGAAGCACAGAAACATAGATTGGAGAAAATCTGTGAGCTTTATGAAATTAGGCAAGATGCAGTTCAAAGAACCAGTATAGTCCAGCAGCAAAGGGCTAAATGGCATGATAAGGATATCAAAGAGAATAAGTTTCAAGCAGGGGATAGGGCACTTTTGTTCGATTCAAAATTTAAAGATTTTCAAGGAAAGTTTCAGACTCATTAGCTTGGTCCATATGAGATTGAAAAATTATTTGATAATGGAGCAGTGAAAATAAGGAAAATAGATGAAGAAAAGGTACCTCTTCTTGTGAATGGTCATCGGTTGAAAGTATATCATAAATAAATTTCAAAAGAAGAGTTTGTCAAGATATTCCAAAATAAAATTGATATGATGTTAGTGGAGAAGAATCCTTCTTCTTCACTAACTTAGCTTTTATTTTTCCTACATTCATAAAAAAAAGATGATAAAAAATAATAATAATAATAATAATAATAATAAATTATATAAGTATGAAAACCAATCAATGATTGGCATACTTATACAGAAAATACAGGGTGAAAATCAAATATTTCTGACATCCTATCTTTTCCATTTTCTTTTCTATAATAAGTAGTGACACAAAACTAAATTCATTGCAGTTCATAATCTACAAATTCATTTCATTTTACAGTTTCATTCCATAATTCACTCCACTTCCATCCCATTTTTCACATTTATTCCATTCCATAAGTCACTCCACTTCCATTCCATTTTTACATTAATTCCATTCATGTTCCATACTTCATTCTTTTTACAGAGTACATTCTGTAGCTCACTATATTCTGCAGCTGATCACATTCTACAACCCACTGTATTCTGCAACTAATTCCATTCTATAGCCAATTTGATTCTGCAGCCATGTCAGTAGTTCTAACACATGATGATTGCAAGGAATTGAAGGATTATGTTTTGAAGACCAACATGATAAAAAGAGTACCTAAGGATCAACACCAAAGCAGGCAACAAACAAAAAGGTTAAGTTCTAAAGGTAAAGTGAAAAAAATTATTTTAATAGCAAGGTTAAAACATGAAACATGTATAATATGAACATTCATATGTTTCCTTGACAACTCATCATTTGATTTGATTTAAATCACCATCATACTACATATTAGCCACATCCTCCACATTAAGTTTCATAACGGTCCATCATTACTTCCCTTTTTTATGATTAACAGTCATGATCTATAACGTGACATACTTGTCTACGTCTCTCCAAGACCCTACCATATATTTATTCCTACAAACCCTCCATAACCATCCATCAGATCCATAGCCAATTCAATTCCATAAACAGAAGGGTAATTTTGAAGGTTAAGGAACTCAAAATAGTAGAAGGATGGGGATTCTTGTCAGATCAGAACCAGTTGGAGTAAATTACATGGAAGGATACCCACAGCTTAAAGAATTATTACAGAAATCTGGATGGCTAAAGTTCATTGAGAAATTTGATGGATTTCACAAGGATATTACAAAATCCTTTACTCTGTCTTTTGATGGCACAGAGGTAGAGATTGGAGATATCAAGTTTACAGTGACTGAGTCATTCATGACCAAGGCTATAGAACTTCCAAGGCATGATGAAAGATGGTTCAAGAAAAAGGAGTTCCACAGTGAGTCATGGAAGGTTATACTTAAAAACCCGGGTATGGATGTCTCTGTTTTTATAAAAGGAATCCCTAGCTCAGCTCTTAAAAGAAAATGGAGGAATAATATTTTGGTTTTGTAGAAATTCACAACTTGTGAAGGAAGGTTTGGGTGTATGTATGTATACCATGCCCGTTTACTGATGAATTTCCTAGAAAATGTTGAAATAAATCTTCCTTTATTTCTACTTAATAGTTTAAAAAGGATGGCCTCAAATGTGAAAAAGAGAATACAGTTCATAGATACCACCATGCATCATCATAGTTTGATAAATATATTGATTGAGTTTCATTTAAGAAGCATAGGAGATACTTGGGAGGATTTTCTTGTTAGGAATAATTTTCAAGAACCACCAAAGTCACCACCCAAGAAAGATAATGTCAGGAGAAGCAGAAGAAAGAAGACTAATATAAATGTTGAAGACAAACCTGAAACTTCATTACAGAAGAATGATGAAAAGCTAATTTCTGAGGAACTGACAGAAATCGGGAAACAAATCAAGACAAGAGGAAAGAAAATAAAACAAAGGAAGGTTACAAATGAGGGGAATGAAAGTCCTCCAAAAATGAGAAGGAGCTCTAGACTCTGAGGTACCATGAAGAAGACATTATTAAAAGGAATAGAGCTTATAAATATAGATGAGGAGACCCAAATGCCATCACCTGTTAACATCTCTCCTGCACACAGTCCTCAGAATTCTCCTTTTTATCATCTTGAAGAAGGCCCCAGCAGAATATCTCCTGGCATAGACCCAGTCCAACAACAGATATATGATTATGTAGAATCACTAGACATGAGAAGTGCCTCAATGAACCCAGAACCTCTTGTCAATCCACAAGAACGTATAATTGATGCTTTTAAGCAGGATATTTATGAATTAGAGATATTTAACAGACATATCAAACAGGAGAATGAGACCTTGAAGGAGCAAAACAAATTGGACAAGGAAATTCATGATAATATTGTTCTGCATCTAGGACTGTGGTATAAGAAAAAAATGAAATGGAAGAGGAAGAACAAGTTATTGAACAGAGCATTCATTAACCTCAAGCATAATATTCTTATGAGAAAGCCCAGAATGACAGTCACTTCAAAGAAGAACAAAAGAAGGAAATTAGATTTTCTAGCAGAGGTGTCTGAGCAAATGCAGTAGGGAAGAAGAACTCATATTTTTGTCAAATTGTATGAGGACATGCAATGATTTTATAGTGGGGGTATGTTTAACCTCAGAATTACCCTCTCTTTGATAGTTTCTCTCACCTCTTTCCCTCACTTTCTCATAATATTACAGACCCCAATCAATGATAAATGCTAGGCTTTGTCTTAAGGATGCATTAAAATGATTTCCATATTATATTTTCATGCTCTTGCTATTTGGATAGATTTTTGCAATTTAGCTACATAATGCAGCTTATTCTACAACTAACTGTGGATTTTGTAGATACTCTCATGGTTTAGCAGGTTCGAGGTGTCGACCGAAGAATTGGGCCACATGGGTGTTTCTAGAATCATTCCTACATGGATTCTATCATATTCACTTGGTCCAAGTTGACAGAAAAGCGAGCCTAAGATCATGGTCAAAGATGAAGTCAAAGTACGTTAGTTGAAATCAGTAGGACTCTTGATTTACTATTCGTAGAAAATCAAGAAGTCCAACAGTCCTATTGCAATTATAATTCAAAGTAGCCACCTGTAGCTAGTTTATCTCATAAACAGTTATGTAATATTCCTTTAAATATCGGTTTCATAGAACCGAGAACACAGTTCGGAAATTAAGTGTTAAACTCAAGCTTTTTGCTGATACTTTGTATTCAGACTTCACTTTATCATAATACGAAGTTCATGTTGCCAATGATTGTTTGATTAAATCCTTAATCAGTTAGCAGTTCAACCACATCAGTTGTAGAGGGCCCCTACATATGAAGGAGATTTTTCATTTATGTTTTTAGCTTAATTTCATTACTCTGTTTTTCAGCAAGTCTGTTTTCTAATTAGGTTTATGCTTCATTTCAGTTTTTGATCAATAGCATAGTGATAAATCACAATTGTGCATCCTTTATCTTCTAATATATTTCAAGAAGATAGATAACTATGTTTTCCAATCTAATCAAGATTGAAGAATTAAGAACACAAAGTTGCCTAGTTTCCTTACAGTTTTTACATTCATTTTCTTAGAATAGAATTTTCAATTAACTATGTTAATGGATGTTTTCAAAATCTATTTCAAGATGATAATGATCCTAAATTGAATGATTAAATATCTAATCCATACGGTAATTGAATTTACTCAGCACATTGTTATTTCCTTTCTAGGAACTTAAGAAATAAGGTATAATTGACTTCTTACACAGCACTTCAAGAGGGTAATATTTCATATTTAATGTTGAAGAAAATCAAATATACATCAGTTGTTTATGCTTTTACATTTTTCCTTTAGATCCACACTTAGTTGCATCACTGATATTCCTAAAGATAATTCAAGGAGATTGATTTAGTCATACTTCACAAATTGGATGTGTTAGTGTCAGTCTTTTCATCCTTCCTCCAGTGATCAAACATGTTCTTACAAAGTGATTTTAAGGTGTCAAGGTCAAATTTTGTCATTTCAGTGAGTTTTCAAGCAAAATTTGGTCACTAGGCATTAGGTCTAGGGTTTGCTTTTTCTCCTGTCAAAGTTGTCCAAATTCTGGTCCATGTCACCATTTAGCTGAGTGTACCATCATTCATAGGGTTTTCATCATCATGTCAAGTTCCACTGGGTCATTTTACACCTTGTTCATGCTTCAGTTGTGCCTAGGTAAGGTTCATTTCCCTCTCCTAGGGTTTTGGAGGTAATTTCTCTTGGGTGGTCAAATAATCAACAAAACTTGTATCCTGATGTTAATACACCTTCTCCTATCCTTATTGTACCTTATTAAACACTTCCCATCACTGAGATCCCCCAAATTCCTCATTTTCACACAAACCCTAGTTTCTTGCTACAACTTGGCAATTTTCTAGGCTAGGCCTATGTTTTGCCATTTTGGACCCCTTCCCCTCACTCAATCTTTTAAATTCCACTTTTCCCTAATTACTAACATCCCTCCCTACTTCAAAAAATTTTCTCAATAATTTAGAAGCCGCTTATCCCCTTCATTTCACTTCATTTCGACAAATCCCTTGTTCCACACATCGGGATAGGTTTTACTTCAATGATGTTTATGAGCAAGAAAAGATGAATTTGGGAAAAATGAGAGATTTTTTTGTCAAAAATAGGCCAAGGAAGAAAAACCTCCTTCACTTTTTACACAGGTGTCATGGTTTTAGAGAAATGTCAAAAATACAGTTGCCTCGGGAGAATTGATGCACCTCTGAAGTGACCTTGGGAAAATCAAGTTTTCTCCTAGATTGGTTCGCCAAATGACTTGTTTGATGAGTAAAATAATAACTAGACACAAATATGTTTCCAATTATCTATCATGAGCTCAATTTGGAGTTGAGGAAGACCTTCAAAAGTTGACTGCAACAACACTCTGCCTTGAGGCAGCCTCACTTTGAACATTTTGACCAGTCTTGGGAGATTTGATTTTTTATAGGGAAAATGAACTCCAAATTGAAAAATTAAAGTTGGGTTGGAAATTAGACTCAATAATATTTCCAACGAGCTATCCTGTACCCAATTTGGACACTGGGAAGACCTCCAAAAGTCTCCTGCAAAAAGGTGCTACGCATTGAGATGAATTTTGGAAATTTTGCCTTAACAAAATAGAGTTTTCTGCCCAATGCGCTGCGCCACTTGGCGCGCGCTTATGATTGGGAGCTCCTCTTGGTGAAAACTTTACATTTTTGGATTTTTCATGGAAAAATCCATGGAAAATTATGCATGCATACTTATGGACAAGATATTTTGACAGGTTTTGCTTCCAGAAGGGTCAAAAACACCCTAAAAATGACCTTCCTGCCCCTTTCTGGACACACAGGAAGCAATGTTGGGAGAACACATTTTTGGAGGGGCAAATGGAAGCCAAATTCATAAATTCTACTTGTGTTGGAAATTAGACAGGCAGACCTTTCCAAAAATCCCACTTGGAGCTAATTTTGACACCAGGAAGGCCTTCAAAATCAGCACCAAACTGGCACGACGCATAGAGAAATCAGGCGCGGCGCATTGGGGATTTTTGCTCATTTTGGACTCAGTAACTCTGTTTTTCGCCTAGTTTTTGACATTTTGACTTTCTTACTTCCAAATGTTAAATTCATGATTTAATTGGATGTAGTTTGATGGATATTGATGTAATTTTGTTAAATTTTTACTCATGGAGGTAGATTCATCCATCAAAAGGTGAATTGCAACTGAATGAATTAGTTTCCTATCTTATAGAGGCAAGCTGTTCCACTACCTATTTTCCAGTTCTCAGTTTAGATCTTGTTGAAACAACTCCTAAACTTGTGAGCTCAACCCCTAGAGGCTGGGGATGAGTTATTGTTGGCTATATCTTGTATTTTTCAGTCATTAGCATAGGTTGGACACTTGGGATTGCTTTGAGCATCATTGTACATTCATCTCTGCAGTTTGGCAAAGGAATAGACCAGGGTTTGCAGCACTCCTTGGGATTCATGTGGCTCTTTGTTTTGATAGTGTGTTTCTCTCTGTAAATGTAAGTCTACTTTTGTTTCATGTATACCATTTTCCTTCTTATTTCTTCTTCAGTTAAACGAACAAGGTTAAAGGTAGAATTCATTAGGGTTTGCAGTGCTCTACCTAGAGTTTTTGTTTAATTTTCTATGTTTTCAGTTGTTTGGAGAGGATCCTTGAAGGTTTCTTGCCCTCTTTAGCTCTTCACCTTTCTCAAACTCTCCATTTCCTTCAAATTAAAAGTTTCAAATCAAGTGCCTACCTTGCCCCATTCAGATCTCTGCAAAACTGCTCATTTCCCAGACCCAAAATCTGCCTTTCCCTTTGATCCAAAAAAACACCCTCAAAATCAAATCAAACTCTTTTACATATATACCTAGCCTAAAATCAGCCTTTATTCAAGTCACCTCAAGCCTCACTGATCTTTTTTTGATGATATTGACTAGGAGAGAGCCCTCTCTCGATCTGGTAGGGCTAGCTACCAGATTAAGCGTGGTTTGATGTTACCCTAGATTCTGCCTTTCTCAGCTTGAGGTAGATTTAGGCCATAGCATAGTGGCAACTCCACTGCGGAGAAAAGGTTTTGTTTTTGCTTTATAAACTACAGACGGAGCCTGAAGTTAGCCAGGTAGCCTTCGAAACGCTCTTGCTTTGCATTAGCGAAAGTAGATGAATGCTGCTTCATTCAATCTCTGGTCTAGTTTATGAACTGAACATCTAGTTTCCTCAGTAAGATCTAATCAATTTCAGATCTGATTGTTGATGGTGGACAATGATCAGACACCGCAAGGCTGAAATCATTCACTGGAGACTCTAAATTAGTTTTGAGATCAGATCCAAGGACTCCACTGGAGGATGAACCTGACCAACAGAAACATGAAAGGACAATATGGAAAGATCAGGTATTCAAGTTGGAATTTCATCCAAGACATTTTGTTCTTTGTCATAAATTATTTCTTCTCTTTCACCGAGAATGTCAAGAAGGTTTTACAAAGTATATTGTATTTGAGGAAATATCCTCAGCCTACATTTGATTCCTTCCCTTTGAAGATTTTGAATACCAAATATTTGCATGCTTTTGAGCTTGATCAAGACCTTTCTTCCGAATCTTGTGATGACCATATTCAAACTGATGAACCTCAAGAGACCAAGACTGATTCTGCAGCATTTGTACATACCCCTATACCTTGCAAAATTTCAGATCAATACAAGCCTCTGATTTTACCTCATATATCTCATGCTTTCCCTAAAAATCATGATCTATATCTACCAATATTTGATGGTGAATGCGACAACATCACTGCTGAGAGACATGTTCTGAATTTAGAGTCTTTTCTTGACCTTTTTGAAGTTGATGAAGAGGATGTCAGTATTAGGCTTTTTTCTCTTTCTTTGCAAGGCAAAGTCAAGAGTTGGTTCAAAACCTTGCCTGATGCGAGCATCTCAGATTTCCAGCAGTTCGTCAAATTTTTCCTCGATAGGTGGGTGATCAGAAAGAACCCTTTCTTGATTATAGAAGAGTATAACCAGCTGAAAAGACTGCTAGGGGAGACAGTACAACAGTTTTCTGCTAGATTTAACCAAGTTTATTATTCAATTCCAGTTAATATAAAACCTCCTCTTGGATATGCTCTCTTGCACTACCCGGGTGCCTTTGATCCGGAAATGGAGTTTCAGCTGAGAGAAAAGAATCTTGCAACACTTGAAGATATGCATAACAGTGTAGTAGATGTAGAGGCTCATTTGTTGATTCGAAGGGCAAAGTTGAAGGAAGAAGAGATGAAAAACATAGATCCGGAGGAATCGACATCTCTAGAGGTAAAGCTTGACATTTTGGTAAGTGCAATGGAAGAGATGATGCAGAGGATCATCACAAGGAATGAGTATAATGTTCAAGCCCATGGCTCTCTGATTGAAGAAGAAAAAGTTGCTAATCCAAAACATTTTGTTTCTTATCCCAGTTGTCATAGATCTGATAATGATTATTTTATAGATCATCTTAGAGAAGAGAGAGCTATTGATATGACATGTATTCTTGATGATGTGTTTTATACTGATGATTTCCCTCAATTTGATCAGTATGATGATGATTATGTTCTCCAAACAAAAGCTAATCTTGTAGACAAATCAGCAGCTAGTTTCTGGGAGGAAGAAGTTCACTTTCAACAGCTTGAATACAATGTTCAGCCATCACATATTAGCTATCGAAATGACGAGGAAAGTGTAGAAAATTTTGAAGTAAGTGAAGGATATTTGCCTTTTTGTTTTGATTTGTTTCAGTTCATTAGAGACAACTTCCATGCAATCAGAAATCAACTGTCAACAAGTCTTGATCTGGACCATCTTGAGGGCAATGAAAACCTTGTTCAAGACTTCTCATATCCAGATTTGCAGCCCCCGAATGCCATTGATTTTCAAGTTGCAGATGAAGACATGGAAGCTAGCACATATGATCAAATGATACCAGATGATTCCGTACCATTTTTTTTTGAATCATTTCAGTTTTTGAAGGGTAAATTGCATAGTAAATTTTCAAATGAGCAGCTTGTAGAAAATCATGTAATCTCATCAGAAACAATAGAAAATGGGTTGCAGCAGTCTTTTCAAGTTTTTCATGATCCAATAGCTAGTGTGTTGGATGATGTCTGCAATCAAAGTCCTTCTCCATTGACTATATGTAAGATTGAAATGTGTGCTGATATAAACTTGATCCGGCAGCCGGTCTCTTTGTCATTTTTAGCAGGATTCTCATCACAAAGCTCAAAACAAAGTTTGAATTCATGGTATGAGGAGAAGAGAAGTAATCCAGTGTGTATGAACTTCAAGATCCTTATGCAGTGTTTTTGGAGGCGGATAGAGAATCCATAGTATTCAATGGAACTGTTCACAAGTTTTCATGGGAGTTGCCTTTCGGTAGTTCTCTCTTGTTGTTCATAAGCGAACACTTGCGGAGAATTCAAACAATAGCTGGAATACTTACTTGGTTTCATTGGTTGTTTCATTTCACTTGATCAGGTGATGAATGAAATTGTTAGAGTAGATTTTGATGAATAAGCTCCATTTTGAGCATATTTTCCAGTTTCTCAGTTGTGTTTAAGTATCGAGTCAGTTTTTAGTTGAGTGAGAGTCAATTTGTGTCATTAAGTAATCAGTTTTCAATCATGCATTTCAGCTTGAGTTTTTGACTCCATTGCCAAATGGATTAAGGCACTGTCTGCTTTCCAAAGATTTGTAGTTCTTGGCACCTCCAAGGAGCTACCATCCCCATTGGAGCCAATGTTAGTTTCAGTCTTTGCATCCTTCCTCCAGTGATAAAACATGCTCTTACAAAGCGATTTTAAGGTGTCAAGGTCAAATTTTTTCATTTCAGTGAGTTTTCAAGCAAAATTTGGTCACTAGGCATTAGGTCTAGGGTTTTCTTTTTCTCCTGTAAAAGTTGTCCAAATGTCGATCCATGTCACCGTTCAGCTGAGTGTACCATCATTCAGAGGGTTTTCATCATCATGTCAAGTTCCACTGGGTCATTTTACACCTTGTTCATGCTTTAGTTGTGCCTAGGTAAGGTTCATTTCCCTCTTCTAGGGTTTTGGAGGTAATTTCTCTTGGGTGGTCAAATCATCAGCAAAACTTGTATCCTGATGTTCATACACCTTCCCCTATCCTTAATGTACCTTATTAAACACTTCTCATCACTGAGATCCCCCAAATTCCTCATTTTCACACAAACCCTAGTTTCTTGCTACAACTTGGCAATTTTCTAGGCTAGGCCTATGTTTTTCCCTTTTAGACCCCTTCCCCTCACTCAATATTTGAAATTCCACTTTCCCCTAATTCCTAACATCCCTCCCTACTTCCAAAAATTTTCTCAAGAATTTAGAATCCCCTTATCCCCTTCATTTCACTTCATTTCTACAAATCCCTTGTTCCACACATCGGGATAGGTTTTACTTCAATGATGTTTCTGAGCAAGAAAAGATGAATTTGGGAAAAATAAGAGAGGTTTTTTTCCAAAATAGGCCAAGGAAGAAAAAAATCCTTCACTTTTTACACATGTGTCATGGTTTTAGAGAAATGTCAAAAATACAATTGCCTCAGGAGAATTGATGCACCTCTAAAGTGACCTTGGGAAAATCAAGTTTTCTCCTAGCTTGGTTGGAAAAATGACTTGATTGATGAGTCAACGGATAACTAGACACAAATATCTTTCCAATGAACTATCATGAGCTCAATTTGGAGTTGAGGAAGACCTTCAAAGGTTGACTGCAACAGCACTCTGCCTTGAGGCAGCCTCGTTTTTCACATTTTGACCAGTCTTGGAAGATTTGATTTTTTACAGGGAAAATGAACTCCAAATTGAAAAATTAAAGTTGAGTTGGAAATTATACTCAATAATATTTCCAATGAGCTATACTGCACCCAATTTTGACACTGGGAAGACCTCCAAAAGTCTCCTTCAAAAAGGCGCTACGCATTGAGATGAATTTTGGAAATCTTGCCTTAACAAAACAGAGTTTTCTACCCAATGCATCGCGCCACTTGGCGTGCGCTTATGATTGGGAGCTCCTCTTGGTGAAAAATTTACATTTTTGGATTTTTCATGGAAAATTATGCATGCCTACTTATGGCCAAGATATTTTGATAGGTTTTGGGCTTCCAGAAGGGTCAAAAACACCCTAAAAATGGCCTTTCTGCCCCTTTTTGGACACATAGGAAGCAGTGTTGGGAGAACTCATTTTTTGAGGGGAAAATGGAAGCCAAATTCAGAAATTATACTTGTGTTGGAAATTAGACAGGAAGACCTTTCCAACAAGCTCACTTGGAGCTAATTTGGACACCGGGAAGGCCTTCAAAATCAGCTCCAAACTGGCGCGACGCATAGAGAAATCAAGCGCGGCGCATTGGGGATTTTTGCTCATTTTAGACTCAGTAACTCTTTTTTTTGCCTAGTTTTTGACATTTTGACTTTCTTACTTTAAAATGTTAAATTCATGATGTAATTGGATGTAGTTTGATGGATCTTGATGTAATTTTGTTAAATTTTTAATCATGGAGGTAGATTCATCCATCAAAAGGTGAATTGCAACTGAATGAATCAGTTTCCTATCTTATAGAGGCAAGTTGTTCCACTGCCTATTTTCTAGTTCTTAGTTTAGATCTTGTTGAAACAGCTCCTAAAATTGTGATCTCGACCCCTAGAGGCTGGGGATGAGTTAGTTTTGTCTATATCTTGTATTTTTTCAGTCATTAGCATAGGTTTGACACTTGGGATTGCTTTGAGCATCATTGTACATTCATCTCTGCAGTTTGGCAAAGGAATAGACCAGGGTTTGCAGCACTCCTTGGGATTCATGTGGCTCTTTGTTTTGATAGTGTGTTTCTCTCTATAAATGTAAGTCTACTGTTGTTTCATGTATACCATTTTCCTTCTTATTTCTTCCTAAGTTAAACGAACAAGGTTAAAGGTAGAATTCATTAGGGTTTGCAGTGCTCTACCTAGAGTTTGTTTAATTTTCCATGTTTTCAGCTGTTTGGAGAGGATCCTTGAAGGTTTCTTTCCCTCTTCAGCTCTTCACCTTTCTCAAACTCTCCATTTCCTTCAAATTTAAAGTGTCAAATCAAGCGTCTACCTTGCCCCATTCAGATCTCTGCAAAACTGCTCATTTCCCAGACCCAAAATCTGCCTTTCCCTTTAATCCAACAAAACACCCTCAAAATAAAATCAAACTCTTTTACATATATACCTAGCCTAAAATCAGCCTTTATTCAATTCATCTCAAGCCTCACTGATCATTTTTTTCTGAGATTGACCAAGAGAGAGCCCTCTCCCGATCTAGTAGGGCTAGCTACCAGATTAAGCGTGGTTTGACGTTACCCTAGATTCTGCCTTTCTCAGCCTAAGGTAGATTTAGGCCATAATAGGATGATTGAATGTTTAATGAATTCAATTAATGAGTTACCTTCTGCATGACTTATTTGATTTTTTAGATCATTAAGTACAGAAATTTTCTTAATACATAATTTCAAGAAGGTCATACTTCATAATTGAATGTTGGAGTAACCAGATACATTAGTTGATTTCATTTTTTGTCTTTACTTTTAAACATTGCAATTTCATTCTTAGCTCTTAGACTTAAATCCATGGAATAGGACTAATAATAAGATCAACTAGATACTTAGTTTTCTAAATTAGGTTTTTAACTAGTCAACAGTTTTTGGTTTATTTTTATGAAAAATAGATTAATTTAGGAACACTTCCTTTTCTTCCTTCTTAAAAGTTTATTAGATTCATTTAATTATTTCCATAGTTTTAGATTAACATTATTAGACATAAAGGAATATAAAACCCACAAAAATACAAAAAACGAAGTAAGAAAAGGGTTAGCTAAGTACATATAGTACACCCACACTTCATTAGTATACAAACCCTGGTTGATAATTTATGTAAGCAATTTGGGACACTAAATTGACTAAACAGCTGGTAAACAAGATCAGGGGGTAGTATCTCCCTTCCAGGAGTAGTTGGAAAACGAGATCAGGGGGTTGTAGCTCCCTTCCAGTGGTAGTTGGTAAACAAGATCATAGGGTTGGAGATCCCTTCCAGTAGCAGCTACAGAACAAGAGAAGGTTGCATCCTTCTACAGGTGGATTCCTGCATGCTGGTATGAGCCTATGCCAGCACAATATTGTAAGAAGTTTTATTTATATTAAATATTGAAGATATATATGACACCAGCGGTGGTTTTCTCCTTACTTGGGTTTCCACCTTAAATCCTAGTGTTCATGTGTGTTTCTTATGTGTGATGTTGGATGAACGAGAATTCTACATCTAGAGAGGTAGTGGATGCTACTATTTATCGACAATTGGTGGGTTCGCTCACGTATTTAGTTAATACAAGACCAGACATATGCTATGCGGTGAACCAGCTTATTCAAGTGATGGTTAAGCCTACCAAGCTCTTTTGGAAGGCGAGCAAGCATGTCCTGAGATATCTCACGGGCACATCTGAGTATGGATTATGGTACATATATATGGATGAGGTGAAGTTGCATGGCTTCACAGATGCAGATTGGGGAGGCAGCCCAATGGAAGAAAAAGCACATCAGGAGGGGTTTTCAGTATCGTATCTACAATTGTTTCTTGGTACAACAGGAAACAGATATATGTGGCACTCAGTTCAACGGAAGTGGAATACATGACAGCAAGTCAAGCTACATGTGAGGCTAGCTGGATGAGGAAGATCCTGGTCGATTTGTTCAGTTCTCATTTAGATCCTACAGTGATTCATTGTTATAATAAGAGTTGCATTAAAGTCTCGATTAATATTGTGTTTCATGATAGATCTAAGCATACAGATATCAGGTATCATCATATCATAAATTGTGTGCAGTGGAGGATCATGTTGCTTCAGTACATTCGTACGGAAGATCAAGATGCAGATATTCTGACAAAGGTGCTCACCAGGAGAAAATTCAAATACCATAGATATAGGATCGGGGTGAAGGATAGTCCCTTTCTTATTGAGAGGGAGTGTTGAGATTCAATATGATGATGATTCTAGTGAAAATTAAGCACGTACACTAGCTAGGGCCCACAGGCTATTTTTAGGTGTATGTCTATTTTTAGAATGTTGAGCATATTCTATTTATAGTAGGAGTCTATTTTAAATGGTTGAGAAAATTCTGTTTATAGATGAGATTCTATTTTTAGATGCATGGGAAAAGTATATTTATATATCACATGTCAATTATTATTAGCCCTTAATAATAATTAGATAATAAATAATAATCTATTCCCTTGAAGCACTTGATTTCAGTTAACTGATGTGGAAAACTAGTTAACTGAAGGAATTACGAGTTCTAAGGTTGGTTGGTGGGACATGCTTGTTGTGCTCAACTTAGTGTTCCTAAATTGAGGTCATAAATTATCAACCAGGGTCAGTAAACTGCTGAAGTGTGGTGCACTATATGTGCCTAGGTATCTGTTTCCCACTACGTTTTGTTTAGTGTTTTTATGATGTTTTTGGTTTTGTGGTTTTATGTTAATAAGGAAAAGAACTAAATGCTGAAAAAGAACAGTTGTTGGTCACACTAAAAATAGATCAAAGCCTATACTAGAGAACAAAAAATGCAAAGTTTGATAATGACTCATAGCAAGAAAATAAATAACAACATGAACTCAATAACTCATAACATAAACTCATCCAATTCATTCATTAGAAATATGTTGTAATAGCTTGAGAAAAGGACAAGTTTAGTACAAATTAGGTTCTCCTAAGTAAACAACCATCTTACAATATTACAAAGAATCTCATCCATGGCTAAAATTTTATTGGAACACAATTGGAAAAAAGACTATTTGTAACACAATAAGATTTTTACTCTGAACTAACTTGTCATGCTAAGATCAATTCATTCTGTAGCTCCACTTGTCACCACTAAACCTTATTTGGAAGTTAGATATTTTCTAAAATAGTTTTTTTTAAAGAAAGGCTTAATTTTGAAATTGCAAAGGATTGCAAAACAATCAAGGCCTTAAACTGATATCACTAACTCATTCATGTTCATATGATGATGCATTAATAGAAAGTCAGAACAAGATTAGTTTGTAAACAATGAAGGCCGTGAAGTCTAATTTTGACAGTTAATACAACTAAAAGAACAATGGATAACACTGAACTAGAATGCAATTGATCAAGCTTAAAACACAGTGATCACAACTAAACTAGAATGCTTTTATCCTAACTTTAAAATACAGTGATTTGGAACTGAACTAGAATGTCACTAATATAACTTAAAGTACAGTGAACAGAGTTATACTAGAGTTCCATTATCAAACTTGAAACACAGTGATCACAACTAAACTAGAGTGACATCTACCTCCGGAGTACTACAACTAGACTAAAGATGCAACTAACCACTAAAATGTCTCAGCTCTGTCTCATTCGGAATTAGTGGTATTTTGGAATAATTTATGGAATAGGACTGGCTGCAACATGTTATGTAAATGAGCATGAAAGCATACAATTCAACAAAACACAACAAAGCTCTAAAACACCACAGCTATGTCTCATCTAGAATTAGTGATATTTTGGAAGAGTTTATAAAATCACGACTAGCTGTAACAACCGATGTAATTGAGCACAAAATCACAAAGTTCAAAGAAATGCAACTAACTCCTAAATACTACAGTTATATCCCATCCAATGTGAGTGATATTTTGGAAGAGTTCATAAGGATAAGACTAACTGTGGCATCCGCTGCAAGTAAGTATAAAAACACAAAGTTCAGAAAATTAATTAAATTACGAATGAAACAAGGCTAAGTTACTTATCTAAACCATATGAACAAAGCTTCTCAGGTAGCAGGGGCCCTCTACCACCAGATTAGCACGCAAATCTACTCAATATTCACTCAGCTCTTGCAATAAAGTGATGCTTCTTTCATTAAAGGAGAAATTCCTCAAAACAGATTATTTACGGTCTTCTGAGATCTAGCAATAAAACATAAATCTAGATAAGTTGTTTCTCGGTCTCCCCAGCCATACTTATAACAAAATTACATAACTGTCTTTGAGATAAAATAGGAGTAATTATCTTTCCAAACTAAAATCAAACTAGGACTCTGGTGGTGGCCTCGTTCTATGATTAAGGACATATGTACATTCCTTGTCCTATTAGAAGTCTGTCACCTAGTTTTGGTTTCCCACGTGCATAACCGCATGTAGACTCGAGCTCAGACTTCGTGGAGAGAAAGAAATGATGGGGGAGTGATGTGGAATATGACCATATGCATTTTTCATTGAGCTGACACCTGGAACCTGCGTAAACATGAGAACGGTTGCGGAATAGGCGACTGGCTACAGAATGATTGTGTTATGTAGCCGAGTCTAGTCAAAAATTGCTACAATAAAAAAATCATGAAAACATAGCAAGTTAGTCATTATATACATTATTAAAGTAATCCTAATAAATCCTATTGATCATTTAAGCCTGTAATTGATGAGGGACAAAGAAA
Organism: Pinus albicaulis; assembly: GCA_034641835.2. Classification (NCBI taxonomy): domain Eukaryota; kingdom Viridiplantae; phylum Streptophyta; class Pinopsida; order Pinales; family Pinaceae; genus Pinus; species Pinus albicaulis. The sequence goes on from CM076576.1 coordinate 831,455,084, forward strand.
ATGAAGTGAAATGTGGTGGAAAAGAAGGACATCTTTGGGGCTCAACATACCCCCACTGCAAGGCTTTTGCATGTCCTCATGCAACTATTCCATGTACTCTGAGACCTCTGCTAGGACATCTAAGCCTCTTCTTCTGCTTTGCCTGATAGTCAATGGTCTTTTGGGCTTCCTTATGACTAACTTGAATCTCAAATTTGTAAGTGCCCTGCTTAACCTTTTGTTTTTCTTCTTCAATCTTTCACTGGCCTTGTGCAACTTTTTCATTTGTAGAGACAGAGTGGTATTCATATCACCTTTGAGCTTAACCTGCTCCCTTAAAATTTCATTCTCGTTCTTGATATGCCTATTGAGTACTTCTAACTCATATTTATCTCTTCTTAGCATATCAATTGCAGATTTTGGTGGACTGGGAGTTCTGTCTCTACTTTCTGAAGCTTTCTTCTCTAGTGTCTCAACATAATTGTAAATTTCTTGTTGTGCTAGGTCTATTTCAGGGGCTCCTTCATCAAAATCCTCCTCATACTGATAGTCAGGTGATCTAGTAGTAGATGTTTCTTCATCCTCAATGTTTATGATTCCAGTTTTTCTAACCTCTGTTTTCTTTAGTATACCTCTAAGCCTGTGGCTCCGTCTCGGTTGAGATGGCCCTTCTCCTCTGTCTTTGGCATATTTTCTTATTATTCTTTCCTTCTTAAGCTGCTTTTTAATCTGAGCCAATTTCTTAGAAATCATCTCTTCGCTGTCCTCTTGTATTGATTTACCAGTTTTAGTTTCAACAGCCTTAGAAATTTCCTTTCTCCTGCTTCTTCTTATGGGTTTGCCTTCAGGTGGAGATTCCTTGGGTTCCTCAAAATGATTCCTTACAAGAAACTCATCCCAATTATCTCCCATTTTTCCCAAATGATGTTCAATTAATATTTTGACTAACCCATGGTGATACAAGGTTGTTTCCAGAAATTGAACCCTCTTTTGTACATTTGAGGCCATTCTTTTCAGACTATGAAGTAGGAAAAAGGGAAAATTGATTTCTTCTCCTAAGAAATGCATCATTAACCGAATATGATAAACATAGAGGGTACCAAATCTTCCTTCACAAGTTATAAATTTTTCCAAGATGAGCAACACGTTCCTCCATTTATTCTTCAGTGCAGAGCTAGGAATACCTTTCTTAAAAATGGAAACATCCATACCTGGTGTTTTGAGTATTTGCCTCCATACCTCGTTATGAAATTCCCTATTTTTGAACCACTTTTCTCCTTGCTTGGGTAATTTCGTTGCTTTTGCAATGAAAGCCTCTGTCATGGTGAATTTAACATCTCCTATTTCGACCTCCACTCCATTGAAGGACCGTGCAAATGTTTTGGTCACTTCTTTGTGAAAACCATTGAATTTTTCTAAAAATTGCAACCACCCAGCCTGCTGTAGCATTTCTCTGATTTGTGGATAGCCTTCCAAGTACTTGGTTCCAACTGGTTCAGTTCTTACTATGAGACCCATAACTTATCTTTTCAACCTTCAAATTACTGCTCCTCTTCTCACGGTGAAAATGGCTATTAAAGAGATGTTTTTACTCCACAGATGTTTCCTTTGTTTTACAGACTGGAATGGCTAAGAATTGGCTGCGGAAAGAAATGATATGGAGTAGTTATGAAATGAGTATAATGCGGTGCGGGTTATTCACACGGATTAATGAGTTGAGAGTTATCACGGAGGAAAAGACCGCGGAGATATTTTCTGAGAAATTCAAAATCATCGTTAAATACTTTGGCCTAGTGACGTGACTGATCAAATCACTTCAGTACTTAACCGTTAAGTTTTAAATGATGATCGGATATGGCAAGATAGAAAGGATTTTGTCCAAATTTTTTATGATAGGTTTGATAGGCATGATCAACATGATTAATTAAAACAACCTTTTTGAATCATACATGACTTAACTTATGCTAAATTTTCATGATTTGTTACCATAACAATTTCATAACTTTTACCTTTTCCTTTCCTTTGATTTTTTTTCTTTTGGTTTTGATATGCCTTGTCCTCCTTTAAAATTCATTGGTCTTCAATCCTCATAACTCCTTTGATTTTTCTTGTTGTCTTGGATATACAAGATCAATTTGTTGCTCAATCAAGTGATTACTGGATAGTGCCTTCAGGATCTCTGGGTGCAGAATGTCTGGCTGGCTACAGAATATCTGACTGGCTGCAGAATATCTGACTGATTGTAGAATGTACCTGTAGAAGTCTTGAAACATGGAATGGAAAGGTTTGAAGCATGAATGGAATTTTTGTATGAAATGAGTTAAAAATTGATAATGAAGTATGGTGTAATGGAATATGGGTGAAGTTAATAATGGAATGAAATGAATCTCAATTATGAAGTGGAGTGAAGTATGGAAAATGAATTGCAACTTATGATCTGTATTATTCAATTACAAAAAGAAATCATTCTTAAAACTCTAAGATGAACAATGAGGTGGACCATGGAATGAAATAAATGAAGTATGGAGTGAAGTGGAGTATGGATGAATGGAATGAAATGAAGTATGGATGAATGGAATGAAATGAATCATAAGTGAAATATGGGTTTACACTTATGATTTTGTAATAGCTGCTTGCAGAAAAAGAACAAATTTGAAAAGCTATAATGTCAGAAAAATTCTGATTTTCACTCTATATTTTCTGTATAAACATGCTAATCAGTGATTAGTTTTCATGTTTATACTTTTCTTTTTTTTCTTTTTTTCTTTTTTTTCTTTTTTTTTTCTTTTTTTTCTTTTTTTATGCTTTTGAATTCAGAAAATTCAACTAAGCTGATGAAGAAGAAAAATTATTCTTCATTAACTTTACATTACTATTTTCCTGAAATCTCTTGACAAATTCTTCTCTTGAAAGTGGCATGTGATACAGCTTCAATCTATGACCATTTACAAGAAAAGTGACCTTCTCTTCATTTATTGTCCTGATTTTTATTGCTCCATTGTCAAAAATTCTTATAATTTCATATGGCCCAAACCAATGTGTTTGGAATTTACCTTGAAAATATTTGAACTTTGAACCAAACAAGAGAGCCCAGTCACCTTCTTTGAACTTCTTTTCCTTGATGTAATTTTCATGCCATCTAGTCCTTTGTTGTTGGACTATACTTGTTTTCTGAACTGCATCTTGTCTGATCTCATCCAATTCACTAATCTACTCCAATCTGTGTTTTTGTGCCTCTGTTAGATCAAGTCCTAGCTGAACTGCCATTTTGAAAGTTTGAATCTGGAACTATATGGGAAACAAAACTTGCTTTCCATAAACAAGTTCATAAGGAGTATGGCATGTTGTGCTACTCCATGTAGTTCTATAGGCCCACAAGGCTTCAGGAAGCCTATCTGCCCAATCTCTTCTATGCAAATGAACAGTCTTCGTTAGGATCCCTTCAATGACCTTATTAGTAGATTCCACTTGACCATTTGCTTGTGGATGATAAGGAGTAGATTTTATGTGTCTAATTTTGTACCTCTCCATCATTTGTTCCACTAGCTTTGATGTAAATTGAGCTCCTTGATCTGTAACAATTTCCCTTGGGACACCAAAACGAGTAAAAATATCCTCAAAAAGAAAATTAACTACAGATGCTTCAGTAGCAAAAAGTAATGGCTTGGCCTCTACCCATTTGGTAACATAATTAGTGCAAACTAATATATATCTCTTTTGTCTTGATGGAGGGCTAATAGGTCCTACAAAATTCAAAGCCCATTTTTCAAAAGGTTCAATATGTACCTGAGGCTGCAATGGCATCTCACCTGAAGGAGAAGGTTTCCCTACCCTTTGGCAACTGTCACACCTTTTGACATACTCTTTAGCATCTTTAAAAAGGGATGGCCAATAATATCCTAAATGAAGGATCTTATAAGCTGTTCTTTTATCAACAAAGTGTCTGCCACAAGGTTCATCATGACATGCCTTGAGGATCTCAGGCATCTCATCTTCCCGAACACATCTCCTAATGATAAAATATGGACCTATTTTGTATAACTCATTAGCAACCCATGAATATTTTTCACTGTCATAAATGATCTTTCTTTTGTCTCTTGCATTCATTATTGAAGGAAATTTTCCTGAAACTAAATAATTAGCAATGTCAGCAAACCAAGGAGTTTGAGTCGAAATTGCAAAAAGATATTCATCAGGGAATTGATCTTCAACTGGAGTATTGTATTTGATGTTTTGGAGTCTAGATAGGAAATCAGCTACTGTGTTTTGTTTTCCAGGCCTATCTAGAATGGTAATGTTGAATTCTTGTAAAATCAATAACCATCTTATGACTCTACCATTAGTAATTTATTTATTCATTAGATATTTAATTGCAGAGTGATCTGTGTGAAGAAAAGTTTCATATCCTGTTATATAGTGTCTGAATTTGTTTATGGCATGAAAAATAGCTAAAAACTCTTTTTTAGTTACAGTATAGTTTAAATCTGAAGGAGTCAAATTTTTACTGATATAGTAGATGGCATATGGAATCAGGTCTTTTTGTCCCAATACTGCTCCTAGAGCTGTATCTGAGGCATCTGTTGAAATATGAAAAAGAAACTTCCAGTTAGGTCCTCTTAAAATAGGTGCTTTAGATATTTTTATTTTCAGGGTCTCAAAGGCTAACTGGAAATCAGAATTCCACTTGAATTCACAGTCTTCGGTAAGTAATTTGAAAAGTGGAGATGCTATCTTGGTGAAATTTTCTATAAACCTTCGATAATATCTTGTGAATCCTAGAAAACTCCTAACATCGTTTTGACAACTTGGAATAGATAAGTTAGAGATGACTTCAACTTTTGACTTATCAACTCTAATCCCATCCCCTGAAATGTGATGTCCTAAAACAATTCCTTCAGTAAACATCATAAAACACTTCTCATGACTAAGTGAAAGATTTGCTTCTTTACATCTCTTTAAAAAAAATTCCAAGTTTGTTAAGGCTTCTTCAAATGTGTTTCCATAAACTATTAAATCATCTATATATACCTCTACACAATCATGTATTAGATCTGAAAAGATTCCTAGTACTGTCCTTTGAAATGTTGCGGGTGCATTGCATAATCCAAATGGAAATACTCGGTAAGCATAAGTGTCGAGGCATAAAAAAGGTATTGTTTGAACACCTAATTAGCTCACATTAATTATCAATCCGAGAGCGACTTTTTATTTCAAGAGTGTACTCTGTCTGAGGCTGCAATTCATCCGAGAGCAATGCTGTGAAGATGTAGTATAAAATAACAAATACAAAAGTAACAAATGCTCGAAAAGAAACCTAATTACAGTAACAAGAATGGAAATATTAAACTACTTCAATCTTGCAAAACATCGATCAGGGATGCAGTAGCAATCACTCTTTCCCTTAGAAATCGATGCAAGATTACCAATTCTGGGGACTTGGAAGAAAAAGCCTCTATCCTCGACAGTTGGAAATCTTAAAGCAAATGAAACACAAGTAGATTAAACAAAAGCAATTTAAAAGGAACGCAAACTGAAAAGCAATAGTAGCATGTAACTGTAACTCATCTATTTGCAAATCAAAAGCTGTAAACAAACAATGAATAGAAAATGGAACAGCAGTATGAACAGCAACTACGATTCTGATGTGATCAAACAACTAACTCTTCACGCTTCAATCCTGTCGACAGTCAATCACTACGCAACAGCAAATCATAAATTCAGTGAACAGCAATAGAAAGAAAAAAAATTTAATGATAACAAGATAACTGATCAACGCATGTGGTTCTTGTTAAAGAATGAACTAGCAATGAATCTGTGCTTGATCTAACAACAATAAACCAGTTATGTAATTGCAATAAACATTAAACGCACTTCACACAACATAAATAAAAGGATAGAAATACAAACAGCAGAACGATTCCACCAGGGTCGGGCCCTCAACCACCGGTGAAACGCTGCTGCGCTTTACTCCAGTGTTTGAGAAATGGAACGAGAACAAACTCTTTTATTAATCAGGCATGAATAATGTTTACAAATAGCTCGTACTCTCTTAACAAGAGTCGATGCACAATTCTGCAAATTACAATAAGAAAAGTCTCTCCATTCTCTCCCAATACACAATACATGCTCTCCCTTTATAATCAGAAGGATGAGAAATTAAATAGAAAATACAATCTCCCATAACAATATTGGATTGTTCTCAATCAACTTGATCAACCAGAAAATACATTTCCAACAATATTTTAACAAGAGCAAGGCGAATTTGGCTTTGCAGCTGAGATTTGGAGGACAGCCGCAACAACAAATCTGAGACAATAATTCTCAAATAACTCTGCGTTTCTCTCAATAAAGGCTGAATTTGGGCAAACCGTTCTTTACTAAAATTAATTGGGCCCATTCTGGACAAAACCCATGTTCCGGATTTTCCAGATTCTTTTTCATTTTCCCAGAATCTTAACCGCAAAACTGTCACTTCTTATTCCAGCGAATTTCTGAGTTGGAATATTTCATAATGATTTGGAAATCAAATCTTCAATCTAGCAAATATCTTGGAGGCAAAAATGGTGAGTGATATTAATAAACCATCATTGATAAAATTATACATAATAATCATCAATTTATTAAAATTAAAGGAGAAGAATTAATATTCATCCATAAAAGCATAAATCACTATAAAATGGATTTATATGATAAATTATAATAAATGATATGATAAACAAGAGTAAAAGTGGATGAAATAAGTGTTAGAAAGTGGTCGTATTCATGGCCCAACATACCCCCAAACTAAATATATTGCATGTCCTCATGCAATCCAAAACTGAATATATTGCATGTTCTCATGCAATCCAAAGACAAAACTCATGTGTTAACCAAGCAAAGAAAAATGTTCATCCCAACCCATGAAATGGATGGAACAAATGCATGTTTCCTCAAATAATGAATATTCAATTTTAGCAATCTTGATAAAGGCATAACAATTTTTACGGTTGACATTCAACTATATGTATATGAAGTTGCAGAAAAATGTAACATAAGTAACAGCAAACTTCATTAACCATTTTCTCAAAAATCAGATCATTTGAGGCACGGATCAACAAAATGGTTGTAGGTAATAGTGCATAATTTTTGAAGTTTTATGAACTAATTTAGTGTGAAATTATCTAGGTTTGTGAATTTTAATGATACCTCTTTGTTATCCAGAAATCACAAGAATTCAGTTCATAGTTTTAAAGATATATGCAAATCAATTTCTACACTATATACAAATGAAATTGTATGCCTTAAATGAGAAATAAAGTGGAAAACATCCATCATGTGTAGCAATTCCCCCCCCAAACTGAAGAATTAGCATGCCCTCATGCGATGCTAGAAAACAAAGAGAGGTGGTTGCTACAATCTATTGAAATCGATGCTTGGTGTAAAACATGGAATAAGGGAGGTGTTGAGAATGAATAAGAATATCCATGAATGATAAAGAATATTACGGACATGGTCATAAGAAAGAAATGAAATAAATCAACACTCCCCCAAACTAAAAGATGAGACGTGTCTAAAAAAATAGGAAGTGGTAAAGATGTAGAATGAATGATGATAAATAATGCTCAATAGATTTTTATGAAATTCTCCTAAATTCATAATAAATCAGAAAATTATGCTATTTTACCTCAAGTGTTACCTCCGAAAAAATGAAATGACATGTAGGGACTGGCCTTTGTTGAAGCTGATGTAGGCTGAGCGAATACTGAAAGTGATGCAAAAGGTAGAAGCCATGCAAGCACATCATGTCTGAAGAATTGTGTGCATTCATGAGCCTTTGTTGTTTAGTTGCAATAGTGATCATGCTGGGAATAGAATTTTCCCCCATACTTTTGCTTCTGTAAACAAATCACAATTCTGTATGCAATTTTCTTGAATCCACAGTTTTAGTTTTGAATGGCAACAGATAAGATGCATGCAAAAATTTCAAGAAGAAAAAAATTCTGTAGAAATGCAGTATGAATATTGTGGCAAAATGACAGCGTACTGCACAGCAATTATACAGCATGGAAAGGCATACATACTTATGATATGATCAAAAAATTATCGCATTACTGAAATCCATGCATGTGATAAATCGTAAACAGATATAGAAGCATTTTGTAATGATTCAAGGATAAGGAGAAGGGACAGCTTAAGATAAACATAAGTACAAATGCATTATTTACCATTTCAAACTAATATGATCGATTTGTAATGATTTTCATGTATCATAGGTTCGGAAGTAAAGGTAAAGGATTTATACTTTCATTTGATTTTTAAATATAGATATAGGAAAAGGGTTAAATATAACTATTGGTGTGTATAAATGTGACTCCAATACCAGCAGCAGAGCTCTATTGCTCACAGGTGTCCATAACCTTGACAGAGTTGCTTCCTTACCCACGGAACCATTGCCTTTTATTTATACTGAGGAAGTGTTTTTTTTGTTCAATATTATGACAGAGGCCATTTTGTTGGCTTGGTGACCAGATAAAGCACGATGCCATTCACCGGGAAGAAGTGAAAGGTGGGCAGGTCGGCTCGTGATGAGACCTCTTGTTCCAAAGACTTCTTGATTTTTCAATTATCTATTGGACCATGTCCCTGGTTTGGTGGCCATGATGGGAATGCCACTTCACTTTCTTCCTTATGAACATGGTAGGCTGGCTCTTGATGAGACCTCCTATCCTCCATCTGTCAAATTATAAAATTATTAATGAAATATGTAAATATTTTTCTTTTCATAGAGCACTTTCCTATTTATTCATAAAGGATGGCTCAGCACTCCTTAAGAGTAGGGATGGTGGAAGAAGTCTGAACAACTCAATAGAAAAGAATATGTCCTTATTCCTACTCCATAAGTAAAAATCAAAGAAAGTTATAAAATATGGGAAAGAACCAACATGATAAATATAATCGATCATATGAATTTAGTGGTAGTAAGAAAACAAGATCATGTTATTGATTATGTCCCTTTTTCCTTTTACTTATCATTACTAAACAACTTTCTTAAAAGTGACGAATTCTTTTGATTTTCTGATTACAGTAAGCTCTAATTTGTGTATTCTTCCATAAATTGTATTTTTGTCTTTCAAAAATTCATGAAAATTTCAAAAAAAGTTATAAAAATCTTGTTTAAAAAAAACAAGAAAAATGCACTCAAAAAGTGTTGTTCCTTTGGAAAGGAACAGCAAAAACAATCTGTGAAAATTTTATTCCTTTGGAAAGGAACAGCAAGAACAGTGGGCAAAAATGTTGTTCCTTTGGAAAGGAACAGCAAGAACAGTCAGTGTTGTTCCTTTCAAAAGGAACAGCAAAACTGTTGTTCCTTTAGAAAGGAACAGCAAAAACGAGCGGTGTTGTTCCTTTTGAAAGGAACAGCAAAAAACGAGCAGTGGTGTTCCTGTTGAAAGGAACAGCGAAATCATGCAAAAAAAATGTTGTTCTTTTTTAAAAAAACAACAAAACTAATTAGCAAAAATGTTGTTCCTTTTGGAAGAAACAACAAACACATAAACACACTGCTTCTTAAGAGGAATGGTTGTTGTTGCTTAAGAGGAACAACAACTGTTCCTTAAGAGGAACAATAAACAAATATAAACACGCAAAAAGGAAAGAAATAGAAGAAAGAACAAAGCGAATATGCAATCCATTTCCAAGCAAATCCAATCAAATAGAAAGGAAAGTTTATGGACAGGTTTCAAGAAAAAATATTTTTTTACAGAATTGGTGCAACTGAGGAATTTCCTTCTGCAATTGAAACTTGCATGGTGGGGTCCTTATTGTTCAATTGAAAATGGATCCGAAACTACCATTTGGAGAGATCAACACCTGAAACACAAAAACATAAAATAAATCAGAAAAGAAAAGACACTTTATTAAGTTACAACAGCGATGATGTTATTTCCTAAGGGAATATCAATCTATTAAGGAAAAAAATGATGTTTTTGAAAAATGTTTTGGCAGCAGTAACATGAATATTGAAATGGGAACCAATTCCTCTTTTCTTCTTGTTATGAATCTGTTAGGTAATGAACTGGATGAAATGCCCTTGTTTTACTAAAATTTCTTTCAAGAATCACTCGTCCATAAATTGACCTTCTTTATTCTTCTAAGACCTGCAAAAAAACGAGTGTCTACCTGCATCAAAAAAATTTAATCATGGAGGAAGAGAGGTGTAAGGGCTCCCTTAATCCAATAATTATGCAAAAAACTAGCAATTAGTTACTCTGTAAAACAAATCCATGGAAAAATAAAACAAATTTTATTGTCATCTGCGGGAGAGCAATGGTCGACTATACTAACCAGCAGTGTTTTAATCATACCTTATTTGTTTCTTGTCCGATTTGAGTGATTAAAAATCCAAATGAGAGCTGATTCAAAGTTTTATCTCCAATAGAAATATGTTTTAAAAAATTCCATGTAATGATATGTTAAATTTTCTTAGAACAACCTGCCTAATAGAGTCATTTTTTATTTTCCAGCTCAGACCAATAGTTGGTATTTCAAGCATAAAGTATTCGTTTAATGGAGGATTGATCTGATTCAAATTGGAGATTAAATTAGATTCATTTATTGATCTTCAATAGAAACATGTTTTGAAGACAAGAATAATTTATGGATCAAATACGTTAAGGAACAGCCGAGAAAACAGAGTTTCAAGAGTGCTGAATTATGATAGGCAGTCAATATTTTGGTCATAAATTCCTCATACGATATCGAAATTGAGTGATTAAAATTGCGTTGTAAACTAGATTCATAGAGGAATCTTCTATAGAAGCATATTTTAAAAATATAGTCTTTTAGACCTCCAAAAACTGACTGTCCCAACTCTGTTCCTGAGCTGCCTACTAGACACCCTGTCAATGTTTTGGTTCTAACTTTTTCGTTTCAAATCCAAATTGAGTGATTCAAATTGGGTTAGAAAGTATACATAAAAATATACTTAGGATAGAAACATGTTTTAAAAATATTAATTTTTGGTCCTCCAAAACATTATTGTCCCAACTGTGTTTTCAAAAATTTCATCAAGCCCACAAGCCCAAAAAAAAAATGATATTCGAACAATTTTTTTCATATTGATGATAAAAATGAATATGAGTGTTTGTATAATTTTTATTTTCATTATAATTCATCTACATACACAAATATATTAGAATATTTATCATCAATGTTTATTTCCACAGCGTGTTGCAACAAAAATAAAATAATGAAAAATGTGTTTATTTCCTTATTTATTTTATTTTCTCCACTAATATACTCTTATTTGAATATGCTTATGTATAAGAGTATTCCCAGTGGAGAAATTTCCAAAATAAGGCCTCCAAAAATTCATCTTGATAAATAATAGGGTATGAGAGGCCAACTTCCCTTCTTGTAAAAAAATTGGGCAAGAATTCTCAATTTCTTGGAAATCTTGCTCAGTCTCTTCTGTTTGAATATGTACCTCATCAAAGGCTACAAATGGTGACTATGTGGCCTGAAGGGAAGTAGTAGGTTATCTAGAAATAACTTTCCTAGGTCCTACTGATGGCTGAGATTTAGTTTTCTTAAGAATTTTGTCAATAAAGGTCCTTCTCCCAAGGGTCACCAGCCCCTTAGGTTTTTCAGATTTGGAAGGAATTTTGTCTTGTTTAGATTTTCTAGTCATTTAAAACAACAAGCCTTCATTCCTACCTAAAGAAAAAAAAAATTACCCAATTCTGCTGTGAAGCGGGCAGTGAGCAAGTATGTTCCTTGCTCGGTGCGCAGGTTCTTACCTTCTGTCTTTAAAACCCAATTCTCCCCAAGTAGAAAAGAGGTCAAATTTTCATCACTCCTTCTAAATAGCATACACTCTCCCCGGCAATGGCGCCAAAATGTCGAGGCATAAAAATGTATTGTTTGAACACCTAATTAGCTCACATTAATTATCAATCCAGGAGCGACTTTTTATTTCAAGAGTGTACTCTGTCTGAGGCTGCAATTCATCCAAGATAAATGCTGTGAAAATGTAGTATAAAATAACAAATACAAATGTAACAAATGCTCGAAAATAAACCTAATTACAGTAACAAGAATGGAAAGATTAAACTACTTCAATCTTGCAAAACATCGATCAGGGATGCAGTAGCAATCACTCTTTCCCTTAGAAATCGATGCAAGATTACCAATTCTGGGGACTTGGAAGCAAAAGCCTCTATCCTCGACAGTTGGAAATCTTAAAGCAAATGAAACACAAGCAGATTAAACAAAAGAAATTTAAAAGGAACGCAAACTGAAAAGGAACAGAAGCATGTAATTGTAACTCATCTATTTGCAAATCGAAAGTTGTAAACAAACAATGAATAGAAAATGGAACAGCAGTATGAATAGAAACTATGATTCTGATGTGATCAAACAACTAACTCTTCATGACGCTTCAATCCTGTCGACAGTCAATCACTACGCAATAGCAAATCATAAATTCAGTGAACAGCAACAGAAAGCAAAGTTGTTTAATGATAACAAGATAACTGATTAACGCATGTGGTTCTTGTTAAATAATGAACTAGCAATGACTCTGTGCTTGATCTAACAACAATAAACCAGTTCTGTAATTGCAATAAACATTAAATGCACTTCACACAACAGAAATAAAAGGATAGAAATACAAACAGCAGAACGATTCCACCAGGGTCGGGCCCTCAACCACCGGTGAAACGCTGCTGCGCTTTACTCCAGCGTTTGAGAAATGGAACGAGAACAAACTCTTTTATTAATCAGGCATGAATAATGTTTACAAATAGCTCGTACTCTCTTAACAAGATTCGATGCACAATTCTGCAAATTACAATAAGAAAAGTCTCTCCATTCTCTCCCAATACACAATACATGCTCTCCCTTTATAATCAGAAGGAAGAGAAATTAAATAGAAAATACAATCTCCCATAACAATATTGGATTGTTCTCAATCAACTTGATCAACCAGAAAATACATTTCCAATAATTTTTTAACAAGAGCAAGGTGAATTTGGCTTTGCAGCTGAGATTTGGAGGACGGCCGCAACAACAAATCTGAGAAAATCATGCTCAAAGAAATCTGTGTTTCTCTCAATACATGCTGAATTTGGGCAAACCATTCTTCATTAAAGTTAATTGGGCCCATTCTGGACAAAACCCATGTTTCGGATTTTCCATATTCTTCTTCATTTGCCCAGAATCTTAACTGCAAAAATGTCACTTCTTATTCCAGTGAATTTCCGAGTTGGAATATTTCATAATGATTTGGAAATAAAATCTTCAATCTGGAAAATATCTTGGAGGCAAAAATGGTGAGTGATATTAATAAACCATCATTGATAAAATTATACATAATAATCATCAATTTATTAAAAATAAAGGATAAGAATTAATATTCATCCATAAAAGCATAAATCACTATAAAATGGATTTATATGATAAATTATAATAAATGATATGATAAACAAGAGTAAAAGTGGATGAAATAAGTGTTAGAGAGTGGCCGTATTCACGGCCCAACAATAGGTACCCCAAGGACAGGTAAATGTGGTTTTTTCTTGATCTTCAAGTGCTACCTGAATTTGGTTATAACCACTAAACCCATCTAGAAATGAAAAGTATTTTTTGCCAGCTAATGTATCTAACACTTGATCTATGAAAGGTAAGGGAAAATGATCTTTAAGACTAGCTTTGTTTAATTCCTGGTAGTCAATACATACCCTAAATTTACCATTTTTCTTTGGCACAATTACCAAAGGAGAAACCCACTGACTATCTGAAATGGGATAGATAAAGTTAACATTTAACAATTTCTGCAATTCTTCCTTAACAATCTCCCTAAGATTTGGATTCATCCTTCTCTGAGGTTGTCTGATTGGTTTACAATTTTCCTCTATGTAGATGTGATGAGTGCAAGTCTTGGGGCTTATCCCTTTCATATCAGTGTACTCCCATGCATATGCGGAAGAATGTCTCTGTAATATCTTGACTAGCTCTTCTTGTTGAGATTTCTCTAAGTTTTTGTTTATGTTTAAAGTTTTTCCTGGAAATATCTCAATTGTAGAGCTGCCAAATTTATCCATGGAGTAAAGAGACATCTGTCTTGATGATAAAAACTTAATGTTGGATTCTTCTTGAAATTGTTCATGCTTATATTCCGAAGAGGATTCAAAGTTTTCTAAGGTATTCAGAATCTGGCTATCTTCACTAATTTCTGAAATTTTGAAGAGAGGTTGTAAGTCTTCTTCATCCTCTATCCATTGAGTATCATCTAATTCTGTAATTGTCTTTGTTGGAGGATAAAAGGTAAATTTATTGGTTGAACTACCATCAGAGATATACATATCACTGTATCTACAACTAATGAAAGCATCAGTTTTAGCCAACCAAGGTCTTCCTAATATAACAGGATGCCCCCCTAGATTATTCTTAGGAGTTAGGATCATAAAATCCACAGGATATTCCCAAGAATCTAAGGACAATGGAATGTCTTCTATTACCCCATTAGGTTTGATCACGGATCTGTCTGCTAATTGTAATAATGTGGGTGTAAAAAGAAGATTAGGAAGTTTCAGTTTATCCATGATTTGTCTACTCATGATATTGATTGCTGCTCCTAAATCAATAAGTGTGTTTTGGATCTCAATTCCATTGATGTGAATTTTAACAACTGGATTTCCTGGGTCTAGATACTTTGGAATAGCCATCTTACCCATCATGATATCTGCTATTTTTCCTGCTAGTTTACTTTTCTTTATCTCTCTTATTCTTTTCCTTGTTTTCTTCATGCGCAACTCCTTTATTGTCTTTGCTAAGATTGGAATTTCCTTGATGGCTTGTAATAATGGGATCTTAATACAAACATTTCTCAGCTCATCTAGGAAATCATAATTAGGCACCATAATTTGTTCCTCTACACCCCTATCAATTTGTAATATTTCTGGAAAGGAAGGTGTAGAAGTGGATGTTGATGGCTACTCTAATATAGGAGTTGAAATTATTGGTTCTTTTTGTTTTGATTTTTCAATGTTTGAGTCTTGGAAAGTTGTGTTCTCTTCAAGACTTTTATTTACCCGTAGAGAATCTTCCTCATAATTTTCTTGCTCTTGTATGATTACAGAAGGTTTCCTATTTTCAAGTATTCTTCCAGACCTAAGTTGAACATCACTAAGGTCTAAAGGAGTGATCAAATAAGTTGGAAATTGTTGGCCTTCTATCATGTATGTGTTCTAAGGATTTTTATTGTTGGGGTTTGGTATGGGTTGGGTAGGCAACTGATTTGTTTTCTGGTGAAATGGTAATGGAAGTGGTTGATTTTGATGTTGTGGATTTTGAGAATTTTGTTGAGGATTTTTTTGAGGGGGGAAATGTGGATATGGTGGATAGGATGGTGGATATTGGTAATACTGAGAGTATCTTCCATAGGGATTTTGTGCTCCTTGGGCCCAATTTTGTGATTGATTTTGAAATTGGGGCCAAGGTTGCTGCCAAGAATTCCAATTTGGTGAGGGTTGATTATACAACTGATCATGAAATCCTTGTGTTTGAGGTCCTTGCCAAGGCCTCCTGGAGACAAAATTGAGAGATTCTGTGGAACTTGTAGGAGTTTCTTCTTGAAATACAGCTTTAAGACCAGGAATTGAAGGACAACTCTTAGTCTCATGTTTTTCTGAACAAATTACACAAGTATCTACAAATTTTGCATCCAAAGGGCACTCTCTCAAGGCATGTTTCTTTCTACATTTGGGAGAAAAGATTGCTAAAGCATCAAATTCATATTTTTTCTTGTTTTGTAACTTGAGGGTGTCTATTTGTTCACTAAGACTCCCTAAGATATCATATTTGAACTCATCAAGCATATGTCCTATTTCTGCCCTACTTACTGTCCCAGAAGCAGACTTACTTGCCCTTGCAAGAGCAGGGTCTCTTGGTCCTTTTACAGTTTTAGATTTCCCTCTTGAAAGGTTGATACATAATTCATCTATTTCAGGTAATGTGAGTTGAGATATATCCCCTTTTCCCATCATGTTAAGGATATCTAACCATTCATCCCTAATTGTCTTCAACAAGAGAGCTTTCAAAGTGTCTTGGTCTAGGTTTTCCATTTTTGCTCTTTTGATGTTGTAGTTAAATCTCTCCAACAAATCTTCCAGATTTTCATCTTCTTTTTGTAGAATTTTAAACACTTCCTCCTTATGGTTGACTGGCATACAGTAATCCAAATACCTCTCTAGAAATTCTTGTTTCATGTCTTCCCATGTCATAATAGAACTTTTGATAAAACTCATAAACCACTTCAATGCTGCTCCTTTCAATGTTGAAGGAAATAGTTTAAGTTTTTGAGCATCTTGTAAGTAGTCATAGGTTCTACATAGGACTTCAAATTCAAATAGGAAGGTTTCAGGATCTTCAGTTTTAAGTCCATAAAATTTTGGAAGGACAGAGGGTGAAATGTTTTTCATAGTTGTATTAGTTTCTTCATCTACTATAGGAAACCCAAAAGAGCTTCCCATTTCTCTTCTGCCTCTTCCTCTGCCTCCTTCTCCTTCTACACCTCTACCTCCTTCTCCTCTACCTCTACCTCTACCCCCTCCAAACAGTGTGTGTTCTCCATTAAAAACTCCTCCTCCCCCTTCTTCTGCCATAGTTGATTCTTCTGTGGAAGTTGAAAGGTTTAAGTCCCTAGCAGGGGTTCCTGAATCCTCTTCCAAGACAGGTTCAGTGGGTAAAGTGGAAGGTCTTTTCTGATGGAATATCTGATCTTAAGTCCTCTGGAAGTCTAGGATCAGTAAAGGATGGAATTTGGGTTTGAGTTGGAGGTGTACTGGCTCTTGGTCTTGGTGAAACAAGTGGTGTTCTAGGAATCAAGCTTCTACTTCTTATGAATCTACCCCTTGAGTCTCTTTCTCTACACATGTCATTGTTTTTGGGAGGTAAGAAACAAGGCTACCTAGCTACACTTCCCCAGCAACGGCGCCAAAATGTTGTTCTCAAATTAGTATTCCTAAATTGAGGTCATAAATTATCAACCAGGGTCAATAAACTGCTGAAGTGTGGTGCACTATATGTGCCTAGGTATCTGTTTCTCACTACGTTGTGTTTAGTTTTTTTATGATGTTTTTGGTTTTGTGGTTTTATGTTAAGAAGGAAAAGAACTAAATGTTGAAAAAGAACAGTTGTTGGTCACACTAAAAACATAGAAAAGCCTATACTAGAGAACAGAAAATGCAAAGTTTGATAATGACTCATAGCAAGAAAATAAATCACAACATGAACTCAATAACTCATAACATAAACTCATCCAATTCATTCATTAGAAATATGTTGGAATAGCTTGAGAAATTGACAAGTTTAGTACAAATTAGGTTCTCCTAAGTAAACAACCATCTTACAATATTACAAAGAATCTCATCCATGGCTAAAAGTTTATTGGAACACAATTGGAAAAAAGACTATTTGTAACACAATAAGATTTCTACTCTGAACTAACTTGTCATGCTAAGATCAATTCATTCTGCAGCTCCACTTGTCACCACTAAACCTTATTCGGAACTTAGAGATTTTCTAAAATAGTTTTTTTTTAAAGAAAGGCTAAATTGTGAAATTGCAAAGGATTGCAGAACAATCAAGGCCTTAAACTGATATCACTAACTCATTCCTGTTCATATGATGATGCATTAATAGAAAGTCAGAACAAGATTAGTTTGTAAACAATGAAGGCCGCGAAGTCTAATTTTGACAGTTAATACAACTAAAAGAACAATGGATAATACTGAACTAGAATGCAATTGATCAAGCTTAAAACACAGTGATCACAACTAAACTAGAATGATTTTATCCTAACTTTGAAATACAGTGATTTGGAACTGAACTAGAATGTCACTAATCTAACTTAAAGTACAGTGAACAGAGTTATACTAGAGTGCCATTATCAAACTTGAAACACAGTGATCACAACTAAACTAGAGTGACATCTACCTCCGGAGTACTACAACTAGACTAAAGATGCAACTAATCACTAAAATGTCTCAGCTCTGGCTCATTCGGAATTAGTGGTATTTTGAAATAATTTATGGAACAGGACTAGCTGCAACATGTTATGTAAATGATCATGAAAGCATACAATTCAACAAAACACAAAAAAGCTCTAAAACACAACAGCTATGTCTCATCTAGAATTAGTGATATTTTGGAAGAGTTTATAAGATCACGACTAGCTGTAACAACTGATGTAATTGAGCACAAAATCACAAAGTTCAGATAAATGCAACTAACTCCTAAATACTACAGTTATATCCCATCCAATGTGAGTGATATTTTGGAAGAGTTCGTAAGGATAAGACTAACTGTGGCATCCGCTGCAAGTAAGTATAAAAACACAAAGTTCAGAAAATTAATTAAACTACGAATGAAACAAGGCTAAGTTACTTATCTAAACCATATGAACAAAGCTTCTCAGGTAGCAGGGGCCCTCTACCACCGGATTAGCACACAAATCTACTCAATATTGACTCATCTATTGTAATAAAGTGATGCTTCTTTCATTAAAGGAGAAATTCTTCAAAACAGAGTATTTACGGTCTTCTGAGATCTAGCAATAAAACATAAATCTAGCTAAGTTGTTTCTCGGTCTCCCAAGCCATACTTATAACAAAATTACATAATTGTCTTTGAGATAAAACAGGAGTAATTTTCTTTCCAAACTAAAATCAAACTAGGAATTTGGTGGTGGCCTCGTTCTATGTTTAAGGACATCTGTACAATCCTTGTCCTATTAGAAGTCTGCCACCTAGCTTTGGTTTCCCACGTGCATAACCGCCTGTAGACTCGAGCTCAGACTTCGTGGAGAGAAAGAAATGATGGGGGAGTGATGTGGAATACGACCATATGCATTTTTCCTTGAGGTGACACCTGTAACCTACGTAAACATGAGAACGGCTGCGGAATAGACGACTTGCTATAGAATGACTGTGTTCTGTAGCCAAGTCTAGTCAAAAATTGCTACAATAACAAAATCATGAAAACATAGCAAGTTCGTCATTATATACATTCTTAAAGTAATCCTAATCAATCCTATTGATCATTTAAGCCTGTAATTGATGAGGGAAAAAGAAAATGAAGTGAAATGTGGTGGAAAAGAAGGACATCATTGGGGCTCAACAATGCTAGTGGACTTCGTTGTAACTGAGTGATACAAAGTTGTAACAGAGTTGGATGTGTAGTTATGTGATTTGTTATTTAGTTTAACTCATTTAAGTGTGTTAAACTCGGTTGTGCTAGTTGTAACTAGTTGTAACTAAAGATACACTAGTGAGAGATCAGTGAATTAATTATTTAATTAATTCGCAAGCAGTGGTATCACATGAAACTAAAGAAATACTACTGTTAACTACATGCATGTCAGATCCAGTGGAGACCCAATTGAGAGATAGGTGAAAGGGTATGTTTGACTATCAGTTGTGACTATAGTGGGTGCACAAGTACACCAAACACACATTGGAGATGCCAATGAGAATTGTGTAGTCAAGGCAAGGCAAGATCAAATTCATTCAGGGATTGTGATCAGTAGGGATTGTATAGTGGAGGCAGGATGTCAGGAGGTAGTAAATTGGTGCATGCTTATGCCAATTTTTGTATGACAGTGTGAGACGATTGTATATTGTACTGAGAGCTCTTGGAGTAGAGTTTTTTATGAGATTGTTTCACGATCCATGATATATACATAATATATGATAGTGGGGTTTTTCACTTTATGCTTTCCCAGTAAAAACATCTGTGTTATGTGTGATTTATTTTTCTTCATGTGTTTGCAATTGGCGATTAAATTTCCGCAAGAATTTAAGTAGAAGGATTATGTATTTAACAGTGGCATATAATTGTTAGATCAGGAGAATACAGAAATACATAATTTTATTAAAAATTATACATGGTATCAGAGTAAATAAGATTTCAATATTGAATCAGTAGCTGAGTTTGTTGGTAGAAACAATTCGAATTTACTGCAATAATTTCTTGGTGTGACAGTTGAGGAAACATCGCAATGGCTTTCAATGGTTTGTAGTTAGAGTATGAACTTGAGGGCAGCTCGAACTACATTTCATGAAAGGATAGGATGGAGGTGGGTGCTTGAAGATAATGGCTTGAAGGAATTCATTGACAGTGATGTTCCTAAGCCCACTTCGATGAATGCTGCATTACTTGACGCCTAGAAAAATAAAGTAGCAAAGACGAGAAGGATTTTTTTGGAAGGTGTGAGAGACCATATTGTCTCAAGCCTTCATGGGAAAGCCACTCCATTTTCAATGTGGAAGGCTTTGATATATATTTTCCAAAGCAGTAGTGACCATAGGAAATTGTCGTGGAAGGATAAACTCAGAAAGATCAAGATGGAGAAGGGCAACAATATTCCTAAGTATCTCACAAAGTTTGTCTAATGTTGGGATGAACTGGGGAGTGTGGGAATCATGGTTGCTGATGATGATTTGGTGATTTTGGCTCTCTTGGGACTTCCTAAGAGTTGGCACAGTTATCAAGACTCTATCAACGGACGGGAAAAACTACTGGATTGGGAATGACTATGGTCGGATTTAGTGCAGGAGGAGTTTAGGAGGAACACCAGGGATGGCTCTTCATCAAATCATGATGATGAAGAGGATTTTTCTTTGGCTACCGAAGAAAGGAAAGGGAAGGGGAAGAAATTCCACTCAAAATCTGAGGCTAAAGGCAAGAAGCTAGATTTTTCCAAGGTGAATTTTTTTCATTGTCACGAACATGGGCATCTCGCCACTAACTGCCCACAGAAAAAGAAGAACAAGAAGGTTATTGGAGCTACAGCTGGTGAGGCCCTTGCCTCGCAATTTGAACTTGATTTCTCTTTCATCGCATGCTTGGTTTCAAGCACAATGGGATTGGTGTGGTATCTTGATAGTGGTACTTCCTTCCACATGATGGGAGATAAGGAGCTTTTCAGTGACTTGGAGGATAAATATCTCCAGATGCATATAGAGATGGGAGATGATGGATGATACAGTGCGACCAGCA
The DNA here is from genome assembly GCA_034641835.2 of Pinus albicaulis. Lineage (NCBI taxonomy): Eukaryota > Viridiplantae > Streptophyta > Pinopsida > Pinales > Pinaceae > Pinus > Pinus albicaulis. Next base: position 831,476,102 of record CM076576.1, read on the forward strand.
TTGGTACCATTAACTTTGAGAGGGAATCAAGTAAACCATTTTTTTTGAAATATTTTATGCATGTTCTAGGTCTAAATAAAAACTTGGTCTCAGCCGCGATTTTGGAGGAAAAAGGTTATGACGTTGTTTTCAGCGATGGAAAATATTTCCTGGGACATAAAAAAATTGGTCAAACCAAGAATATAGGGAATCAAGTCAAGAATCTCTACAAGCTGGAGGTAGATGGTTGCGCTGCAATGTTGGGAAAAGAAGAAGAATTTGTGAGCTGGGATGAGGGTGAATTATGTCACAAGCGATTGGCCCATCTTCACCATGGTGCCTTGAAGATTTTGCAGTATATTTCTAATGGACTTCCCAAAGTTACACTTGTGTAGATAGATCAATGTAAGGGATGTACTATGGGTAAGTTTGTGAAGACCACCTTTCATGAAAAGGTTAACCGTGCTTCGGTAATCCTGGAGAGAGTTCACACAGACGTGTGTGGACCATTCTCGGTTGCTTCAACAGTAAAACACAGGTATTATGTTATTTTTTTTTACGAATATTCTCGTACATGTTGGATCTTCTTCATGCAGAAGAAAGATCAAAAATTCTCAAAGTTTTGTGAGTTTAAAACATTGGTGGAGAAAGAGTTGGGGAAGCAATTGAAGGCTCTGTGGAGCGATAATGGTGGTGAATATATCTTGAATGAATTCAAAGACTTTTGTAGAAAAGAAGGAATTTTAAGAGAACTCATAGCGCCTCATAACCCATAGCAGAATGGGGTCATGAAGAGGAAGAACAGAATGATCGTGGGCGTTGCACGAGCTATGCTACATGATCAGGGCCTACCAATGCACTTGTGGGTGGAAGCATGCAACACTACGATTTATGTGCAAAACAGTTGTCCTCATAGAGTACTTGGCATGAGTACACCTGAAGAAGCTTTTACTGGCATGAAATCGGATGTTTCTCACTGTAGGATTTTTGGCTCATCTATTTATGTGCATGTGACCAAGAATTCCAAGAAGAAGCTAGAGTCAACTATTGAATTTGGGATATTTTTTGGGTACATAGAAACACCCCATAATTATCATGAGTATTTTCCAAATAGTCGAATGACTGTGGTGCAATGGAATATAAAATTCAATGAGGAGAAAGCCATGAAGTTGTCGCTTGAGAGGGAGCTAGACTTGCATGCAGAGGAGGAACTGCTTGTTCCCAAAGATGAGTCTCTATATATAGATCAGCCACAGGAGGAGGTTTATGGAATGGAGGAGTCCACTCATGCATAGCCAAACATCAAAACTAGCAGAAGGCATACCATAGAAGCTGAGAGGTTGAATCTTGATGCGGCACCAAATGTAAGAGTTCCTACTTCACAGTGCAGATAGAGACAGTCTCCTAACTGATTCACTAGATACATGGCTCTCATGAGCAAATGTATTGTTACTGAGCCATCTTCCTTTCAGGAAGCAGCGCATGAGCCCACAAGGGTAGATGAAATGGTGGAGGAGTATGACTCCATTATCAGAAATAGTGCTTGGGAAATTGTTCCAAGGTCAGTTGATAAATCAGTGGTAGGTTCAAGATGGATCTACAAGGTAAAGCAAGTTGTTGATGGGAGTTTTGAGAAGAATAAGGCAATCTTTGTGGCCCGGGGCTTCTCACAGATCAAGGGGATTGATTATGAAGAAACCTTTGTACCTATCACATGGTATTCTTCCATAAGGACCATCCTTGCTCTCTTAGTGAAAATGGGTTGGCACATTCATCATATGGATGTAAAGGCAGTGTTCCTTAATGGGATCATTGATGAAGAAGTGTACTTTGAGGAGCTTGAATAATTTGATATCTTCACCAGGGAGTCGCATGTGTGCAGACTCAAAAGAGCATTGTATCGGTTGAAGCAAGCACCTCGTGCTTGGTACACTCAGATCAACAACTATTACACCAGACTTGGCTTCACCAGGAGTGAGGCAGATGCAAACCTATACCAGATTGTGGTGGAGGGTAAGCTTTTAATCATTGTTCTTTATGTTGATGATTTAATACTGACTAGTGATGAGCAGCTGATACACTCATGCAAGGAAGACCTTGTAAATGAGTTTGAGGTGAAGGATATGGGCCTCCTTCACTATTTCCTTGGATTGGAAATATGGCAGCGAGAAGGTGAACTATTTGTGTCTCAAGGCAAGAATTCAAGGGAGATACTCGATACATTTCACATGGAGGGCTGCAAAGCCATGGATACTCCTCTTCTAGGAAACTGGAGGAAACTGGATGCTACATCTGGAGAGGTAGTGGATGCTACTTTTTATCGACAGTTGGTGGGTTTGCTCATGTATTTAGTTAATACAAGACCAGACATATGCTATGCGGTGAACTAGCTTAGTCAAGTGATGGGTAAGCCTACCAAGCTCTTTTGGAAGGCGGGCAAGCATGTCCTGAGATATCTCAAGGGCACATCTGAGTATGAATTATTGTACATACAAACGGATGAGGTGAAGTTGCATGGCTTCATAGATGTAAATTAGGCAGGCAGCCCAACGGACAGTGTTGGAACACCTAATCCTACATGGGTAGGTGTGGAATGCGAAAAGTCACAATGGAGTCCAAGTGACCTTGGAATGTGAAACCAAGAGTCACACCATTGTACTATAAATGTACATCTTTGTATAATGGAAAATAAGAAAGCCTCACGCTTATCCTTCATTGTGTGTTGAGTCTCTTGTGTGTTTATTCTTCCTCATACACCATGTGTGCGCTTTAACATGGTGTTTAACATGGTATCAGAGCGGGCGATTGTTGGCCCTGCTCCACTTTGAATGAGCCATTTGTGTTTATGTCCTGTGCATATCTGCATTTTTGCAGCATTTAGAGAGTTTTTGCAGCATTGTTTTTGCCGCCATTCAGAGGTGTTTTGAAGAGGAGCAGCATTCAGTGATTCTGCAGCATTCAGAAATCTGCTTTGAAGAAGAAGAAGCATTCAGAAATTCGTTTTGAAGGAAAGGCAGCACTGCCCATCTGAAGGTTTTCATTCTAATTTTTCTCTGCTTTTTAAAATCTGCATCATTTTGAAAGAGCTGCTGAAAAGTGTTTAAATTGAGTTTCTGAAGAAGAATAAGTTTATGGTTTTTATTGCAAAAGAAATCTGAGTTTTTTCTGCTGGAAAATTCTTCATCTCTGCATTTTTGAACTGCTGGAAAATAGTTTAAACAGGATTTTTGAAGAAATTTCTGAGATTTCAGAGTTCTCTAAATTCTGGGCTGCTACGCTATTAAAAAAAAAAAAAAAAAAATTCTGGGTTTTACTGCTGAAATTTCTGGAAAATTCTGCATTTATCCAATATTCTGTTGCTGGAAAGAAAAATCCTCTACTATTCTACTCTGCTATTTTAACTTTAAAAAAAATAAAAATAAAAATAAAAATTCGAACCGCCCCCCTCTATGCTCTGCATCTATCGATTCTCCCACATCCTAAATCCCTCACTCAACATACGCTCAAACTGCCCTCTGCACTATTATACACTCCCATATTACTCTCGGCCTGCACCATTCTGGCGCCAGCCCACCCCACGGCAATTCCGACTCCTCTCCCCTGTTATACGCCCTCCCCTACGTCGATCTCACCTCACTACACTCTCACTTCCCACGGCTTTTGCAACTCTCACAACTCGCCTCCTCCCACAACTATTCCAACCAACTCGCACACCCGTCTCACTTGCGCTCACCATCTAACACACAATACAACCCGTGGGATCCAAACACTCATCCCTACTCCACTACGCCCTCACAAACGCACCCCCTCACATCATATTCGCTCCTCTTCACTCGACCCTTCACCTCCCATTTACGCACCCTTTGCTGCTTAGTCACGGCCGTCCTCCCAATTTTAATTTCATTCCTCACACAGCGTTCCATACGCTCTCTCCTCACCATTTAATTCCCTCTCCCATATAATTAATTCCCTCCCCTCCCATATAATACAACCCCCCCACTTTAATTTTAATTTAATACCCTTCCCTCCCACTTCACATAATAATTCTCCTATTTCTTAAATAAATTACCCATCCATTTTAAATTAATTCATTTTTTTAATTTATTAAAATCCCTTTCCATTATAATAATCCCCCTCCCTTTTAATTTAATTTCTCTCCCCTTCCACTAAAATTAATCCTCATTTTTTAATTTATTCCCTTCTTTTTAATTAATCCATTTTTTAAATTAATTCCCCTTCCCATATAAATATCCCTCCCATATTTTATTAATCCCTTTTTTAATACCATTTTAAATTAATTATCTCCCTTTTAATTAATCCCCTTCCCCTCCATTTTTTACTATCCCCATTTTTTAATTAATTTTTAATTAATTAAAAAAAAAAAAAACAGCAGAGAGAGAGGAAAGAGAGTTATGAACAGCAGAAAATTGAAAATGGCATATGAGGAGCACATGGACTGAAATTTGCAGATTTACATTGTGATTTGTGGCATTGATTTGAAGGGTGATTTTTTGAAGAATTTCACATTTGAAGACAAGTTTGACATCATTGAAAATAGCTCTTTGAAGGAAAATTCAGCTGCCTTAAAGGCCTTTTGCACAAGTGTTTTGCTGCACTTTTTTGTTGAATACTGTATTGGACTGACATTGATTTGCATCTTCATTCAAGACTTGAGTTGTTGAAAAAAAAATTATTTCCCTCCATCATTTGAGGAGCACACTTTGTACTTTGAGAATTTCTTGAGTCATTTGTATTTGTTGTTGAATCACATTGTAAACGGGTGCATTCTCGGTTGAAGCTGACACCCTTTCATTTTTTGAGCCTAATTTGTTGAAAAATGGCTAAAATCAATGAGGCATTAGAGTTGTTGAGTAACCTCATTCATTCAAATGTTGATGATGTGATAAAAATGAGCAATCATGCTCTTTGTAATATTCAGATTTATTTACAAGATGCACAAGAAAAGATAGAGTTTTTGCAGTTGGAATCTCAGCTCCAACAAGATGAACTTCAACAAAAGAGTCACCATTTTGAACCTGTTTCTGTTCAGAAGATTGTGAAGGACTCTCATCAGAAGAAAGAAGATAAAGTTGCAGTTGATTCACATTCAGTTTCTTGTACTAGAGCAGATGTACATGCAGATGCAGCAGTTCAGCCTACACTTCTTAATCCCATCATCAGACCTTGGGAAGAGCTTGTCCACAACAAGCACTGAACTGGTCTTGGATATTACAAGGATGTGACCTTTCATATTCCATACTACACCAAGCCCATCATATTTCAGAGTGTCGAATTCTTGTATGACAGTTCACCTGCAACTGTTCCAGATCCTGTTCCACAAAAACAACAGATTGAGAATTGCCAACACTGTGATCGAGTTGGCCATATGAAAGATCACTGTTTTGATCTTCATCCATGCAAGCACTGTGGTCGGCACACCCATTCTATAGACAGATGCTTCCGACACAAGCCTCCTGCAAGAACCAAGATTCATCTTGGATGGATCGCTTCTTGGCAATGGGCATCAGCAGCCAAGAAGATGTTTAAGACACATGTCAGAACTTGTTCACGCATATTGAACAAACTTGCAGTTGATTTTTCACCATAATCTCACCTTATCCCTGACAGGGGGGAAAATGGTGGTCATGTACAAGCTTCGACGTCAGATCAAGCGGGCCTGAGCCACAATCTCTCATTCCATGTTCAGAGTTGTAGCCAGCAGTTCAAGCGAGCCTGAGCCACAATCTCTCATTCCATGTTCAGAGTTGTAGCCAGCAGTTTAAGCGAGCCTGAGCCACAATTCGTCATTCTGGATTCAGAGATGTAGCCAGAGATACGGATGCCCATGAGCATACCTTCGGTTGGTGGATAACCTAAAACCATCATCTTTGGTTGGTGGATAGCCTAAAACCATCATTTTCGGTTGGTGGATAACCTAAAACCATCATCTTTGGTTGGTGGATAGCCTAAAACCATCATTTTCGGTTGGTGGATAACCTAAAGCGAGTCATCTTTGGTTGGTGGACAACCTAAAACCACCACAAGTAGTAGACCTCCCTTCTTTTAGGTCGAAGGTCTCCTTTTTTATGAGGAACAATTCCTCTAGCGAGCTTTCGGCTTCTTGCCGAGTTTTGGAAGAGTTAAAATTTTTACAAGTTTTGCGTTCCGGTGTTTGTGGTCATCCTAAAACCACCTCTTTTTTCCAACATTTCGAGAGAGTTGATTCAACCCAAGTCTTTGCCATGCATACTTTGCGGTTGTGTCCTGACTCTTTTCTTGGACTCACACATACCCCTTCGGATTAAGGGGGGATGTTGGAACACCTAATCCTACATGGGTAGGTGTGGAATGCGAAAAGTCACAATGGAGTCCAAGTGACCTTGGAATGTGAAACCAAGAGTCACACCATTGTACTATAAATGTACATCTTTGTATAATGGAAAATAAGAAAGCCTCACGCTTATCCTTCATTGTGTGTTGAGTCTCTTGTGTGTTTATTCTTCCTCATACACCATGTATGTGCTTTAACATGGTTTTTAACAACAGAAATAACACATAAGGAGGGGTTTTGAGTATCGTATCTACAGTTTTTTCTTGGTACAGCAGGAAACAGAGATCCACGGCACTCAGGTCAGCGGAATCAGAATACATGCTATCAAGTCAAGCTACATGTGAGGCTATCTGCATGAGGAAGATCTTGGCCAATTTGTTTGGTTATCATTTAGATCCTACAGTGATTCATTGTTATAATCAAAGTTGCATTAAACTCTTGATTAATCATGTGTTTCATGATAGATCTAATTATATAGATATCTAGTATCATCATATCATATATTGTGTGCAGCGAAAGATCATGTTGCTTCATTACATTCCTATGAAAGATCAAGATGCAGATATTCTGACAAAGGTGCTCACCAGGAGAAAATTCGAATACCATAAAGACAGGATCGGTGTGAAGGATAATCTCTTTCTTGTTCAAAGGGAGTGTTGAGATTCAACAAGATGATGATCCTACTGAAAATTAATCACCTACACTAGGTGGGGCCCGCAGGCTATTTTTAGGTGTATGTCCATTTTTAGAATGTTGAGCATATTCTATTTATAGTGTGAGTCTATTTTTAGATGGTTGAGAAAATTCTATTTATAGATGAGATTCTATTTTTAGATGCATGGGAAAAGTCTATTTATAGATTGCATGTCTACTAAATAGATCGCATGCCAATTATTATTAGCCCTTAATAATAATTAGACAATAAATAATAATCTATTCTCTTGAAGCACTTGATTTCAGTTAAATGATGTGGAAAACCAGTTAACTGGAGGAATTACGAGTTCTAAGGTTGGTTGGTGGGACATGCTAGTGCACTTCGTTGTAACTGAGTGATACAAAGTTGTAACAGAGTTGGATGTGTAGTTATGTGAGTTGTTATTTAGTTTAACTCAGTTAAGTGATTTAAAATCGGTTGTGCTAGTTGTAACTAGTTGTAACTAAAGATACACTAGTGAGAGATCATTGAATTAATGACTGAATTAATTCAAAAGAAGTGGTCTCACATGCAACTAAAGAAATGCTACTATTAACTACATGCATGTCAAATCCAGTGGAGACCTAGTTAAGAGATAGGTGAAAGGGTCTATTTAACTATCAGTTGTGACTATAGTGGGTGCACAAGTGCAACCAAACACACATTGGAGATTCCAATGAGGATTGCGTGGTCAAGGTAAGGCAGGATCGAATTCATTCAGGGATTGTGATCAGCAGGAATTGCGCAGTGGAGGTGGGCTGTCAGGAGGCAATAAATTGGTGCATGCTTATGCCAATTTTTGTATGACACTATGAGAAGATTGTATATTGTACTAAGAGCTTTTGGAGTAGAGTTTTGTATGATATTTTTTCATGATCCGTCATATATTCATAATCTCTGATAGTGGGGTTTTTAGCTTTATGCTTTCCCGATAAAAACAACTGTGTTATGTGTGATTGATTTTTCTTCATGCGTTTTCAATTGGCGATTAAATTTCCACAAGAATTTAAGTAGAAGGATTTTGTATTTAACAGTGGCATATAATTTTTAGATCAGGAGAATCCGGCAATACATAATTGTATTAAAATTTCTACACATCAAACAGTCAGAACTAGTTAAATTGATTTTAACTCAATTATTGTGAGTTAAATGATCCCACCCACACTACACTAGTGCTACAACTGCAACTGGACCATGTTAATAATATAACCACTCTACATGCCTATCCGTAGACCCTCAACTAGAAATTATTGAGCTAACTAAGTCTATCACACTTAGTTAACTATTACAAGTTTTTATGATATAATATTACAATTTATTTAATAAATTGGCTTGCATACTAATGTATCGCTAGGATCCATCACTGTGTGACCTGTGATCCCACATTTTTGTGTGTGTGTTGCATTTTCTTGTTGAATTTCAACATAGTTGAACAAAGAACGGATTGATCAGTGTCAAAAGCTGCAGGATGAATTAACTAATCACAGTGAAGGACTTGAAGCAGAAATCATCTCTCTCAAAGAAAATCTGGAAAAATCAAATAAGAAGAATGAAGAACTACTACAAACATTTTAAGAACAAAAAATGAGATGAAATAAGAGTTTCTAAAATTGAATAAGCAAGTATAAGAAGGAAGAAGGGTCGAAGAAAGTATGAAGAAGAAGTGCCAAATATTGGAGGTTGAGGTAAACATTTTAAAAGGTAAATTAGATGAAATGGAAAAACACTTGAGATTTTAAGATAGCACTAAGATTCTGGATAATATTCTTAGTAATCAAAGGTCTCCTTCCATTAAATTTTGTATTGATTTTCATGAAACTATTAAAGGAGAATCTAGTTCACAAGATAGTCCTAAATATTCAAAGGATATCAATGTAAAACCTGAAGTGTTTAAATAGACAAAAGGTCAACCGACAATCATGAATTCTCAAATGAAATAATTCGCTCCTAACTATAGCAGTATCAATCGATTATCTCCCTTGATCAATAATGTTGTATGCTTTGTATGTCATAATTATGGACATGTTGCAGCCAATTGCAGAAGCAAATTGTTTCAATCGCAGAAAATTAGACACTACACAGAAATACCATCAACTCCCATGTACTCAGATTTCTTTAAGGGATATTATTTTTCATGCCACAATTTTGGTCATAAAGATGTTGATTGCAATAGAAGAAAGAAAAGACAAACATATTATGATTCATGTGCTCCCTTTTCTAGTTACATAAGATGTTATGCTTGTAAAAAATTTGGGCATGTAGAAAAATAATGCAGGAATAGACCAGTGAATCATCAAAGACAATATGGGAGACAAAAAGATGATAGAATAACACCAAAGAAAGTTGGATCCACCAACATTCATGTTAACGAGCAGAAATAAAAATAGATAATATGTGTTCTTACTCTCTATGTAATTAAAAATAAGGATGAATGGTACATCAAAATCAGATGTTCTCATCACATGACAGGTGATACAAGTAATATGGAGTCTCTCAAGAAAAATAAATATGGTAAGGTTATGCTTTCAAATTATGCTCCAGCAAAAGTTTTGAGAAAAGGTAAATCCATAATTAACAAAAATAGAAGGGCAATTGATACCTTATTAGTTCAAGGCCTAAAACAAAACATATTAAGTGTAGGTCAAATGGAAAATAAAGGAAATGTGATTGTGTTCACTTAAACCAAATGCAAGGTCATGGACGAAGAAACTAGAGAGGTCATAGCAAGGAGATACAGAAACGCTGATAAATTATATGTGTTTAAATATCTAACCTCTCACAGATATGAGGAGGATTCAAACTTAGACTGAAAGAAGAAAATGTATGAAGGATGGTTTGGTAATTCTAGTTGTTTATATTTCTAACAGTGCATCCAATGTGACAACAAAAGACAGGTACAGGTTGTACAAGTTCAGGAGGAGATGGAGCTGTGAAATTTCATTATTTCACTTTCGGTACGCGGGTTGCATGAACTAAAAGCCGCATATATACGTGATTTCCTTTGGATATAGTTGTGTATGTTTTTCTTTAATAAGAAACATAGTGAGATGGACTCAAGAACATATTCTAATATGTTGCTGACAATTATAATTTTCTTGATCTGATGTTGATGGTTACAGTATGTTGATATGATATTAAGTTATGGTTATCTAATTGATGAATATGCTTTGATGAATGAGTTTTTGTGGTCAGATTTGATAGTGAATAGGTAGCATAGGTTCAAGGGGAGGATTAACCTTACTGAGTATAATGCATTGTTGGCATTATGTGCATCATGGTTGCTGAATTATGTTTGATAATATCTCTCTATTGAGGTCATTTGGTTTTGGTTATAAAATTCATATCTGTAATTTGAAGTAAGGGTCATGTCAAGACCTATAATGTAAATATTGTCTTATTTATTCATGTATGGACTTTTTCAAATATGTAAACCCACTTGGTTGGGTGATTGAGTCAAATATGTAATCCCACTTGGTTGGGTTATTGATGTAAGTATGAGTCCCTGGTGATAGGAAAGATCATACTCATTTTATTTATAGATTCATGTACTTCATTGAAATATATTTGAAGATTCAGCATGTGCTCAAGGGGAGCATGGTCAGTATAGTGCAGATCAAATCTACATAGCTCTTCTTTCTACAAGGAAAGAGAAAACTTGTTTCGGAATTGATCCACCCTTTTCCCTTGATTTCAAAGGGAGAGAGTAACTTGGTTTTTGAATAATGCTTATGTTGATGTGTATACAGGTTGTGATGATCAAACACCAACATTTTTTCCATCAAGTCCAAAGGGGGAGATCGTTGGCATTATTATTGCATGTGTTGTCCTTGTTGGCAACCCACTTGTTAAATACCAAGTAATGGTTTCTGGATAAGCTCAGAGGTGACAAAGTGATGGAACAGAATGAAAGTATGATGGGTCAGAGGTTTTGCAGAAGATGGATAAATTACATAATTGAAGAACTATACAGGAGTTCGTCAAGGTAAAGTCGTGTATACACGTGGGTACGAAGAAGAAAAGTCGTGTATGTGCTAGCACACTAATTTTATGATACTAAGGATCCTTACCAGGTATTAGCCCACAATATTGAGCACAATAATGGTTATTTGATCCCGTCCAAGAATACCATTGACATTGGTGTGGTTTTGAGTCATGGTATTGGCTAAGGCTCAATCTATATAAGGATGTGAAGATCATAGTTCTAGGTGTGCATGTGTATGGGTATTGAATGAATACTTCACTCTGAAATATATCTGCATGGAATGGGTTATAGTTTATTGATAGATCTGAAATAATGATGCATCCATGAATACAATGATGGATCAATATCTCTAGACCTGAAATGACTATGTATTTGCATTATCTTTTTGTGAGATGTTTAGATTTTTGGCCTGGCGCATGCTTGTTAAAGTGAAGGGTATGATTTGAATAAGTTTGTCATTCTGAAGTGTTGTGCAGTCCTAAATTATTAACAGATATATACGTAGGTTTGACTCAATGAAGGTGCATATAGACGTAGGTTCAATTCTACAGAGGTGTGCATATTTTCAGTAAATAAATATGAATTTTGGTTTCGGGAGAAACGCGTATAATCACGGATTTGTCTTATGGAAGGCACGTATGCAAGCTAGGGTTTTTTTGAAGAATGTTGAAGGAAATGTCTAATAATTTTTGTTGTGTTTCTGATATGTTTCAATGATGCCTTCATAGAGATTTGGGTTGTTTGAGTATTGGTTATGCTGCTAGTTGATTTTGATTAAAGATTATTGATTGGTTTGTTGATTGATGATTCAGTGAATGATTTGGTACAGTTATATGTTTTAGTTTTATGTATGGTTTCGGGCTCAAATGAGTGTAGTGGGTCCAGTCTGAAAATCTGATGAAAATAGGACTACAAGTTATGTTGTGTTGAAGCTGTTGGATCTAGTGTGAAAATTTATGAAACGTGGTCTACTATGGTGCTGAGGGTTGGAACCTTCAGTAAGGGGGTCGTAGATGCCTTCCAATGGTTGTTGTTAAATGAGATCAAGGGATAGTATCTCCCTTCCAGGAGTGGTTGGTAAACAAGAGCAAGGGGTTGTAGCTCCCTTCCAGTGGTATCTAGTAAACGAGATCAAGGGGTTGGAGCTCCCTTCCAAAAGTAGCTAGAGAACAAGAGAAGGTTACAGCCTTCTATAGGTGGCTGCTTATGTGCTCGTATGAGTCTACACCAGTACAATATTGTAATATTTTATTTATAATAAATATTGAAGACATGGACGACAGCAGTGTTGGTTTTCTCCCAACTTGGGTTTCCACCTTAAATCCTGGTGTTCATGTGTGTTTCTTATGTGTGATGATATATTATGTTCTTAGTGCACATGTTTACTGCTTACTAAATTTATGATGAATAAATGATGCACTGGGCTAAGTAATTTTTTATCTGAATAATAAGTACAATGGGTATATGCAAGCTTCCTTAAAGAAATATGTGTGCATACGATAATTGGATTAATTAAAGTCGCATATAGAAATCATCAATGTAAAGAAAATATTTGTGAGTTTTTAAATACTGATTCACCCACCCCCCCCTCTCTCAGTATTTTTCCCAACATACAGAGCTGAAAAAAATCTATAAATCGAATAAGCAAGACTACAACATAACTAATCAAATATTTTTCATCTAGACATGTATGTATTTCACAATATTTCAATATGTTTTTTTTTTTTTAACTCTATCGATAATATTACAATATATAGGCTTTAACATATAATAAATTTCAAAATTGGTTGAGAAAATATCAAAATTCTGTAAAGATTTATTTATTAATAAAGCATTGTTCCTAGATATTAACGCTTCTACTAATTATGTTGCCAGAATGAAGATCTAATTTCTCTATTCATGTTTTGTGAGATCTCTTATAAAAATGTTCTTACAATGACTAGTTCATCTTTGAATCGCCTAAGCATTCATTGAAGTTTCAATATCGTATCCATCAACATTAAAATATCTTGACTAAGCAATAAGATATATGGCTAAACATTAATATATCTTCGCTCACTTCATGTACCTCTTCCTATGTGCTTATGTTAGTGTTTCATTGAGCCATTTTTTTTTCTCTTAGTAATAAATTCAAAAAAAAAAGACAAATTATAAAGAAAATTATGAAATAGTTATCAGTTTTTAGAAGAAAAAAAGCAATTCGATTGCCTAGAAATTTTAGTTCAACTTTAGTACCAACGGGTCTACAACAAGACGAACATTGAAAAATTGTTTTCACATCCAACAAGGCTATATATAATGTGTCAAAGGAAACAATTCATCTAAATCACAAATTGGAATCTAATTTTTGAAAGGATATTTAACTACTATCGATTTTAATGGTATTCATTAACCAATAACTATTATCAATTTGGCTAGCACTGATTTGCCTAATCTTTAATCAAAAAATATTTTTTTAAAATTGGTTACTTTAAATCATATCCGTTTTACTTAAATTCCAATTTTAGACAGCCCATTTGATATGATTACGTTTCAAGAGTGATTTGTTTCGCATGCTTTAGAAACCGATATCGAGATATTATTTTATTAATATCATAAATCACATTCTATTTTGATTAGCTAAATGCTCTATTTCCAATAAATGAATTTATTTTTGGTATTTATTTAGTGAATCAACGTGTATCCATGACATTTACTATGTAAAAAAAAAATCTATCACCCAGTTTTGCATTAGTCATTTCAAATTTTTCAATCGAACTTGTATTATCGAAATATTATATAAAATTTGTTCACTCATTTAGGTCAATTAAGCAACCTTTTATGACTTGGTATGGTTTCTATCATTTTACATTAAGCGAAAAACTATCATTCCAAAATTATTGTAAGATTCTTCTGAACAATGGAATCTTTCATTGTAAACTCTTCACAAGGAATATCTTCTATCAAAATCATAGGCTTGAAAATCAAATTATGAAAGTATACTATTTTAAATAGATTGCACGTTAGCAATTGTGAAATTGAATATTGAAACTATAATTAACATTGAAACTAACACATGTTCATCAAATTTTTCAAAGGTGGCGTATGTGGAGCTATTTATGTTTATTTATTTGTTCATGCATTTGAGCATTGTTTTCAATCGAACAAAAGAATCAAATAATATGGAAAAGGAAAATCTAGAACAATCAACAATGTTGGAAGTGTTTGTAAATAAAACTAAGTATCAGTTTATGCCAAAAAAATGAAAGATTAAAGTATCGATAATAAGTAAACAAAACTTTGAGGATCCAAAAAACTTTGAGGATCATTGCATTCCCAAAAACCATACTGCTCTGAACATCACAAAAAATATAACACTAAATATTACTCTACAAGCTAAAACTCAAGAAAAATGACCATCCATCGCCATGTTACACCTTCATATAGGCACAACATAATAGAAATGAGTCTCAAACTATTTAGTCGAAAATTTGTATGGGAAGTAGATTTAATCTACCATGGCAGAATTGGATACAGGTCCATTCGCATAACCACCACTTAGCCTCCAACCTAATATCAAACTCGTAAATCGTACTTCATCCACATATCCTCCATATATGGCTAACCTCTCTCATTGGTCAAATGTAGATATAAACTACGCATCACTAGCACCAACAACACCAGCACTAGCAGCATCTCTAGCTAAAACTCATCCCTTGTTCTTGAATCTAGGACTCTATAGAATGCTAAATTACGCTCTTTTAAAAGCACTATGTATACTTGAAATCATTGAATAAATATCGAAAAGAGTATTTTATGATATTGATAGATATAATTATATTAATATGTTTGCAACAAGCAATCATTACACAATGCATGAGAGTAAATTATATTAAGAAATTGAGCCATAAAGTTGTTTTTGTATCGATTTTTTGAATAGATATTAATAGCACTACTAAGCATCAATTAATTCTTCAATGCTAGGTGTGAATTCCAAGTTCCTGCATCTTTTTAAACATTACAGTATCGACACAATGTTTGCATATGACACACTTTTCCTTTCTCACATTCTCTATTACTAAATTCTTTAAACAGTTTGTATGTTACCTATTATAATTAGAATGATAACTAATATAATATATTATAAACACTATTGTTAAACTGAGCTAAAAATGAGTACAATACACCACATTCAATTTGATAAATGAGAATTGGTATTGTATGTTTTCTTTGAAATGCGAAGAAGTTGATTATGCAACATTGTATGTTGGCTTTGAAATTTTTAGCACCCACTCTCTGCACTCAAACAAATCTTCGCACTTATACACATTTTCCAAGAAAAAAATCTAGAGTGCAGAAGAACTTGATTTTGCAGGAGTGCGAAAAAATCCCCATTCTCTTGACTTCCACATTTTGTCTTTGAAAGTTCTTCATAGACATTTGTGCAAATATCTTTCATTATGTGTGGAGTTGTGTGTGGAGATATTTCATTGTGCGGAGAACTTTAAGTGTGCAGAGAGATTTTGATTGTATGGAGATTTTTTACTATACGGAAATATTTGAGAAAAAAGATTTCATTATACAGAATGAGATTTCATTCTGCGGAGAGATTTCATTGTGCAGATTTTTATCTGCAATCTACACAACCTTTAATGTCGAATATTTTGTAGAAGGAAATATCTAAACAAGGAATCTCCACCTATTATTAACAATAGAATGTAAATTGTGCAATGCTTTAATGTGAGGCATAACGATTCCATTATTATCCTTAATTAACTTTTTAATATTTAGTAATCCACACTCCATAATTTTGTTACGTGTATATTGATAACGCATACAAAAGTGTAAAAAACAGTGAATAGATATTTTTCCTTATATATTGATTTTTGCACCTCCCTTTACTTTGCCATAACGGAGATATGCATTATTTAATATTAAATTATTACCAATAATATATAATAATAATGATGCAGAATAACTATGTGAAGAGAGAATACATACGGAAGTTTGGAAAATCATGGAACACTTATATTTTTTATTAACAAATTCTTGTGCAAAGATATTTCATTCTACAAAGATATTTGTGTTGAAATATTTCATGTGTGAAGATCTTTCATTATCAGAGCACAAAATTTAATCAATTAATTAGTGGTAGAGGAAAGGTTGGATATATAGTGAGAATTATTTAGTGCAGAAGAAATTTATTGTGTGAAAGTGTAGAAAAATCAGTATTCTCCACACTTTTTCACTCGGTCTCCAAGAGATATTCGCTGACATTTTCGCAAAGAGCTTTCATTCGGTAAAGAGCTTTATGCAGAAATATTTAACTTTGTGAAGAGCTTTCATTATAACACCACAACCTTTAATCAATTAATTAGTGATAAAGATAAAGGTATTCAGAATACAGACATGTGGATTATTTTTTATTCAAATATTACCTATAATATATAATAATAATGATGCAAAGAGAGAACGAACGTGGAACTGTGGAAGATGGAAGCACACTTGTATTTGTCATTAAAAAATACTTGTGTGAAGATATTTTTCTCTATGAAGAGCTTTGTGTGGAATAATTTCTCTCTATGGAGAGCTTTCATTATGATAGCACAACCTTTAATCAGTTAATTATTGGTAGAATCAGGGTCGAATCTAGAGTGTGGAGTATTTAGTGTGGAAGAAGTTGATTTTGCGTGAGTGTAGAATAATAACTATTCTCCGCACTTCTGCACTTGGTCTCTGAGAGCTTTCATTGTGAAAATATATTTCACTGTGCATAAATATTTGAGCATATGGCTTTCATTATGTGGAAATATATTTCTTTGCTCGGAGAGTTTTCATTCTACTAAGCTTTATCCACATTTCACACAACCTTTAATAGATTAATTAGCAGCATTCAGAATATGGAGATATGGATTATTTAGTATTCAAATATTACCAATAATATATAATAATAATGATGTGATAGAAATATGCAAAGAGAAGTGTGGAACATCACGACACACTTGTATTTTTTATTAACAAATGCTTGTGTGAAGAGATTTCATTCTACAAAGAGCTTTATGAGAAAGGTTTTCACTATGTGAAAAAATTTGTGCAGAGAGCTTTCATTATGAGAGAACAACCTTTAATATTGTGTGGAGAAATAATGCATGTGGAAAAGTGGAACATCGCGGCACACTAGTATTTGTTATTAACAAATGCTTGTGTGGAGAGATTTCAATATGCGGAGAGCTTTGTGCGGAAAATTTTCATTGTGTGGAGAGATTTGTGTGGATAGATTTCATTATGGGAGCACAACCTTTAAAAAATTAATTACAGGTATATGTAGGGACTATGTTTCATCGCAATTATTACTCTTGTATTAATAATGTTTTGTCTAGTTGTTATATTTTTTTGGAGTTTTTCACTAGAATTCAGGGAAATAGTTTTTGGTGAAATCTAGATTTTTTTTGTTTAAAATTTACTAGTGATTGCATATATAGATTTAGTACCCTGAAAAATCCCCAAGGCACTCAAATTGTAGAGATTTCACAACTCAATCATATGATTCAAACAAATGTCTATCGGATTCTAAGAAAATTCAATCAGGAAATATACCCATAAAACCTTTAAAACATATAACAGATGAAACTATTGCTAAATTTGATTTAATTAATTTTTAAGGATTATGAACCATTAATTAACTCTAATTTTATTTAATAATAATAGCATTATCAATAATAACATTAATATTAATATCAAATATATTACTAATGACATTTAAATAATATTAATATTATAAACATGAATATTAAAATTAATAATATTATTATTTAAATAATATTATTAAAATCAACAATCATAACATAGATATTAACAATATTATTTTTAATATTAATACTTTATCACTTAATAATTAACTAAAAAAAATCAATTATAAAGATTAAAATAATTAATAATATCAATAATATTTCATTAACTAATTAAATAATTTTACCATGAATTAGCATGGGTCACAACCATAGGCACACAGAATTAGCATACAATGGTTTAAATAAGCTGGAGTGGGACAGGTAGAGCCCCCACCACCAACCTAGGAAATGGATGGAGGTTATGGGACCATACAAACATCCATTTTTCCCTTCCATGCAGAGCATTCAACCTCGCATAAACATACATTATGACTTCATTGCGAAGGCAAATGTCATTTCATTCAAATTTTCCAGAGGTTCCTATGAAAGGTATTATGGTTTGGCTATTCCTTATTTTGTGTTTCATTTAGTAAGTTGGTGACAACATTTCCCTGCTTATATTTGTTATCCGCTTCAAAGCAATTTCCCCTTCCGAAGTTGTTATTTTTTCCATTGTTCAAAGGGCTATCTGAAGTCATTTTATCCTAGCCGCCCTCGCCATCAAGTTTCTTCGGCCCTCTCTAACAATATTGAGCTTTGCAAGTCCTTCAAATTGGCCTATTTCACCTATGAGCAAGCCTTCCCTAATTCAATGGCACAAAACTATGGAGGGTTGTGTACGGGTCGACGAAGGTGTGTAAGCTCAATGCCTCGAGAACTCTATGTTTTGTTCTCCCTCATTTGGTCCTTTCTCTTATAAAGGTACATTTAAATTCTACCGACCATGCAATACATTTTATTTCACTAGAGTTTAGTTCGATTAATGAAATTGCATTGCCAATTCTGGATTAGATATTGGGAATATCCTAGCATTTTGTAAACTCTATTCCCCTCTTCGTTTTCTATTGTTATTCCAATCGTGTAAAATTCCTCGTCACTATTTTCATGGTTGGAGTCTCACTGGTTTGGGTGCCACGTTGGTGGTTTTTTATCATGTATACCATCATTTTCCTTTTGTATTTAGTCCCATTCACATGCATTACTTTGTTTATCCTTATGTGCCTTGGGATTGGGTGTTATTACCTTTGTGTTGGATTTATCCTAGGATTTTCCATACCCTGCATTCCTTCCCTATCGACTCTCTTTCATCTAGCTTATAAAAATGTCATGTCAATGCATGAGATTTCATAGAGGCTCCTCTTCTCAAGTAAGGAGAAATCGTGGTAGTTTGAGACCCTACAATGTTGCTTGGTGGTTTCATGATCAAACCTCTGCTTCAATAAAATAGAATATTTCCTAAGCTAATGATGAAATGCACACAGATCAAGATGAACACACTAATGATCAGGTCTTGGCTTCAATGGTTGATTCGGTGCCAAACCTAGTTCACACCTGAGAGCACCAATACCAATACTTGTGCTCAATCAAGTTGTATTGGAACATAAAATCTTTGCTAAGAAAATTTATACTAGAGCATAATGAAGCAAGGAGAGAGATACTAATGCATATTGATGAGCTATAGAGGGAACACAAAACTTTATGACTTGAGCACAGGGATATCTCCACTCAATTGGATAGAATTGAAGCTTTGTTGTAGAAAGGCAAGGAATTGTCTCACCAGGGAACCTTATCATACCCTACAGATATATCCATATCCTCTTGAGCACCTTTCATGGATCATTGTTTCGTCAAATTTTTCTTTTTTTCTATTGGGCCCAAATTTTTTTACTAGATATAGAGGTCTTTCTCTAAAGGCAAGGCCCAAGATATATATTTTTATTGTCATAAGGAAGTAATATTTTTGTATAGCTATTATTACTACAAACACACTATGTATGTAATATTTTGGACTAAATATTTTTTCTTTTGTCGTTGGTTTGGTTTCCCTGGAGGTAGACCAACAGAGAAGAACTAGATATCGATGTATATATTTTAATAGACTAATGTAAGCTTTTAGCTTACAAAAAAAACTAATTAATTAATTTTAAGATCCCCTTTTTAACCTAACTGCCTATTAATATATCCAACCCAATTAACTAACTAAAATTAAATTTAATAATAAATAAATGAAAATTATATTAATAACCTTGGTAACCTATTTCATTTTTCTCACCTTCCTTTTTACCAAGTCTAACCTCCCAAATTCCTTTCTGCATTTTAAAAAATTTAATCCTTAATTAAATTTTCTTGTATTTCTCTTCGATCAATTTTTTTTTAACTATTTTTCCTAACATTCAATTTTATTTGTTGTTACCAATCATTCTTTACATTTCATCATTAACTGAATATTATTTGACTCCTCTTCAATCAATTTTTTTAACAATTTTCCCTAACGATCAATTTTATGAATCGTTACCAATCTTTCTATTTAACCTAGTTTTGCACTCTTACTCTCATAAACATCGTATGTGTCCCTGATGATGGGTGGAGAGGGCACGTGAAACGTTGGTCATTTCAATCAAGATACACAGTTTCTCCAAAAGAAAAAACAAAATGACAACAAGATCGCACTATTGTAAACTATGTTATGTAATAACGAGCACAACAAACATAGTATATCTTGAGAGATCCAAACTTATTGAGAAAATATATTTCACATTATATGTCGAGAAATTCAAATTTGTTGAGAAAATAAATTACAATAACATTAGAATCTTGTCCTGATGATGAACCACACTGGCTAGTTCGAAACGTGTCGACCAAAATTATTCTGATGTGATTTTTACCAAAAGATTCTCTCACATATTTTATTTATTTATTTTTTTAATCGAAATTGCTCAATTTTATTCTAAATGATTAGAAAATTTCCCTTCGTGTATCTATTTCATGTGAAATAGTGTTGCTATTGCATATTTATAGAAGAAGAAAGAATGCAGCATGGAAGAAAATTGAAAATAAAATAAAAATGTCAAAAAAATTTGGATGGGAAGGGTAATGTCCATGTAGCAATCAAAAGTGTATCATTTCCTCATTGTATGCACCAATGTGAACGATGAGAATGTTAAACCACAAGTCGAACACAAATTATGATCCAACCCAAACTAGGGTGGAAGAGCTAGGAACATTGAAGAGTCTATGTGCGTACCTTGTTGAGTAACTATTTAACATTCTTAATGGACTAATTAGCACAAGGTTACAAGCCTACTAAACAATAAATGTAAAACTTGTCTTGGGGGATTAAGGTGATGAAGGTATGTTTTAAGAGTTAGGTTTATTAGGTATGGTGCTTTTTAAAATCTTCAACTTATTATTTGGGTGGGAAATATGGGAGGGTTTTGTTTAGGTTTCCTTGTATATTTGAAATCATTATAAATAGACGTGAGAATTATTATCATGGATAAAAATTTAGTGTAGTTTGTAATATTTGTTAGGATCAAGGGGAGGAAGGTTCTTCTTACATGTTTTTTTGGATAAATTATTGTTTTTTTTTTTCCAAATTTGTATTATCAGTGTCATTCTTGGTAGGTTTCAAGCATATGTTTGGTAAGTGTTTCCACAATCCTATCTCCAACTAGATTATTGAATTGTTGAGTGGTAAAAGAAAGGTTTATGTCTTCTAATCTAATAACTTCCTTAAGAATACATGCTTCTTGTTGTTGTGAATTTCACCCTGATTAAATCTTGGCTCCTTTTGTCAGTTTATATTTATACCTCCTCTAATATTCCCATAATCGAAAATCGCTCCTTTGAATTTCCTTGTTTGCCCTGTGTTAAGTAGGTTATTATAATAATCATTATAACTTATAAAAATTATTACATTAAATAAAATAATGAAATTCGAATCATAAATTAATTTTTTTTCATAAAATATACTCTAACTATAAGTTATAATTGTTATTGTAATAATCATTATTATTAAAAAAAAATTTAAAAATTAACTACAAAATTATTATTGTTATTGTAATAATCATTATTATTAAAATAATTTAAAAATTTTAACTACAAAATTATTATTGCAAAAAAACAAAAATTACAAATTAATCAAATTATGATTTTAAAATCCAAATATCAAGTATTCCAACAATTCATCCACGACATTTGAAAAAGGTGGAGGTAGATTTTGACTAGAATGGAAAAGAGGATTCTATCATTGATGCGGGTCATGATGATACACATGATGAAGTGCAGCTGAAAGAAGTGCCATTAAAGTGGTTTGGAAAGATATGGTTATATTTCTTAACCAAATAAGGCCTTGCATTTCTTTTGATAATTGATGCAAATCTTGCCTTATTGATGCATTTATTGTTATCTGAATGCATTTATTTTCTCTTGAAAGTATGATGCATATTGCACGAAGAAAGATGTTGGAAAAGTAGATTTATGTTGACTCACTTAGATGTATCAAAGATGGAAATTTGTAGTTGAAATTTTCATGTGAATGCATGTTGCATGTTTACTCCAAGAAGGTGTTTGAAAGTGGAGTATGTTGACTCACTTTGTTGCAGAAAATTTGGTCATTTTAGCTCCTTAAGTACTTGTACATACCAATGGGATTCTTGTACTTGTAATTGTACTTGCGAGAGAGTTGAGCATTATATACATGCATGAGAGTTTGTGTGTGTGAACAGTGAAATTTTTTATAGTTTTATTGTGCTTGAACATGCATGAGTGATTGAGTTGTGTTGGTTGATTGCTTTGTTAACATGCATGTTGTCAACTCGAGAGTGTTGATCATTTTCACATGCATGAGTCATCAACTTGTGTTGGTCGATTGATTGTTACATGTATGTCTTATCGACTTGGAAGAGTTGATTTAGTCTCCAAGGATGAAAGGGAGATGTTGACGACTTGCTTCATGAGATGTGAGATTCTTGTTTTTTTGGGAAAATAATCTTCAAATTTTTTACATGATTTTGTTTGACTTAAGAGTCAATGGTTTAAAGACGCATGTTTTGTCGACTTGTGTTTGGTCGATGGGTTTTTACACCAAGATGTAAGAATGAATGTAGATGTTCAGAGGATGTGTCATTAGTTTCTTTGAAGTAGAAAAAGGAAGAGGTCATCAAGTTGTGTTTCTTGCATGATGTGTTTTTCAAGTTAATGGTTTTTCTTGTGACAAGATGTCTCGGGATTTTGGAAGGTCCACCCTTGAGCAAGAGGCTCATGATTAGCCTTCATTCTCAAATCATGGCATGAGCAGCATGTCAATACTAGAGGATGATGGAATCAATAAACATAATGAGGGACAAGATGACAAAATATTCCAGCAAGAACAGTAGCCCTTTTGTAGACCATATGATGCATGACACCAAGAAGTGACAGAGATGACGAAGACATTCTTCCAGTTGTGCAATTTGGTACCGTGGAGGTAAAATAATGGTCATTTCATTTCTATTTATTACTAATATTTGAATTCAATGATGTAGTTCACTCAGATCGGCTTAAATTGGAAAAGAGCTTCGAAGAAGAAGCTTGCATCAAATGCAAGTTTATGCAAAGGAGGAACAGGATTCTCTGTGGGAAGGCCCAGTCAAGCTTTCCAAGATAAATCACTTTGTTACAGCGATATGTTTCTCATTAGTCAGCAATCATCCAACAAGGGTCAGCAGCGAAAGGAGGACATTGGTTAAAGTACCAAGCCATTTACAAGAGTAGGCATGTCAAGGAACCAAGTGGTTGTCATGAATATTTTTCCAAGTATAATTAAGTCGATAGAACTTGGAAACGTGAAGAGGATTAAACTCTCATCAGATAACCAGCTTTTGTGGGTCCAAAATCCTTTCATTGGGAAGGAGTGATCAGAAACTGAATTGGAGGAAAAAATTTTCCAAAAATTCAAAGCTCTCGAAATGGAGTGGAACCTGAGAAACCAAATAGGCCTCATCTTCCTAATTCTGGCACACTTTGTTTCACTCAAAACAAAGTCCGTATGGGAAATTTAGAGCATTCTGATCGCTTGGATAAACAAGCAAATTTTGTGACAGGGATGTTGACTAGGCATTCGTACAGCCAATCAATAAAAAGAATATTCCAACAAATATTCCTTGGAATATTCCTACAGTTGGTCAAATTAGGTGCTGACAAGTGTCAGTTAGTGGTTGGTTGAAATTCTGGTGATTTATCACAATTTGATTGGTTTTGGTCAGACCAATGAGGTCACGACACATGGCTAGCCTAGAGGTCGCCACGTGCTCCCTCCCAAAGGTCGAAATGGAATTATGGTTGAATAAAAAAATTCCATGGTGGATGGACGGAGGTCAGGCTCGACCCCGCGACCTCCCCCACACAAACGCAATGCCACACCAAGTTTGCTATCATTTAGTTCTTACCATACCATGTGATTGGGTTACATTTGAATTAGCCCAAAACTTATGGCAAGGGTAAGCGAGCCCTGCCCCTTACCATAGGACCACGTGCATGTGACCACAGGCGGAGGCCTATTGATAATGGCAGAGTTAACCCCTAAACCTCAGTTAACCCTTGCTTAACGACTAATCACACTTATCCATGCGGATTAAGATGGCGGAGTTTTCCAATTTTGGCAAGAACTCCAAATGTGGCGGAGTTAACTGGGGTTGCTCCAATTTTAGAGGAGGTTTCCTAGGCCAAAATTGGTTGAGCCATAACTTGAGCTAATTTTGACCAAATTGGGCTCAGAAAGATTCTATCCTAGAAGATTTAGAAATTCTGAGCAGTTTGGAGTAGGTTTCAGGAGTTGTAGAGGATTGTAAACATCAATTTTTCCCATTTTGAGCTGAAATAGAGGCCCAAGCCATGGTTTACAGAAAGAGGCATAATTTTTTCCCATAGAGTTAGAATTTGACTCATTCATAACCAAAATAGGGGTATTGGAGGTGTCCCAAAGCCATTGGAGCAGGTTTGAGAGCCATCAGAGCTTAGGAAATGACTGTATTAATATTTTGATCAGTTAATCAAAGAGGGCCAAGCCATTGAAGTTGTTCCAAGGAGATGTAGCCTAGGAGGGATGAACTCCTTCATCAATGTTGTGTAATGTGTGTTGTGTGGTGATTATTTCATGCAATTTATTTTGTTGTTTATGTGTTTTTCAAATCTAATTTACTTAATTAATTTCTCATAAAAGACACACAAATTTTACACATAAACCCTCTCATAGACTTTCTATTTCACACAATCCTTAAGCACACTTTTCTTTTATACTGATATAGAAGCTAGCACATCGAAACTAATCACTCCCTCTATTTTTTTGTACTAAAGACCAAACTCAGTGATGCATTTGAGGTATCTCAACACATGTTTACTTATCTTCCAATAGAGTTCGATTGGCTTAACCATTTCTTGACTAAGTTGGCTAACTACATAACACATGTATGGTCGTGTGTTCACCAAGTACATAAGTGAACCCACAAGCTGTCTATAAATGGTATCTTCTACCACTTCACCTGAATTATCATCTTCCTTACTCGAATTCCCTGCTAGAGGAGTCTCCATGAGTTTGTTTCTCTCCATGTGAAACTTCTTAAGTATCTAATTTGCATACTTACCCTGAGATACAAACAGTTCCCCATTTCCTTGCCGAATTTCCAAACCAAGTAAATAATGCATGAGACCCATGTCTTTCATCTTAAATTCTCTTTCGAAAGCCTCTTTGCAATATTTTATCAGCTTCTCATCACCTGTTAGAATTAAATCATCGACAAATAATACTATAGCTAATAATTTACCTTCAACCACAATATGGTAAAGGTTTTTATCTGCTTCACTTTTGGTGAATCCCAACCCTGTGAAATAGTTTTTGATCCTAGTGTACCAATCACAGGGTGCTTATTTCAATCCATACAATGCCCACTTGAGTCTGCATACATGTGACTCTTTGTCAAAGGTCTCAAATCCTTTCAGATGTTCTATGTACACATCTTCCTCGATCATTCCATTGAGGAAATTTTTCTTCACATCCATCTTATGTATATTCCATCCCATCTGTGTTGAAAGTGCTCGAATAGATATGATTGAAGAGTACCTTGATACTAGATAAACGGTCTCCTTGTAATCAATTCCCTCAACCTGAGAGAAACCCTTGCCCACAAATGTGGCCTTGTGTTTCTAGACACTCCCATCTGTTGCTTACTTCGCCTTATAGATCCACCTGGATCCTACAACTGACTTGTCCTCTGGCCTTGGGACAGCTTCCCATTCAATGTTTGTGATAATTGAATCATATTCCTCTACCATGGCATCAACCCATACTGGTTGATGCACTAATTCCTCAAATGAGGATGGCTCAAAATATACACACTCGCTCATCAAAGCCATGTAGCCAGTGTACTGATCTGGTGACCTTCTCTACCTACATTGTGATGTGGGTGCTCCCACATTCTCTCTAACACCATGCATCAGTATTTCAGCCTCTTTGGTGCACTTCCTTCCATCTCTAGATGTCTCTGCATGAGTGTTTTCTTCCACTCTCTTCTCTATTTCTTGTGGTTGCTCCACAACATTTTGAGGTTCTTCCATTGGAGCTAAAATCTCCTCATATACATGCAACTGAAGCTCTCTCTCAAGGGAACATGTCATGGCATTCTCTTCATCAAAATTCACATATATACAAACAAATTTCATTATGTTATATGGAAGGTACACCCAGTAGTTGTGAGGTGTATCAGTGTACCCCACAAATATGCCCAACTCAGTTATTGGTTCTAGATTTTTCCTTGCATCCTTGGAAACATGACAGTAAAGTGATGAAACAAAGATTCTGAAGTGTGCCACATCTGGTTTATTACCTGAAAAAAAAACTTCTTCTGGTGTACTCATCCTGAGAATCCGATGGGAACTCATGTTCTTCACATATACCGTTGCGTTGCATGCTTCAGCCCACAAGTGCAGTTGTAGGAAATGATCGTGCAACATCACCCCATGTAACTCCCACAATACTTTTGTTATTTATTTTTGCAACCCCATTCTACTATATTTTATGGGATGTTATTAAGTCTTTTCTAATGAATTCTGATGCACAGAAGTTCTTGAACTCATTCAACACATATTCTCCACTGTTATTTCTCATGAGAGCCTTCACTTTCTTGCATGTGTCTTAATCAACGAGTTCTTTAAATTCACAACATTTTGAGAACGGTTGGTATTTCTTCCACATGAATAATATCCAATATTTATGTGAGAAAGCATCTACAAATATCACATCATACTTGTGCTTGGTCATGGAGGATGTCGAAAATGGTCCACACACATTTGAGTGAACTCTTTCAAGGATCGCTTGCACTCGATTATCCTTATCATGAAAGGTGGCTTTGGTGTACTTCCCCAATGTACACCCTTTGCATGTATCATGCTGCTCTAATTCCCCCTTGGGAAGTCCTGTAGAATTATGTTGCATGATATTCAAATTTCCATGGTGCAAATGGCCAAGTCGCCTATGCCATAGTTCACTGATGTCACGGATCTGCACCTTATCTACTTTCATGCTCAAAACAACACAATATTATACATATAATTTGTAGAAGTTTTTCACCCGAAACTCGACCCACTTCGCCTTTCCCATGGCTATGTGATGAAGGAAAGCCTCCCTTTTGCTAAATATCACATCGTAGCCATGGTCTTCCAACATAGCAAGTGAAACTAAATTCTTCTTCAAACTCGGCACATACATGACATATTTCAATGTGAGAGGAGAAACAAACTCCCTCTGAAAAGTAACAGTATCAATGTTAGTCATGCTATACCTTCCATCATCTCCCATATCAATTTGCATGTGGAGGTCCTTCTCCTCCAAGTCATTGAAGAATTATTTGTTTCCAGCCATATGGAATGAGGCTCCACTATCCAGATACCACACACTACCCATCAATGATGTCATCATGCATGCAATGAGGGTGAAATCCAACTTGAATTGTGAAGCAATAGATTCACTTGTTGCTCCTCTTGAGGGCTTCTTGTTAGCCTTCTTGTGCAAAGACTTTGTGGCATAATGTCACAACTTGTGATAATGAAAACATTTAATATTCGACAAGTCCTTATTCTTGCCTGCTTGACCATAATCTCCTTTGGATTTTGATTTATTCCCTTTGCATTTATTTTCCTTTCCATCCAAGGCATATTTCTCCTCATCATCATACTTGGATGAGGAACCATATCTGGTGTTCCTCCTAATATTTTCTTTCACCAAGTCATACCACAAACGCTTCCACTTTGGTAGATTCTCCCTCCCTTTTACCGAATCCCGGTAGTTGTGCCAACTCTTGGGAAGGCCTAGAAGTGATAGTTTGACAATGTCATCTTCAAAAATTGTAATACCAACACTCCAATTCTCATCTCGACATTGGGTGAACTTACTCAAGTATTGTGGTATTGTGTCGCCCTTTCGATATTTATTTTCTGAAGCTTGTCCTTCAGTGCCAACTTCTTAAGGTCATTGCTATTCTGAAACAAGTCTTTCAATACCTTACACATTGTATATGGAGTCTCATTCCCATGAAGTTTTGAGACAATATTATCTCAAACTCCTTCCAGTAAAATCCTTCTTGCCTTGGCTACATTCTTCTTCCATTCTGCTAGAGCTTGTGCATTTGCCGCTGGTGGTTTCAGAATGTTGGGATTCAACGTAGTCCTTCAATCCATTGTCTTCCATGACTCCTTCTATCTGTTCCTTCCAAGCAATGCAATTTGAGCTACCCTCAAGGGCATACTCGAACCTCAGACCATAGAATGCTATCCTGAACCTACTGCTAGCTTTGGAGAATAGATATGCAAAAAATATTTCCTCCTGCAAGCACAAATCGTATTCTTCTCTTCTATAGTGGTTCATGTCTGATACCATGTACAAATTGCTTGTAGATTCAAACTACAAATTACAATTTTCTAAAACAATAGACTTGAATACAATTGCAGAAACAATTTAAACGATCATGAAATCACAAAGAATATAAGAGAAAGAATTCAATCAACACATTACACAATTATTTCCTGGGGAAATCCATAGCTAAAAACCCCACTATATTTATGTTGCATTAGTCATAAAATATGAGAATATTACAATGCTTTTCTCATGCCCTAGCAACCTCTGCACTATCTATATCTGTCTCACAGCTTCCTAGAAATCCTAGGTCAATACTTAACTAAATTTTGGCTTTCCTAGCTCCCTATTTCCTTGTGCAGTTTCCTTGGGAATTATACCCCTATTAATTATGGAAATCATCAATTGGAATTGAAAAATAAATAATAGGCCTTCCTTTGACTTCATGCACCACCTATAAATTTGGATGATTATACAATTGATAGTACACTTCCCTTCAACTCCAATCTCAACTGGGTAACTCTCAGATCACACATGCATGAGTTATTTATGGTTGATTTATTAGTTAATTGGTTGATCATGAAGTACACACCCCACTACTAGACCTCCCACTAGTTCCTCTAACAGTCGGAACTAGTTAAACTAACTTTAACTCAGATAAACTGAATTAATTAATTACAACTCAAAATAAACTCAATTAGGGCTCCTAAAAATAAGGATCCACTCTACATGACTCAAGTTATACCCTTAACGTGAATTAACAGAACCAACTAAGTCAAACTAACTTAGCTAACTCGTACAAGTTGTCATGAGATGTGGAATTACAATTTTCTTCTAGTTTAATTCAAGGGAAAAATAAATTACAATCTTTCTTGGTGCCATTCAACATAGGTTTATAGGTAATAAGAACAAAGTTTAATCATGACCTACAGGATCTCATAAACAATAAAAAAATGTATATGGAGTCCATAAGGGTTCTATATGATCGAATGACTTGGAATTACTTATTATTGTAATTAGGTAGGGTTTTGTATTCTCCTTGCTAAATGTTAAACAAACTTTGCATGCCATTGTTGATGCCAAAATGTTGGAAAAATTCATCCACAAGTTATTAGAATTCATGAATTGATAATTATAGTGTGTCATAAAACCACCTAAGGGTTTCATATATCTAATTCCAAGGAAATTGATTGAGTATCAAATTATTATAAGGCAGTAGATTTGTAGAAAATTTGGAAAAGGCATCCTAGATGTGTTGTAGCATCCTAGCAAGAAACTCTAGTAATTGAGATAAGTTCCATAGAAAAGCAACCATAAAAGAGAAAAGAGCTAATTAGTTTTAAGGTAGTGATATAGGAAGTGTTGTAGGTTTGGTTAGATGATAATATTAAGTGCTACACCATTTTTTCGTCATCTAACCTATTACTATTAGATGGACCAAAGTACACCATGTAAGACCAATTTTACCCTAAGTAAAATTGCTTTCACTATGAAAAATAACTTAGTAATCCATATTTATTAAGTTGTTTATGGTCTAAACAGGAAACCCCCTAAGGAAATATTGAATAAATCCACATTTGTTTTATTTTCCTCAAGGAATAATTATTTAAGCAATAGTTTAATTAATATTCCTGGTCATATTTAACCCAAAACAGGAAAAATTAATTAAATAAATCATTATTTATCTTTTTATTTTCTAGGAATAATTACTTAAACCTTATTTAAATAATATTCCTTGTTAAATTTGACTAAATCATTTCTAAATAATTGAATAAATCATTATTTATTTGATTATTACTCAACCACATCCTTAAAATAATAAATAAATCATTTTTTTATTGATTATTTACAAATAAAGGATTTGACCAAATTCAAATTCTTTTTCCCTCCAACAAATATAATAAAATATTCCATAAAAGTTGGATATAGAATTGGTTAATAATATTTTAATTGTGCACCAATATCTAGACTAACTCAATATTTTGTTATAAATATAAGGGTGTTTCCATTCACTCATTACCTCTTGTTGCCTAAAGAACACTCTAAATCTATACTTTTGGTCTGACTTTGATCCATCATCATTGTCATATTTTGCTACCATTTTTCTTGTGAGCTCCCTTTGAGTTCCATTTTTGTCTTGGTTTTCTACACCATCAAGAGAGAGGGATTTTAGATCTCAAGTGTTGAAGATTTACAAGAACCCATCCCATTGAGGGGGACTGGTAACATCTTTCTATGTGCCCTTCCCAGGTGTCAAAAAATACAAAAAATCTTTAAAACAATCTTGCCTTGTCTATTGAATGCATGGAGAAACTCTTGATTTTATTTACTGCTTAATGTATTTTAATGGATAGATCTAGATTTTGCAGCATTTATCTTGGTCAACTAATTGAATATCTAAAGATATTGGCAGCCATCTTTGTTGTTAGGGTTGTTTGTTATGCACGGCTAAAGTGAGCCTTTTTCGTACGTTTGCGATTAAGATTCATACTAACAACTGGAGAATCCACAAGGGTTTATGATTACAACCTCTATCATTTTTCATATCCCTGGATATCCAGCTGCTTGAAACCCTAGTATTTATCTTCAGCTTCTTGTTTTTCTTTTCTTGATGTTTTTTTTAACCTATAAAACCCTAAAACATTAAAAATTAAAACTTCCGTGTGTTTTCAGACCTACTGCACAGGTGACAGGCATCAACGATAGCTGAGACGACAGATTTTTTTGAAACCTACTCCTGAGAGTGTCGGAAGTGCAGGTCACACTTTTTGGGCCAAAGCCTCTAACCTGGAGCTTCATGGCGCAAAAAACAGGCCAAAATCTGCGACCTGAACTTTTTGCGGGAATTTTTTTTAGATTTTTTTGGGTTTGTCTAGGCCTCTGTTCAGGGTTGTCTAACCTCCGTATTTGCCTATTTTTGACCTGTATTTCTTCTATTTTACTCATCAAAGTGGGAAACTATCCCCTTAGGGTTTCAGTATCTTCCACCTTTCGTGGAAGAGTTTTAGCTGCTGCAAGTCGTCTGAAATTTCAGTGTGTTCAGCCATTTTTCAGATCTGATCCCTTACCTTCAAATCCACTTCAGATTGGTTATTTATCCATCCAAAACACCTCCTTTTAGTTTTTTTTGGGTCTTCCTCTAGGGTCCCCTCTGCTTCTCTCCAGGTTGTAGCCTTTCGCCACCTCATTTACAACAATTTTCCCTCTGATTTTTTTTGTTTTTCTGCACCTATTTTCAGCAGATCTGACCTTTTGATCATTGTCCCTCTTGACTTTATATCTATTGGCTATTTCGATGTGTTTTGACTAGATTTTTCCCACCCACAAACTACTTGTTAAGAGGCCTGCCTCCTTGGGTTTATATTAATGCATAATTAGCTGTTTATTTTCTGTTATTTAAGTTTCATATACTGTTATCTGTAGGTTTATTTACAGTTATACAGCACACTTTTTATTTTTCTCTACAAAACGTCTGGGTTTAAAAATTAAAATTTACACACTTAACACACACACCCTAAGTGAAGAAGAGCCTAGTTAACATCGCCGGGAAAATACTTTAACATTGTAATCAATTGATCCTTCACCTTTGTGCCCTTGTTTCGACATTGTAATCATTTGATCCTAAACCTCCTTGCCCTTGTTGGTCTCTCTACCCTTAGTGTTGTTTTTTTGCTTTCATCATTGCGCCCCCAAGGTGTTTATCCCGGAGACTTATTGGCCTTCATCCTCAGTTTCCGGTATGAAGACTTACTCCCCCGTGTAGGATTCGAGTTAGTCCTCCACCGAATCCATATTCTAACTCCTCTTCTAGTTCATTGGGTTCCCCTTCTGGTTCCACCCCTGGTTCTCCCCCTGTTACCTTCACCATGTCTGGTTCAGGACCTAACGTTGGTGGTAGCCCGGCCCTAACGCTGGGAATACTACTAGTGGGACCGCAACAAGAACTATCCCAGCTGCCCCCTTGCTCCCCTATATGGCAGGCCTCGGTCTTCCCAATTTTAACCAGTTGATCAATGACCCTATATGCCATGACATTGGTTGGCTTGCTATTCCAACCAAGCTCCCTTCCAACATCCCCAAGTTTGAAGGTCTTGCTGGAGAATATCCTACAAACCATGTTCGATCTTTCCACATGTGGTGTTCATCTAACTCCATTACCGATGACTCTGTCTGTCTTCAGTTGTTCCAATGTACGCTTACTGGAAAAGCTTCTAAGTGGTATGTTGATCAGGCATCCTCCTCTCATACCACCTTTGCGACTCTTTCCTAGGTTTTTATATATTATTTCTAACTTCCCCTTCATTATGACACTAGTACAGAACATTTGACTTCTTTCCATCAATCGTCTGTGACCCACATATTTGATCATGTTCAGGAATGGCAAAGAAGAAATATCCTATGCCGAGCCCCTACCTTCGAAGACTGTGTCTACATGGACTAGTTCCTTCGATCCCTTTTACCTGCTATAGGCAAGGATGTTGCATTGCATTTCCCTCAAACTGAAGAAGTTGCTCTCTAGATTGCGTTAAAATATGACTTGATCTATGCTTAGTCTGGTTATGTTTATACCATCTTATCTGATCTCCCTAGACCCAGTGGTTCCAATGCACCGGGGGCATCTCGCGCCGGTGACGGTATCTTTGGAGCTCTTTCTCATCCATACGCTCAGCCTCCCATGGGCTATGGTTTCCCTCAGGGAGGGGCTAGTACCTCCAGCACTTTTCCCCCTCTTGGTAGCATGTATCCAGGATATGACATGCCTCCTCCTTTTGCCCAACCTATTTACCATAATGTTACCTAACCTCCTTATTATCTGTATCAACCTAGTTCTCCAGCTCCTCAAGCATTAGCACTCTCACCTCCCTTGCCTTCTTAACCCCCGCAACAGCAGCCACCACCTCCTCAGGGGCACATGTATGCACACCAGGGTGTGACTAATCCTCCTACTTCCAAAAAGAAGAGGAAAGGAACTCAAAATCAATCTTCCCCCGGTAATCCTGGACCTAATCCCCAAAGTAACACACCTAACACCGCTAACCAACAACAAGGCACTCAACCCAAGCAGGACAGGCCTGTTCGCACGAATAATCTTTGTTCATGTTGCGGTGTATATGGTCATTACACCCACTATTGTCCTCTTTTACCACAGATGCGACAGATGTGGGAGACTCGAGAAGCATCATGAGGATAGCAAGCCTCCCCTTCCGTCCCTCCCAATGTTGCGCCTAGTTAGCTAGCTTTGTTTACTAATACTTTCCCTCAGCAAGGATTCATGGCTACCCAACCACCTGAAGGTCAGGCGGCCACCCAACCTCCTCCATATGGTACCTCTGATTACCAGATTCTCATGATGAACTCTGACCAACCCATTACCGTTTACCTCAACCTTCAGACTCGGTCCCGTCAGTACAACAAGCCTCACGCTACGTCTACCCCCGAGCTCCCTTCTTCAGGTTCTACAAAGCCTCTATCAACAACCAATGGTCCTTTGCAAATCCCTTATCCTAAGGCAGAGGTTCATACCAAGATCCCTAGGGGATCATTACACTGAAATGCTGCTTCTTGCAAAGCTGCCCATTCATATAGTATAGTAGATGATTTGGCACAATCTCCTACTGCCATCTCAACACTGGAACTCCTCCAGTCGCGCCCTTCACAATGAAAAGCTATAATATCTTCCATGGGTGTTGTAGATCCTTCAGATGATAGATTTATCATCTTCGATGTTGACCGGTCAGAACATCCTCCCCTTACTTCTTCCGTCACCTTCCAAATCCTCATCAAGATCCGGAACGCCAACGTTTCTCGTTATATCATTGATGAGGGGGCATCCACCTGTGTGATGTATGCTTTGGTTTGGAAGAAACTCGGATCACTTGAGTTGGACCCTTCCACTATCACCCTCTGAGCGTGGGACGGCCACTCCTCCAAGCCCATTGGCATGTTCCACAATTGTCCAATTACTCTTGTGGGCAAGACTATTTTCATTGACATAGAAATCATTGATGCCCCCTTATATTACAACATTATTTTGGGTCATATCTACACCTATGCGATTTCTAATGTACCATCTGCGGTTCACCAGAAGATGCCCTTTCCCCATAATCGAAAGATAGTCATCATTGACCAGTTGACATATTACGAACCGAAGTCTCAGACCTCACCTGAGTCCATCATATCTTCGGTGGCCAATAAGAAAAATGTGGACCCCTTGACCAATGTCTCACTCGGAGTCTACAAAGACTCATTTTTCTTGGTTCATTCCCTGGTCTTCCTCCTCCTGTCTTTGATCCCAACTCATCAATTATTTGCATGATGCAATTTTTTTGGGCTTCTCTCAAGCGGCCTGCTTCGGCTAGTCAACATCCCCGCCCTCTGCAACCTACTCCTAGCCCTTCGATTCAACCTTCTGGACCCCCTCCTCCTAGCCATTCACCTGCAAATAGTATCCATGGACCTCTCTATCCTCCCGGTGCGGTTCCTCCTAGATTTGTCCCCCCTGCCATTACCCCTCTAGTCAGATACCATTCCTAGCTCCCCCTCCCAGAGTGTTCTCGGTACCTGTGATGGCTACCCTATCTCTTCCTAACCTGACCCTATGGATTCTCATCTGGTACATCGATCCCCCAGCCGCTACCCCGCCTGGTCAACCCAAACCTTACCTTGCTTTGACCTTGGTTCAACCGGTCCCCATGACTCCTCCCGCTGCTACCGTGCCTCAGCCACCTCAACAATAACCTTCTCCTATTGTGACAGCTTCAAGTAAAAAGTGCAAAGCTCATAAGAAGGCACCAAAAGACAAGGCTTCCCCGACTAAACCTGCTCCTCCTCAACCTCTAAAGCCTTGTGCTTTGTGTGATGTCATCGGTCATGCCACCCATCATAGTCCTGAATTGCCTCATATCAAGTCCACGGTTAATGTTGCGTTCCCTGAGTCTACGGTCCCTGAAGCCTATGTTTCTTCTGAAAATGTAG
Source organism: Pinus albicaulis (assembly GCA_034641835.2). NCBI lineage: Eukaryota > Viridiplantae > Streptophyta > Pinopsida > Pinales > Pinaceae > Pinus > Pinus albicaulis. The sequence continues at coordinate 831,511,598 of CM076576.1, forward strand.
CGAAGAATCCGAAGACTATTCACACCAACCAACCTTGTGCTTTGTGTGATCTCCATGGCCATTATTCCCACCGTTGTCCCCACCTCACGCATTACCACGCCTCTTTGGAGGTAGTTCGGGAGTACGAGATTGAACAAAACCAGTCTGCCTCTCCCGTCCTTGCGTAGTATGCTTTGGGCCAGCTTGAGGATTTACCTGCTCCCATTGACATTCCCCCTCCTGATGTCAAGATGACGGAGCCTGCGGCCACCATCCTCTACCTATCATCATTCATGAGATCGATGGTGGAAGCTCCCTCTGAGACTTCCTCTTTTCTTTCGCTCAACCTCCCTTTAGTGATCACCCTGGGCTCAACTTCAGTGGATCCCTTATCTACTTGTTCTTTTGTCACCCCCTGTGACAATGTGCATGTGAACCTTTCTTCTCATGATGATAAGTTAGGTAGCTTCTCCTCGTCATGTGGTCTCCCTTCCTCCATTCATCCCATATTTTACTATGATGACGACATTATGGAAGCATTTACCACCCCTGACTTTATCTATTCCCCCTTACATCAAACCCATGCATTCAAACCACATAAAACTTGTGGCCATTACATTGACATCTAATGTTTGGGTAAGGGGGCACCCATATTTGAGAGACTAGGATAATATATTCTCTACAACTCTCCTAGTGTATTTGTTCATGTCGACTCTAGTACCCTTATTCTTCCCCATTTAGAAGAACTTATAGAGTCCCATATCACTTCAGATCACTCTAGGGATGATACCCCTCATCATTCCTTCATCTTACATCAGCAGCCCAGTCCCCTAGACATTTTTGTTGACCAACCTGTGGGTTTTCTAAGAGAGAAAAAGTTCATTATCTCCAAATCCACTCTTTGGGATAATAACACCATGTATGCCAACCCAGAATCTTAGTCCATTTGCTTCATATATGTAGTACCAAAAGATATTGGTAATCCTCCATTCCCTTTCTTGAACTACATAACCATAACGAAAACAAATGGCATACCACATCATACAAATGTGTTTAGATTCCCCTTTTTGTAAAAACATTTTGGCATGACCACAACATGCTTGGGGTTACCTATGCCCCTCAACCATAAAAATCCCAGATCTCAGCCAAAAATGGCACTGAAACCCCCTTTCTCTAATAGGTCACACTTTTGAGGTCATTTCCTGGGACAGGTCGCAATTTTCTGTCCATTACCTTCTACGCAGGTTGTAGGTCAGACCCCAAAAAGTGCGACCTGGTCTGTTCTTGAGCTCTGGGCACCTAAACTAAATTTTCAATCCAATAAAATGAAAGAGTAGGGTTAGGCCTCTCACCTACAACTTATGGATCTCAACTCCAACAGTCAATTTTTCCACTACAATCGCCGCAAGATTTAGGGCCTTCTCTCCTCTCTACATTCACCAAAGCTACACTTGCAAATGAGTGAATTTGGAGGGAAAATGCCTTATTAAAAGAGAAACCCCATATTTTTCTTTCGCCTGTTGTGACCAAAATGTAGCTCAGTTTGAAAAAATGTCCACACCATTGGAAAGCTCTCACCGAGCTCTCAAATGGGTATCTGTTATTTTTTCATGATTTGATACTTCACTAGGACACATTTTTTCCAAGAGGGGTCACTTCACCACTCCTCAAAATCGAATTTCTTCACCTACAACACTTGTACTTGAGGCACCACTTTGCCTCCATAATTTTTCGTGCTCATGCCAAATTTCTTCATGAGTAACCACCTTGTACTCATGATTTTATGGTCCCCATTGTACCTTTTCTGTGTGGCAGCATCATCGATTCGCCCTTGTTTAGAGCATCCGAGTTGAGTCATCATCACATCCATGGAGTCTATCTTGAGTCCCTTTGTATCCCACTATATTACTCCATCCTTCACTGCTTGGTTCCTCTCTCATGTCACACATTATGGCCTTCAGTCCTACTGTCCCCTGTCCCCTTTGATATTGTCTCAGTTGCTGTCAGGTCATCCATGCCCTTTATGCTCTAACAAGGGAAGTCGTCCGTCTGCTACTCAGTACCCCCCATTTCATCATCATCCCTGGTGTCAGTCTGTGAGTCACTCTACTATTTTATCTCGTGCCTTAGTTGAGGATCCCTTATTGCCTCACCTATGGCGGACCTCCTTCTGTCGACATCAACTTATTCATTCCAGAAGACAGGTCTAGAGGGCAGTGTACCTTGGTTCCAGCTTCCACTCTTGTTCGATGCCTCGAATCAGGCAAAGGGACTCCTTATTTCCCATTGACTTGATTTTTTCTTAGCTCCAGCTCCTTAAAACATGATCGAGATCCGTATACTTGATGGTTCAGTGATGCAGCAGATTGTACCGGTGATTCCCGGGTGTGTGTGAGATGTTTCAGACCTCATGAGGGGGTGGCCCTTCAGGTAGCCCCCCACATGCTCGGATGACCTCTTCATTACAGACTTTGATTCAGCTCCATATATTTGATGATGTTGGCCTCAGCCACTTGCAGCACCTTTTTAGTTTGCATGTATCAGTCAGATTTTCAGAGCCCTTTCCTGTTTACAAGGGCACTTTGGTTGTACTTATATCTCATGTATTCAGATATTATTGTATAAGTCCTGGTTGTTATCCCAGGCACAGTATGTATGTGAGATTCATTATCATGCTTTTATCTAGCTCATGTTTATGCCAGCATGTACTATATAGTTCAGTCCCTTGTTTATTGGATGCATTATTCTTCGTACTTTGTCTTGGCGGGCATAGGTATGCCTACCCTACCGCCTTTAGCATAGGTACTCACTCATAAAAGAGACTTGTCGCACCTGTAAGTCTTGCCTCCTCAGGGTCTATTCCTCTAGCGCTTTGGTCTACCTTATATTTATCTCTCTCTGACTTCCCCTTCGGTGTCTAGTGATTGAGTTCTTACAACGTACTTCGGTCATACGATTAGCTCCTAACACTCGCACACTGGGGGGAAATCTGTTACACCATTTTTTGGTCATCTAACCTGTTACTATTAGATGGACCAAAGTACAACATGTAAGACCAATTTTACACTAATTAAAATTGCTTTCACTATGAAAAATAACTTAGTAATCCATATTTATTAAGTTGTTTATGGTCTAAACAGGAAACCCCATGAGGAAATATTGAATAAATCCACATTTGTTTGGTTTTCCTCAAGGAATAATTAGTTAAACAACAGTTTAATTAATATTTCTGGTCATATTTAACCCAAAAAGGAAAATTAATTAGATAAATCATTATTTATCTTATTATTATCTAGGAATACTTATTTAAACCTTATTTAAATAATATTCCTTGTTAAATTTGACTAAATCATTTATAAATAATTGAATAAATCATTATTTATTTGACTATTACTCAACCACATCCTTAAAATAATAAATAAATCATTTATTTATTTATTATTACAAATAAAGGGATTTGACCAAAGTCAAAAAAAAATTTCCCTCCAGCAAATATAATAACATATTCCATAAAAATTGGATCTAGAATTGGTTAATAATATTTTAATTATGCACCAATATCTAGACTAACTCGATATTTTTTTATAAATAGAAGGGTTTTTCCATTCACTCATTACCTTTTGTTGCCTAAAGATCACTCTGGATATATAATTTTGATCTAACTTTGATCCACCATCATTGTCATATTTTTCTACCATTTTTCTTGTGAGCTCCCTTTGAGTTCCATTTTTGTTTGGCTTTTCTACACCATCAAGAGAGAGGGATTTTAGATCTGAATTTCTTAGGACTTACAATACCCCATCCCATTGAGGGGGACTGGTAACATCTTTCTATGTTCCCTTCCTAGGTGTCAAAAAATACAAAAATTCTTTAAAACAGTCTTCCCTTGTCTATTGGATGCATGGAGCAACTCTTGATTTTATTTACTGCTTAATGTCTTTTAATGCATAGATCTATATTTTGAAACATTTATCTTGGTCAACTAATTTAAAATCTAAAGATATTGGCAACCATCTTTGTTGTTAGGGTTGTTTGTTATGCACGGCTAAAGTGAGCCTTTTTCGTACGCTTGCGATTAAGATTCATACTAACATTAAGCCCTATCCTTATGCCAAGGACATTAGATTTTGAAAATATGCTTATATATTTACCATAACCAAGCCACATGTGAGGCTCTACTTGTCGATAAGGAAATTGAATGTTTGGATTGGAGAAGAAAATCATGATGGCAGAGTCCAAGGATATTTCCAAATCATGATCCCTAAATAGTTTTGTAAGGGCATAGAGGCCCACTAAAAATGGACATGGAGGTATTTTGTGGAGAAATAAGGTTGATACATTATCCCATAGGTTGACATGGAAGGTTGTCAAAATACCCATAATAAGTCACTAAACGAAAACTAGTGAGTATATATCTAGGGATTGAATGTTAGGTTGGATAGGAACTCCAAGGGAAACCTAAAGTATGGGAGCATAAGACATGCAAGTAATAATTACCATGGTCACTTAAGGCATACAAAAGAGAAATTTTATGGTTGTATGAGGCACTAAATTGTAAGGTGTGGTTAGGGGTATGCCCATGGTTATATGGAGATAATACCTGGCCAATGGAATGGAAGCTTGAGACATGAAACTCAAATCCCTTGCTTTAAATTGAGAAATAATAAATCTAAGAGAAGTGTTAGTTTGAAAATGTTTCTAGTATTTGCATAGGATGATCTACATATGAAAGCTTGAGATTTTATGGTACAAATTTTAAGTCACAATGTTTAGGGGTTTTAGTCAATTATGTCAAATTCAGTAACACATTAACATGCTTTAAAACTCAGTTTTTTAGAAAATTCATATACACAAGACATCAAATGAAGAAGGAATTCACCCCTCCTACGATACATCTCTCGGTCTAGCTTCCAATGTTGGGTATCTTTCATTATGCTCAAAAATATGTATTTACATCAAGTTACAGTGCTCAAAATGATAAAAAAAAGCCTCCAATGGCTCCAAAATAGTCAAAACATCCACGTGTTGGGCTCTTTCTACACTCAAAAATGTCAAAAATTGATTTTTTTATGCTCCATAGAAGCTTTTCTGCTAGTTTTCCTACAATCTGTGCTTCTCTGCAATCTGTTCTACAATTTCTGCTTTTTTCGTCCACGTGGAGCAAAAAATTAGCCCCGCGCTGGCGAGATTCTCGTCGCACCGGGTGCAAATTTTTGCTTCATTAATTTGACTCAGCTGACCCATGACCTGCTAAAAATGTGCCAAGTGGCGCTCCCTGACCTTTGGATGCGGAGTTTGTATTACCATTTTCTTGCCGGTTTTCAAACTTTGGTCTCCTGTGGGGTTAGGTTGTGTTGTGGTTTGGGGTTAGCGGGAATGTTGCCCAAGGAAAGTTCCACTCCCCTCCCATCAACCTGGAATATGGCATTAAAAGAGTTGCAAAATCGTCACATGTGGTCAATGTATAACTCTAACCATCGACGTTCCCAACATCATATGCTCCAGGACTTTGGCATAAGTTTTAACATATGGTTTTTGGATGGTGTATCAACCATTTCTCGCCGTAATATAATATGTTGTATCAAAATTTGGTTGAATGTGTATAATATATAGTTTTGGGGTTGGGGTTAACCTCGGACCCTGTCTGCCGCCACGTGGTGTTGTTGGTGGATCAGTTTCTAGGGTTAACCCCAGTCCCCACCTCCGACCTTCCCGCCATTAAACTTTAAATTAACTTGCAACCATATATATTAAGAACTAATGTAGCCATGCTGGTGGAGGGCTTGGCTGGTATGCATGAGATCTCATGTTCGAACCCGTGGAGGCACCTTGGCCTCATACAAAAAATTTAAACTAACGAGTAAATTAGGGGAATTTTGAGGCCTAAAATGGACCTCCTAAGGAAATTATAAAATATTAGTGGAAATAATAAAATAATATTAGGTTACATCATCAAATTTTAGAGGGAAAAAAGAAAAACTATTTTTTCAACTCCTATTTTCAACTTATCTCCCTAAGGGTTTACTAAAATTTTGAGCAAAAATAGTCCTTGGATGCAGAATTTGATTCCTCATCCAAGGAGTACCCATGTTCCATACTTTCTATTGACCCTGCTACACAAAAAATGAGAAATACATTAAAAATTTTATTGCAATCACGTCTTTTCATGTCTTTCTCATTTTTCGTGTAGCAGGTTCCATCAAAAGCATGCAACATGGGTACTCCTTGGATGAGGAATTAAATTTTCCATCCAATGAGTACTAGCACTCGAAATTTGAGTAAAAACTTAAGGAGATAAGTTGAAAAAATAGTTTTATTGTTTTATTATTTTTTAATGTTTTTACTTCTTAACTCCAAAAATGGTGAATCATCCCCCATGGTTGGCATCATCATCTTAAATCCTATTTTTTCGTATAAAGTTTATTTTGGTTGTAAAATTTTCTTAGGAGGCCCATTTTAGACCTCAAAATTCCCCTAATGGAGGCCACGTGGCAGCCATCGATTGGCCCATGTCACACTCCCTCATTGGGCCACCTCTAAAAACCATTAACCATTCAAAAAACACCAAATATTTACCAATAATAATGAGATAAGTGGAATTCAACGACTAGTCCACAAAATACACAGTCAGCGTACGGACTGCTGACTGGGTGTACCTACAACCCATTTTTCAAAATTTTAGTTATTTCCCAAATCGATCAGAATGAGATATTGGGAGAATCCGATGTCGGTTTTGATTGAAATGAGTTGTGTTGGATTCAGGGTGATGAGATATATGCTTTGGAATTGATTTCAATCCAATCCAAGCACTTTTAATTTTGAAAATTTTCTTAATCCACTAGATCATTCCTCCCCATTGGAAGATTTTGGAACCCAAAAGATCATTTTCAGTTTAAAAAAATATGAGGCTACAGTTCCCTCACCCTTCCAATCTCAGTCCATTTAGATTTCCTTGGATTTTTTCTCTTGAGCCCCACACAAAGGTACTCCACATTCCCTCATTTTGAAGTCCTTGTTTTTCCATAAAGGATGGTGTCTTACTGCAATTCTTCAAGATATTTAGGAGATAAATATTCATTCAAAGGAATCTGAACATTCTCTCCTTGATCTTCCATCAAAGAAGGCTCATTCAACCTTAAATTCCCAACATTAACAACTGCATAAATTTTCATATATGAAGGAAAATCTAGCCTGAAGACATTATTATCAATATTTTCCAAAATTATGAATGGACCATATCAAATTGGTTTCAAATTTTTACCTTCTTCTTGGAGTCTCTCTTTGCTAATGTGAATCCAAAATTCATCACCGACTTGGAAACTGTGATCCACTTGATTTTGATTATGTCTTGTCTTGTAATTGACTTGACTCTTCTCCAAATATTCTTGAATTGTTTGATGTACCAGTTGAAATTGTTCAATGAATATTTTTTATTTGTCTGTGTCACTATGACAATCAATAGAAACATCCTTCCCAAAGATAAAATCTAAAGGATATTTGGGAAAGTGTCCCAAGCATGCCTCAAATGGAGATGTTTGAGTCGATGAATGCTTGGTTGGGCTATAAGAATGTTGAATATAGTGAAAATTTTCATCCCACAACTTAGGATGCTTGCTATAATACCATGAAGAAGATGTATCACCGTTCTATTCACCACCTATGTTTGGCCATCTGTTTTCAGATGGAATGTTGTACTCTTTTTTAATTTTGTGTCCATGAGTCCCCACAAGCTTAACCAAAATTTCCTGACAAAGCAAGAATCTTGATCACTAACAATGGATGTGGGAAACACAAAATGTACCCATACATTCTTAAAAAATAACTAATTAGTTTTTTTAGTTGTAAACTTATTTTTACAAAGCATAAAAATACACATTTTGTTGAACTTATCCAAACCTACATAAATATAATCATGACCTCTCCTAGACATAGTTAGACCTCCTACAAAATCTATAGAAACAATCTCCCGTGGATGAGAAGGTACTGGAAGTGGTGTATACAATCCTAACTTTCTATTGTTAGCCTTCCTAACAACACATATTGAATATCCTCTTAGAAGTCGTGACACATTTTCAAGCATACGAGGCTAGTAACAATACCTCTGTAATTGTGCCACTATCTTAACTACACTGAAATGACCAGCAATAAGAGAATTATGTGCCTCCCTTATGCTATTGACTCTCTCTCCCTATGGAATACAAATCTTGCCAAGATGGTACAACAAGTTATCATGCACATGATAATCCAATTCCTCTATGTTGAACAAGAAAATCCCCTCTGCGGACATAGGTGATCCCTCTAGCCCTAAGGTGGGTCTAGCAACAAGGGAACATGATGGACTTTTGGATTCCTAACTTATAAATGAAAGACGAACTGGGATAGTACTCTACCTCGATCCAACGATATTGTCGTGACTTGTAGCAGCGATCCTCTGATCTTTGTCTTCACACGTCATGGTCTGTCAGTAATGATGTATGTGTACTTGCACAAAGATCAAGTGAACGATGACAGCATATGAGAATATACTTTCACTTACATCTATTCGATTGGTCAAGGAGAATCAAACATTTTTCATATAATTAAACACGAAATTGGAACCAAAAAACCAGTCATGTATTATTGATAGAGAAAAGAGGTTTACAACATTAATGCCTTGACGTTGCAGGCCTCCTTCGACGGGTTCAGTCAGGCGCGTCTCAAGCATTCGTTCGGGATCAAATTTGATGACACAACATGCCTAAACTCTCTCTCAACAATAGATTCCTATCTGCCTTATTCTACAAACCAACTATAGTAATGATTTTTCAGCTAGCTGAATCAATGTGATAAGGAAGAATTTATAGGAGAGGAGGAGGTGGTTTGGGATCCCTCATAAGGTGGAGGAGAGGCCTATTCCTTTGGGGGGTGGCACAATTGTAGGAAACAACAAGCCAAAGGGAGGAACTCGACGTTATTCAGTCGAACAAACCATGGTGACTCCGCTCACGAAGTTGTTAAGCATGGAAAATTCGTTTCCATTTTAAAAAACTTTCCAAAAATAGCTCGGAGCAGGTGCCCTTCTGATACAAAGTGCCAATGAGCGCGGGGCCTAGTGTTAATTTCTCCATGGCCACGAGGTCATAACTACCTACCAGTGCCAACCCAAAATCACATGTTTTTGAAGGTCTTCTTGAGGAATGATCAACAGAGAAAATGTTCTTGACATGCCAAGGGATGCCATGATACTTATGGAAAGGTATGACAGTATACAGAAGTCACTGAAATGGTCCTCCAATTTTCGGGATGGGGATTGCAGGGATAGTGACAAAATATTGTGTAACATATTCCCCTTAAAGCATGAGGCCCGAGAGAGAGGGAGGGGTGAAATTCTTTATGAGAACATACCCAAACCACAACGATGTCGTTGGAAGTCCTGCAATAACAAGTATAGCTGATATCTATGATACATGAACATGTGGTATGGGCGTAGCCATCCATAATAGAGTACATCGAATAATAATATCTGAGGTATGGACGCAGCCATCCAGTAAGAAGGATCATCAAATAGACTCAAGTATGGTCGCAGCCATCCAATCAGAAGAGTCATGCATATAGTCATGATAAACAAAATCATCTCGTAGCCTGGATTTTATCAGACAAAACCCAGGGTCTTGCGCTCCATCTCGAGCCGAACAAGTACAAATACAAGCATGAAAATTAGTGAGCTGAATTTGAACATGCAAGAAAATTTCCTGATTACCAACCAATGATGAAAGTTGTTAACAGGCACGAGAGAAACCACCAATGATGACAATGGTTCTTAAGGTACAACTAGTACAATCCGCGAAATATGAAAAGTGAGCTGGATTCGAACATCCGCGAAATTGTTCGATCAAAGGACAATGATGAGGACCTGTCCTTGAATGCAAATAACTATCCATTGAGGCATGCAAGCTCCAAGGTACTGGAAGGGAGTCTCTAGATCATCTTCCTGGATAATGAGTTGAAGTCGACAGGAAGTGACCAGTCAAAGGAGGGACATAATGTTTCCCACATCATCGACATGAGACAAAGGAATAAGATTATAGTGAATCAAGACTAAACAAAGGATAAAGGATTGAAAACTGCAGAAGGAACTTCTCTTGAACATTGGTGACACGACTCTAGAATTTGGCAGTATTTGACATCAATGGATTTGAGGTCATGATGACACAGAAAAGAGTAGATGAGAGGTCAAAACAGATAACCCAAACCCATGGAGTAAAAATGACGAATGTGGGATGTCCCCAACCCGACATGAACTGCAGATAAGTGTCATGTTCAAGAGCGACATATTGCCGACACAATTGAGAACTATTTCCATTTTCCCCCACCATTTATGGCGAGTACCCAAATTATTTTTGGAAACAAGCTTGAAGGGGATAACATATGCTTGTCATATAAGTTATTCCTTCAGAAAAATCAATCCTAGTACATTTTATGAGCCCTAGGAAGGAGGAACTCGATAACTTCATGGTGATGATTTTTTATGTCATTAAGGTTTTAACGAGTCTGACAAAGGAAGAACTCGACATATTTTCATGTTTAGAGAGTTTGAAAAGAAGTGAAAATTAAAACTCCAGCATATCCCTTTTCATCGGTAGTCTCACAGATCTGAAAAGGTAGAAAAAAATATCTGAGAGAACCTCTTAGTCACGATTGGCTAAGGTATTCCTTTTTTTGTAAATAATCTATCCAGCCTGAAAAATGGGTAAACATATACTGGGAAGATGACGCTTCGCATCTTTTAACAAGTTCAAAATGACAAGAGTCTCGGTAATATTTTCAATTTTAGAGTCTAAAAAGAGCTGAAAGATGACTCCATGGGGTGAATTTTTCGTGTTATTACCGAGTCCAAAAAAGTAACAAAATACAACTTGTTACCTCATCATCATCATGTTTAGGACCTATTGCTGCACAAGAAACAAACGTAAAACCCATTTTTTGAGATAAAACATTAAAATAATTGAAAAATAAGCTTAAAAACCTAATTAGGGTTTTGAAAAGGTTATAAAATGACAGAAATAGTAAAAACAAACTAATTTTCACCTTTTCACCTCTTGTGAGCATTTTACCATTTTTAACTGTGATCTTGTGGTGTTGGTAGCAAAAATTCCAGGAGGCCAATCGCAAATCTGCTTTCTCCAGGTAAGAACTCTCATCTTTTCCTTCATTTTAAGCTATGTTTCATATTTTTCATTCTTTATTTTTTATGATTTTGGGGGAATTTTTTCAAATATTGTGCGCGGTGGTTGACATGGGTTCCGGGCATGGAGTCATGCTGACCCCCTAAAATTCTAACAGGGAGGCACCAATTGGCGTTGTTGTTTTACAAACAGTAGCACCAATCGCCATGGCCACAAATTGTATGAAATTTCTCCTAAAAATACCGATTAGAACAGTTCAAAATTTAATCATGTGACTAATGGAAGCCCCAATGATGGTTTTGCAGGTAATTGAAAGTAAAAATGGTCATTGAATGGAAAGAACGATAACATAGGGAAGAAGATGAACAAGCCATGGGAATTGTGAGATGCATGGATGCCCTAAGAGACTGTGGGCTCTTGAAATTCTTATTAGCATTATGCCTACGAGCTCAGCTAGAATTACTACAGTATTTGATCAGTGTATAGGACACTGATCGGGTAAGATTTATGACTCACGATCAAGAGTTGAAGATAGAAGTATCTGACATATATTTCATCACTAGATTGTCACTGAGGGGGGTAGCACTGTTAGATCCATATATTACTAGTATAGTCCCTTATTATTGTTAGTGTAACCCCCTTATTTTTATTATTGTACCCCTGTAACCCCCATATTGTTATTATTGTGCCCTTAAATTATTATTGTTAGGTCGGCTAGGATTACATTGTGGCCCCACTGGGATTATATCATGGCCCCATGGACTCCTATATATAGAAAGGAGGTTTTGTAATTTGTATCATCCAATTCTTGCTCATTAATGTAATGTATTTGAGGTTTCCCCCTTGAAGTGGCTTATTTATAAGGCATTGATATCTCTATTCTTCCATTTTTGGAGCTGGTTTCAAAACATTTGGTATCAGAGCTTTGAGATTCTAGGGTTTCACTGCTCCAAATAGGTCAGTGTGGAATTTCACTATAACTTTTTTTCTACGAAGTTTCAGAATCTGAAATTTTTAGAGTGCGAAGAAAAAGTACCGAGGAACATCATCACAAAATTTCAGACGTTGGTTCGCTATATTTGCCGAGATATGATCTGTGCAAGTTAGGTCATTTTGAAAGCTCCTGAATTTAACCTAAACCGGTCATCGCGGTATTTTCGTAATAACATTTTTTCTACAAAGGTTCAGAAGCTAAAATTTTAAGAGTTCTAAGCTGAAATCTTGAGGAACATTGTCACACAATTTCAGATATTGGTTTGCAATAATTTTGGAGATATGATCTATGGAAGGTAGGTCATTTTGCAGGCTCCTGAATTTAGCCTAAACAGGTCATCATGGAATTTTCGCTATAACTTTGTTTCTACTAAGGGTCAGAATCTGAAATTTTTAGGGTGTGAATCATAAATCCTGAGGAACATCATCACAAAATTTCAGATCTTGGTTTGCAATATTGGCGGAGATATGATTTGTGGAAGTTAGGGCTTGTTCAGACTTCTGAATTTCATCTCAAAGAGGTGATCATGGGAAAATCTTCATAACTCTCTTTCTGAGAATCGGATTGGAATGATGTAAAAAGGTGAACGCAAGTACACAGACTTTAGTTTTTTTTCTATCAATTTCAGAGACAAAGGAGGAAACAATGACACGTGGCAAGTCATAAAATTTCGCTCTACTGAACTAGTCCATAATTGGGTAATTATGGGAGATTGGACATAAATTTGTCTTGAAGAATCCAAATAAGATCAGACCTGTGGCATTGGAAATAAGCTTCATAGGGAAACTACAGGGCCAAATTTCAAATGTTTAGGATTCACAATTATAGAGATAATTCAATTTCAATATCGAGCTCCTCCAAAGCACGTAAAAGGTGTGTATTTTTTTTACGAATTGCATAAGTCTTGTTTTAAGAATCAAGTTGAATTGATTCCAAGGGAATATTGTAGAATAGATATCAGTATTGGATTCTAAAATGGCCCCTAAAAATAATTCAACACCCATGAAGCCTTTAGAAGGCTCTACTATGACTCATGAAGATGAAGAATGGCAACATGACATATCAAAATTACAAGAGCAAGTGCAACAAATTTTGCCTTCGCAAAGAGCAACAAAAAATGACATGGCAGTTTTGAATAAAGGCATGGAAGCTAAGATGGATGGTTTGAAAAAAGGCGTGGAATCTAAGATAGATGGTTTGAAGAATGGCATGGATGGCATGGAAGCTGGCATGGAATCTAAGATGGATGACATGGAAGCTAAGATCGATGAAAAAATGGAAAACATGAAGAATGATCTAAAAGAATACATGGAAGGTTTGACAAATTTGATACAAGAAATGTTTCCTAATGGTGAAAAGATAGTAGAGGAAACTCATGATGAGAACAAAATAAATGTTAATCATGATTTCATAAACTCTAATTTTGGAAGGAAAAACCACCATATTCCAAAAATAGATATGAGGAAATTTGATGGAAAGGATCCTGTAACATGGATACTATATATGGAGCAATATTTTGATCTCAATAATGTGCAAAACATACAAAAGGTACGCATCGCAACTTTACATTTGTATGGTATCGATGGCTTTGCTCCTGTAAAAAAATTGTCACTTGGTCAATTTTTATGGAGGAAATGATAGCACATTATGAAGATACAAAGAGCGACACCTTCTTTAGCCAATTGATAAATCTCAAACAAAAGTGTTCAGTGCGGGAGCACATTGAGGACTTCCAAAAATTGAATATAAGGGTAACTGATATTTCATAGGAACACAGGATTGATCTCTTCATAGGTACTTTAAAGGATAACATCCAACATGAAGTTCGTGTTTTGGAACCCGATTCATTGGAGAAGGCATTCAAGTTGGCAAGAAAAATTGAATGTAAAATTATGGCGACAAGGAAGCCTACCACTCACTTCTATAAAGAGGGAAGTGTTGCTACTCCTAGATTTCCACAACCTACAAGGTTGACACCACAAAATTTGGAAGAAAAAAGAGCAAAAGGGCTTTGCTACAGTTGTGATAGCAAATACACTAAAGGTCATAAGTGTGCTGAGAAGAAATTATTTTACATAGATTGTGAAGAGGAAGAAGAAAATGAACAAGAATTTTCAAAAGAAGAGGATATACACCAGGAACCAACCCTAGAAGAGGAAGAAATGAGTCTGACCATATCGTGTAATGCATTGGCAGGAATTACCACTCCTCAAACTCTCAAGATAGAAGGACATATCAAAAAGAAAAAGGTAATAGTGTTGATTGATTCAGGTAGTACCCATAATTTTATTCATTGTAAGGTAGCCAAGGAATTGAATTGTTTCCTATACCTAGCACTAGAATATCAAGTGATGGTTGCAAATGGAGGAACTATAAATTTCTCTGGAAAATGCCATAATATCAAGCTAACCATGGGGGAATATGTATTGAATAGTCCAATGCTTTCAATTCCTATGGGAGGTGCTGATGTTGTACTAGGAGTACAATGGTTACAATCTTTGGGGACGGTAGCTTTTAATTTTCAAGAACTTTTCTTGAAATTTTTTTCAGAAGGAAAGGAAGTCGAATTACGAGGTATTGAAGGGAAGCCGGGAAGGATAATAAGCTCTAATGTCATGACAAAGCTTCTAAAGAAACAACAACGAGGCGTAATTGCACAATTATGCTCACTAGAAGTTCCGACATCAAAATCATCTATTTCTGCAGATCTCCAACAAGTCTTGGACAATCATTCCAAGGTGTTGAAACTCCCAAAGGACTCCCACCTATTCGTGATCATGATCATGCTATTCATTTGATTCCAGGAAGTGTTCCTCCAAACATTAGGCCTTATAGATATCCTTATGTCCAAAAGAGCTAAATTGAACGTATGATTGCAGAAATGTTAGAGGCGGGTATTATTCAACCTAGTCAAAGTTCTTTCTCTGCTCCTGTAGTATTGGTACACAAGAAGGATGGATCATGGCGAATGTGTCCGCATTATAGGGAGCTCAATAAGCTCACCATTAAAGATAAATTTCCCATTCCTGTGATTGATGAATTATTGGATGAATTACATGGAGCAATTTATTTTACCAAGTTGGATCTTCATTCAGGATATCACCAAATTAGAATGAAGACTGAAGATATTCCAAAAACAGCATTTCGAACTCATGAGGGTCATTATGAATTTTTGGTCATGCCTTTTGTCCTTACCAATGCACCTTCTACATTTCAAGGGTTGATGAATTCCATTTTCAAACCCTTCCTTAGAAAATTTGTGCTAGTATTTTTTGATGATATACTAATCTACAACAGGTCTTTGAAGGATCATGTTCAACATGTTGACAGGGTGCTCAAACTATTGCAGGAGAAACAATTATATGCAAAAACATCCAAATGTTTCTTTGGAGTACAAGATGTGGAATATCTGGGTCATATTGTATCTCACGAGGGTGTTAAGGTAGACCCTAACAAAATTAAAGCCATTAAGGAATGGAAAGTCCCCACAACCATTAAGCAGTTGCAAGGATTTCTCGGGTTAATAGGGTATTATCGCAAGTTTGTTAAGAATTATGGGAGAATAGCAGCACCTCTAACAACATTATTGAAGAAAGATGCATTTTCATGGACTCCTGAAGCAACTAAGGCCTTTGAACATCTTAAAGAGGCAATGTGCCTAGCACCCGTCTTAGCTACGCCAGACTTCACAAAAACCTTTATTGTGGAATGTGATGCCTCAGGAAATGGAATTGGTGCAGTTTTAATGCAGGAAGGAAGACCCATTGCTTTTGAAAGTCGTCCAATCAAAGGAAAGTATTTACAAAAACCTATTTATGAGAAGGAAATGTTAGCAATACTGCATGTACTAAAGAAATGGCGAACTTACCTAATGGGAAGACACTTCAAGGTAAAAACTGATCATGATAGTCTTAAACACTTTTTGGAACAAAGACTATCTTCAGAAGAGCAACAAAAATGGGTCACAAAGATGTTGGTTTATGACTTTGAAATAATCTACAAAAAAGGAAAGCTTAATGTTGTTGCAGATGCACTCTCAAGAAAGAATGAAGAGGTGGAAGCATTGCTTTGTGCCATTTCTATTATCCAACGAGATTGGATAACTGAAGCAAGAGATGAATGGAAGAAGGACAAAGATGTATGGACACTCATTCAAAAGTTGCAGCAAGATCCTAGTACATCTGATACATTTAGTTGGAAAAATGATTCCTTATGGTACAAAGATCGCTTATATCTTTGTAAGAATTCCCAACTAAAACAAAAGACTCTTTTGGAATTGCACACTTCTCCTTTAGGAGGACACTCGGGATTTTTAAAAACTTACCACAGGGTGAAGAAAGAATTTTTTTGGGATGGCCTTAAATCCGATATTCAAAAGTTTGTGGCGGAATGTTTGGTTTGCCAGCAGAATAAAGTGGAAACAATTAAGACCCCAGGACTTCTACAACCTTTATCCATTCCAAGCCAACGTTGGGAGGAGATTTCAATGGATTTTATCACAGGTTTACCTAAGTCCGAAGGAAAGAGTGTCATCATGGTGGTAGTTGATAGACTTACCAAGTATGCACACTTTTGTGCATTATCTCATCCATTAAAAGCAAGTACAGTTGCTACTACATTTATGGACAGAATTCAAAAGCTACATGGAAGCCCAAGGGTTATTGTGAGCGACAGAGATCCCATTTTTACTGGAAATTTTTGGACGGGGTTATTTTCTTGTTTGGGTACTCAATTAGCTCATAGCTCATCTTATCATCCTCAATCTGATGGTCAAACTGAGATCGTAAATAAATGTTTGGAAGGATATCTTCGTTGTTTTGTATCTGATAAACAAACACAATGGGTCAAGTGGTTACCTCCTGCTGAATGGTGGTATAACACTTCCTTCCATACTGCAGCAAAAATGACCCCATTTATGGCACTTTATGGATATCATCCACCATCCATCACATCATATTTAAGAGAAAATTCGAAGGTTCAAGCAGTGGAAGATCACATCGAGCATCAGCAAGAAGTTCTCCAACTATTAAAGGATAACATGAATTTGGCACAAAATCGAATGAAACAACAGGCAGATCAACATCTCAGCGAGAGAAGTTTTTATGTAGGAGATTGGGTATTTTTACGGCTACAACCATTAAAACAAATGTTCCTTAAGCAAGCTAAGAAGGATAATGAATTATCACCAAAGCATTATGGTCCTTACAAGGTGTTGCAAAATATTGGCATTTATGCAACCAAACTGGAGCTCGGTCTTCACGAGTGCATCCCAATTTCCCATGTTTCATGCTAAAGAAGGTTGTAGGTGAAAATCTTTCCAGCTCAAACAATATTTCAACTTGATTAGGAAGGAAAATCATATTGAACTTTAAAGCCTGCCTTGATGTAACCAAAACACACATACATTTTTTTTGAACTTGTGATGTACATGGATGCAAATCAATATATATATATATATATATATATATATATATATATATATATATATATATATATATATATATATATATATATCCGTGTGTGTGCGTGTGTGCTTTTTTTCCTGTCTAAATCTTATCATGTGATGATGATGCTTTTACAAATTACGCAAATGTCTATCTAACACAATATTGGCTACTGCATCAGTTAACACATTCATTCTTCTAGGAATATGTTGATATGTGATATAATGAAAATTCCTTTCCAATAAATGAACATGCAAATACAACCTTAAAATCTGAGGATTTCTAACAGAGTAATTCCCATTAAGCTAGATAACGACAAGATGAGAGTCTAGGTTCACAATTAATGCACGAATGTCGAGGGAAGTGGCCTCAGTTAAGAGTTCAATGATGGCAGTGTATTCAACGACATTGTTAATTGTTCATCCTAGACAAATATCATGAAGGTCTATCAACTCACCACTAGGATTATAAATCACCCAAGCTGCGGAAGACAGATTCCGGGTACTCCGGGAGGCACCATCCGTGAAACCAAAATAAGGAGTGGTAGACATCTGCACAGTAAGCAACGACATAATAAGTAGGAAAAACTTCTCGCAAAGCACATAAAGCCAAAAAATGTACAAAAATGAAAAAATACACTTATGTACAGAAGGACATGCACGAGAAACTCATGCATAGTATTTTTTGAGGTACATCCCATTTATGGGTTGATTCAAAGGATAGCCTTCATATTCAATTAGCTCATAAGCCTCATTCTACAAAATGCACTTAACAATATAGGGCCCATGCCACATGGGTTCGAATTTGCCTCCCCCCAGCTTATCATGAGCTTGGTCAAACAAGAGGACTAGGTCTCCTTCTACAAAGGTACAAGGGGAAACTATCTAATCAAAAAGAGATTTGACCCGCTTCTTTTGTGCTTCTATGACTAGAGCCACAAAGAAGCAAGTTTCATCAAGCCTCTCCAAATATAGAAGACGCCCTTCCTCCGGCAAGGTATTAGGTAGTAAATCAACAGCTATTTTGAGAGAAGGGATTTCACATTCAATCGGAAGGGTAGCTTCCAAACCATAAAAAAGTTGGAATGGAGTGAATCTGGTTGCATTCTTTACCAAGGTTCAGTAGGCCCAGAGAGCTAAAAACAACATGAGATTCCAGCTAGACTTGTTCATTATAATCGTACGCTAAATCATGGTGACTAGAAAATTGTTCACGGCTTCAACTTGGCCATTGGCCTGAGGGTAGTACTGCGTTGAGTTGTCATGACGTAGACCCAACTTAGAATTCAACTCAGCCATCATTTAATGGAAAAAATGAGAGCCATGATAGGTGACAATGGCTTGAGGGACACCAAACCTGGTAATGACATGATTGAACATAAATTTCTCAGCCGTATTACTGTCAGCTGTGAGCGTAGGCATTTCTTCGGCCCATTTAGTGAAGTATTCTACAGCTACGATAATATAAGCATGCCCCCCAGCAGAGGGAGGGTTACACGTCATAAAATTGATGCTCCACTTTGCAAAGAGACCAACGGTAATGACGAGATGGAGGTGAGTGGGTGGCGCGTGCATCTTGCGCTGGTAAATCTGGCAATCGTGACACTTACAGACAATGACAATGCAGTCTTTAAAAATGGTAGGCTACAAATATCCAGCACGAAGGATTTTTTATGTAGTAACATATCCAGACATGTGACCACCACAGGCGCCCGAATGGCAGTCATTGAGGAATTTTTCAGCCTCCTTGAGGGTTAAACATCGACGAAGAATAGAATCAGCTCCGATGTTGTATAGAGTATCTCTGACTATGTGATAAGGTAGTGAATGATGATGGATGCGTCGACGAGCGTCCTTCGTCAACTTGGATTGGAAGGTGGAAGTCTGGAGATAGACGATGATATCACTGTACCATGAATCAAGGGTGCTAATGAGAAAAATATTATCGTCCATAATGCGTTCCTCAAAGCCAGAGGGAGTAGAGGCAGATGATAAAGAGAAAATCAAATCGACAAAAAACAATGATTTCTTCGATTTGGGGGTAGTGAACTCCAAATCAAAATCTTAGAGGATGACTATCCACTTTGAGTATTTTCCCCCCAGCAATTGTCGAGTCAATATATAGGTCATGGGGTTGCAATCAGAAATCATGGTTACTCTCCAAAGTAGAATATAATGGCGAAATATTTGGATGGCATGAACAGCTACCAACGCCAATTTCTTGAATAACGTATTTCAGTATCAAGAATATTGCAGCTCAAATAATAAATGACATGCTCGTCACCATCATCATTTTCCTATACCAGAACCATGGTAATAGTGCTAAATGTAGTGTCTAGGTAGAGGGAATAGTCATGATGATAATTGGGACGACACAAAAGAGGAGCATTGATAAGCAATGTCTTCAGTGCATGGAAATATTTTTGGGCTATCTCATCTTATAGGAATGGGATGCCCTGCTTAAGTAATCATGTGAATCCTTTGGCTACTTCAGCATAGTTCGGTATAAAACAACGCAGGAAATTAGCTTTCCCTTGCAGACTCTGCAATTGATGTAAAGAGGAAGGGGAGGGGAGATTGACAATAGCTTCAACCTTAAGAGGGTTGAGACGAACTATATTTAGAAATGATAAACCCAAGGATTCTACCAGAATCGACACAAAAGACACACTTATACGAATTAATCCAAATTTTATAGCATCTACAATGAATAAATATTTAACGGAGATGGTCTGGGTGGTCTTTATGCTTAGTGAAATTATCCAGAAGATCATCCGAGTAAGGTTGAAAAATGTGCTTAATATTATGGAAAGCATACTAAATTTTTCATTGAAATGTGGCCCCAACATTCTTAAGACCAAAAGGGAGCTTTTTGTATGTGAAGGTACCCCACGGATAGATAAAGGTGGTCTTGTGTTGATTAGCCGGAAGAATATTGATCTGGTTGTAACCAGAAAACCCATCCATAAGGGAAAATATCTCACTCCCAACACAATCATCAATGATCTAGTCGATGAAAGGAGTGGGATAGTTATCCAGAGGACAAGTGTGGTTGATGTCAGGGTAATCCACAAAGACACAAATAGTACCCTACTTTTTATCCATAGGAACAATGTTAGAAACCCATTTTGTCAAGGGGATCAAATAAATGAAGCCATCTTTAATAAGTTCTTCAACTTCCCCCTTAATGGTGGCTGCCTTTCTAAGGTGCACGGGATGAAGACGTTGGCAAACAGGCTTCGTGTCAGGATAAGTAGGGATCTCATGCACAACTATACTCGGATCGATGTCGAGCATTTATTTGTAGGAGCACATGAAAACGTATCAAAACTCTCGAAAGACACTAGTATAGACCTCGATCTCATCATGAGAATAGTTCACCCCAATGTGGATGTTCTCGAAAATCCTCGGTTTAATGGAGATGTCAATAGGCATCATTTGCGTAATGTTTCCCAGGTTACCTTCCATGAAAAATTCATGTGTCAAGATGGGCATTTGAAGCAGATTGGATGGATCTTGGGAAGCGAATTTATCAAGACAAGTAGACATGGCACTAAGGCCAGGCATAAAGGAGGAACAATGATGATTATCATCTTAGGGGGATCCTCGAGAGACATGGTTTCCATGATAGCCTCATCAGTGGGACATGTCTCACTCAAGGGATCAGGAGAATCTGAAGCGTCGAGCCAAGCGGATTGAGAATACGTGCCAAGAGACACAGCCAAAGGAGTATGATCAGAGCGAGGAGGAGTCGAAGCTTAAATAAGTTCACAATAATCAATTTCTATTGGGCTTAACAGCATCGCGTCACCAAACGAATCAACTGTCTTGGGCGAAGGGATGATCCATGGATTAGAAGACGTGGAGATAATGTTGACCTGAGCAGTGTTGGCGAAGGAAGAGAAAAAATACCCATAAGGGCAGGATCTTTAAAAAGACCCAGTCATATTCTCTCATAAGTCCTAGGAATATGATCTACATATGAAATTTTTCTCTCAAAAAACGTGGAAGTGAAAAAGGACAACTGATCGACAGTGATGATATTTCCTTCGTGTGGAAATTGAAGAACACGAATGAGAGTGGACAGGACGCATAGCATGGCATGATTCCAACTGCGACCGAGGAGAATATTATAATTGAATTTTCTGTCAATGACTTCAACCTCAACGTTAACTGTTTTCCCTTCCAACGTAATAGGTAAGTTGGCGAGAACACCAAGAGGGCGATATTCCCTTCCTTCAAAAGCTTCTAAGACATTTCGAGATTGATTAAGGGCTAGAGAACCAATGGCTTTCCAGAATTCAGAATACATGATGAAAGTAGATGCACCCTCGTCCACGACCGCTCGATGGATATTCTTTCCATTAATCCCAACTTGGATAATCAGTGAAAGCTGGTGAGGGAGACACGGGATGAAATTTTCCAAATCAAAAGTGATAAGGCTGGAATCAGCGGGGTCAACCCCTCCAATGGCAGATAGCAAATCCTTCCATTGTGACGGACATATCTGAAGTACTTCCAATGCAAACATAGCGGATGGCGCCTGAGCCAAATCCTCAACAATACTGTAATGTTGAGCGGCATAGGCATTTGGGTTATAGGAAGACTTACGGAGTACGCCTTCAGAAGGTGTCCGTACAATAGGCTCACGGCTAGGCCTTTCAATGTGAAGAGGGCCAAAAGCAGGTGAGGGAGGAGGACCATCAACGATATCTTTCCCGGTTTCCTGACACAGTTTGGTATAATATTTCGACCAGGTAGCAATAGAGATGGGTGCAGGGCTATTCATCATGAAAACCTGAGAGCCAAATTGGGCATAGGACTGAGGTTTCTCCACCATCTGAGTTTGTTGCGATGGGAATGGTTCTTTAAGAACAGCCGGAGTGCCTTGAGTGCCTTTGAGCAGTCGAATCACCTCGGCCTGTCGTGGAAAGTCCTTGGTGTAATGCTCATCATCACAAATCATACAAGGGTTCTTCAGTTTACGTTTTGAACCATCATCAGTGTTAGGTTTCGAAGAATCATGTTTTGGGGCATCAGCTTTGGCCTTACCTTTACCCTTTTTCTTACATTTGGAAGCTTTATCCGCCGAAGTGGACTATATGGCATTCATTTATGCATTCTTACCAGGATTCGGAGGTGGCTGAGAAGCAGTATCAGTGGAAGAAGTATATTTTTTCTTCACAAGATTCGGGGAAGATTTATGAGAAGTCTAAGACATAGAACCAATGATACCATCGACAAATGGTGTCATTTGTACTTTGGTAGTTCCAAGTCACGGAGCATCGAGAAAGAGTTCATACAATGTTCCAGATTGAGAATACACAAGATTGAGGTACTGGGCACGAGCGATCGCTTGTTCCTCAGTAACACTTGCCCCCATAGGGATGTCCTTATCAATCGGATCGATGAAGGAGGTAGTGAACCAATCAGTTAGAATTTGATCAAGAATCTAAAACTTGATCAAACAAAGATGATGCCTCCATTTATGAATATGATCGGAGACATGAGTAGCCCGATATTGTTTCAAGGATGTGAGGAGGTGTGTCCCATTTTCATAATGAACTAGTAACTGAAAGTTCTTGATAAATTCCATGGCAAGAGAGTTGAAATCTTGAAAGATGTCATGGGAGAGTTCAATGTACCACTTTGCAGCGGCACCAGTGAGAGTCTTTTGGAAAAGACGTAGTCAAATTTAATCGCCAACCCAAGAGTTAGAGGAGCACAAATGATGGTATGTCATAGCATGTGCTTGGGGGTATTCTCCGTACTTGCCTTCAAATTTCGAACAATTGTCAAGGATTTTAGTCGGAACTGGGGGCCAATATGGATTATGAAGGATAGGATCGTTCGTCAATTTTGACACATCGTGCAGTTCCAAAATAGCAAGGAAGGGAAATTGTGGATTGAAATGCATTGCAAGCCTTTGATAGAGACCAATATTGGGATTCCAACCAAGTTGGGAAAAATTATGACCCCATATGTTCTGTCCTAGAGCATTTTTCCATAGGTGTTATAAGTCCAATAATTCTGTCCATATACCGGTTAAGGACCAGGATATCAATTCTAAGCGAACCACTGAGGTCCTGTCTGAGAAACATACATATTTTGTTATGAAATGTAAGCAGTGCCTTGGGGCAGACCTTATACCATCGAATATTGACCTTGAGGAATAAAAGGTGGGCCCTGAGGCTGTATGGGCTACCCCTGGGGTGCATTTTAACCTGGATACTGTGGTTGAACGGGCTTTCCCTCGGGTGCAGGTTGACCCAAATACTGAGGTTGGACAGGTTGTCCCTAGGGTGCAGGTTGGCCTGGATGTTGAGATCCACCAAGTTTCCCCTGGGGTACAGGTTGGTTTGATGGTTGAGACGAGCTAGGTTTCCCTTGAAGACCAGGTTGGCACGAATGAGCAGTGGAAGGTTAACCTTGACGTAAAAAATTTGGGCCTTGCTGAACGTAAGGCTGGTTCTGTTGCACAAAAGGTTGTCCCTGAGATGGATAGGTTTTCCCCTGAGGAGCATAGGGTGCTCCTTGCTTAACGTAAGGTTTACCAATGGGACCATAGGGTTGTCCCTGTTGGACTAAAGGTTTTCCTTGAGACGGCTGTCCTTGTGGACCATAGGGTTGTCCCTGTAGGAAATAAAATTGGTTGGGGTTAACTGGTATCTGTGGCATTTGAACATACAATGGACCGCGCGGAATGGGCCCATGGTAATAGATGTGATTTCCGTGCTCATTGTAATAATGCGAAGGATTGATGGGAGCTTGTATCTCCTGAGAACCCTGGGGGAAGTAATTATGTTGCTGAACGGCCATCATATACTGATCGTACGTCAAACCTCTAGGAATTGTTGGAATCACAATTTTCGTTAGACCAAAACACACAAGCATTAGTCTCTGCTAAAATTTCCAGAGTTATGATCCACGAGAGGCAGTTAGTCCATGTCACAAAACACATGGGGAGTGTTGAACCCAATGTCCAACAATCTCCTCCCCAACGCGAGACGGGTGAGTTTTGAACTCGAGACCTGTCGCTCTAATACCACTTGTTGGAATCACAATTTCCATTATACCAAAACCCGCAATCATTAGTCTCTGCTTCAATCACATGAGTTAGGATCCACGAGAGGCGGTTAGTCCATGTCGCGAAGCACATGGGGAGCATTGAACCCAATGTCAAACAGGAATCAGATTAGAGGAGATAGGTGCACTACCAGTAGGTTTATGGACTCCTGATAGATGAGGTTGTGATCCACTCACGGTGAGTCCAACAGGTATTGTGAAAGAAATAGGAGTTTTCCCATGAACATCAAAATATGGTGGTAGTGACAGAATCACACTAACAGACGGTGTGGATGAAGCCACACAAATAGTGGGTTGGGTTGGGACAGAAGTAATGGTTGTTGACGTGATAGGAGCAAAGGAGATGGACCTGATATGAACGACCCTTCAGAAGGAGCCGATGTACCAGACTATATTGGATTCTGATACAAATCTGCAGCACCAGAAATGATCTGACTCAATGAACGATAACCAGCCGGGAGAGATGACTGTTTTGAGGAAGGTTAACCCGAGACATAAGGAAAATTATCTGGAGGGAACTGATACTCTCCCGTAGAAACATAATTCTCTTCACTACTAATAGGACTTGTGGCATTCATGGTGGATGAAGACATGTTGTTTGCAAAAATGCGACGAGCAGTGGCAAGTAAAGCACATGTTAATGGAGAGGTAGGCGGGTCTAAGGCAAGCAGTTCAAAGGGTAAAGGAGGATCTTCTTCCCTCAAATGGGCCCAAACGTCTAGAGGTTACTAATTGATATCAAATGGTTCCTCAGGAGGAGATCGAGAGGAAAGAGGTTGAATACTAGAAATAATAGAACGCCAGTAACCTAAATTCCTAGCAGACTGAGATGTCTTCGAAGAAACTTGGGGAGAAGGATCTTCACTAAGAGGTAATGAAGGGGACGATGAAACTGGTGGTTTCGCCACTGTGACTTTGTTTCAAAAATAGGAGAGAAAATAGGTGATAAATTCAGGGCTTTAAGACCAATCACTAAGTAATTACTTATGAAAAAGCCAAGAAAATAACTTTAATGGGCATGTGATCGTAGGTAATCAATTTTATGACACTGAAACAAAACTCTACCTTTTCATATTTTAAGAGTCAGGAAAAGGGAAAAATACGACTCTAGCCACTTTCAGGTTGGACGAGCTTGAAAGGACAAGTGCTTGATGATCTTTTCAAATTTTTAGAGAGTCACGGAAAGATCAAAATGACTACTCGATAAATCTATGCAAGAAGGTGTACCAATCTCCCATGAGCTGCAATATACACCCTGGTGATCAAATGAAATAGAAATGACCAAATACTTAACGTACGTGCAAGTAGTCTCCCCGAATGATTTTCTCGGTGTATCACGGTTACAGGGTGGCAGACTCAGCTTCCTATGGATAAAAGATTGCAACCTATCAGGGTCTCCCTTTATATACTCGACAGTACGGGGAGCACAAGTTTGTGCTAGCCCTGTCTAATGCCAGATGGCGAACGAAAACTACTAGGTTTAACGACATCGGAACATGTCACTAGCCTAGACCTCTAAAATGTGAGTGCTAAGTTTCAATGCTACTAATGCAGGGGCATTAGACACTAGCCAGCAATGTAGGAGGTTTTTTCCACATGTTGTGGCTATGAGGGTTCGAAATCATTGAATTGTGACAACTAGGTGTCAATACCTCAGCTGACTGTTTCATTTAGATTAGTTATAATTTGTAGAAGTCGAATAGTTAAGTTCAGTCCATCTGTCATGGTTCAGTTGGTTGAATAATTAAAATTATGCTTTTGATTTTCTAAACAGTCCTCACAGAGGAACCGAAGAGACACATTGTAATGTATATAAATTGTATTCTGTGGATGTATTGGAGAGAAGAGAGATTTCTACAATAAATTATGTGTGTGTTAAGCAATTGCTTCCAATTGAATAAATTTCAGTTCCCATTGATTATCAAATTGTCTCGAGTTGATATTTGTGAGGAAATTTGTTTAATTGTGAAGCAATTGAATTCTGTGTGTATATAATTACTGAATTGAGCTGTTGTGCAGTCTCTGCATCCCCCCGTTTATTGTTTCTCTCAATGTGTCTGAACAAACTCTGTTGAATTAATTCCACTCATAGAAGAAGTATGCATACAATTGTGGTCGACTAACTCTATTCTGAGGTAGCGAAGAATCCGCCGAAAGAGGAATGGACTGTTTGTTGTTAATCGGATCCTAAACCAACGTCTGACCTGAGTTAGCAAACGAGAGAGCATAGAAAGGAAGGCGTTAACCGGGGTCAATCACTGTTCCAAACTCGTGAGTGGGTTAGCGAAACCGGACTGCCCATATCGCACCACTCTTGCGGAGCAAGCGGTATTCCTAAACTCGGAGCGATCCCATTGAACGGTCGACAAGCGGCAAGGGCGGGACCCCAAAAACAGCTTCCATCACACGCCATCGCACGTTAACGTTCGGCATCGGAGCCCGCGCTATATTGATGCATACCGTCAATCTGGAGGAATACCAACTAAACGGTGATTGCGATCAGAAATAGCACGAGGGATAACCTAAGGTAGGGTGTATGTATTTAATTGAGTTTTTCCGATCGTATGTGTGGGTCGAAATATATTAAAGTGTTTCTTTGTGAAGAATGTCGATAAGTTGGAGGGAGCCAAAGGTTCATTATAAGTGGCTTACTTGGATAAAGGCTCGAAAATATATTTAAACTCTCCAAAATTTGCCGAATATATTTATTTTTCAAATTCTTCGAAACTGATAAATAAAATTCCAAGAAAAAGAAAGAAGACCATGTGGAGGTAAACCAAGTTAATTGAGGGAAATGCTGATTGATCGACTATAGTAGACCAGCTCTCTGCAAGAGGCCGAATTTCAGTTCTGTTGCTGTCATTTGTGGTATCAGAGCTATTAGTTTTAAGTGTTTTTGCAAAGAACTGACATGGCAATCCGAGTTGGTAGAGGTGCTGGCAGAAGGAGACCTGTTGCCAACGCAGAGGTGTTGGGGATGTTGCAGAGGGTCGAGGCCAGAGTGGATGCCATGTAGCGAAGACAACCCAGAGATCCTAAAGACATCAGTGAACCTGAAATAGAAGAAGCTGAAGAAAACGTTGAGATTCCTCCTGACTTGAGGCTCCTCAGAATTGTTCTGGGGTCTGCAGTTAAGCCCAGGATTGAAGTGTCTAGTTTTGCAGGAGGACTGAATCCAGAAGAACTAGTGGACTGGATTAATGAAATGAACAAGTCCTTTGATTACGAAGAAATGATCGAATATAATAAGGTCAAGTTTGTAGTAACAAAGTTGAAGGGACATGCTGCACTTTGGTGGGATGGAGTGCAGGAAGAAAGGAGGAGAGTTGGCAAGCAGCCTATCAAAAGCTGGACCAGAATAATGGCTAAGTTAAAAGGTAAATTCTTTCCTAGTGATTATCAGCTGACATTGTTTAGGAAAATGCAGAACCTGAGATAGAGGTTGCTGACAATAAAAGAATACATAGAAGAATTCTATAGAGTAGCATAAGAGCTGGGCAATTTCAAGACACACCAGAGAAGACTGCCAGATATGTGAATGGTCTCAAGTTGGAGATCCAAGATGAGATTGGTCTTCTGTCTCCTAAGACAGTGGAAGAGGCCTACCAGATGGCCTTGAAAGAAGAGGAGAAACTCCTGAGGAAGTAGTCTACCAAGAAGAGAGGTACTTTCCGTGGGAAGGGAAGTCAGGGTGGTAGAGGAAAGCCTACTACACCCAGGGATGGAGCTAACAGTAGCTCACCTCAAAATGCATCTACAGAAGATGATGCAAGGGGCAGAAGGGGTTCTTACAGAGGAAAAGGAAGAGGAGGCAGAGACAGAGGCAGAGGTAGAGAATTGAGGTGCTATAGATGTCAGCAAGTGGGACATAAGCACTATGAGTGCCCAGAGAATGTGGGTGCTGGTCCAAGAAATGTTGTTGTTGCCCAGGCTGGAGAAGAGGTAGAAATTGAAAAAGAAATTATACCAGAGAGGGGAGAGTCCTTGGTGGTTAATAAGTTCCTGTTGAAGCAAACCAAAGAGGTCACTGAACCTTCACAAAGGAAGACTTTGTTTAGGAGCATATGCAAAGTCCAAGGGAAATGCTACCAGCTATTCATTGATAGTGGCAGCACAGAAAATCTGGTTTCCACTGATAGAAAAGTTGTGGCTGAAGACAAGGGAGCATCCAACTCCCTACAGGGTGTCCTGGCTGCATAAAGGGAACCAGCTAGTTGTAAAAGAATAGTGTGAGATAGAGTTGCAAATGGGAAAATACAAAGATAAGGTCCTGTGTGATGTAATGCCCATGGATGTGTGTCACATACTGCTGGGTAGACCTTGGCAGTTTGACAGAGCAGCAGTGCATGATGGCAAGAATAACACTTACAAGTTCTTCAAGGGTGGGGTACATTATACATTGATACCCATGGAAGAAGGAGAGCCATCCAGTAGAGTGACTGATCCAAAGACCTTGTTGCTGAGTGGGAAGGAATATCTGCAGCAGATAGAAGAAGAAGAGGTAAGTTTTGCTTTAGTTTGAAAACCTAAGGTAGTTCTTAATTCTACAAAGATTTCTGATTTACCAATATAAATCCAAGAGATGTTAGAAAATTATTGTGACATTGTTGTGGATGATTTACCTGATGAGCTACCACCTGTGAGAAAGATCAGCCATCAGATAGATTTTATCCCTGGTTCAAATCTGACAAATAAGGAAGCCTACAGAATGACTCCCACAAAAAATGAGGAAATCAGGAGACAAGTACAGGAATTGGTGGACAAGGGACTGATCAGAGAAAGTTTGAGTCCATGTGCAGTACCAGCAGTATTGAGCCCAAAGAAATATGGAGGATGGAGGATGTGTACTGATTCCAGAGAAATCAATAAGATAACAATCAGGTACAAATTCCCTTTGCCCAGAGTTGAGGATTTAATGGATGGTTTGAGTGGTGCTAAACATTTTTCAAAGATAGATTTGAAAAGTGGATACCATCAAATTAGAATAAGAGAGAGTGATGAGTGGAAAACTGCCTTTAAAACAAATGAGGGACTGTATGAATGGATGGTTATGCCTTTTGGGTTGTCAAATTCACCTAGCACTTTTATGAGACTTATGAATGAAGTATTGAAGGAATTCATTGGTAAATTTGTGATAGTGTATCTGGATGATATATTAGTTTTCAGCAGAACTAGAGAAGAACATTTAAGGCATCTTAATCATGTCTTGAAGAAGATGCACCAAGAGAAACTGCTGAAAAAATTAAAGAAATGCTCATTCATGAAGGAAGAGTTGGTGTATTTGGGATTTTTTGTTTCTGCAGAAGGATTGAAGATGGACCCAGAAAAGGTTAAGGAAATTGTGGAGTGACCTTCACCCAGAAATGTTTTTGAGGTAAGAAGTTTCCATGGACTTGCCAGTTTTTACAGGAAATTTATAGGAAACTTCAGTAAGATTAATGCACCCATCATTGAGACAATAAAGAAGAGAAAACAGCCATTTAAGTGGACTGCTGAAGCAGAAAGAAACTTTAAACTTTTGAAGCAAAAGATAACTGAGAAGCTTGTTTTGATTCTGCCTGATTTTACCAAACCATTTCAAGTGAAGTGTGATGCTAGTGGGGAGGCCATTGGAGCTGTGTTGAGTCAGGATGATAGGCCTATAGCCTATTTCAGTGAAAAACTAAATGACACTAGAAGAAATTATTCCTCTTATGAGAAGGAATTCTATGCAATTGTTCAGGCATTGAAAAAGTGGAGACATTATTTGATGTCCAGGGAATTTGTATTATATTCTGATAATCATGCTTTGCAGTATATTGTACAGCAGCCCAAGTTGAATCAGAAGCATGCCAAATGGGTTGATTATCTCCAAGTTTTTAACTTTTTTTTGAAACATATAAGTGGCCAAGCAAATAAAGTAGCTGATGCTTTGAGTAGGAGGTACATGCTTGTTCAAGAAACCAATTTTGAAGTTGTAGGATTTGATTTTCTCAAAGAATTGTATAAAACAGATTCAGATTTTAAGGAAGTATTTGAGGCATGTTGTAATCCTGTTCTAACAGATAGAAGCCAGTGGTTGGATTATTTCTTGCAGGAGGACTTACTATTCAGAAGAAATCAACTGTGTGTACCAAAATGTTCCATGAGAGAAAATTTGATCAAATAAAATCATAGTGGTGGACTTGCTGGACACTTTGGTACTGATAAAACTTATGAGCAGCTGAGTCACTTCTATTATTGGCCCAGGATGAGAGCAGAAGTGGACAAGTTTGTAAAAAATTGCAAAATCTGTCAATATGCCAAAGGAAGGAGCCAGAATGCAGGATTGTACACTCCCTTGCCTATTCTAGACAGGCCTTGGGACATGGTGAGTATGGATTTTGTTCTAGGATTGCCCAAGACTCAGAGAGGGAATGATGCAGTATTTGTTGTAGTGGAAAGATTCTCAAAAATGGCGCATTTTATTCCATGTTATAAAACTAGTGATGCCACCCATGTTGCTAACTTGTTTTTCAAAGAAGTTGTTAGGTTGCATGGGTTTCCCAAAAGTATTGTTTCAGACAGAGACACCAGATTTGTGGGCCATTTTTGGAGGACACTGTGGAATAAACTTGGTACCAAACTAAGTTTCAGCTCAGCTTATCATCCCCAGACCGATGGACAAACTGAGGTAGTGAATAGGAGTCTGGGAAATTTGTTGAGAAGTCTTGCATGAGAACATCCCAAGCAGTGGGACCATATTTTTCCCCAGGAAGAATATGCATATAATGACTCACCAAACAGAAGCACAGGATAGATTCCATTCCATATTTTTTATGGAATGCACCCCAGAGGAATATCAGAGTTAAGAAATCTAGGAAAGGCAGAACTGAGAAGTGCCGATGGTGAGGAATCTGCTTTAGAGATCCAAGCCATACATGAACAAGTGAAACAAAAATTACAAGGCAGCAGCACCAAATACAAGGGCAGAGCAAACTTGAGCAGAAAAGAAGTCCATTTTGAAGTAGGAGACCTGGTTTTGGCACACTTGAGAAAGGAGATATTCCCAAAGAAGTAGTATAACAAATTGAAGTTCAAAAAGATTGGGCCATGCAAGATACTTAGAAAGTTTTCTGCAAATGCTTATGAGATTGAATTTCCACCTGATGTTGGAATATCTCCCATTTTTAATGTTGCAGATTTGTACAAGTATGAAGATGATGGTGCAGAAGAAAGATCAGCAGACAAGGAACAGATTGAGTGGGAAAAGCAGCTACCTCTAGCACAACCATTACAACCAGAGAAGATATTGGACAAAAGAGTGTTCAGGAAGACCAGAGGACAAGAGTACTTTCAGTACTTAATAAAATGGAAGGACAAGCTAGAGGAAGATGCCACTTGGATGACTGGAGGAATGTTGCAGAAGATAGGCATATCAATGGAAGAGCTCATGGATAGGAGCCCATGAAGAAAATTGCCATCGGGAGTCTGATGTAGGGGCATTAGACACTAGCCAGCAATGTAGGAGGTTTTTTCCACATGTTGTGGCTAGGAGGGTTCGAAATCATTGAATTGTGATAGCTAGGTGTCAATACCTCAGCTAACTGTTTCATTTAGATTAGTTAGAATTTGTAGAAGTCAAATAGTTAAGTTCAGTCCATCTGTCATGGTTCAGCTGGTTGAATAATTGTAATTAGGCTTTTGATTTTCTAAATGGTCCTCACAGAGGAACTGAAGAGACACATTGTAATGTATATAAATTGTATTCCGCGGATGTATTGGAGAGAAGAGAGATTTCTGCAATAAATTATGTGTGTGTTAAGCAATTGCTTCCGGTTGAATAAATTTCAGTTCCCATTGATTGTCAAATTGTCTCGAGTTGATATTTGTGAGGAAATTTGTTTAATTGTGAAGCGATTGAAGTCTGTGCATATATAGTTACTGAATTGAGTTGTTGTGCAGTCTCTGCATCCCCCTATTTACTGTTTCTCTCAATGTGTCCGAACAAACTCTGTTGAATTAATTCCACTCATAGAAGAAGTCTGCGTACAATTGTGGTCAACTAAATCTATTCTGAGGTAGCGAAGACTCCGCCGAAAGAGGAATGGATTGTTTGCAGGGAAAATTTTAGGGGCGAATTTTAGCCCAAAGGCGAAATTTAAGGGGTTTTAGATTTTAGAGGGGCGAATTTTTTATATAAAACCTATTTTGTATAGTTTTGTATAAATAGCCCCAAAATTATTTTAAAAATAAATAATTATTATGGTTTAGCCAAAAAAAAAAAAAGTGTGGATAAACATCGCCTTCAATTCACTGGTCTGTGATTTTATCGGGTTGTATTTGCCCCGATTTACTAAGCTCGAGGGTTTTGGATCTGCATTCACCTTAATTTATGTTGATGATGGATGTAATGGTGGCGCTGGTATCGTACGGCGCCTCTGCAGTGGCAGGCATTGCTTACGTTGGGTACAAGGGAAATTCTCACACTCAGTGGGGAAAACTCTGCAATATATATGATCGGTTCTGCCATCATGTAATTGGCGCTCTGGCTGCTTCGTTTTTAAGTCTCATCATCTTTCTGGTGCTCACTGTAATGAGTATTTGTAGTATATACAGACGTGCGAGCTCTATCGGTTGACGGTATTAATGGAATGGAAGAATTTGGTTATGTAAATTAACGGGGAGACCTGCTTCACTTTAGAGGTTGTGCTATGTAGTTGTACATATTAATTACGTTGCATTGATAGAATATTTGCTTCTGTTTCACTCGGCTATGGAGCTGAATTTCGAACCAATAAACCAAAATCGCCATGTTTACCATGTTGAATAAATTTAATAATATTTTGGAATATGATGTTTTATGTTTTATCTGGTGAGGAAGATTATTTGGTAGGATTGATCGATCTTGAATATTATTCAGTAGTACGATTGATCGATGTTTTATATTTTTTGAAATTGTTTTTTTATAATTTTAATTTAATTATTATTTTAGAAAGATTTATTTTCTATAAAATATTTTTAATAATAATTATAAGTTAAAAATTGGTTGCGTACAGATTTACGATTTATGCTGGATGATGTTGGTTTTGGGTTGCATATGCCCTATATTTATAGGGCAATGGAGATTTACTGTGATGATGCTGGTTTTGGGTTGCATACGCCCAGATTTACAGGGCAATGGAGGGTTTTGGGTGGATTTTTTTTTGGAACCAGAGCTGAAGCCATACAATATCCGGTAATATTATGAAGTCTTTTCATGTGCAAGGGTCGGGGTCCAGGTATACTGGTACATGTTCTTTCTGATTTTCTGATATCTAAGTTATGCTGCCCATTTTTCCCATGTAGCATTGAACATGAGCATGCACATGGATGCCAGCTTGCCAGCAGACAGAAGATCATTTTTTCCCAATCAGAAGCACATCTGCTTTGTGGGACATATCTTTGCTAAAAATTCTGTGATTTTCATAACTATGGCCATGGACATAGTTTTGCTCCCCAACACGCCTTTGTGGCCTTTTGGCATGGTGATAATAGGGTTTCAGGCTCAGTGGCTAGCCACCTGTGTGTTGTGAATATCTGCAGTTGATTTCTTGGCCTTAGCTTCCACATTTAGCAGCCAGGGTCATGCTGTCTCCTTGCATGACACCTGGTGATTTTGCAGGGGGGAGATTCATTTGGTCTGTTAGTAATGGTTTTTGAGTCCAAGTTTCTCCTTAGCATGTTTTGTAAAAGGAAATTTAGAGATAATCTGGCTTATTAGTTTCAGGTGTTTTATTTGCATTGGGCCCATGAGCTACACAATGGTATGCCTGTTTTTCTGCTCATATTTTTCGTAATGTGCTCCTTAGTCTGTACATGTACCTTAATGTCTTCTTGATAGATATAAATAGCCCAAGGGGTTAGCTCAAGCATTGTTGCCAATGTTACTTGGCATTTGGCTAGTTCCATGCAAACAGTGCCCAATTCATATTACCGTAGATCAAAGACACTAGGGATAACATACACAAAATGTGGGTAAGCATCTCTTGGATTTACCTGTGCAGTTTTCCTTGGAAAAAAAAAAAAACATAAATCCATGGGTAAGCATCCTTTGCATTTCCCTATGAGGTTTTGATTGGAGAAAAAAAGAAGCAGCATATTTTCCGGAAATTTTAAAAACAAAACATCATATGACAAAGAAATCTCACATTGGCATAGGTCCAGACAAAAACTGTAGAATGTTTTGGCACAGCTTCAATAAGTTTGACAGATAGGCATAAATAAAAAAGTTCAGTTGCTCATAGATCATGGCCTGTTTGTAAATGAAACAGTTCTTAGGAAAGCCTGAACTTCCAATTGCTTCATTAGTTGAAACTCCCATAACATTAGTTATTTGACTATTGGTTAATCATAAGATGCTTCTAATCTATGTAGATACTAGGGATAATTTTTAATTATGTACTAGGTGTTTAAATTAAATCCCTAAGAAGGAAAGGAAACTGGAAAACGTAATTCTGACTTAAACTGAACCTATTTATGTGCCTTGAAGAGTAGAGCAGAGTAATTATTAATATGGAATGAATCCCACCATATTTATTTTTTGATACCTTTAAACTGATTGGAATTTGAGAGATTTATCATTTGACACTACTAATGAAATTCCCAAATCAAATATGGTAATATCATGATGGAAGGATACTTATAATGTTGGGCACGAATTGTCATACACCTGTTTTTTGCTAATTGTGATGTATAATTCACAGTGATTCTTTATGTACAGGCTTACCCAGGACCGCTAACAGGTGGAGTAGAAGTTGATGTGATGGCTGCAAATGAGCTGGCAACCCATGCATTCCTCCAGGCAAGCCATTATATTTATTTTTCTTTCTGAATTGATCTCAACCTGTAGCAAAATATCTATGTTCCCTTAATTTTATTTAGCAGGAAAAATTAAGATTAAGGACTGTTATGCACAGTTTTTCCTTTAATTGGGTAAATCTAGAATAAATATTAGATGTTTACCAACTCTTATGTATGGATGTCAAATATTTTCTGCCTTGATTTAGCAACTATAAAAGTGCCTTCCTGCTCCTATAGTGACCTCTTATTTTGGTTCAATTGTTTTTCTAGTTGGATTTTCAGAGGGAAGCATTCTTCAAAGCTAGAAATCATCTCTGGATCTATAAACAGTGGGTTCGGTTTATTTAGTTATCATATATGTTTTCTAAGATTAGATATTTGTGGGCTTTAAAGTGAATCTAAATATAATATTTGTCATGGTGATGAGACTTATTGTTATAACTTATAATTTAAATTTTCAACAACGAGATAACTGTTACAGTTTGAAATGTTTCAAAATTTTCAATGGAGAGATATCTCTGCTCTTGGAGAGATATCCTTGCCAATGATAAATTTATGCACAAAAGGTGTCATATTAAGAGTTATGCGAGGGTTCATCTTACAAGGAAACAATTAGTGGGTTTTTCAAATATTTTTAAACCCGGTTTTGGGTCAATATCATAGAGATGATGAATAACTGTTACTACCACCATAATGGGATGCTACAGAATACATTTCAAAAAGTGCATCCTGATTTGATGTAGCTACTAGCCATATACTTGGCTTCTCTTTCTCTTCACTTTTTTTCTTTTCTTTTCTATTGCTTTACAATTATAATAGATTAGATATATTGTTATCTAGGAGATGCAACTAATTCTCCTAATTTGCACGTAGCTTACAAGCAGAGTGCTTCCCTTACAATTTTTGGGGTGTGTCAAACGATTTTTGTCATTACCTTGTGAAGTTGTTTCTTATATCTGTGATAGAGTGGTCATTCATCTCTCTGTCTCTCTCTCTCATGGAAAGATACTCCAATTGTGATGGTTTTTACCCTTCATATTGGCATGAGTGATAAATTGTGATTCTCATCGCATGACAAGTTTTGCAGGGGTAATTCACAAGTTTGCTAATGGCACAAACCTTGATTTTTGCTTGGAGATTGTGTCTGATGGTTGTGGACCCTATTACTTCTTCTTGGTGGTGCAAGGGATGCTACATAATTGATTCAGTGGATTTCATTGTATGTATAGTTTTCACTTAATTTCTACATTCAAATCGATGCGTTGTATTTTCATAATATTTGACCCTTTGGAATTATTAACTAGTTTTTTCCAAGCATTTAATGGTCTGCTAATGGTGGTTGTGTGCATTAGCTGTAGCATAGTTCATTGACAGAAGAAAAAGGTAAAGGTTTGTTGTATGTCTTGCATGCAGCACAAGGTATGCTGACCAATGTTCCTTTCATGGGACTGGTTGATTGGGATACTTGTGGAGCCCAGATTAAATATCCAAGCTTGTTTCTTGAAATTTTTTGGTATTGGTGTGTAACTCAAATTCCAAGTCTCCTCCCTTCATCTTTAGAGTTTCTTGTTGTTGGGATTCCCTATGAAGTGGTGATTGCATGGTTGACATGGAGGTATATTGGTCATGTGATCTGTTTGGTCTCAATCTAGTCTCCTAAATTGAGCTCATTTAATTGTCAACCAGGGTCAGTAAACTGCTGAAGTGTGGTGCACTATATGTGCCTAAGTAACCTCTTCCTACTTCGTTGTGTTTAGTTTTTTCTGATGTTTTTGGTTTTATGGTTTTATTTTGAAAAGGGAAGGAACTAATTGTTGATGAAAAGCAATTGTTGGTCACACTAGAAACAATTCTAAATCATGTGTGGTATGCAAAACTAGGCAGTAACTCACAACACAAATTTAGTCCAATTCATTTGTTAGAGACATGTTGGAATACTTCAAGAAAAGGATAAATTTAGTGCAATGAGGTTTTCCTAAACAACAATTTACCATATCACAAAACAGATCTTATCCATGACTAGATATTTGTTTGGACATATTTGGAAAAGTTAGTTCTGCAACACAGTGAATAATTCTGCTCTAAATTAACCAAGGATCCTGAAACTAATCTATTCTGCAGCCTAAATTGTCATTACTAAGCCTTATTTGAAAGTTAAAGTCTTTTGAGATAATTTTGAGGAAAAGGCTAGTTGCACAATTAGAAGAATCTGCAGAATAATCAAAGCCATGAAATGATATTACCAATTCCTGTCTGCATAGTGATATGTTGGAAGAGTTTAATAACATGAGTGGTTTTTGTAAATAATGGAAGCCTTAGTCTAGTAGAACAGAACTATCATTCAACTAATTAGTGAAACTTGGCTATACATTAAGAAAAACATGAACAAGAATGCAATTAATCTATTTTGAAATACAAATGACAGAGTTAAGCTAAAGTTCAATTAATCAAACTGAAAACACAGTGACCATAACTGGGCTGAAATGCAATTATTCAGACTGGAAAGATGGTGAACAAAATTAAACTAAAATGCCATAATCCTAACTTTGAAGTACAATGAACTAAAGCGCTTTTTGATCTCAGGAGTATTAAACTACAATGCAACTAATCTATTTGCATATTACGAAAACAAGTCTGGCTGTACTATCTAATGCAAATTGACATAAAACACACAGTTCGAAATGAAAACACAATTAAACTCCTAAAATATCACAGTCAATTCCCATTCATAATTAGAGGTATTTTGGAAGAATATCTTCTGGTGGAAGAGTTAGAATGAGAACGACTACAGTAGCTAACAAAAACAAGTATTAATTCAAATGCAAAGTGTAAAGGCAGCTAGAAAAACTTATCTAATTAACGCAAAATAAATCCGTGCAAGAGGCCGGGGCCCTCTACCACTTGACGGCATCCAACTCCAAACTAAATCAACGCCTTCAAAATAACTTTGTCTGCTTCATTAAAGCTGAAAGAACTTGAACATAACACTCTGCGTTTTCAGAAATGTAACACAGAGTCTAAGCAAAATCTGGAATGAAGTCTCTAGCCTAGCTCTTGGTTTCCCAAGTGTTTATATAACAAATGCACATAACAAGACTTGCAAAAATTCAGGATCATTGTCTTTCCTTATCAGAATCGCATTAGGACTCTTGAAGTGGCTGTGTGACAAAGAAAAGGACATCTGGACTGAGACAGTCCTAATAGAAGTCTGCTTCCTTAAATATGTTCCCACATGTCAAAACCATACACAGAATTAGTTTCTTCCTTCATGGTGAGCAACAAACCATGTAGACATGACGTGGAATATGCCCATATGCGGTTTTTCTTGAGAGGCCACCTGGAACATACTCAAACTGTAAAACCGCTGCAGAATCGCCGGTCAGCTACGGAATGTCTGCATTCTGTAGCTATTTTGCAGAAAATTGTTAAAATAGCAAAAATCATGAAAATACAATATGTTAATCAATTTCATGTAACCTTTAAGCAATCCTAATCATTCTTCATTGATTTTAGGCTTATGAAGTGATAAAATAATGATGAAATGAAGTGAATGTTTGTAAAAGAGAAGGCAATTCTAAGGCTCAACATGATCATTTCAATTGGGTTTTTCTCCTTGGCTCTAACTGGTACATATGATCTACCAGTCAATAAATAATTCAGCAGAGACTATAATTTATCCTATTTGAAGAAAAATATCATCAATTTGTCAAGGTTGGAACCAGTTTTCAAGGAGGATTTTATTTGTTTGTGAAATTTCTTACAAAAAATTTACAAGAAGTAATTTAATTTATCTCTTCCCTTACAGAAGCTGCCTCAGAAGTCCTCATTCAACTGAGCTTTTGAACTGATATTTTAAACTCACAGTCTGCCCCCCTCTAGCTGAAATTTTGACCTCTTATTTTTGCTCCTTAAACGCTGGAAATGGCCTCTGAACAGTCTATTGTTTATGCTCTGAGACTTGAGTTTGCACCATAGGAAATGTTCACAACTGTAGCAGCTTCTCCTTCCTTGACCATACATTGAATAATGCATAGTACTAACCAGATTTACATGGCAGAGAATGTACACATCAACAACAAGTTTCTCCTTCCAGAACAGACCGAAAATACACTGATTATGCCCAGAAATACTCTCAGGACAGACCCAAAAATCTTGC
Source organism: Pinus albicaulis (assembly GCA_034641835.2). Lineage (NCBI taxonomy): Eukaryota > Viridiplantae > Streptophyta > Pinopsida > Pinales > Pinaceae > Pinus > Pinus albicaulis. The sequence goes on from CM076576.1 coordinate 831,551,221, forward strand.
TGTACAGGCCTAAAAAACTTGGGTTTCATGCAGACATACCGAGGAAGATTGATTGGCTGCCTCTATGCTGGTACTGACACGGTTCAGATCAGAGGTATGTAAATAACTTGTAGCAAAAGAATTACTCTGTCTAAGGGCTAGTGTGACCTAGACTGGGTGCAATCCCCAGGTGATACACTTATCGTTTCAATATTAGCTGAGTTGCCCAGCTTAGCTTATTTATCTTACTGTCCCCTCAATTCTATCTTTTATACATTAAACCTTTATGGGAATGTTGGGCAATGTTACAATGATTTACAGCTTCCTTTTATGCAGGACATGTTATGTTGTTTTCACTGTACTGTATGCATGATGTATTGGGTTGAGGCTTCATTTGAAATTGAATTGAATGCTTTTTCTGTGGGGTCATTATAATTTTGAGCTGAAATGTTTTCTGTGTGCTCATCATGATTTTGAGCTGGAATGTTTTCTGTGTAGTCATTATGATTTTGAACTGGCAAAAAAGGTTTAGACGTACATTCGACCCATATCAAACTGGTTATAAATTTTTGCATTAGGATAGTTCAGGCATTTATAAGTCTTCATTTCCAAAACAAGTAAAAAGTCATTAGTCTACAATATCATGTCTAAGTAGAAGAAAAGCAAATAAGGATCTCAAGGTAGAATCAACATGGGACATGAAATAATGTTTTTAACATCATGGAGCTAGAATAGAGCTTGAAAGATGTCCATGTCGGAACTCAATTGAAGGAAGAGCTGCCCATTTCGGCTAATTTGATCTACATGCCCCTCAATTATCTTTTTTATCCATTAAACTCTTATGGGTTTGTTGGGCCATGTTACAATGCTTTCACAATTACCTTCTATGAATTTGGAATAGAACTTGAAACATGTCAATATCAGAACTCAATGGAAGGTTCAGCTGCCCATTTTGGCTAATTTGACCTACAGGCCCCTCAATTATCTTTTTTATCAATTAAACTCTTATGTGTCTGCTGGGCTATGTTAAAATGGTTTCACAATTACCTTCTATGAGCTTAGTTATTAGTTTATTCTATTTGGATAGTAAAATGTCTCAGTGGTTGAGAAGCGAAGGATCTGGGACATCGGATTTTGAGAGCACCTATTGTCTAGATTACTTGCTTCTTCCAACGTGGGGGGGCGGTGGGGAATCAACTTGGGACATGCATTTGACACTTTCAACATCCAAGGGCAAGAATGGAAAATGGGAGATGTCCTCTAATTTGAGTTGAAGGTTTATTTAGATATTTTGATAAATTTCATCTGCTGATCTCTCAATTCTGTCTCTTAGCCGCTAGACCCTTATGGGTCTATTAGAACATTTTGTATTTCTTTTACAGTTTTGTTCTATGATCTTGTGCTTAAAGAATGTTGTCCGACATGATATCTCTGCAGAGAGTTAAGTGGCCTACACAAATTCAATATTCTAGCTCCAATATACAATCATATGAATGGTGAGGTGGCTTTACACACCTTTTGAGGCCTCAAGCTCAATTCCATGTAATATGGAAATGTTGAAGTGCATGCTAGATAGTATCAATTCAATATAATAAGGAAATGTGAAGTGCATATTACATGTTATAAATTCTATTACATAAATGTTAAATGTAAATTATATGTGGGTACTACCTGCAATATGTTAAGAGAAACCTAACCATGAGACCTATTTCTATTCTATTCTTGTCTGGGAATTACATCAGGATTCAGTACATTACTAATGATACCCATTGTTGTCGTTGCAGGATATTCTAATAAATAGGCAATTTCCCAGCCCCCAGATTGACAGTGTCACCGGTGATAACATTATCATGAATGTATTTAACAGCCTGGATCAGCCTTTCTTATTATCTTGATTAGTCATTTGGGTTCTCTCTTGTGTATTGGCTTATTAAGATTCATGGGTTCTTTCTTGATTTCTAATGCGTTGATATCTTTAACACATTCTGGTACTGGCATGGTATCCAGGATTTCGTGGCAAGATGGATTTTTGGGAACAAACTGACCTATAACACCAAAACAGAACTTAAATATACAATTTCTAGGTGAATGACCAAATAGACAGCTAATACTACTTTCCATCAATGTGTATACACAAAGCAGCTGGGGTATTTGGAGGGCTAACTGTTGCCAGTAGGCTCCTCATCCCTGTTCTGTTCCCTGCTCCTATTGGTGATATCACTCTGCTCATACGTGACTGGTACAAGACCAATCACACGGTAAGTTATTAATCTGTCCTGGAAAAAAATTCATCTTTTGAATTTAAAGAGATTGACTACGTTCAACTTCACAGTGTCCACCAGAATGTTCTCTCGTTGCATCAATCTCTGACAATTTTCTAGCTTTGGCCAAATCCTTAAGAGAACACTTGACATGGGCAGATTGCTGGGTAAACCTTATGTTGTTCTTATTAATGGTCATCGGCCAGCAAGTGATGCAATAATCACAATGGATGAAGGTAGATTGCGATTCTCTACAGCAAGGCACACTGCTAGATTTTTTGTGGATGCGTCTAGGTACCCAATGATCCACAAAATACATTTTGTTTTGACATTATCTGATGGCATATCTTGCCCGTTCAATTTGCTTACTTATATATCTAAAATGAGCCATCTATTTATCTGTAAGAAAAACTACCACCTCCGGATTTCAAATGTGGGATTGTCATCCTCTTTGAAATTCAGGATCCATGGTCATAAATTGAAGCTTGTGGAGGTGGAAGGATATCACACTATTCAAAATGTCTATGATTCTCTTGACATCCATATCAGCCAGACCTATTCTATTCTGATCATTGCAAATCAGCAACCTCAGGACTATTACATGGTTGCATCTACTCGTTTTACTAGCTCTGTTCTCACTTACATTGCCACTTTCCACTATGGCAATCCCAGAAGAAGGTTTCTGAACCAATTCGAGGAGCCCCAACAGAGATTGTTGGTCTCTGAACCAGGCAAGATACGTCAGGGTTGGTGCTTGCTTTAGTTTGGGTCTAGCATCATGTGTCCGGAGAGGGATATTTGTGTATATATTACAGATAGATAGATTCATGAATATGCTCATTTCTTAATTTTTTTAGCATTGTTGAGAAATATAGATAAAGGAACAATCATGGAAAGTGCGGATGGCTATGAAAATTTAATTTCCTAGAAGATTCACAGAAAAACCAGGGGTGAATTCTAAAATATCCATCAAGTGCAGGATTGGTAGGAGTTACATCCATATATGTACTATTGTTCTCAAATTTGAATAGCAATTGTTGTGCAGATGGAACTGGACAGCTGGTGCAGCTCGTCCCAATCCACAAGGATCTTACCACTATGGAAATATCACTGCAACTCTCGTCAAAATATTCACTGCTGCCACAGATGAGAAGAGTAATCACTGCAATGGCATGGGTGGAGCTCTAGTGGTGGCATTGTTGGCTCATTAATATTATGTATATATGTGCATCTATATGTACATATATGTTTGTGTATGTTTCTAAGTACCATGGGTATGCATACCCAGCTCTTGGATATTTTGTACCTATTCCCATGTACCAGAAATGTATATGTACCCATATCCACTATACCCAGTAGAATGTTGTAGTCTGGAACACATCCACGTACCCTGCCATAACTTGGGAAAATTTGGAGATGTACCCTAAAATTTGTCTTAGTTAAAACTTAAAAAGTTCCAGTAAGGTTGCATTTAGGGTATGTCCAACAAGGAACCCTAAGAAACCAATTGTTATTCCCTTTTATACTTTTAAACCCTAATTTCTGTGTGGAACCCTACCTGGATTTGGCAATAAAAAACAGTTATTTCAGACATTTGGCAGACAAGGGGACTGTAATTGAGACTGGACCACTCATCCGGTGGGAATACCATGATATGTACTTTAGTGCTCATTGTTTGGCATAGATCCATTGTCATTTTAGTCACCCGTTTGCGCTTTTACTTCCATGCTCTGAGGATTTTGGTTGTAGCGCCTCGCGTGGGTGTTTTGGAGCAGAGGGATTGAGATTAGAATAGTAGCATGGCACTGTAATGGGCATTGTGGCCTACCAGACATTAAGGAATCAATAGTATGCCTGTGTTTTTTAATGGATATTGCAATTGAATGATGTAATGAAAACCCATTGAAAGAGATAAGGGGGATGTTGTTTTGGACAATGGAGAAGCTGTTGCTGCTCTTCTAGGTGTTATTGTTGATGCTTTCTCAGTTTCCAGGTGAGTTCAAACTTGACTTTACTGATATTTTTGTGAGTAAATGTCTTTGATTTGGCTTCCTTGCTCTCTGTTTTAGCTAAACACAAAGAAAAGAACTATAACAATGATCCCTGTCCACTAAACATTGCAATGATCATTGTCCACTGAGACTAACTATGCTTTCTGAGAACTTAACATAGAGAGTGTGTGAATGAGTTATTAGCAATGTATTCTCTGTAAATGTATATTTTTGTCTACCTAAGAAACCTATGCAGAAATTACAACAAATCCAGCGTATAAACTATTATATACTATTATGAGCTAATTGTCTAGTTTACTGGATGAGTTCTCAAAACCAATCATATGTGGATGTGGGTTCTAAGTCAAAATGCCAAATTACATAATTCAATAAGTTTTCTAGCTATTGTAAATCCCTTTTTTTGGTTTAGTGATTTAATGGACTATTGCCTTCACCTCAAGTGATGTCATTGGTTGTGCGCACACAAATGAAGATGACAGATAAACAACCAAGTCATTCACCACTCACCTTCAAGTGAAAAGAGGATGTAGGAAAGGAGCTGTTGTAAGAAGTTGTTATACTCATTATTGGCATTTATATGAAAAGTTGTAACCAAAGGATTCCTATTGTCTCTAATGTAGAGGCATAAGAAATGCATAAAAGGAATATAGATACGTTGTGACAGAGTATGCAAATTAGTAACACGAATAATTCTTGTTGTAACTAACGTAAAGGCATAGGAAATGCATAAAAGGAATATAGAGTGGACACATTGTAATATACGGATGATCAGCTGAGATAGGGTTGGCTCTCAGTGGCAAATTTAATTATCTGTACCTACTGTAAACTTCATTATTTGCATTTATTGTGAAACATTCTCTCTATCCTCTTGATTTCGGAATTTATTCTATTGTTTGTATGTATGTTCCTTTTTGCTTCTTATTTCCTGTCTGTAATATATTAGGGGAATGTATGTCTATGGTGTTTATTCTAGTACCAACAAGATCAATGGCTAACATGGTATACTAGCTGACAGGGCCTACTACCAAGTTACTACCTACAGACACTTTAAATTTTTTTGTTTATTTGAAAGGTCCACTGTGATCCAGTTGTTACATCGCACATTATTACAATCTCTGGTTTCTTCTCTATTTTGAAGCTATATAAAATATGCTACTCATGCTAATAATTGTCCTATTTTGTTTATTTCCATCATTAATTACTTGTTTGAAAAGTATTTAGTTTTGGCCATAACTTATCTTATTTTTGGTGCTATGTTGTTGGAGACAAGGCATCTCAGAAATATGTATGGTTCATCTATTCATCTTTCAGAGATTTTCTTTTGCATGGATTTTAATTAGGTTGAGCTAGTTTTTTAGCCTTCAACTTGGGTGGAATTGTTGCTATTACATTTTTTTAGAGCTAATAAGAGGAAGCATTGTGGGAGTGTGCTATGGATGAGAAGGGGATGACCTCACAACCCCAGATAAAGTAGGCCAATTGGTGAAGTCAATCACTGTAAAAAACATAATAATTTATGACTCCAATGTGCAGGTTGTTGTTTTATACATACTGATTTTTTTCTAAAATATTTGCATAAGATAAGGCTCATTTTTTTGTTAAACTGGTCTTAGCTACGCTAAATTTCACAAAAACCTTTATTGTGGAATGTGATGCCTCAGGAAATGGAATTGGTGTTGTTTTAATGCAAGAAGGAAGGCCCATTGCTTTTGAAAGTCGTCCAATAAAAAAAAGTATTTACAAAAGCCTATTTATCAGAAGGAAATGTTGGCAATACTACATGCACTTAAGCAATGGAGACCTTACCTAATGGAAAGACACTTCAAAGTAAAAATGGATCATGATAGCCTTAAATACTTTTAGAACAAATATTAACCTTTATTGTGGAATGCGATGCTTTAGGAAATGGAATTGGTGTTGTTTTAATGTAAGGATGAAGGCTCATTGATTTTGAAAGTCGTCCAATCAAAGGAAAGTATTTACAAAAACCTATTTATCAGAAGGAAATGTTGGCAATACTACATGCACTTAAGCAATGGAGACCTTACCCAATGGAAAGACAATTCAAGGTAAAAATGGATCATGATAGTCTTAAGTTTAGAACAAATATTATCTTTAGAAGAGCAACAAAAATTGGTTACAAAAATGTTGGGTTATGAATTTGATATCATCTACAAAAAAGGAAGCAAAATGTTGTTGCAGATTCACTCTCAAGAAAGGATGAGGATGTGGAAGCATTGCTTTGTGCCATTTATATTATCCAACGGATTGGATAACCGAAGCAAGGGATGATTGGAAGAATAACGAAGAAGTGTGGCACTCGTGCAAAAGTTGCAGCAAGATCCCAATACATTTGATACATCTAGTTGGAAAAATGATTCATTATGGTACAAAGATCACTTATATCTTTGTAAGAATTCCCAACGCAAACAAAATATTCTTTTGGAATTGCACACCTCTCCCATAGGAGGGCACTTAGGATTTTTAAAAACATACCATAGGGTTAAGAAGGATTTTTTTTGGGATGACCTTAAATCTGATATTCAAAGGATTGTGGCGGAATGTTTGGTTTGCCAACAAAATAAAGTTGAGACAATTAAGACCTCAAGTCTATTACAACCTTTATCCATTCCAAGTCAACGTTGAGAGGATGTTTCAATGGATTTGATCACAGGTTTAGTGACTCAACTGCATTTTCCAGAGCTGTCTCTGTATTTCCAGGATGACAGCTCTGGAAAATGCAGTTGAGTCAGTTTCTTGCTTCTATTTGCACTGGCATATTGCTTGTATTTCTAATTTGTGAAATCTATTTTGTGACATATTTGAGAAGTCAGAACAAAGGTTACCTTAGTAGCCCGCATGGCAACATCTGTTGCAAACTATGATTATATTGTGGATTGGGAATTTCAGACTGATGGCTTTATCCGAATTAAGGTAGGAAACTCTGAAATCTTTCCTTGAGAAATCAATTTGTCAAGTTATTTTTACTCAAGCGCAGGTGGAGGTGGCCATGATACACAGCAAAAATCAACACGATCTGGAATTCAAAATAATGTGGCAGTAAAGAAGATCTCAACCGATTTTTATCTAGTGATTTAAAGCAACAATCTGCACAACTTTTTTGTAAATCACAAGTCTTTACTTTCTCCCCCTTTAGCCACTATGATCAAACCTATTATCTAAGCAGAAGCGTCGATATCAAATCAAATCAAGCGTCAGTGTTGGCTAATGCTGGGGTTCAAGGTGTTCCTAGAAGATGGTAAAAAAATTGGTTAGTAGCATAATATCTGAACTTACAAGGAGCTTTTTTTGTTGAATATACTCCCTACAGCTCGTTACTATGTCACAATTTTATTTCTTTACAGATTTCAGGGGATGAAATAGTATGATTTTGGAATAAGGCCACAAGTATCCTTACATTATGAGGCTTTATCCTACATGGATTTGCTGCGAGAAAGACATTGATGGTAGGTAAGCATCTGGAAGATTTCTTAAATTAGAACCTTCTCCTCATTATCTCTATCAAACAGAATTCTGACCTACGACAATGGACAAAAGTGCTATTGGCAGGGACCAAATCGTTGTATTTTCTGCAAATGTTAAGGTAAATTTGTGGATCACCTCTTTATTACGTGTTCATGTGTTATTTCTGTATGGCAAGATGTTCTCCAATCTTTAAATTGCCGAGGACAATTTAATTTTGGGTCCCTACTTCAGGGTCTTGAGACATGGTTTGCACACACTCAATTTTGAGCTCTTCTTAGCTATATTATGTGGGGGTTATGGATGGTTGGAACAAGTGGAATTTTGAGGATCTGGCAGAATAAGTGGACGGTTGGAATAAGATAGAGAATCTGGCAACGCATATAATTAGAATTTCCTATAAAGAAGGTTGCAAAGATAAAAAGCCAAAGGATTTTAAGATAAATCATAATGAAGAAAGGGTTTTTGATGGAGCAAGGTATTCCAGAAGATGCGGATATGGTGTTGTTTTGTTTTTATCTCACCCGTTACTCTACCTTAAAGTTTGGCGCTGATCAAGGATTCAAATAAGAGGATAGAACTATTTGCCTTGTAGATTTTTTTGAAGTCTTAGTTTGCTTTAGAAAATGATATCAAATATTTGTAGGTACCAGGAGTTTCAAAGTTGAAAATGGCATTGGTTTATTGAGAAGTGTCAAATCATATCTTTTCAACTACCAGGAGTTTCAAAGTTGAAAATTGCATTGGTTTAATGAGAAGTGACAAATCACTAATTTAGTGTTGTCTCCTTTGCTTCACAGAATTAGGGAGACAAGGTTCACTCTTTGGTCCGTTGCAACATCTGTATAGAGAATTTAACAAATCAGTCAATGGACTCTCAAAAAAATTTATGGCACAACAAAAAGGTTTGCTCTTGTTCAATGAGTTCAAGGGGGAAGCAAGCTTCCCAGTGAGATATAAAATCCTCTATTGACTTAGAAGAACAATGGGAGGTGCTCTAGTTGACTTGTAACTCTTGTTGTCATGTATAGTGTATACCAATTACAGAAGATGGATGTGGTGTGTATTTGGGGTAAATCCAATGGTTAAGTTCCAATGTATTTAGACTAGTAGTTTTGTATGAAAGCGCAGACTTTTTCATGCATATTTTGCTTTCACACTTGAAATAGAAAACACGGTTTTTTCTTGGAAAAAAAATGTGTGTAAAAGACTAAAGATGTAAACAACTCAAAGATTTAGAATCCATAAAGGGGGCGTATGAAAGAAATAATTCATACTTTTGATATTTGATATTTGATAGTGAAATTATAATATGTTTTTTTTTTCTTTTGTAAGTAAGCGAGAGTTGTATTATATTATAAAATTCTGAAGATTACATTTGACTTCAAATGTGCTTGGTTTGCCACACCTCATACCGTTCCCTAACAGGTACAGAGCAATTAATTATTGTTCAGTTATTGAAATCACTGAAGATTATGTATCTTCAAGATTTAAATTGGGTTGCTTACCTAATGATATTTTTTATTTAGCTATTATGTTACAATGAAATTAATCATACATAGATACTCTCCAAAGATAATCATGAATTCATTATTTATTTGATTTTTTTCATAATTTGCTAACAGATTTGAAAAACCAACGGTCTACCAACAGCGTCTGAATAATAAGAAGTTGACTGGATTTATGGTTGGATATGGAAACTGTGCAACCCTAAGCAGCGAACTGTAAGGGAAGGGGGGGTTTCCCATGTTACAGCTTAACAACAGCCATGAATGAGGGGCACAAGAAAACTTGGAGTTTACATGTTCAAACTATATCCATTTTTGTACATACTGTAATGTAATTTTCACTTCAAGGTTTGGATAGTTGGCAATAAGTCGATTTCCATAACGACCAACATTAAAATTTTAGCCGGTGACTAAGGCTCCCTACCATATGCAGTTTTTTTCATTAATTTATGATGTAAAATAAATTTCCTGATTTCTGGCAAGGACAAGTGCAAGTAAGTTGTTGATGGGTTGTTTGGTGTGTGAATAAAAAGTGGGATACCCCACACTTTGGAATTGTTTTACCATTATTAAAGTTCCTCCTTTTGTTTTACCATTATGGGAAGTTGCACTTTCTCTTATCATGAGTTGTGTTATGAATGGAATGAGAAGTTACACTTTCTCTTATCCTGAATTGTTTTATGAGTGGAGTGCATAATGTTTGTTTGATGGTATTTTTATATATTGGGATGTTGAATTCTTTAATTACAAGATAAAAAATTGAATACTAATTTTCGTGGTCAAACTTTTATTTTTAAAGTTTTTAGTCAAGCACCGTAGCCAGTCAAACTTTTATTTTTAAAGTTTTTAGTCAAGCACCGTAGCCGGTCAAACTTGTGAGAGGCCACTGTTGTGAGAGGCCTAGATTGTGTAATAGTTGTGTAACTGCTGGTGCCTGTTGGTGATTATATGCATGGAGGAGAGATGACCTCCATTGTTGCATTGGACTGTGGAGGGATGAGTTGAGCTTCATGAATTTATGATACCACCCCCTTGAATTCCCCGATCCATTCCCACGAGCAAATTCTGCCATGAGCTGAGTCGGTTTGGATGTGCATAGCAGACAGTGAGGCACAACTATCGGTTTGGAGGTGTGTTGGGATTGTCGTATTGACTTTGTTCATTAGTTATTGGCGTTTTAATTTTTGTTCGACTTGTTCTGCTCATTGAAGAAATTGGCAGAGGCATGGGCCTTTGTGTTGGAGGATTGTTGAAACAAAATGATCTGCAAAGATCCCAATTTGTTGAAACTCCTCTCCAACCTCAATATCAGTGCTAGTAGTAGCATGAGCAACAACACTATGCTTAGCAGAACTATAAGAACGCGTTTTCCAAACTGCACGAGAACTACTTCCCTCATGAGTCACGATGTGCCATGCTTGGTCTCGGTGGTTCTCTTCCTTCTACTCCTGGTTCAACTACCATATCTTCATTGGAACCAACAACCCGAACTCCACTAGACAATGATTCACCATTTTGTAGTAGTGATTCGCCATTTGCACTGGTGATTTGCCATTTTTTTACAAGATAATATAATCTCGTGAGAGATTCGCCAAAAAATTATATATACATATTATATTATTAATAAAATCGCCTTCCATTTTTCCTATGTATCATGGGGATTCGCCTATTTATTATATATATAAATTTAGGGGGGTTCTTAAAATTTTCCCTGATTGTTTGTTGTTAATCGGATCCTAAACCAAGGTCTGACATGAGTTAGCAAACGAGAGAGCATAGAAAGGAAGGCGTTAATCGGGGTCAATCACTGTTCCAAACCTATGAGTGGGTTAGCGAAACCGGACTGCCCATATCGGACCACTCTTGTGGAGTAAGCGATATTCCTAAACTCGGAGAGATCCCATTGAACAGCCGACACGCAGCAAGGGTGGGACCCCGAAAACCTCTTCCATCGCGCGCCATCACACCTTAACGTTCGGCATCGGAGCCCGCGCGATATTGATGCATACCGTCGATCTGGAGGAAGACCAACTGAACAGTGATTTCGATCAGAAATAGCACGAGGGATAACCTAAGGTAGGGTGTATGTATTTAATTGAGTTCCGCCGATCGTATGTGTGGGTCGAAATATATTAAAGTGTTTCTTTGTGAAGAATGTCGATAAGTTGGAGGGAGCCAAAGGTTCATTATAAGTGGCTTAGTTGGATAAAGGCTCGGAAATATATTTAAACTCTCCAAAATCTGCCGAATATATTTATTTGTCAAATTCTTCGAAACTGATAAATAAAATTCCAAGAAAAAGAAAGAAGACCACGTGGAGGTAAACCAAGTTAATTGAGGGAAATGTTGACAGATCGACTATAGTAGACCAGCTCTCCGCAAGAGGCCGACTTTTAGTTTTGTTGTTGTCAGCTACCTTAGGTTGATTGGGTTCATTTTAAAGTTTATCTTCAAATTATGTTTCAGTTTCAAGGCCTTAACGAATGTAATCTCGAATCTCTAATGCACAACTACATGTGAAAGAAAATCATTCCAATTCGATGAACATCTAGCTAAGAGAGGGATAGGAATTCACAATGAAGCATAAATCAATCGAATGCAAGAAGAATTTTTCCTAATTCTCCTAACACAACCAAAGCAGAAAACAAAATGATTTTCTCTTGTTGTTCACTTTTTAATGAGAAAGCTACTAATGCAAAAGACTACTTTTAATTTTCAAATCAAGAGAAAAAATGCAAATTTTTTTTCTTTTAGATGAATGAGAATCAATGATGCACTGTTACACTAAAAAGACAAAATGAATACTAGTTTTGAGCAACTCGAATGAAATGATCAAAAAAAAAAATACCAATCCAACACGAATGTAAAACAGACTCAAAACAGAGACGCATTCCTTCACACAAATAAGGGACTTTCAAATCGACTTAGTGAGCAATGTAATATATGCTCAACTGATAGATGGAAGGTCAAACGAATGCTAGGATGACAGTTCAACTACCCAACAACACAAATAATCGAGAGAAGACCAAAAAATCAGTCCACAAGCTTAAAAGACAAGGGACTAGACTAACTCAGTTACAACTCAGAAGCTTAGTGAACATGTGGTCGAACAAGCAACTGAATACACCTGGAAACCATAGGATGACAAGCCACCTTGATCAAATAAGATACAAACAACTGAAAAGAAAGAGACGGGGAAGTCAAAAACAATCCAAATGGACTCATCCAGGAGGGAGAAACCAATCCAGAGGCAAGATGCACTAGAAAAAATCAGGGAGAAGGCCCAAATCCAAACCTATAGGATTCAGTGCCTCTGTTCAAATGTAATCCACGATGAACAGGGTAATTTGCATCTGTAAAACAGGCAACCCGGACCAATCGGCGCGAATGTTAAGGAAACAGAAGTTCCAAGCTAAAAAACCAAGTAAATGAGAAAAAGCAGCTAAGGAAAATAGGCTTGGCACTCTGAGACTAAGTATGATGGCTTGAAACAGTCAGATAAGCAAAACAAAGCAGAAAAGTGGCAATACGACCAAATTCAGACATACAAAAAAAAATCTAAATGAATCAACGATAGACGATAGACACACTGATCCCCACTATGGTCACCAACTTGTTGAATAGGAAAATCCCCTTTGTGGACAGAGGCGATCCCTCTAGCCCTAGGGTGGGTCTAGCAACAAGGGAACATGATGGACTTTTGGATTCCTAACTTCTAAATGAAAGACAAACTAGAATAGATACTCTACCTCGGTCCAATGCTTTTGTTGTGACTTGCAGCAGCGATCCTCTGATATTTGTCTTCACACATCATGGTCCATCATTAATGATGTCCATGTACCTGCACAAATATCAAGTGAATGATGACATCATACGAGAATATTCTTTCACTTGTAGCTGTTCGATTGGTCAAGGAGAATCAAACATTTTGCATATAATTAAACACAAAATTGGAACCAAAAAACCAGTCATGTATTATTGATAGAGAAAATAAGTTTGCAACCTTAATTCCTTGACATTGCAGGCCTCCTTCGACAGTTTCAGTCGGGCACGTCTCAAGCAATTTTTTGGGATCGGATTCGATGAGGCAACGGGCCTAAACTCTCTCTCAAAAATGGATTCCACTCTGCCTTATTCTACATACCAGCTATAGTAATGATTGTGCAGCTAGTTGAATCAATGTGAGAAGGAAGAATTTATAGGAGAGGAGGAGGTGGTTTGGGATCCCTCATAAGGTGCAGGAGAGGCCTTTTCCTTTGGGGGTGGCACAATTGTAATAAACAACAAGCCAAAAGGAGGAACTCGACGTTATTCAGTCAAAAAAACCATGATGACTCCGCTCACGAAGTTGTTAAGCATGGAAACTTCATTTCTATTTTAAAAAACTTTTCAAAAACATCTCGGCGTGGGTACCCTTTTGAGACAGAATGCCAATGGGCGTGGGGCCCAGTGTTAATTTCTCCATGGGCGCGAGGCCATAACTGCCTTCCAGCTCCGACCCAAAATCACATTTTTTTTAAGGTTTTCTTGAGGAATGATCGACAAAGAAAATTTTCTTGACATGCCAAGGAATGCAATGATACTTATGGAAAGGTATGACAGTACACAGAAGTCACTAAAATGGTCCTCTAATGTTCGGGATGGGGATTGCAGGGATAGTGACAAAATATTGTGTAACCCTCTACTTGGTTACCCTGACATAAAGTCACATATACATATTTGAAATCATTATCTAAAGCATATTGCTCAATATATCTCTCATGCATGACAGAATTATGCTTAAGAATAATGGATTCACTAACAATTGGTTTAGAAATCATATCAGCAACCTTGTTATAGATACATTTCTTATACCTTATCACCAAGTGGAAATGTTGAATAAACCCCATCCATCGAAAGTGCCTCACTTGTTGCAGCTTTGTTTGTGATTGCAAGTATTGCAATGGCTGTTGATCCGTGTGAATGATTGTTTCCTTACCCATCAAGTAGTGTTTCCTTACCCATCAAGTAATGTTTCCACTTTTTCACACTTTGCACCAATGCATACATTTCCTTGTCATATGTAGGATATTTAATCACTGCACCATTAAAATTTTCTGAATGAAAATAGATGGGCTTACCATGTTTCATTAGGATTGTGCCCATGGCATAGTTTCTTGCATCATTATGTATCTCAAATGACTATCTCAAGTCAGGAAGTGCAAGTACAAGAGATGAACTAATATTTTCCTTCAATGCATCAAATGTTTTTTTTTTGTTTTCCTCCCCACTTAAAAACCTATTTCACATTTTTCAATGCATGCAATGGAGCTATGATAGAAGAAAAGTTATAAATAAACTTTCTCCAGTATTGGGATGCTCCCAAAAAACATCAAACCTATGTCATTATGTTGGTCTTTGGCCAATTCAAAATGACATCAACCTTGGAGGGATCTATTTTCTATTTTCAACTCACCTCATCCAACAATATGACCCAAGTACACTAAATCATTTTTTCCAAATTCACATTTCGACATCTTTAAAAACAACTGTTATTTCTTCAAGACATCTAACACTTGCTTGACATGCATGACATGTTCTTCATGGGACTTGTTGAAAATTAATATTTCATCTAAGTAGACTATCACAAAGTCATCTAGAAAAGGTATCAATACATCACTCATCACGCATGAAAGTAGTAGGGGAATTACAAAGCTGAAAGGTAACAACCAACCATTCAAACAAACCTTACTCTGTTTTTAATGTTGTGTTCCATATGTCTCCTTCAGTGATCCTAATTTGATGATAGCCACTCCTCAAGTCCAACTTATTTAAATACACAACATCTTTCAATTGATCAATTAAATCATCAATTCTAGGAAGAGGGTAATTATTCTTTACCGTAATCTTGTTCAATGCACAGAATTCCACACACATGTGCCATGTTCCATATTTCTTTGGCACTAAAACAATAGGTGAACCACATAGCGATGTACTTGGCTAGATGATCCCCTTGTCAAGCAACTCTTGGAATTGTTTTATTAATTTCTGCATTTTCCATCATTGACATCCTATACATGCCAATTATAGGAAGAGAACAATATTGCTGCAATTGAATTTCATTTTGGATTTGTTATGAAACTAGCTCCAAAAATAGAATAAAAGAGAGATCAACGCCTTAGAAATCAGCCACTTCAAGGGGGAAACCTCCAATACATTACATAAATGAACAATTCTTGGATGATAAAAATGATAAAACCTCCTTCTATATATAAGATTCCATGAGGTCAAAATATAATCCTAGCCGACCTAACAATAATAATGTAAGGGCACAATAATAACAATATTGGGGTTACACAGGCACGACAATAACAATAAGGGGGTTACACTAACAACAATAAGGAACTATACTAGTAATATAGGGACCTAACATGCCCCTCTCCTTCAAAAAAGTGTTGTTCTCAATGCTTTAGTAGCTTCGGTGTTGGAAATATGATGCAGAGTGTTGTCCTTGATGGAAACCCACTTGATAAAGATGATGGCAACCTACTTGATGAAAGTTGTACTTGATGGAAACTGACTTGATATACTAATTAATGATGTAAATCTGATGTGTCTACAGAGCAACTCAGATGTAATGATGAAAGGAATTCCAGTATGTGCTAGACCAATGATGAAAAGTGTGTGTCTCAAGGCATACACGGGTTTGTCTAGGAGAAGTAGCGTATGCACGTGGGAAAGTACGTGCCAAGTCGTGTATGCTCAATTGCGCTCTAAAAGTGTAAAACCAGGGGTCACTACCATGGTATTGACCCATTGTATTGAGCGCTGGGTTGTCTATTTGATCCCATCTAGGAATACCATCAGAAGAGGTGTGGTTTTGGCTCATGGTATTGATAAAGGGTAAACCTATATAAGGAGAAGAAAATCATTGTGCAAAGGGTGTGCAAGTGTCTGGGCTTTAAATTAATACTTCACTCTGAAGTTTATCTGTATGGTTGAACTCTGTTCTTAATCGATAGATCTGAATCTATGATGCACCCATGAATATGATGAAGGTTCAAAATCTCTAGATCTGGAAATGATGAATCTCTAGGATAATCTGAAAAGAAGTATTGAAGACCTGGCGCAAATCTATTGAAGATATTGAAGAAATCTGGGTAAGTCCATAGATCTGATCTGTTCTGCAAAGTTTATCTTTTATAGATCTATACGCATGTTCGTTTCATGAAAAGCACGTATATACGCGGATCTGTTTAAACAAAGGAGCGTATGGACTGTTAGGGTTTTACTGAAAAGTGCACAGATGTATACGCGAGTTGCCTCTATTAAAAGCGCATATATACGCGAGTCTGTTTGAAGTAAAGCGCGTATGCAATTTGAACTAATGGTTTCTCAAAGCTGATTGAGATTTTGCATATCTATTCTGAAGTCTGGGTTATCTTTGATATTCTGGTTACAGTGGTTTCACTATTCTGTTTGATGCTCTGGGAAAAGGACGTTTGCTGATAAGTGAAGGATTGTGTTGAAGCTATTTTGATCCAGTTTGAAAATTGATGAAACGTGGTCTGCAGTGGATCTGAGGATTGAATCCTTCAGTCTGAAAGTAGAAGCTTTCTGCCAGGAGAGGCTGGTGTTAATATCAGGGGGTAGTAGCTCCCTTCCAGGAGAGGCTGGTAAACGAGAGCAGGGGGTTGTTTCTCCCTTCCAGGAAAGGCTGGTAAACAAGAGAAGGTTGTAGCCTTCTGCAGGTGGGTGCCTGTGTGCTGGTATGATTCTGCGCCAGTACATGTTGTAAGAAGTTTTCTTAATAATAAAGATTGAAGACTGAGACGACGGCAGCGGTGGTTTTCTCCCAAATTGGGTTTCCACCTAAAAATCCTAGTGTTCATGTGTGATTGATTGTGTGTGATGATTACTCTGTTCTTTCTGCACCTGTTTACTGTTTTCTGAACATCTGATAAATGAGTAATGCAATGAACTAAGTCATGAATTAAATGCATAATTAATTCACTGGATATACGTGAGTTCTGTAAAGGATATCCGCGTATATACGCGAGTTGAATTCAGGAAAGTAGCGTATAGGTTTTTAGAAGGAAATATCAAAGTTTTATTGTCTGCACTAAATACTGATTCACCCCCCCTCTCAGTATTTTTCCAACATTCGGATGCTTCTGTATAAAATTCTCATCCTCCCATGTAAAATCTTTAGTGGGTAAGTTCTTCCATTTGATGAGATACTTTGAAATTGATCGATTTCGTAGTTGTCGAGTTCTTATTTCCATGACTGCTTCAAGTTCCAATATGATTTTTCATTCCTCATCAAGTTATGGAAATATTGTTTGAACTAGAATTTTGTCCCCTATAACATTCTTTAAGCATGAAACATGGAAAACTGGATGCACTCGTGAAGAAGCACAAAGCTCCAATTTGTATGCCATAGTACCAATCTTTTACAACACCTTGTAAGGACCATAGTGCTTTGGAAATAATTTATTATCCTTCTTATCTTACTTAAGGGACATTTTTTTGTATGGTTATAGCCGTAAAAATACCCAAACTCCTACATCAAAACTTCTCTCGTGGCGATGTTGATCTGCCTGTTGTTTCATTCGATTTTGTGCCAAATTTAGGCTATCCTTTAAGAGTTGGATAACTTCTTGTTGATGCTCGATGTGATCTTCCACTGCTTTAACCTTAGAATTTTCTCTTAAAGAAGATGTGATGGATGGTGGATGATATCCATAAAGTGCCATAAATGGGGTCATTTTTTCTGCAGTATGGAAGGAAGTGTTATACCACCATTCAGCGAGAGGTAACCACTTGACCCATTTTGTTTTTTTATCAAATAAAAAACAAAGAAGATATCCTTCCAAACATTTATTCACTATCTCAGTTTGACCATTAGATTGAGGATGATAAGATGAGATATGAGCTAGTTGAGTACCCAAACAAGGAAATAATTCCGTCCAAAAATTTCCAGTAAAAATGGGATCTCTATCACTTACAATAATCTTTGGGTTTCCATGTAGATTTTGAATTTTTCCATAAATGAAGTAGCAACTATACTTGCTTTAAATGGATGAGATAATGCACAAAAGTGTGCATACTTGGTAAGTTTATCAACTACCACCATGATGACACTCTTTCCATCGGAATTAGGTAAACATGTGATAAAATCCATTGAAATCTCCTCCCAATGTTGACTTGGAATGGATAACGGTTGTAGAAGACACGGGGTTTTAATTGTCTCAACTTTATTTTGCTAGAAAACTAAACATTTCGCCAATAAATTTTGAATATCATATTTAAGGCCATCCCAAAAAATATTATTTCTTCACACTGTGGTAAGTTTTTAAAAATCTTGAGTGTCCTCCTAAAGGAGAAGTGTGCAATTCCAAAAGAATATTTTGTTTTATTTGGGAATTCTTGCAAATATATAAGCGATATTTGTACCATAAGGAATCATTTTTTCAACTAAATGTATCATATGTACTAGGATCTTTCTGCAACTTTGGAATGAGTGTCCACACTTCTTTGTCCTTCTTCCATTCATCCCTTGCTTTGGTTATCTAATCTGGTTGGATAATAGAATAGGCACAAAGCAATGCTTCCACCTCTTCATCATTTCTTGAGAGTGCATCTGCAACAACATTTAGCTTCCCTTTTTTGTAGACTATTTCAAAGTCATAACCCAACATCTTTGTGACCCTTTTTTACTGCTCTTCTGAAGATAGTCTTTGTTCCAAAAAGTGTTTAAGAATATCATGATCATTTTTTACCTTGAAGTGTCTTCCCATTAGGTAAGGTCACCATTTCTTTAGTGCATGTAGTATTGCCAACATTTCCTTCTCATAAATAGATTTCTATAAATACTTTCCTTTGATTAGGCAGCTTTCAAAAGCAATGGGTCTTCCTTCTTGCCTTAAAATAGCACCAATTCCATTTTCTAAGGTATCACATTCCACAATGAAGGTTTTCATGAATTCTGGCATAGCTAAGACTGGTGCTAGGTACATTGCCTATTTTAAATGTTTAAAGGCCTTAGTTTCTTCAGGAGTCCATGAAAATTCATCTTTCTTCACTAATGTTGTTAGAGGTGGTGCTATTCTCCCATAATTATTAACACACTTGCAATAATACCATGTTAACTCGATAAATCCTCGCAACTACTTTATGGTTGTGGGGACTTTCCATTCCTTAATGGCTTTAATTTTGTTAAGGTCTACCTTAACACCCTCGTGAGATACAATATGACCCAAATATTCCACCTCTTATACTCCGAAGAAACATTTGGATGTTTTTCCATATAATTGTTTCTCCTCCAATAGTTTGAGAACCATGTCAACATGTTGAACATGATCCTTCCAAGACCTGTTGTATATTAGTATGTCATCAAAAATCACTAGCACAAATTTTCTAAGGAAGGGTTTGAAAATGGAATTCATCAACCCTTGAATCGTAGAAGGTGCATTGGTAAGGCCAAAAGGCATGACCAAAAATTCATAATGACCCTCATGAGTTAGAAATGTTGTTTTCGGAATATCTTCAGTCTTCATTCTAATTTGATGATACCCCATGTTTTCTCTATGTAATTCATTAATCACAGGAATGGGAAATTTATCTTTAATAGTGAGCTTATTGAACTCCCTATAATCCTAACACATGCGCCATGATCCATCCTTCTTGTGCACCAATACTGTTGGAGCAGAGAAAGAACTTTGACTAGGTTGAATTATACCAGCCTCTAACATTTCTGCAATCATACGTTCAATTTCACTCTTTTGGACATAAGGATATCTGTAAGGTCTGATGTTTGGAGGAACACTTCCTGGAATCAAATGAGTATCATGATCATGATCACGAATAAGTGGGAGTCCTTTGGGGCTTTCAAACACCTTGGAATGATTGTCCAATACTTTTTCGAGATCTGGAGAAATAGATGATTTTGATGTTGGAACTTCTAGTTACCATAATTGTGCAGTTACACCTCATTGTTCTTTCTTCAAAAGCTTTGTCATGACATTAGAGCTTATTATATTTCTTGGCTTCCTTGCGATACCCCATAATTCGATTTCCTTTCCTTCTGAGAAAAAAAAAAGAGAGAGAGAGAGAAGCTCTTAAAAATTAAAATCTACCATCCCCAAAGATTGTAACCATTGTACTCCTAGTACAAAATCAACACCTCCCATGGAATGGAAAGTATTGGACAATTCAATACCTATTCCCCCATGCTTAGCTTGATATTATGGCATTTTCCAAAGAAATTTAGAGTTCCTCCATTTTAAACCATCACTTGACATTCTGGTGTTGGGTATAGGAAACAATTCAATTCCTTGGCTACCTTACAATGAATAAAATTATGGGTACTACCTGAATCATTCAACACTATTACCTTTTTCTTCTTGATATGTCCTTCTATCTTGAGATTTTGAGGAGTGGTAATTCCTGCCAATGCATTACACGATATGTTTGGACTCATTTCTTCCTCTTCTAGGGTTGGTTCCTAGTGTATATCCTCTTCTTTTGAAGTTTCTTGTTCATTTTCTTCCTCCTCTTCACAATATATGTAAAATAATTTCTTCTCAACACACTTATGACCTTTAGTGTATTTTTTATCACAACTGTAGAAAAGCCCTTTTGCTCTTTTTTCTTCCAATTGTTGTGGTGTCAACCTTGTAGGTTGTGGAAGTCCAGGAGTAGCAACACTTCCATCTTTATAGATGTGAGTGGTAGGATTCCTTGTCGCCATAATTTTACATTCAAATTTTCTTTCCAACCTGAATGCCTTCTCCAATGAATCAAGTTCCCAAACGCGAAATTCATGTTGGATATTATCCTTTAAAGTCCCTATGAAGGCATCAATATTGTGTTCCTCTGGAATATCAATTACTCTTATATTCAATTTTTGGAAGTCCTCAATGTGCTCCACCATTGAACCCTTTTTTTTTAGAATTATCAATTAGCTAAAGAAGTTGTTTTTCTTTGTATCCTCATAATGTGCTATCATTTCCTCCATAAAAATTGACCAAGTGACAATTTTTTTACAAGAGAAAAGCTATCGATACCATACAAATGTATTTTGTTCTAAATGTAAAGTTGCAATGCGTACCTTTTGTGTGTTTTGAAAATTATTGAGATCAAAATATTGCTCCATCTATAGTATCCATGTTACAGGATCCTTGCCATCAAACTTCCTCATTGTAATATTCCTAAATTAGCACACAGCTAATTAGATTATTAAATTTTGATTTTTCTCTTAGATAGAGGAATAAGAGGGTATGGAGACCCATAAATCTCCTTAGTAGAAATAAAATAAACTCCTAGTGTGAATGGTGGTCATATAAAAGCTAGATTGAATACCCTTAGGTGTGAAAAGGGGTTAGAGCATGAAAACTAGGTCAACTTTGACCAAATCAAACAGCATTGTTATGGAGGAGTGGCATTCATGGTGGGTCAGCGCAGTTTTGGAGGGAGATTGATTGCATGGAGGTAGTGACCTGATTGAGTGGGGCCAAGGGTGAGGAAGCTCATAAATTATATAAGGAAGAGGATGGAAACCATATGGGTCATGTTTTGATTATTATTTTGATATGTCTATTTAGATTTGTTTCTCTCTTCAATTGTTTAGCTAAGATTGCATTTTTGTTTAGCACAGGGTGTTCCCGAGCGGGAATCCCACCTCTTTCCTTTAGATGCCTCTTGGGAGAGTATTGAACTACCTTGTCCACTATCTGGAATTAGGCCAAGCTACATCTTTTTTGTACATTGCAGTTTCTGCAAATTATTGTGTTGTGTTGCAGGGTGTAGCAATGGAGAGCTGATTTTGATCACTTCCTTGCTTGTTTTCAGTTGGAGGAAATTTTCCTTCCATTGAGAGACCAGAAAAGGGGACCCTTGAGCTTTAATTCATCATCCAACATCAGGTTAAGGTACTGCTATCAGTTATAGTGCATTTTTCTAAAGGAACTGCGTTATTTTAGTGTGCAGTTGCAGTGAAGGGTTTGGATCCCTAGTTGGGGGAGATAGATTTTCAATGAGGGGATCAATCACTCATTTGGAGAATCTATAGGAGGAGTTTTCATACATTTCCAAATCATATCAGAAACCCCCTATCATCTATCCAGTTGTAGATATTATTCATCCCTAGGGCCATATTTGTATTTCTTCATTTTTGTGTATTTCAGGAAACCGTTCCCGGGTTATCTTGGAAATGTGCTTGGGAGCTTAGTTCTCTATTCTCGGCATTATTTGAGCTATATAACCACATATATAGCTTGATATATCATTTATGTAGTAGTTATGCCCTAAAATTGTGTTGTCATTGCTCATGGCACTTGTATGGCAGTATTTTTACATGCATTGACATATTTTCTTAGAGCAGGCTTGTATTACATTGCTTGAGTGACTAGATCCTCAAGATCTTGTGCATATTATTTGTTGATATGTTTAATAAGATGGCTGTAAATTTGTCTCATATCATGGTGTGCTTATTTATTCACTGTTATTTCCATTTTTGTGTTCATATATTGCTTCTTCCCCATTTGGGAATATTACAGTGGTATTAGAGCATAATCTTGGTGTGCTTATTTATTCACTGTTATTTCCATTTTTGTGTTCATATATTGCTTCTTCCCCATTTGGGAATATTACAGTGGTATTAGAGCATAATCTTGGCTCAGCCTATGGATCTCAGCCATTATTCTATCAGGAGAATAAGAATAAGGAGAAACGGATTAGAATGATGGAAAGAATGAGTTTTATCTCATCTATTTTCAGATCTAAGAGGGACCTCACCAAGGAGGTCAAGCAAATAAGAATGGAGAAAAGCAATGAAACCACACTAGGGTTTCAAGATGAGGAAGTTCCATGTACTTCCTATCAGAAGAAGAGAGATCTAGTATTGCACATGGAAAATTTTAAGGGCTAATATTCGCAGGTGGGCTAATTTTCCATGGTTTTTCAAAAAAAAATATTCACCAATTTCCACTTTTTTATAAAAATTATTCGCCCAAATTTTACAATATAAAACTATTTTACGTTAAAAATCACCAACATTATGCAGACAATATATATAATATCATTATAAATTTGAATAATTTTACAAATACATCAATAAAAATTTTATAATTTTCATGTTAGGGACTAGTGAGATTCGCCAATTTTTTAAACTTCAAGATAATTTTCCATCCGTAAAATCTTCCCTGGTATTGCATAGAGCTCCAAAGAAACATGCTATGCCCTTTACTTTTGAAAGAAAATACAAGAGGCATGGAGATGGAGGGCACTTAGATCATGAGATTCTAAGTGATTATCTTTCAGAATATAAGTCTCAACCTAGAGCTTTCAAGGAGAATCTAACTCTCCCACAGTTCATTCAGCTCAAAGAAGAAAGAAGACCTTGCAGCAATAGATTTATATTGCCTACATTTGATGGGTCATCCACATGCATAGAAAGAGCTTGGGGAATTATGTTGGATGCATTTTTCCTGCTACATCCAGTAGTAGAGAGAGAAGTTGTTGAGATTGCAGCGCTGCACCTTGAGGGTGAAGCAAACATTTGGTGGTTCAGCCATTTGAGTCATGAAAGAGTGACTACATATGTAGATTTTACTCAAATATTGATCAAAATGTTTGACAAGAAGAAATTAGAGGAGAATAGGCCTTCACCACCACTTGCTGCAAGAACACTTGCATCAGGAGAAAGAACACTTTCACCTTTGCAAAGTGGACTTGATCTCTTGACATTTAGAGTCCCATGCACTATTCTGGAGATGCATGAGGAGGAGGAGACTTGTACCAGTGCTGATGCAGCTATAGAAGAGTAGCCATCATCATCAGTAGTTAGGGAAGCCATCACAACGGAAGGAGGAACCCTTGTAGCAGTGCAAGATGTTCCCAAGCTTTACCAAGGTATGCACATGTTTCCATTTTATGTTACTTCAGCACATCATATGGAGGATTGTGGGAATATACCTTTGCATGACCTAGGGTCAAAGTACGTTACTGATTTGGAGCAACAGACTATCACTATGTTGAGGACCCTTGACTTGTTCAAGGAGGAGATATACAGTCATCCTAGTGTGTCATTGTTGAGCTGCACACAACTCTTTGGGTTGGAGTGTAGAATTTTGGAGGATGGGATGAACATTGTCCTGAGAAAATCAATGTAGAACTATATGTTTAGCATTGAGCATGAGCATGAGACAACAAGTGCACCATTATGGAGATTAGCATCGCTGTCATGGATCAGTAGTGATGAGTTGGGGGCCCAACTGATATTGAGACATTCTTATGACCAACACACTTAGGTATCAATGGATAGGCAGATGATTGATGAGAGATATCTTATTTTTCATTGTGGTGATGGATATTTCTTGATGAGCCTTTCACAGCTCAATGAGAATATTTTTCCTTCAGCATACTTGGATCCTTATGGATCCAACATGGTCACTGATGAGCGGTCTTCATTTGGAGATCTCCAGGAGATTGCATTTCAACATCCCATGAAATGAAAAGATATAAATCTAATTTGGGAGGATGGTATTCTTCATTGGATATATGCCAATTTTGGGCATGATGATATACACTCACCATCGGTTGGATGGGTGATGTTGATGAGAAAGAGGCTGGAAAGCCACTTGTAGATCTATGACATAGGGCAGTAGGAGGCAAGGTTACGTTGGCTACTCTTGAAAGAATTTGGTCATCATGTGACACATTCTCTTTCAAAGAGTATGTTTTTGGTTGGGACTTGGCATGGCAATTGCATCATATGGCAGCAAGGAGTTTGGGTGAATTTTGTTGATGTGACATCCTTCATGTCAATCATCATGTTTTCACCTCATGATTTGTATGATGGAGGTGTGAGGAGGCAGCAAGAGCTCTTGTTGCTTTGGCTTCTCTTAGGAGAGTATGGGTTGAATTTCTCCCATACTTTGCAGGATATTTCAGGAGACAAGAATGGCACAATCCAAGTACAAGGAGGCTACCCTTCAACATTGAAGGATCAGGAGGTACTTCCACATATGAGGGAGACTCCCACACATAGCAACATGATGGTGGATGAATTTGGCATATGGCATGTAAAAGAGTGGATTCATGGGGTGGCAAGAGCCTTATCACTAAGGCCAAAAACACTGTCACTTGGGAGTATGTTTCTATTGATGGAGTGTTCCAAGGGGAGTATGCATACCTTCATTTTTCAGACCTTTATGGGGAGATTCTCATGGAAGGGCTCATCTATGGACCTCACTTTAAACCTACTCACAATGCATGGTAAGAAATGTATTTATGTACTTATTGATCATTTCATAAAGTATTTGCATCTTCTCATCGTCTATGTACAGTGCATTGTTTCATAAGGGGGCAATATTATCTTTGGGTTTCATGGTCATTCTAGGACCAACATTTGTGATATAGATAGCCCTTATTTGCATAATTTTGGGCAAGTGTGGTGTTATTATTATTATGCTCAGCTGATATATAATTCCATTTACTACCTCATAGTAGATGAGCCAACTTGCACAGCTAGAAACTTGTTGGGAGACAACTTGCCACATGATGTTCTAAAATAGCAGTTGGTAAAAATGCATTGTATCCACTGGAGAAACCATTGGTACCATCCAAACTTGCACATAACCTTCAGTATTTTTCTGATTTTGATACCACATGGTGATGATGTACCATTCACTTTGTATGGGATGGTTTGGGCTCATGAAACTAAAGGAGGGGTCTTTGGAGATCCAATTGTCCTTTTGTATCTTGAGAGCAACATCATTGTAACCCAATATCAGTTGTAGCTCTATGCTTTCCATAAATGGAGAGAGAGACAACGTGGGGTAGGCCATTTGGTCTACCATGTTCAATTATGCAACCCACCTACATTGCAGGAGCCAAAGGTGGAGGAATCTTTTTAGGAGTTTCCATGTTGGAGGGTGACTCATTTTGTATGGATGATAGCTTGGGGATGGATGCTTCACATGGGAATGATAGTTCCCAATATATTTCAGATTCCATGCCTCAATAAGGCCTCTAGACCACATATAGTTGCTTCCATGGATATTCCACTTATTCGTGATGAGATCCATTTGGATTTTTCACCAAAGGCATACTTATACACTTGGGAGGAGCAACTTGGAGACTTATTGATGAGACAACATCTTGTTCATTGGAGGAACTTATCATATAAGGATGATAGAGGAGGAATATGAGAGGCTCTTTAGTTCTATCCTCACAGTTTCTTGAAGACAAGAAACATTTGGGAGGGGAGGACTGTAATATTCCTAAATTAGCACACAGCTAATTGGAATATTAAATTTTGATTTTGCTCTTAGATAGAGGAATAATAGGGTATGGAGACCCATAAATCTCCTCAGTAGGAATAAAAGACACTCCTAGTGTGAATGGAGGTCATCTAAAAGCTATATTGAAGACCCTTCGGTGTGAAAATGGGTTGGAGCATGAAGACTGGGTCAATTTTTACCAAATCAAACAACCTTGTTATGGAGGAGTGACATTCATGGTGGGATAGCATAGTTTTGGAGGGAGATTGATTGCATGGAGGTAGTGACCTAATTGAATGGGGCCAAGGGTGAGGAAGTTCATAACTTATATATGGAAGAGGATGGAATCCATATGGGTCATGTTTGTATTATTATTTTGATATGTCTACTTAGCTTTGTTGCTCTCTTCAATTGTTTAGCTAATATTGCGGTGTTGTTTAGCACAGGGTGTGTTCCCGAGCGAGAACCCCACATCTTTCCTTGAGAGACCTCTTGGGAGAGTATTGCACTACCTTGTCCACTATCTGGCATTAATCCAAGCTACATATTTGTTGTACAACACAGTTTCTGCAGAGTATTGTGTTGTGTTGTAGGGTGCAGCAGTGGAGAGTTGATTTGGGTCACTTTCTTGCTTTTTTTCAGTTGGAGGAAATTTTCCTTCCATTGAGAGACCAGAAAGGGGGACCCCTAAGCTTTAATTCATTATCCAACATCAGGTTAAGGTACTACTATCATTTACAGTGTATTTTTCTGAAGGAACTACGTTATTTCAGTGTGCAGTTGCAGTGAAGGGTTTGGAGCCCTAGTTGGGGGAGATAGATTTTCAATGAGGGGATCAGCCTCTCATTTAGAGAATATATAGGAGGAGTTTTCATAAATTTCTAGATCAGATCAGAAACTTCCTATAATCTATCCAGTTGTAGAGATTATTGAGCCCCAAGGCCGTATTTGTATTTCTGCATTTTTGTGTATTTCAGGAAACCCTTCTCGGGTTATCTTGGAAATGTGCTTGGGAGCTTAGTTATTTTTTCCTGACATTATTTGAGATATATAACAGCAGATATAGATTGATATATCATTTATGTAGTAGTTATTCCCTAAAACTACGTTTTCATGGCTCATGGCACTTGTATGGCAGTATTTTTACATGCATTGACATATTTGCTTAGAGGAGGCTTGTATTACATTGCTTGAGTGACTAGATCCTCAAGATCTTGTGCCTATTATTTGCTGATATGTTTAATAAGATGGTTGTACATTTGTCTCATATCATGGTGTGTTGATTTATTAACTGCTATTTCCATTTTTGTGTTCATATATTGCTTCTTCCCCATTTGGGAATATTACACTCATGTCCATCTTTGGAATATGGTGGTTCTTCAATCCAACATTAGAGTTTATGAAATCATGATTAACATTTATTTTATTCTCATCATGAGGTTCCTCTACTATATTTCCGCCATTCGGAATCATTTCTTGTATTAACCTTGTCATCAAACCTTCCATGTCTTCTTTTAGATCATTCTTCATGTCTTCCATGTTGTCTTTCATTTTTTAATCGATCTTAGCTTCCATTTCATCCATCTTAGCTTCCATGCCATCCATCTTAGCTTCCATGCTATAGCTTCCATGCCATCCATCTTAGCTTCCATTCCATTCTTCAAACCATCCATCTTAGCTTCCATTCCATTCTTCAAACCATCCACCTTAGCTTCGACGCCTTTCTTCAAACCATCCATCTTAGCTTCCACGCCTTTCTTCAAAACTTCCATTTCATTTTTTGTTGCTCTTTGCGAGAGAAAAATTTGGTGCACTTGCTCTTGTAATTTTGAGATGTCATGTTGCGCTTCTTCCTCTTCATGACTCATAGTAGAGCCTTCCAAAGGCTTAATGGTTGTTGAATTATTTTTAGGTGGAATTGTTGAACCCAATATTGATATATATGCTTCAATATGCCCTTGGAATCACTTCAAACTGATTTTTCACACAAGAATTATGCAATTCAAAAAAAAAAAAATACACACATGTTTCTTGCTTTTGAGGAGCTTGATATTGAAACTGAATTATCTATGTGATTTCGGATCTTCAATATCTTAAATTTGGCCTTGTAGTATCCCTTCAAATCTTCTTTCAAATGCCATAGGTCTAACTTGATCTGGATTCTTCAAGTCAAATTTATGCCCAATCTCCCACAATGACCTAATTATGGACTGGTTCAGTAGAGCGAACTTGTATGACGTCCCATGTGTCATTGTTTCCTCCTTCGGCCCTGAAACTGATACACAAGAAACTAAAGTTCATTTATTTGTGGCCACATATTTGTGAATTCCAATTCAATTCTCAAAGAGAGAGTTATGATGATTTTCCCACGGTCACCGCTTTGAGATGAAAATCGGGAGCCTAAAAAAATCCTAATGTCCACAGATCATATCTCCAAAAATATTGTGAACCAAGATTTGAAATTTTTACAGGAAGTGCTTCAGGAGTTCATCTTCGCTCTATAACAATTTCAGCTTCTGAAACTTCGTATAAACAAAGTTAGAGTGAAAATTCCACAATGACTTGTTTAGGTGAAATTCGGAAGCCTCAACAAAAACCCTAATTTCCACATATCATATCTCTGAAAATATTTTGAACCAAGATCTGAAATTTTTACACGACGTTCCTCAGTATTTAGGCTTCGCTCTGTATAAATTTTAGCTTCTCATCCTTTGCAGAAAAAAATTTATAGCGAAAATTACACGATGACCTGTTTGGAGCAGCGAAACCCTAGAATCCAAATCTCTGATACCAAATGTTATGAAACCAACTCCAAAAATAGAAGAAAAGAGAGATAAACGCCTTAGAAATCAGCCACTTCGAGGAAAGACCTACAATACATTACATAAATGAATAATTCTTGGATGATACAAATGACAAAACCTCCTTATATATATAGGAGTCCATGGGGTCACAATATAATCCTAGCTGACCTAACAATAATAATGTAAGGTAACAATAATAACAATACTGGGGTTACATAGGTACAACAATAACAATAAGTGGTTACACTAACAACAATAAGGGACTATACTAGTAATATAGGGACCTAACAGGATTCCTCTTTCGGGAGGAAATCCCTTAGGCTACTGAAACATCTCATCATACTAGTTAACAACCTCAACCAAATCAAATTTCAAATTTTAATCACCATCTTGAAAGGCTTCATTATCAGCACCATTCTTGGGTTTGATCATCAAAAGTACAAATTTCTTGCTAGAGTTAACAAGTCTCTTAATTTTTCCAGCATTCACAAGTGAAACTTTTAGTTTCTTGCGATGTGCTCTAACAATTTACTCAATACCCTCTTTGAACAGGTGATATTTGTTTTCATGGCGATGAAATATATCTCTATTGTCATAAATATATGGGCTTCCCAAAATAATACCACATGTGTCTAATGGCACTACATCAAGCTCTACTTCATGAGGTTTGCAGTAATGGCGAATTTCAGTTTTCATTTTCTAATTACTTGAAACTTTGCATTGTCACACACCCAACCTAAAGGATATGGTTTATGATGTGGAATGGTTTCCAAATTCAAATTTTTGACAATGTTTTCAGAAATGAGATTTTCTTGTGAGCCACTATCAAATAGAGTGTCAATTTTGTTATTTTTTTATATTAGTTTGATATGGAAAAGCTCTATTATTTCTTTTTCACTTTGAGTTTCATTGTATCTATTTGAATAACTAGTGCTAGCAATGGATTCCTTACCTTTCAATCCCATAGTTGTGACCTTTGTTTCATCTCCCAAATCGAATCTTAAATCATGTTGTGTAGTTCCAGCTGTCTTTTGCTTTCCTTTGTTGTTAGACTTTTTGGGTCTCATCTCAAGATAAAGTTTCCAACAATGATCTTCATCGTGATCATATTTTGAACAATGCTTTCATGTTACTTTTTCTCCCTCTTTCTTGATGGAAGCATTCTTCTTCCATTTTCCTTTGAATTTACCCATTCATTTGTCTCCGCCTTTAAATGGATTTTTTTTGCCCTCTTGTGGAACATTTTTCCCTTTCTTCTAGATGTGTTTCATGTACACAAACCTCATCTAAACTTGTAGGGTTAAACATGAGAATTGTAATTCTCAAATAGCTATGCAAACCTCCAATGTATTTCAACAAATATATAACCAATACCAATGCTCTCCTTTTAAAATCTTATGTATAACTTTGCACACTTTGACCCTTTAATTGCCTAAATTTTTTCAAATCCATGATAGCTTTTTGAAATTATTCTAATGGATAAAATTTTCTTCTCAATGCAACAACAAAATCATTTCAAGAAAATAAAACCTTACCATGTTTCTTCATGTCCTCTTTAGTTTTGGCTTCCCACCAAATAAGTGTTGCACTTTCCAACCTTAATGAAGCAAGTTGAATCTTGGTCTCATCATCCTTTATCCTTTGTATCCTGCAATATACTTCAGATAATGAACCCAATTATCTAATATCTCATCATTTACCTCTCCATTATACATAGGAAATTCAAAATTTATGTCAAGTTTTAACAGTGGAGTTTTATCGTGTCCCTTTGGAGAATGTGGAGGTGTTTGCGAAGCGGTTGATGTAGACGATGATGATGACGAAGATGGAGTTGAGGATGGAGGTGAAGAGAATGGTGGAGTCAAACGTGTTTTATCACCATTCCCTTCATTCCCTTTTGGAGGATTGTCCACATCTCCTCCATCTCCTATTGGAGGCTTATCTCCCTTTGGAGGATTGGAGCTCTCACCTTGTAACCTTGTATTTCTCTCTTCATAGAGAATTCTCACCATTTGGGTCATGTCAAGGAATGCTTTTCTAAAATATTTCTCATATTTTGACATATTTTCAGGCTCTCCTTCATGTTCCATGACTGGTGAAGCTTCTGGTGCAACTTGAGGTGAAATTTGTGGTGGAGATTGTGGAAAATGTGTTCTCCTTGTCCTTGACCTAACTTGAGGACTTGCAACCACAATATTTTTGTCTCCTCTTTTGAGTTTCAGCCTTGTAAGCATTAGAAACACTTGCAAAAAAAATATACCCTCAAAGCAAACTAAGAACCAAGGCTCTGATACCAAACTGATTTGTATATGAAATCCTGAGATTTTATGGTACAAATTACAAGTGAAATTATTAGGGTTTTTAGTCAATTATTTCAAATTAATTAACACGTTAACATGATTTAAAACTCAGTTTTGCATAAAATAAATAAGACAGAGGTACCCTAACATTATACACAAGACATCAAATGATGAAGGAGTTCACCCCTCCTGGGATACATCTCCTGTTCCAACTTCCAATGTTGGGCCCCTTTCATTATGGTAAAAAATATGTGTTTACATCAAGTTACAGTGCTCATAATGATAAAACAATGTCTCCAATGGCTCCAAAACAGTAAAAAAACCCCTAGTTGGGCTCTTTTTGCACTCAAAAATGTCAAATATTGACTGAGTTATGCTCCATAGAATTTTTCTACTAGTTTTCCTACAATTCGCACTTCTCTACAATCTGTTATAGAATTTACGCCTTTTGCGGTCACGTGGAGCGACAAATTCACCCTGTACCGAAGAGATTCCCATTGTACCGGGTGAAAATTCTCACTTCATTAATTTGACTCGTTCATCCCATGACCCATTAAAAACGCTCCAAGTGGATCTCTCCTAATTTTTGGATGTGAAGTTTGTTTTACGGTTTTCTCATCGGTTTTTGAACTCTGGTTGCTTGTGGGGTCAGGTTGCACTGTTGTTTTGGGTTAGCGGGAACCCCGCCCAAGGCAGGTTCCACTCCCCTCCCGTTGACCTTGAATATGGCACTAAAATAGTTTCAGACATGTCACATGTGGCCGGTGTATAACCCTAACTGTCAACGTTTCCAACATCATATGCTCTAGAACTTTGGCATAATTTTTTAAATATGGTTTTTGGATGGTGTATGAACAATTTCTCATTGTAATATAATATGTTGTATCAAAATTTAGTTGAATGTGTATAATATATATTTTTGGGTTTGGGGATAACCCGGGACCCCCTCTGCCACCATGTGGTGTGGTTGGTGGACCGGGGTCTAGGGTTAATGTTGGTCCCCACCTCCGACCTTTCTGCCATTAAACTTTAAATTAAACTTGCAAACCATATAGATTAAGAACTAATGTAGTCGGGATGGTGGAGGGCTTGGCTGGTATGCATGAGGTCTCATGTTCGAACCTGTGGAGGCAGCTCGACCTCATACAAAAATTTTACACTAATGAGTGGAGGCCACGTGACAGCCATTGATTGGCCCACATGGAACTCCCTCATTGGGCAACCTCTAAAAACCATTAACCAATAAAAAATCACCAAATCTCAACCAATAAGAATGAGACAAGTGGAATTCAATGACTGGTCCACAAAATACACAGTCAACCCATTCAAATTCCCATCCAGCGTATGGAATGTTGATTGGGTGTACCTGTAACCCATTTTTCAAAATTTTAGTTGTTTCCCAAATCGATCAGAATGCAATATAGGGAGCATGTGATGTCATTTTTGAGTGAAATGAGTTGCGTTAGATTCAGGGTGATGAGATCTACGCTTTGGCATTGTTTTTGAGCCAATTTGAGCATTTTGAATTTTGAGCATTTTCTTGATCCACTGGATCGTAGGAGGAAGGAACTAATACTTTAGAAGAGTTTGTAGGGATTAATTATGTTGGTATAGGATTTTATATCCAAATATAATATGTGATGAGAACAAGGGAATGTCTTGTGTGCAATGAGTGTTGAGAGGTGAGTCCATTTTTTCATGTGCAAAGCATTGCCACTAAAAATTTTGGGTGAGTTCGAACCTTTACATGAGAAAACCTATGGTTTTTAGGTAATAGGAAAAGAAAAGGAAAGAAGGAGTATATAAATAATAGATCAAGGATCAAAATTATTCCATGGTAATTGGTGAAAACAAGATAAACTTGAAACATATACAATAGTTCCATTGTCATTTCATTAGGTGTAATGAGGATATCACTTAGGGTTTAGTGCACTAAAGGGTCCAATATTAGATACTCAAGGGAGGAGGATATTGAAGGAAATTATTTACAAATGTCATTTGACCATTGAGTATCAAAACTACTATAGTTTTGATCATTATAAATTTTCAAGGATTGGAGGAAGGGAAGGAAAAGAAGTAAGAGAAAAAACCCAAACTATGTATTGATGAATCCAAAAACCCACAAAAATTTGATGTGTATATGCTTTGGATGCAAATTCAAGGTCCATTTGTTACATTTTCACAACCTATGTGTAACATCTATGCAATCCTTATGACCACTTAAATAAGCAATTAATTCATGAGGAGGAGAGTGTTCAACCTTACAAAGGCACATGCACCCTTATACATAATTTTTATAGCAAAATCTAGCACCTTAATGCAAATCCTCACGACAACCTAAATCAAGTGCAATAATGGGAGTGTCACCATTGTCACCTCACCAACAACTCCCCTCACTTTAGTGATGGAAACAATGCAACACAAAGGAGGCTTCCCTAGCATATCTTAGGGATCAAATAACCCTATTACTTTGAGCTAAGTGCTCCAAGGGTTCTAGAATTATTTCCACCTAAGGATAAGAATTGGAAATTAGGGTTTAGGGTGAATTAGATAGTAGTTTCCACATTTGAGTTCAAAATTTCCTGCGGATCAATATAAAGTCTTAGGTCAACCAATAGAGGCTCAAATAGATTCTCAAACACACATAATAAAGAAATAGTTTATAAAAAAAAATTATTGTCATAAACAAGTTCTTTAAACCAAAATTTGCAGCAATATACTAGTTTATAACAGCACAAAATTTAGCCTCTAAAACTATGATAATATGTAAAACAAGGAATAAAATTATGAGCAAAGAAGAGAATAAATTAGAACAATTTTCTATGCTTAAAAATCTATGTAGCAACACTTAAACCCTAAATGTCAACCCTAATTAATGGTTGGAAAATGAACAAAAAATGTAAGTTTTACTTATTCAATGCTTCCAAAATAATTCTTAACCCTGGGATAGCAATGTCTAAGCCAATAAATGTTGAAAATGTGTGATTTTGTTTTAAATAAACCCTAATCTACCCTAGAACAATTTTTTTTTAATTATTTAGGGTTTTATGTATTGTCACAGGAGAGAGAGGACTAATGCTTTCTCAATCTAGGACTAATGGAATCAAGGAACATATTAGTTAGGGAAATTTTAGAGTGGAAACAAGATTCAAAAGAACTAGGGAAACCTAACCTACTTACCCAAGGGTTTGAATTATTATCAAGGATAGATTAATGGAAGGAACTAGCATGCTACTTTATCAAAGTATTGGAAGAATGATTATTCAAGTATCATGAAACAAATACTATGTTAATATGCTTAATACATGTATCATCCATCCAATAAAACAAGAAACGAAGATTTATTATTTATTTATTTTAAATTTAACCTACTTTTTTTATCATGCATTCATCCAAGCTTCACCATAATCATTAAAGAAAAGATATCAAATTCACATCCATGAAGTCCCCAACCGTAAGTCGCTCAACTAATGCTCCACAGTGAACTAGAGAAAAGAGATATAATCCAAGAGGTGTGCCTTTCAAGTTGTGAAATAATGAAATGAACTAAGTGATCCCATATTTATGAGGGGAATCAAGATCTTTAGTCCAATTATGTTAAAATCCCTTAAAATATGGAAACTCATTATACAAGGTGGACAGGTCATCAACCCGGCTTCCAATAACATTGAAATAACATGAAAAATACCCTCAAAAATTCCACAGGTGTGAGTGTAAAGGCCTAAAAAGGGTCAAAGCGTGCTCAAAAGATAGGTCCCTCCCATAGATAAGTGTAAATAATAGTCCAAGGATGTCATGTCTCATCATCAAAAAGTTCTCTCTCAAGCCCAACATCGTCCTCCTCAGGCCTGCATCATGTAAGTAGATGTTATATCATTAACAATCATCAATGCCCTAGTTCCAATGGGAAGTGTCCTAAGATTCCAGGGATGGAAGAAAGTCTTTAAATATTTGTCAAGTCATCATCAAGGCAACTTTCATCACCTAGTGTGAAATGCCAAAGGTATAGTGGAAGGCCCTCCAAAGGGTGTGTCATCAACGTCCAAGAGGTATGAGTGAAGCATCATCATTTTCCTCTAAAGGACTATGGATCATCGTTTGATCCAAGATATTTAGCTTTG
Organism: Pinus albicaulis; assembly: GCA_034641835.2. NCBI lineage: Eukaryota > Viridiplantae > Streptophyta > Pinopsida > Pinales > Pinaceae > Pinus > Pinus albicaulis. The sequence continues at coordinate 831,586,953 of CM076576.1, forward strand.
AGATGTGTTAAAGAATTACATGTAAAATTGCATCTTAACCATGAAACTTAAAAGGCATGAACACAAGAAGAGAGAAGCACATAAAATCATACAAAGAAGACAAGGAATTGATATCGGAGTTCGTCCAGGAGGGACTACGTCTTCGGGTCATGCTCAATCGGTGGGAGGCCCTCTTTCATTAAGTGGAAAAATAAAATGAAAGTACAAGCATCAATGCAAAATTACACCCTTATACCTTTATAGTTGAAATTTCCCGAAAATTGGAGACCTCTGATGAAGAAATGGATAGCACTGTTGGATTCGTGGCGCCGAGAGGTGCAGAATCCATAAAAAAATTTCCAAATTCTGATTGGAAAAATCTGGCCCCTCTGGAAATGGGCTCAGTTCATGGTTCTGCTCACCCCCCCCCCCACAAGGCGCTCAAGGTTCCACTCTGTCTCGTACTCCGTGCCTCTCCTGGCCTGCCTGGGCACACTTCTGAAATGCAGGTTTATATATCTTAAGGTGGGCGGACTCCCCAAGGAAGTCCGCTAGCTGAGTTGGTTTAGATTTGTTGTTTGAGGGAGGGGGTTGGGAGGTCAAACCTCGCCCCCTCCGTAATAAGGCAGAATTGGTTTTTAATACCCACGCATATTCTTTTTTTAAATCCCGTCGCATTTTTTAATGCAAAGTATGGGGGGGGGGGGGGGGGGGTGGTTGGGCCCGCATTGGGCGGCCCGCCCCACAACTCCTATCGGAATTACACATACGTGGAGTGGTATGGATTGGGGCAGCGGAATTGACAGCCCTCGACCCACCCATAATGTTTGTTATAACATATATATGCAATTGGTGGTGAGGTCCTGGCCGTTGGCCCACCCAATTTTTTAATAATATTTTTTGATGATCCGTTGGGTAGGGTGGGGGTCATGGCCCGCCTTACTATTTTTAAATATATATATATATATATATATATATATATATATATATATATATATATAAACCAACCTATCATTTTGAATTTTCTGGAAATTGACCGAAGGAGTCAATTTAAGTGTCCCACAATTTTGCCCGGAATCCGACCAAAGTTGGCCGGAATCCGATGGTCGAGTTTTTGCAAATTTGTCACCTCCTTAAGCTGCCACATCACCAAGTCAACCCTTAAAATTTGACTGCTTCTAACTCCTCCATACGGACTCCGAATTGAGTACGTCTGCACCGTTGGAATCAGAAAGATGACGTCTTCAACTTGACACTGATTTTGCCACATTTCTGACACTTTGATTTTTGAGCCTTTATACTTAAGCCACTTGTACTTGGACATGTACGATCATCCTAGATCATCACTAATGAAAGCTCCAAAGAATCATGTAAGGTCTTCCAAGATGGACACAAGAGCCATTAAAGCATAAAAAGTGGACCATGTGTAATTTTAGAGCCATATATCAAGCAGAACATATGTTATATCCATACAAGTTGCCAAATTTAGGTATGGGAGGATCATCACATGCCCCTATCATGTTTTCCAAACTCTAGGGGGAGAAGCAGTTCTCACGTTGGCCCTTCAATCAATAGGTGTGAGTGATGAGTGATAAGGTCTATGGTGTACTTCATGAGAGGTTTCATAGTCTTATACATGGGCTATGCAATATTATCATCCATGACCGCCTTTGTTGAAGGAGTGCTTGCATTAATTGAGTTGCCCTTTCCTCAACATTATTTTTTTCCACCCTTAACTTAGCCTTTTTTTTATTTCTCTTGCTTAGTAAACATTCATTTCATTTCACCCCTTTTAGTATGGGACATTTATTGCTCATAGGGATTGAGATGTTTCTTTAAGTCCATTTTACTTTGATATGATTTATAGCATGGGACTAGGGTGATGGCTTCACATGAGGGGGTAGAGCTCAAGTTAACTTGGCTTTTATTTATTATTTGACATCCCTTGCCATTTTTTGCATTTAAAAATTAGTGCATGTTTTTATCATTCTTTCCTTTCACAATTGCTTCAACCCAGGGAAATTTTCCAACCCCCTCTTCTCGTTGCATGAGACAAATAGGGAACTTGTGCGAGAGACTGTTGACAACAACAAAAAAATAAGGGTCACAATGGATTAGGTGTAAGTGGCAAGTGTTAATTATGGAAGGATGTGGACATGTTACATCAATAAAGGCATCCTATTTGTGCCCCTCCTCGACAGTGAGAAAATCTTAGAGGATTTTTCACTTTACTAGAAGGAAGAGATGACCAGCAAGGTGAAATGAGGCAAGAAGTATAACTTCCAATAATCATGATACTTTATCTAATTTAAACCCATTATCCTTAGGTAAATGTCAAAATCATTGAATGTAAGCACTTCATATAACACAATGGCTTATGTACCTCATGGTCATTGACCTACCTTCATCTAATGAGCACTCTAATCAAGTGGATGAGTTGACCAATGAGTGGGCGCTAGACATTTGAAAAGTTGTTATCAAAGTATCATATGATGCTATTGGTTGGAAATTTGCATCTTATGAGAAAAAAATTTCTTAAGGTTACTCCTATATATACATAGGTAACAAGTAATTGACACTTTGTACTACATAATTGTGGCAAGATTCTACACATAGTCCAAGGGGCCAAATGAAAAAAACCCAAGGTTTACCAATGATCAAAGTTGAGTATGGTTTGACCATGCAAAGGGTTCCTAAAAATAAGGAAAAATTGCCAATTGAGAAAGTGTGGGGATGTAGGAGAGGCATTCAAAGAGTTCAAAAAGGATCTAGATTGGGTCACATGATAAAACTTCAGAAAATTAAAAGTCACACTACGGTTAATTTCATCCTATACCTAGTAGTAATTCCTCGAGACACATGTGCGTGTAGCAAACATGTATATCTACACATGTTTATGCAAACTAAAATGTGCATTGTGTTTTGATTTGATGTTATAATTTATGCACCAACCTTGGTGTAGCATGAATGTGTCATGATAGCTTCAACAAGTGTAAGGGATGAAGTCATAAGTTCACATATGAAAACTAGAATTTGAGGAGTGTTAAATTGATACAAGTTGTAATGTTTCCATATGTTGAGGGTGCTTTAAATTGTTATAGCAATTAGGTTACAACCACTTGATTTGCCTTATAGGCTTACCCCCCCCCCCCCCCCCGATGCCTTCAGTATTTGAGGGGTCACAAGTTCAAGACTAAAACATGTCAAGCTAGTTATTGGTAAGCTTGTCACTTCATTATTCCCAAGTAGGTCAGAACGGATTTGTCCCTGCCCCTAGTGGCATGGTGGGTACCTTGCTTTTGACAAAAGAAAAAGAAATTTCCAAGTGATGCACCCTTAGGTGACAACGCAATTGAGACCAAGTGAAAGCCCTAGATGATTTTAGTACAAAATATACCCATTGTCTACAATTTCCAAGGCAAACCCATTATTTCACATCTTTTTTATACGATATAAATAGCAATATATAACATATTTTGCTATTAGATCACTATGTGTATGTGCCCCCTTAAGGTCATAGATCGATTTTTCTTTGTGATAATCCCCTCTCTCATTGTTAATAAACAAGTGGAGATGTTAATCCTTCTAAGAACACATATTCTTATTCCCCAAACAAACAATTAAGCATGTGTTGAATTATATCATATAGTTAAAAAAAATATGTAATTTGTGTCATATATTTAAATTTGTGTATCTTAGACTGACCTTTCATCATGTTTTCTTATAATGATTATGTGACATAGGTTCTTTAGCTCTTGTAAGCTCGTAAGCACATATCATGTAGACCCACATAGATTGTGTTATATTGATATCCTTTATAAAAAAACGATAAATTTGGTAAGTCAAAATCCTCAATTCCTAGTAATGGATCCCCCACCCCCACCATTGATGGAAATGAAATGTCTACATAGTGTAACCTTTGGTGACAACATAGTAGAGACAATGCAAACTTTAAATCATTTTAACATAAAAGATATCGTCACCTACAACTAGCAAGGAAAACTCATTATTCAAGTCTTCTCCACTACAATATCATAAACCTTTTTCTTTTTTCTCCTAACAAAAGGGTGATTGTTTTAGTGTTAATTTGGGTTATGTAATTAACCAAAAAAAAATGTACTCTAAATCAATTCATTTAAAGTTTATATATCCCTACATTGATTTTTGAGTCTTGTTAACCTAAAGTGATTACACAATGTTGTTCTTTATGCCTTGTAGAGAAAATTTTGTATTATTGGGCTAATAGTATAATTATTATTTTGAGACCATTTATAAATAATGATTATGGTAAGATGAAAAATTTATGTCATTGGACTAATCTTTGAGCCTAGTAATACACCATGATTATTCAATGTAAACTCCAAGCTCCTTGGAAGATGTTAACTTGTAAATATATGAAATCATGTTAACTTGTAAATAGATAAAGCCATAAATGTTAGATCATGTAAACCCACTATCTTAATAAATGTAAATGGTTTCGTTCTTTTAAACCTTCTAACCTTTGTAAACTCGCAAAAATCATTGTTCGTGAGATTACTAATTATTTCTATCTTTAAAAGGACACATATGTAAACCCACAGAAATCATTGTTCCTGAGATTATTAATCCAATCTATCTTTATAAAGGATGCTTGTGGTAAGAAATCATTGTTCTTGAGATTCTTAATTCCTTATATGATAGCATATCATTGTTCGGGATATTATTTATTCTTTATAAAGAGCAATTATAATAAGATGAACAAATTGTGTATCTTTAGTAATTTTTTATATCTTTATATAGATGATTATGGTAAGAAATAATTGTTTTTAATATTATTATATTTATCAAGACAGAGTATATCGTAATAAGTTTGGGTAAAAATGTTTTGATTTCTAATTAATTTGCAATTTTTTATAAACTATTTTTAAATTTTATTAAAGTTTTGGTAAAATTAAATATTAAATTTATTTTTTTAGAAATTGAAAATTATTTTTTGACTTTTTAAAATTTGTATTTCTAATTTTTGATTGATGGATACTAATTTCATGTGGTTTAAAATCAAATTTTCACAATTATAAATTGTTTTAAAAAATACAAAAAAAACCTCTAATCCCCAAGTGTCTTCATAAATTAAATATTCATTTTTTTCCATATTAATGGATTTTCACATAATTAATATTTTCTTTTCCATAAAAATAAATAAATAAATAATTAATTATCATTATGTTTCCCCCTATTACTATCCATGTAAATTGGCCTATTTAAAAAACAAAAGGTAAATTTGTGTTGTTTTTTCCTTAGGCTTAATATGTTTCTTTGCCGATTTTTATTATTTATTTTTTTGTAAGTATGGTAGTACTTTTCATTTTTCCCTTTTTTTTCTTTTTTTTTTCCATCTTCATCAACATGTCCAGATAGGGATTGCCGATTTTTATTATTGAATGAACTTTGTTTAATCATTTTCATCTATAAACCTTACCTATATTATATATTTTCACAATTCAATTTTAAATCATGATTTTCTCTTTTAAAATTTTAATTATATTTATATATATATATATATATATATATATATATATATATATATATAGATAGAGGAATCTTTTGCACTCACATTTAAGCTTTTGTGTAACTAAATTTTTTATTTTAATATACTACACATTGTAAATTGTTATATTAGATATTTTGTTACATATAAATTATTTCTCACAGAATTAAGATGACACTGGATACTTTATATTAATTTGAATTTTTTCGACATAAATTCTAGCATAGATTATTTTTATGTCATTAAATTAAAACGAATATAAATTTAAAACTAAATAATAATTTATTACAATAATTAACTTTAAAAAAGTATATATATTTTATTTATATCATATATATATGATTATTTAATTATGTTTATAGGCATTTTATTGTGAGGTTATTGTTTGTGACATTGTTGAGATTGAGCTTCGTAGTCTTCAACAGTGTCACCGTGCAAATCTCAACAGTGTAGCCTGACCCTATACAAAAGTTTACTTATTTTCTAGTTTCATGGTCTTCGCACACTTTCTTGTCTCGTTTTGTCCTTCACAGAGAGTCCATCTCATCTAGGACCCTTCGCACGAGTTGAAGAGAGTGATTACGTGATCGTTGGAGGTGCCTTTATTTATTTGATTCACTCCATGCCTTAATTGGATTGGATTGAATTCAAAGCAACCATTTCATCTCTCGCCACTCACCCAGCATGTTCCTCCCAATTCGGCTTTGCAATATTTTTCTATCATATCAGGGCAGATGTAGATTCGATCCCCTCCCCTGCTCCCAACTCTACAGAGGAGGGAACTCAGAAATCACCATCAATGGTTGGAGGATCAGATATCTCTATTTTAAGTGATTTCGATGCTTCAAAAAGGATCTAGATTGGGTCACATGCTAAAACTTCATAAAATTAAAGGTCACACTACGGTTAATTTCATCCTATACCTAGTAGTAATTCCTCGAGACAGATGTGTGTGTAGAAAACATGTATATCTACACATGTTTGTGCAAACTAAAATGTGCATTGTGTTTTGATTTGATGTTATAATTTATGCACCAACCTTGGTGTAGCATGAATGTGTCATGATAGCTTCAACAAGTGTAAGGGATGAAATCATAAGTTCACATATGAAAATTAGAATTTGAGGAGTGTTTAATTGATACAAGCTTTAATGTTTCCATATGTTGAGGGTGCTTTAAATTGTTATAGCAATTAGGTTACAATCACTTGCTTTGCCTTATAGGCTTACCCCCCCCCCCCCCCCCAACCCCCCAGTGCCTTCAATATTTGAGGGGTCACAAGTTCAAGACTAAAACGATGTCAAGCTAGTTATTGGTAAGCTTGTCACTTCATTATTCCCAAGCAAGTCAGAACGGATTTGTCCCTGCCCCTAGCAGCATGGTGGGTACCTTGCTTTTGACAGAAGAAAAAGAAATTTCCAAGTGATGCACCCTTAGGTGACAACACAATTGAGACCAAGTGAAAGCCCTAGATGATTTTAGTATAAAATATACCCATTGTCTACAATTTCCAAGGCAAACCCATTATTTCACATCTTTTTTATATGATATAAATAGCAATATATAACATATTTTGCTATTAGATCACTATGTGTATGTGCCCCCTTAAGGTCATAGATCGATTTTTCTTTGTGATAATCCCCTCTCTCATTGTTAATAAACAAGTGGAGATGTTAATCCTTCTAAGAACACATATTCCTATTCCCCAAACAAACAATTAAGCATGTGTTGAATTATATCATATAGTTAAAAAAATATGTAATTTGTGTCATATATTTAAATTTGTGTATCTTAGACTGACCTTTCATCATGTTTTCTTATAATTATTATGTGGCATAGGTTCTTTAGCTCTTGTAAGCTCGTAAACACATATCATGTAGACCCACATAGATTGTGTTATATTGAGATCCTTTATAAAAAATGATAAATTTGGTAAGCCAAAATCCTCAATTCCTAGTAATGGATCCCCCACCCCCACCATTGATGGAAATGAAATGTCACATAGTGTAACCTTTGGTGACAACATAGTAGAGACAATGCAAACTTTAAATAATTTTAACATAAAAGATATCGTCACCTACAACTAGCAAGGAAAACTCATTATTCAAGTCTTCTCCACTACAATATCATAAACCTTTTTCTTTTTTCTCCTAACAAAAGGGTGATTGTTTTAGTGTTAATTTGGGTTATGTAATTAACCAAAAAAAAATGTATTCTAAATCAATTCATTTAAAGTTTATATATCCCTACATTGATCTTTGAGTCTTGTTAACCTAAAGTGATTACACAGTGTTGTTCTTTATGCCTTGTAGAGAAAATTTTGTATTATTGGGCTAATAATATAATTATTATTTTGAGACCATTTATAAATAATGATTGTGGTAAGATGAAAAATTTATGTCATTGGACTAATCTCTGAACTTAATAATACACAATGATTATTCAATGTAAACTCCAAGCTCCTTAGAGGATGTTAACTTGTAAATATATGAAATCATGTTAACTTGTAAATAGATAAAGCCATAAATGTTAGATCATGCAAACCCACTATCTTAATAAATGTAAATGGTTTCATTCTTTTAAACCTTCTAAGCTTTGTAAACTCACAAAATCATTGTTCCTGAGATTACTAATTATTTCTATCTTTACAAAGGACACATATGTAAACCCACATAAACCATTGTTCTTGAGATTATTAATCCAATCTATCTTTATAAAGGATGCTTGTGGTAAGAAATCATTGTTCTTGAGATTCTTAATTCCTTATATGATAACATATCATTTTTCGTGATATTATTTATTCTTTATAAAGAGCAATTATAATAAGATGAACAAATTGTGTATCTTTAGTAATTTTATATATCTTTGACGATTATGATAAGAAATCATTGTTTTTAATATTATTATATTTATGAAGACAGAGTATATCTTAATAAGTTTGGGTAAAAATGCTTTGATTTCTAATTAGTTTGCAATTTTTATAAACTATTTCTAAATTTTATTAAAGTTTTGGTAAAATTAAATATTAAATTTATTTTTTTAGAAATTGAAAAAAAAAAATTAACTTTTTAAAATTTGTATTTCTAATTTTTGATTGATGGATGACTAATTTTATGTGGTTCAAAATCAAATTTTCACAATTTTAAATTGTTTAAAAAGATGCAAAAAAAACCTCTAATCCCCAAGTGTCTTCATAAATTAAATATCCATTTTTTTCCATATTTATTGAATTTTCACATAATTAATATTTTCTTTTCCATTTTAAAAAAAAATTATCATTATGTTTCCCACTATTACTAACCATGTAAATTGGCCTATTTAAAAAACAAAAGGCAAATTTGCATTGTTTTTTCCTTGGGCTTATTTTCTTCATATGTTTCCTCGTGGATTTTTATTATTTATTTTTTTTTAAATATGGTAGTACCTTTCATTTTTCCCTTTTTTCTTCTTCTTTTTTTTTCCATCTTCATTAACATGCCCAGATAGGGATGGCCGATTTTTATTATTGAATGAATTTTGTTTAATCTTTTTCATCTATAAACCTTACCTATATTATATATTTTCACAATTCAATTTTAAATCATGATTTTCTCTTTTAAAATTTTAATTTTATATATATTTATATAGATATATATAGGAATATTTTGCACTCACACTTAAGCTTTTGTGTAACTAAATTTTTTATTTTAATATACTAGACATTGTAAATTGTTATATTAGATATTTTGTTACATATGAATTATTTCCCACATAATTAAGATGACATTGGATACTTTATATTAATTTGAATTTTTTCGACGTAAATTCTAACATAGATTGTTTTTTATGCCACTAAATTAAGACGAATATAAATTTAAAGCTAAATAATAATTTATTACGGTAATTAGCTTTAAAAATTTATATTTAGGCCGATAGGCTTTCTCTTTTGAAAGAGATACAGTTTTTCATCGTCAACATTTTTAATGTGCTGCTCACACTTGTTACCTAGCAATTTTAACCTCTAACTAACACCTGTTGAGAATTCATATTTAAACTGAATAGGTAGGTGTGCCATTAAAATTTATGTACAGTGGGAGACCGAGTACAGGTGCGCCTGGGTATGGACCAAACGACTTCGTTGGCTTCTCCTGACATCTGTACAACATTTCTCTTGCTCTCTGCGTCATCGGGCGAAACCTTATCAACAAATGCGGCATCTTCGGGTAAGCCAGCGAGTACAGGGCATTTAATGCCCCTGCGTGGGTAAGCGCTAAACTTCTTCATGTTCCTTTGCGCAAGCCTAGCATGTCATTTCACTCTAACCTTCTTCTGAGCCTTCAGGAGGTTGTCTCTGATTGTGATCAGAGCCAGGTTTCCAGTTGCTCCACGAGCTTCAAGGACTTTTCTTGAATGTGATTGATAATCTTTCAGAGTTCAATCAGTTCATTTTTCATTCCCCTAATTTGTCATCTCTTCTTGCTTTCTCCAGAATACAGAAGTGCCTGTGTTACAAGAAACTGAGTCATCAATTGCATTAAGAAGCCAGTTGCTCAAAGCTTGATGATATTACTGCATGGATATTCTCCATTCAAAACAATCTCACCTGCTGACTTATTAAGGACAGCTAATTTCAGCTTCATTTGATGATTCCAAAGAGAGATGGAAAGTCTCCAGAATCACCGACTCTCAGATATGTGTGCTACGCAATATTTTTTTTCTACTAGTCTGTCTATTTCTTGAATGACTTGAGCTCTGCGCTATGGCATGTTGATCTTCTTCTGGACTAATCACTGATCCAGAGTTGAAATGAAGGCTGCATTAATTATTAGTATGATTCATTTTGCTACATTGTTCTGCTGCTTCGTGTATTATACATGCCCGTAACAGGAAATGCATAATGCAACTTCCTCGTGAAAAAAAATAAAAAAATTTAGCTGAGAATCTTTTGGAAGAGGTTAATTTATTTAATTTATAATCTGGATGCCAATTTGCTTTTTGCAATGTTCCAGGCAGTTCAAAATGGCCATTGATAAGAGGGCTGCTTCCAGTGCCAAGAGATCATGATTCTTATAACATACCATTTTTGAAAACTGGTAGAGGTTGGTAAGTTTGAGTCTCAATTTGTTTGAGCCATTTTTTTACTTTTTTGTTGGAGGTTTGACACGAAAGATTACTATTTGAAACAGGTTATCTGTTTTACCATTTATGAGTGTGGTAAAAGGTTGGCTTGAGCCTTGAACCTGTAAACTATATTTCTTTTATCTTGGTTTCTGTGGGACATCATGTGCAGATGAGACGGAAGGAAGTACCATCAGTGGAAGAGGTATGCTACCCAATCTAGATGCTTATGATTAATTTGTTGCAAATAGACGTTTATTTTCATTGATCAGTTGATTGTCTTGCCTTTGATTAATAACAGTATTTCCACACGAGGGAATAAAATGGCCCAATTGGCCAAAAGAGAGGCATTGATAATTCCAGAGATATTTTTTCGACCATTTAAAATGTACACAATTACATGCTATATCCTGTTCTATCTAGGATTTTTTGGCAGGTCCAACATTGTTCAATATTTTTTAGCTCCATCAAAATTTCCTGTTATATGCACAATGCTTCATGTTTCCCTTGATTGTAATTTTTGTCTCCTTTGCTAGCAATTCATTTTCGTTGAAATTCCTCTAGCACTTAAATTTGTGCTCTAGTCTTGTCTTTTATCTATTACCATATTACGATCAGATAGTTCACGATACTTTTTATCTTCCACAACGTTGGGCTTGTACAACCCCTCTGTTTTCTTTGTCATGAGCCACCACCCAATTGGTATTGAAAAATTGTGGCCTTCTGCATTATTGAAAGCAGACATCATGAAATCACTTCAAGGGCTAATTTCCCTGCGTCCACATATTCCAAATTCAAGAAGGCAAGCTGTGTTAAGACAAAGGTGGAGAAAATTACAAACAGCTCATATGGTTAATGTCTCCTTGAATGCTTTTGGAATGTATGCCTATGACAGTATATTGATGATTGCCCATTCTATCAATGCCTACTTGAACCAAGGGGGAAAGATCTCTTTTGCAGAACACTCTATGCCATCAAGCGCTGGTGGAAACGATTCAGAACTAGGAGCACTGAAGGTCTTTGAAGGAGGAGCACAGTTACGAAACATAATACTACAAACTTACTTGGAAGGCATTGTAGGTCCTGTACAGTTAGACAAAAACAGGGACTTGATAAGTTCTACTTTTGAGATTATCAATGTAGTTGGTACAAGCTTCCGCAGCATTGGTTACTGGTCAAAGCGAATGGACTTGTCGGTTATCGCTCCAGAATATATAGCCAATAATGATAATCAATCTCATATAGACCCAAAACTCTCTGATATTATATGGCCCGGTGAAAGTAGAACAGTCTCCAGAATGCACATCCATTTTCTGCTCTGATGGCTTTTTCTGGAGCTCTGCGTTTCTTTCAGGATCATCGTCCCTCAAAACAAAACTACAAAATGCTTTCAGAATCCTTGCACTCCTTGAGATGAAGCTGGAACGGGAACCATTATTGGAATCCTCAATAATATATGTGCCAGCATCACGAATGAACAGGTAAGTCATGCAACAGAAAAATACAAGCAATGATATAATGCATACAATTCCAAGCAGTAAGAAGAGACCCCAGAATCTGTTCAGGTCAAGCTTATTGGAGTTGACTTGACTGTTTTGTTTATCACATGCATCATGTTTCCACCACTTATTACTGATACTCTGAAGTTTTCCACTCTCAGAGAGGGCCAGGATAGCTGTGGACATATCGGGTGCTAGTGGGGAATAAAATGGCAAAACAAAAGTGAGAGGAAGGCTACTTACAAATACCCATCCACCTTGGGAAAATTGTCCACCCACAATTGTAAATCCACAATACTTGGATAAAAACAATTGAATATAGGGAAGCTATTCCACAACTGCTGCAACACCTCCTTTGTTTGGTCCCAGAGATAATGCTTCAGCATAGCTCTGGACTGAATCTAAAGGAACTAGTCTGGAATTGGCTATATTGAACGTTTCTGATAGATAGTTTTTAACATATGATCCAGTTTGATATCCTATTGGTGAATTGCTTACCACTAGACTATTAATTCCTTGAATTTTTGTTGAAAGACGTTGCAATGTGAGGATTGTTGTTAGATTTGCAGTGTAACTTTGACTGATGATTAAGAACACAAATAGCCATATGATAAGAACTGCTCTTGCAAGCGTGCTCTTGGTATTTTCCTCTGCATCAATGCCATATACATTTGCATCATGTTTTTGCATTATATTTGATTGTATTTGCACAAACTTGTTCCCAGAACACTTGTAATTTAATACCACCAATACCTTTCCCTTATTGCTAACCTAGAGAAGCTTTCATCATTCTGAGAACACCTTCGTAAAATAAATAAATCAAGCCATTACACTACACAGAATCTTAAAGCCTTTACCAACAGAAATTCGAAGAAATATTACTCACTATGTGAAAAGAACAGCGTGGAGAAGGAGAACCTGCACAAAACAATATTGCACTGTGGTCAGTATCATTTTAAAGCAGAAATATATTATTATAATTGTGATTATTTTTTCTACTTCCAAAGTGAATGAATTTACTAAATTAATTTTAATTTTGTTTTTATATATCATAAGGTTTCCCTGCCAAGTGAGTTATTTTTTGGAACATTTTAAATAAATTTATTAGGATAATTTTATTTTCAAATTTATGAAGTATGGAAAAGATTAATAATATTATTAAAAAAAATTTGATAGTGTTATATATTTTAAATTATAATAATTTATTGGTAAATTGATAGTAAATATAATATTATTAGTTATAATTAATAAAAAATAATTCATCATTATTATTTAAAGAAAAAACATAACTTTTAAAAAGATTAAATGCTAATTTATAAGGGACTAGAGTTTAAAGATTAAATTTTCAATGAGTAAATATCTTTGGGTTTTATAACATGAACTTGTTTTTCTTTTTCAAGTTTGCTGTCTTCCATTTAAAAAAAAAATATAATATCCAGGATAACATGTAAGTTATTATGACATCTATTGTGGTGAGCCGAGCCTTTCTAAAAACAAGGTAAAAATAAATTTTTTGGAGTTTAAATTAAGAGTTAATTTTTTTTTTTAAATATGATATTTTCTTTTTCTTTTTTTTCATAATGTAAGGAAAAAAAATTAAAAACTCAAAATTTAAATTACAATAATTTTTTTTAAATGAAAATTAATTTTTTATTATTAGTATTATCTAATTTTAAGGTCATTGTCAAGTCAGACACTAAAGTGTATGAGAATCCTTTGTTTATGGAACAATGGACCCACCTCTCTGCAGCTTTTACTAAGGCATACATACTCTATTCCTACCTTTTAGGAGGAAACACAAGCTCTCTAAAAAAATCATACATATTAGACATTTCAATAATAAAACACCTTCATGAAAGTGCCATAAAATTTCTTCTCTGATCTAACCAAATTTGGACCTAATGTTTAAGAGCATGTATTTCCTCCTAAGAGATCACAGGTTCAAAACAAGAAGGGGGTAGAGTATGTATGTCTTGGTAGATTTAGCCCTCAAATCCCTGAGGGAAGGTGTATCCCTTGTCCCACAAACAAAGAGATCTCATACACCAATTTGGTGCCTAACTTGGCTATGACCTTAAAATTGGATAATGATTATGTATTTTCTTTCCAATGTCATGAAATTTCCCATCTAATTTAACAATTTCTTTTTAGTACAATTTAATGGCTGAACTTTCCAATATCACGAAATTTCCCCTAGTTTAACATTTTCTTTTGTTCTTCTCTTTTCATTCATTTGCAGACTTTTATTAATTCCTATTAAAAGTTTTCATAGAAATATTTAAACCATTATACAATAAGCAATGAACTTCATTGAATCTAAATTTCCTTTTATTTTTATTTTTTATTATTGGTTTCATATTTACATGATATTGGGTGAAGTTGATGATATTGGGTGAAGTTGATTCTGATTACTAAGTTATAATGTAAAAATTTTATACATATATCTTTTTAACATCAAGCAAGCATATAAAATATCATTTTAACCTCAAGCAAGCATATGCAGGTGGGGAATTTGAATATTAAATTTTTGATAAGTAATAACACATACTGGCCAATTAAGTTACCACTCAGAATAACACATATTCTCTACTTGCCAATTAAGTTACTACTCAAAGCAACACATACAAGTAGAGAATTTGAATCTTCGAATCTTTAATACATAACACTTAATTTTCATGCAACCTGCCAATTTAATACATAACACTTAATTTTCATGCAACCTGCCAATTTAACGACCCTCGATATCAACACAACAAGGTACTTCAAAGCTAGGTTTCAACTCCTTTAAAAAAATTAAAAATTAAAACCGATTAAATGCCAAAAGTTATATATGATGTTCAATCTTATTATAAATTGTTCAATCTGGAATTACTCCAAAGGCAAGAAAATAAAACAAAGTTAAACAGATCCAACACTTTGTACATACCAGAGAACATTACTAAGTTGCTTCTTTGGAGGCCCCCGAAATTCACTGTTTATTCTATGCTCCAGAAGCCACACAACAGCTCCTATGATGAGAAAAAAAGCACCAGTCATACCCCACATCTCTGCCGAAAATGGATGCAGGAAAGCCCATGTATCGGAACCTATCTCTTTTACAGGAACCACCACAACCAGGCCTGTTGCTACATAAGGCTGTGTGAAATCCACAATGTTCGACCTATTTTTGACAATCAAAATATCTCCTATGACTGCATCAAAATTCTGCAGGAGTTCAACTGTAATTAGTTGCACTGAAGCAGTATGCAAATACTTGTTTTCAAACTATATGATAAATTATCCAAGGCTGTTAGATTATCCCTAGGGTAAACTCATTTTCACATCAACAATTAGGCTACCAACCAACACAAGAGTCATTGAACTTTAACCAATACCAACCTGCTTCACCAGATCATCATAACTGGGAGTAGAATTCCCTGCTTCATACGATTTAAATGTATAGTGAACAGTGTAAGAAAGCAATTTCACTGCAAAAACAAACACATCAATACAATATCCTTTTACTACGCTGCTACCTTTTACTGTTGTCACATTAACAAATTCTTTGAACTCTGCCTTTCTGGGCACACCAATTACAAGTTGCTTGCCACTCATCCAACCCCGTGGCACTGTTTCACTTCCACCAGGCCATATGACACCAGAGAGTTTTGGCTTTGTATGAGATTGATTATCCCTGTTGGCTGTAATTTCCGGAGGGGTAACTGATAAGCCCATTGGCTGTGACCAGTAACCAATTATGTGGAAGTGTTTACCAACTATATTGATAATCTCAAAAGTAGAACCCATCAAGTCCCTGTTTTCGTCTAACTCTACAGAACCTACGGTGCCCTCAAAATACGTTTTTAGTATTATATTTCGTAGCTGAGCTCCTCCTTCAAAGACCTTCAGTGCTACAGAAGGCATTGATAGAATTGGCAATCATCAATATACTGTCATAGGCATACAGTCCAAACATATTCAAGGACACATTAATCAGGTTAGCTGTTTGTAATTTTCTCCACTTTTGTCTCAACACAGCCTGCCTTCGTGAATTTGGAGTATGTGGACGCAAGCTAATTAATCCTTGAAGTGAGTTCATGTTGTCCATTTCCAGAGAATCAGAATCTAAAACAGAAGTTAACCATTCTGTGGCTATCCAGACATAGCCGGTGCTCGACATTCCAATGTCCTTGGCTTGGACAAAAAATTTAAGACCAGCATTTGAATACATATGGACTACAAAAACTCGTGTATCCATTAAAGCCAACTTTGCCAAAACATTACCCATGTCGCTTCGGTTAACTCCAGGAATCATTGCAACCTTAATGGTAATCTCAGCACCCACACTTACCAGAGCATCCCCTAATGCACTAATTCCATTCCTTCCGTAGTCATCATCTGTATACACGGCCACAACTTCTCTCCAACCATAAGAATCCACAAAAGCTGCAATTGCTTCCATCTGAAAGACATCACTATTGGTCATACGGATAAAATAAGGGTACTCGTGTGATGTGAGAGTTGGATCAGTTGCAAAGGACAGCAATGGTGTTTGAATTCCATTTGCGAGATGAGATACAACATAAGCAAGGTCAGAGAATTGAGGGCCAGCTACTGCTACCACGCCTGTTTTCAATAGTTCCAACGCTGCATCAATGCACGAACAACATCAGAAATTATAATATTGCGTTTTATAATTCTTAACTGTACAGTAAACCCTCTTTGAAAGGTTTTAAAACTTAAATACAAAACTTGATCATTTTATATTTTAGGCCATTAGATCCACAAGTAAATAGTTTTATGTATGGTTTTTATAATGTTAGTTTTTTATTTTTTAGTGAGTGTATGATAGAAATGTTGTTATGTCATGTTTAACATTTTGACTATATGTAATTTTACACAAAAATAAAAATAAAAGTAAATTAAATAAAAAGATTGACATAATGTAATGAACACTTTAACTAGGTCAAAATACAATAAAAAATAATAATAAACCATAAAAAGAATCCGTGGTATTGACCCATGGTATTCATGTGGAATGTAAATTAAATTAAATTAAATTAAATAAAAAGATTGACATAATGTAATGAACACTTTAACTAGGTAAAAATACAATAAAAAATAACAATAAACCATAAAAAGAACCCGTGGTATTGACCCATGGTATTCATGTGGAATGTAAATTAAATAAAAATAAAAGTAAATTAAATAAAAAGATTGGCATAATGTAATGAACACTTTAACTAGGTCAAAATACAATAAAAAATAAAAATAATAAAATAAAATAATAATAAACTATAAAAACAGCCCATGATATTGACCCATGGTATTCATGTGGAATGTACTCTATTTAAAAAGCAAAAATACCTTAATGCAGCCATGCTTAATACTGACTGGCATACAAAGGAAACTGCAACATGGACAATATTGTAATAAGGCTGATGTCAATGGTGGTAGCTGAAGAAGGAGCTCCTACAACAAGGCCACATTAATCTTTCTCTTAGAATATACATTTATGTTATGCTTTAAAAATTTATATTTATTTTGTTTATATATATATATAGGCATTATATTGTGAAGTTATTCTTTATGACATTGTTTGAGCCTGAGCTTGGTAGTCTTCGAACAGTGTCACCGCGCAACTCTCAACAGTGTAGCCCGACCCTATACAAAAGTTCACTTATTTTCTAGTGTCATGGTCTTCGCACACTTTCTTGTCTCGTTTCATCCTTCGCAGAGAGTCCATCTCATCTAGGACCCTTTGCACGAGTTGAAGAGAGCGATTACGTGAGCGTTGGAGGTGCCCTTATTTATTTGATTCAATCCACCCCTGCATTGGATTGGATTGAATTCAAAGCAACCATTTCATCTCTCGCCACTCACCCAGTATGTTCCTCCCAATTCGGCTTTGCAATATTTTTCTATCATATCAGGGCAGATGTAGATTCGATCCCCTCCCCTGCTCCCAACTCTACAGAAGAGGGAACTCAGAAATCACCATCAATGGTTGGAGGATCAGATATCTCTATTTTAAGTGATTTCGATGCTTCCAGGGAAGATGTGCTCGATAGGATTCAGAGCCTCAAAATTGACTTGCAAGATTGGCATGGTAAGCTTGATACTCAAATCAAGACTCATCGACAAGAGCTTGGAGATATGAAAAAGTTCCTCAATGATGAGGTGGAACAACTGAGATTTGAGTTCCAGGAGTTGAAAAACAGTTTGCTAAAGCAGCTAGATGATTCTACTAAAATTACTTCCCTGATTTCTAACGTCCCGGAGAAAGCAGAAGCGGTATTTTCTGATTCTTAAAATGGAAGAAGGAGAGTGAACGAGAGACACCCATAACTGGTGTTATTTCTTGCTATTGAATGTGCTTGTTATAGTATATAAATCTAGGAACTGTCGCACAAAGTCCGTTGATCTCATCTAGGAACTTTAAAGTCTCTGATATGGAGTCCATCTCATCTACTGGAGAAGAAAGATTTTACCTCCTTTCGCCGACACAAGTCTTGCAGGTCTCCGTGGGAAGAAAATATTTATTCTGCAAGTCGCCTAAACTAGGCCCATGGAAAAGTTGCTTTCCAAATTGAATTGTCAACTTTACATTCTTGTCACTCAAAACAAAAAACCATTCCGACATTACAGTGGAAACCATTCCGACATTACAGTGGAAATTCACGTGAAGAGAGAGTGTACAGCACTTGTGTTTAACTGTTTGTTAAATCACAATAATCAACTCTCTGGTTTGGCACGCGCAGTGTGGGTGATATGTGTTGTGGATAACCAAATCCTAGCCGCTTGAGATCAAAAACATTATTAGAGGTGCAGTGTCAACTCAGCTCCATGAATTGTCTAGTGGATGCCAAATCAGAGTTGCTTGAGGAAAAACACATCATTATATTTCCGTAGAGATTTTTCATTATGGTACTATAAATTTGGTTAAAAGAGAATTTAATTTAAAGGTGGTAAAATTTATCTTCACATATGTGAATTGTTTTTTCAAGCTAATTTTTTTTGGGTGGTTTGTAAGGTGTGACTTTATTTTGGTTTAATGGTAATTTTAAAATTATTTTAAGTATTATTATAAAAATTAAATCATTTTTCTTTTATTTAAATAAATTTATGGATACATTCACTGTGACAATGATTTCCTTGCCATTTTCCTCTTAATTAATTGAAATCGTCCCATGTGTCGTCATGAAAAAAACTACAAATACAGTGGTGGAAATATAACATAAAAAACTCTACAAATACAACCATCTAAAGATATTACTATTAAAAGGCTTATAAAATATAAGCTCCTAAAAATTATAGGTTTTAAAACACTTTTTATGTTGATAGGCATTTTATTCTGAGGTTGATGTTTGTGACACTGTTGAGATTCGTCGTCCGCGACAGCTGGCGCGAATCTCAACAGTGCATTATCATTTAATTTTGATCTGAATACAGAAGGAATAAGGTTATAGGTTATGGAAACATTGTTTTTAATATCTTCAAGTTCAGTGTCTACGCCATCGAGCTGACCCAGACCAACTTGTCAAGCCGCCTAGCAGAGACCTGCATACTGGATCCATCTCTCTTTTCATCGTCATAACCTGGCCTTCCAGCTCTCTTTCCATTGTCGTAAACTGGCCTATTGCGCTCTTTCTTTTTTCTAGGTTCATAGAATTCATTTACCACCCAAATAGGAGCGAACTCCCCCAATTCCCAAGCCTGGGTCCTTTGAATCTCCTTCCTTGTCCCTTTGAATTGTGTGTAAGAGTGCTCTCAAGCAAATGAGACGATGACAATCACAACAGGGTTATTCATGGAGAAATGGCAGTTCTTTCAATTCCTTCATCTTCGTCATCATCAAGTTCCTCCCTGGTATCTCATCGCCCTCTTCACTACTGCTTGAATTTACCACAACTATTATCTTATCTACTACGGTTCTCGAATAACCTAGTTACTAATTCAACACTCGCACAGTAATCAATAACAGACATACTTCCAGACATATAAAGAGGAATTCATAGTCAATCAGGAGGGTTAGCAAGAGGGGTGGTGCCAGAAAGTCAGTCGATAGTCGATCATCACCAATCAGAGTCTGCACATCCAACCAAACCAATGAATCGAATCTGAGTGAGTTAGTCGTTGAAGGGACATATAACGAAAGGAGGCGTGAAAGCTACTTTATGCATTGAAAGAAGCCAGATTTTACAATATATCCCACCCGAGCAGAGGGGTTATTCATGGGAACAACGACAGTTCCTTGATTCTATGTTCTGTCTTATTTCAAGAGCACCAAGTTAGTGGCTTCTAAAACCTTCTCTCTTTTTCTGTAATGATGTCAATTTTTGTTGTTAAAGTTGTTAGGGTTGAATTATGTGTTTTTTCCGGGAGTTTAGATGATCATGTTTGATATTGTTCAGTAGAACTGAAATTTTAGGGGTTGTGATTTGGATTAGGTTAATATCGTTATTGGGACAAAAAATGTTTATTGTTGAGTTTTGCATAAATTTGCCATTTATTATTCCTTTACCAAGTCGATAAAGGAAGGCAAAGGCAATCTAATTAGTCGATTTCTGCTCTTCCCAAGGTGAGTGAATTGCATGTAGAGTGAATTGTGGGGGATCATTGCCTAATCAGCTAAAAATTATTGTGCATAACAGTGATATTGTAAGTTCGAGTCCTAATAAGTGATGACGGAAAAACACTGGCAATATTTTAATGGTGCCAACATTCAATCGCTTCCTCAAATCCATATTTATAACTCAGAAAAATTATGGCTCCATCCAAAAAACATATTTCAACTTTACATTTTTTCCAATCTAAAACGTCTATGATTAACATGCTTTGTCTCTGAAATTACTCATCTTCAAATTGTAATGTTAATACAATTTTTTTATGACATATGATGCATGCCTTCAGGGATTACCATTCATCTTCAAGGTTGGGCATATTAACAGATTTCCCATGTATTTCATTTACTCTATGTTCTTAATTTCACAAAGTTGGCCGAATCATTATAGTCTGGGTGCACTCCTATAGGCTCGATGCATTCATAACTATGTTTGTTTCCATTTGGTCTTTCAACCACCATCTACAAGCTAGGCATATTCACTATATGTTTCATGCTTTCAATACACATAATTAAGTTCCAGATTTTTCAACAAAAAAAAAAAAATTGTTCAGAAATGAATGCTCTGCCTCAAAGATTCATTCTGTACATCTCAGTTAGGTTTATAAAGGAAGTTGAAAACCAAATGGATCGAATCTGTTGACATCACACCGAACTTAAAATTGCATGAATAAATCACATGCTGGCCATTCCCAAAACATTCACCACCATTTTCAAAAGGAGATTTTCATTCTGCGGAGTTTCGTTGAAGGATTAGGTGATTTCCCTTGTGAATTACCATCACATTTCTTGATCACATTATTGTTGGACTTATACTCGCCGACAAAATCCAGAAACCAATTCAATCGTTGAACAAATTAAACAAAGAGTACGCACATAAAATTGAAAACTTCAACTCTCTGAATGCAATTCTGAACAATGTAATTTCTATATTGGTGCCCAAAAAATCATACCTCAATGCAAATGGAAAATAGGGCCATGTCCTTTGAATTTCAATTCCATAATAGACTCATTCTCTTATGTTTCCAACAAATTTCCTATCTGACAATGCAAGTCTATGGTCCATTTTTTTACAACACCTCGCTCAACATTTCTATCGGATTCTCTTTCACTTCCTATGCCAAAGCTTAGATCTTATTCAATCTTTCATAAAAGTATTACTCAATGCATAACTATCTCTGATTTTCAGCGGCCTTAAGAGACATGATCAAATCAGCAATACAAAAACACTTCATCACTACCTGTTTAGATAGGCTGAAAACTACTACAAAATATGGAGAGTTAGCAGTGTCACTGGCAGCATGAAAAAACATACCTGAAGCAAGGCGTTGATCACCCCTTTCATATAACTCTTCTGCAAATGCACCATGATATGACCCTTACAAAAGTTGGGCGCTCTTCTTCTTCAGTGCCTTTACCTTTAGATATGTCAAAGCAACTACTAAAAAACACATTGTCTTTTTTATATGACTGCATAACTATCTTTGATCTCATGCAGCTGAACTTTGGACTTATCAATTAATCACAATTTCATCCCAACAGAAAAGAATTCCAAAATCCTTATGCAAGAACAAGAATTCCTGTAACTAGTTCTAGTTATCTCATTTTGTGCATCCACCATTCTAGAAATGTCATATGAATTCCTAAGCAACTGCTCACACTGTCTATTAAGTCGTAATTTGGTAGTGACAAATAATAGAGATATGTTTGATTTCATAATCAACACATAAGAAAATACCTCCATAAAATTGAATCCATATAAAAATGCTCAATTCAATACACATATGTTGCATGGCTTGATTACACGGTATTGACACAATTATGTGGTGGCCTCTCCCCTCATATTCACTATCACTCTCTACTTCTATGCCTCTCTCAACCTCCTTAATCCAATCAACAAGGGGCATAAAGCTCATTAAAAACAACGTGGAGGGAAGAGAGTAATATTTTGAACTCAATCTTTACTGGTGCTCCACAAAAGAAGCTTGGCAGGAATCGAGATAGCCTTGGTGGATACACTTGCTCGGCAGATTCAAAACAGAATGAAATCTAGACTACCTAGCATCCTTTGAGGGTATGTTCATATGAGGCAACGAACATGTTTATATGTGTTTATTTGTGAGTTTTTCATAAGTTTTTTTGTTCAGATTCTTTCATTATTTCATTTTAAGCTCACAATCAAATTAAGTAATATCTGAATGTTAACGTTGTTGCAAAATGATCATAGTTTGTTGGTTTTAAAATTTATTTATGATATTTTTATGGCTTTTGTAGGTAATTGCAAAATTATCATCTGAAATTTTTGTCTTCAAATTTTTTTAATATATTTTAATGATCTTTGCCATCCCTATGATGATACACGTTAATGAAAGAATTGTATATTAATGTTATCCCACCACCCCATATTAACTAATAATATTTACTTATTTATTTATCTTAACTAGAAAAGGAAAATTAGGAGTTAATGAGTGGATAAAAGATCAAGCACATGATATAAACTATAACATCATCAAAAAGTGAAAAACGCACTTAACCTAGTGAAAAAATGAAAAACACACCACATTCAACTACACATCTATCAACATGTCTTTACACCCTTTTGGTGAAAATGCTAGTATAAACATATTAGACATTGTAATTTATCCTCTTTATTTGGTCTCAAAAGCTAAAGATAGAATAAAATGTGCACACACATTTCAATAAACTCTTAACTTTTGTAACAAACAACGATGTTGGGGCTAATATTTCATCCAAAATTACATATGCACTTATATCTATTTTACTTTCGTTACTTCCCTTCTTTGTATTCAAATATGTTTTATTATTAAATTTAAGAATTTATTAAAATATTCAATTGATATGGATTACTTTATGTATTTAAAAAACGAGTACTAAGCAACAAGACTACATATTACATTTGTTCACATTATTATTCTTTATAAAAAAAGAGATATGATAAAATAAACCTATCATTAATCTAAATTAATGTAATTTTTTTTGCCACACTTTCGACATGAAAGCTTTAAAAACCCTTGGCCTAGTGATGTAAGCTCTTTGGAGCGTGCAAGCTTTAAAAACTCATAACATGAGGACCCACGAAGCTCACACGATGCAAACCCCCCAATTTAATAAATGTAACTGGTCGGGTGGGTGGTGAGACCAAGTTTAGTGTGCCTTCTTAATTACCCCAATCTTAATTAACCCAATCCGAAAAGGGAACGAGACAAAATGAACCGTCATCAACAAGCTTTAAAAACTCATAACATGGGGACCCACAAAGCTCACACAATGCAAACCCCCATCTTAGGATGGGGGTTTGCATCGTGTGACCTACGAAGCTCACACGATGCAAACCCCCCATCTTAATAAATGTAACTGGTTCGGGTCAGTGGTGAGACCAAGTTTAGTGTGCCTTCTTAATTACCCCAATCTTAATTAACCCAATCCGAAAAGAGAACGAGACAAAATGGACCATCATCAACAAGCTTTAAAAACTCATAACATGAGGACCCACGAAGCTCACACTATGCAAACCCCCATCCTAATAAATGTAACTGGTTCAAGTGGGTGGTGAGACCAAGTTTAATGTGCCTTCTTAATCACCCCAATCTTAATTAACCAAATCCAAAAAGGGAACGACACAACACAAAATGGACCATCATCAAAAACCAATGAAAGAGTTTTATACAAAATATATATATATATATAACTCACCCCACAAAACTTTGAATTAATTTTAGTAACTGAGTCTCTATTTTTTTCAACAGATTCTCTGCAATGGTTAGGCAGGCGTGCTGATATTCTCCCCACCAAGATTTAAACATAATTTAACCTTTAATCCACAATACTATTTCCATAATTAAACAAACAATATTTTAATGCTCAGTTTATATTACAAGTCTTTTACATATTAAGAAACAATATTTTAATGCTCAGTTTATATTACAAGTCTTTTACATTATTATCAGAATATGTGAAACTTCATCAAAAATCTATGCAATACCCAATAATCACTTGTGTCCGTCTCTTATTAAGATTGCTCAAATTCAGTATTATAAAATACATATAACATTGTTCAAATTCAGTATTATAAAATACATGTAACATTTCCCAAATTCAATATTCTAAATTACATATTCAATATTCTAAATTACATATTTGCTTAGAGTTCTTGGTGGATATTCAGAAACCCATCATCCTTAGAAAGGTAAATATGAATCAACAAATTTAGATTGCGTGTTTGGGGAGGATTCTTATCAAAATGCTAGAAACCGGACATGAAATCCATGATGCTCTATTTCATTGAAAATAATTAAGGCCGTGGTGGATATTCCAAAACCCATCATCCTCGGAAAGAGAAATATGAGTCAGCAATTCTCTATTGCTTGTTCGGGAAAAAGATTTTTATCAAAATGCCAGAAACCAGAAATGAAGGTCAATATGCTCTGCCTTATTGTACTTTTATTGAATTTCTACGGTCTCATAAAGTGAACATTGATACATTGATACGGCTATAATGTATTTACATCTGGATCCGGGTACAACATACTGGAGGAAAATGCAAAAAAAAGTGACATTATATGATCTCTAGCTGTCAAGAACATATGAACCTGTACCTTTGCCTCAGGACCCAACATATACCTGTTGCGAAAGCCACAATAATTCAGCATGTAATTTATTTATTTTTAAATGGCCTTGCTTATAGTTTATGATCTATACAGCTACAAAATTTACACACACAGCACAGTTGCTCAGCTTGAATTCTCAGGTCTGAAAACTATTTTCACTCCTGAAAAATACTGCTAGCTTCTTATCTATGGAACTTTGAACTGCATGACATTGCTCCAACAAGGTAGACAAATTATCCATGCCATTGTTGGAAGTTGGTTCGCAGATGGTCATCCTGCACTCAATGTCATTTGATGGTAAACTGTTAGAAACTCTTTCATGTGATCTTCTCATCTCTCCTGGAACTAAAGCTCTTCTTTCAGCAGATGGTGTACTGTCTATAACAAACTTTCTAGCTGTTGGATCCAATATAGCTGGACAACCCATTGTAGTTGGCCCCTTCTACTGCCAATGCAGTCTTCCTGATCTGTTCATTTACCTTTTCACAGAATTCAGTGGCTACCTTATCAAGCTGAAGCTCTCCCTCCGTCTGACCAAAATCTATAGTGTGCTGCACCTCATCAAGATCTGGAATTTGGTAGTTTACTTCTTCCATGACACCTTTTTCTACCAAAAAATTGTTCATCAGAGGTGACTGCACAGGCGCATACTTGAATTCTCTGGTTATTTTATCCAATACCACTCATTCTTGATTGGCTTCCCTTGCATGCTGCAAGAATTGATTTTTCAGAGTCTGTCCATTAGGTGCCAACCTTAAACCCCTTTATATAGCCCTGGAACTTGCTTCAAGGATTTCATTTAATGAAGGTTCCACTTTGGGAGCATTGCCAGAGGATATAAAGACTTGACGAGCAGATGAAAGAAGGTTCTTTACATCATTTCCTGCCGAAACAATGGTGCGTGGTCGTGAAACATATGCAACAGGAGCAGGTTCACTAGCTAATAGCATTAATCGCCAATTGTAAATTTTTCGAAATATAGGAGCCCATTTTGGAATAATAAGACATCAAGAAACAATGCATTCAAAAGAAGTGTTGTTTTGTACCATTAAATCAACCTCCTTCAACATCATCAAATCACCTTTTCTTGCCAAGCTTATCTCACTCAAATATTGACATAAGGATTTCTCAAGACATGTTTTCTGTTCTTGGACGTCATCCAATGTACTAATTTGGGGCTGTAAATTCAGTGATGAATATTCTTGCAATTTGACCCCACAAGAAACAGGACCCCAGTTTAATGAAGGAAAGTAGGGCAGCTTGCACACTCTGAGTGCATGAACAATTGAATCAATGTTAGAAGCCACGTTCCATCCAGATTTGGGCAAATATGAGTTTAGAAAAATACCTTCCACAATATCATCAAGCACATTAATTTCAGGTGGCGGCCAACCAGGAAGACTGTTCTGAGCTGCAGAAACAATGTCACTTTCAGTTCTTTCTAATGACTCGTTGAAAACAGTAATACAATCCCTCGGTGTCACTTCTGATGGCTTCACAATTAAGAGGACCTTCAAATGAGGGTCCAGAGACTCCAAAACCAGATCTGGGACGTCTGAAGGATAAACAATTGGTTGTAAAGGAGCATTAGGGAAAATTTTAAGGATGGACGTTTATATTAAAGTTTAAAAACTTGGCGAATCTTAGTAGTCCCCAATATGTGAATTGTAAATTTTTTTGTTATTTTTGCAAAAATATTTAGTTTTGTAATCATTTTATATTAGTATATATAATTTTTTGGCGATTTTTAGGGTAAAATATTTGTATACTATAAAATTTGGGCGAATCAATTTTTTTTTTTTGAGAATTGGCGAATTTTTTTTTGGAAAAAGCATGGAAAATTAGCCCACTTGCAAATATTAGCCCCTAAAATTTTCAAGCCACAATAACTCCTCTCTTAAACAATTATCACTAAAAAGCCCCTTTGATATCATTTTCATTCTCTCTAACAAGAATAACAGACCAGCTACTGATCCTCATCCTACCCAATTTATGAAGCTCTAACAGGTTTTCCTATTGTGTTTCCTTCAACATTTCCGGAGCTCAAGATAAGGAGAGGTAAGTGGGAACCCAGTTGAACACTCCTTACAAGAGACAGCAGTCTTGTTCGTTCAAGATCCCATCGAACATTGTCAGCCAATAGAAACAGAAGGCCACTTGCTCTTACTAAGCTAGCCTCGTTGCTTTCAATACTGTCAGCATCAAAAGCCACATCTCTCAAAATGGGCAAACTTAACAAATCATGAGTGCCACTATCTTTAGTATCCATGGCAATCCATTTCTTCAAAACAGTCATATCTGACTTGCACCCTTTGCTGTCTATTTCACCATTGCTCATTAATTTAGCAAATTAGCACGCAACCATCGCCCCACTATGGTGCTGTGCAAGTTACATGATTCCATAGAATGGTCTAATCTATCCCGCACTCGAGAACATGTCACTAACTTCCAACAGAGACACTTGGCATGAGGATTTTTTTTCTCTTAGAATAGGCATGATTATCTCAGGCACATCCAGTCTCGACCACATTCTTTCATGTCTCTTACGTCTTTCTATTGTAATCTGATCAATATTGAGCTCTAACGCCAATGGAGGACACATGGGTATGCCTGCCACGAATTCTTCAGAGCATGCATTCTGATACAGACAATGAGCAGTTACATACTGAAATGGAAGACAAACACTATATACAAGAGAATATTGGAACAGAATTTGTTAAATACCACTTTGTTGGATCTAACAGGATGGCCCAAAAATTGAGAATTCAGAGCTTCAGCAGCCTTCATTCGACGCATATTGTGTGCCTTTTTTGCTGCCTGACGCTTCCATTTCCTAGTTTAAAATGTCAAAAAATGTCAAGAACAAGCAAATAGAATCCTTACTACCTATAATAAAATCAAGTTGCGGATAAGAAACTACCTCAGGAAAATCTTCAATTTAGCACGATTAGCTTCTGCCATCCACATAGCCAGTCTTGCTTTCTCTTCTTCAAGTTCAGATTCAATTACGGCACTCTTATCTTCTACAACTCTCTCAGTACCATGTGTTTCAGCTTTATCACATAACGGTTTTGATACATCCTTTCTTTCAACTGGATTCACTAAGCATTCTTCCACCAGAATAAGATTCCTGTTAACTTCGAACTCTAGTTCAGAAGCAAACACATTTCTACGTTTTTTCTTTGGTTGATGCTCTTGCAGTGAATTCAACAAAGGTAGTTTAGACTTCCTGCAACAGATCTGGGTGTCGCATGTTATATGCCCAAATTTGGCATGGGCAATGAGACTGGCAACTTGTCTGCTTCCTCTACCTCTTCCATTTGATGACCTCCAGACTCTTGAAGAATCTGCCAGTGTTTGACATGATCTTCATCATTGAGTTGACCATCCTCTTCATAATCAGGCATTTCCTCTTCTGGGGGAACAATGGAAGCAACTGTAGATTCTTTGGACTGAGTATCCCTATTAGACTTATCAACTGGAACATCCAAAGCCTTCATAGCTTGCCAAGTGCTATCCATAATTGGCACCTGACCAGAAGAAAACACATCAAAGACTACTTTTGCAGACCTTTTCTGATGTACAAGTTGGGAACACTTGGTGGGAAAATCCATATCACTATTCAAGAATGGACCTTCTTTCACCATGTAAGCATCTTCATATTGCTTGAGAGAAAACCCGTGGTATTCTAGAAGACCTTCAATATCTTATCCCTGTAATATGTTACAACTTCAACTCAGTGACACAACAGATATGAGAAGAAATATGGTGCATAAAATGAACCAATTGCATCACATAACTAAGGAAAAAGAAATAAGACTCCAAGAAGAAACGTACCTCCATGCCTAACCACTTTACAACCTGAGCAACTGGAATACCCTGATTCTTCTGCAACCCACTGTGCAATGAGGCTAATGCTTGAGTCTGCAACTGACAAGAGAGGTGATGCATCAGTTTTTGGCTTCATAGCAGACACAATAGACTAAATATTATCGGTTTTATGTGCGGTGGCTCTATACTAGACTCTAGCATACTGTTTACTTGAACACAAAAATTCTCCCATATATTAGATTGGTTTAAGTAAAAAATTATTTAAAAAGAGCATAACCCTTGAAAGGGTGATCAACTGGGTAGCACTCACATAATTATAATTCATGAATAATATGAAAAACTTCATATTTCAAAAAATAACATGTTTAAGATCAACCATCATATTTAGTATTTACTATTGATGGGAGGAAGAATTTGTTTTTCATGACGACTCTTGTTCACTTCCAAAATGTTGTTTATGGTCTCATTCACCATCTTAGAGATTGAAAATTTCAAAACTAAAACAGTATTAATTTCTCATCAATAGCACTTATTCTCCAGATTTTGTTCTCACTTAAAAGATAGGCAGTTCATCTTCCCTCCCATTCATTGAACCTAATAAGACTGATCAACTCGTCAACTATCACATCACACTAAGAAAGAGAACCCTCCAAACTTTACGCAGAAAAACTAGCAAGTTAAAGGTTAGCCATCACACTTCGTGAAAACAAAAGCTTTTTTATCAGACCTCTTGTTCACTTCCGATTTCACCATGTCTTTTACTATTAAGATTTTCTCCTACACCTTGCACAGTGCTTCTTCACTACCCCTTTTATTAAATTTCCAGGTCATACATGTTTTAGTTCCCTGCCCTTTGATATGACTTATATATGGCATACAACGCATTCTGAAACTCCATTTTCAGCTTAGTTCCACTGAATTTTCAAATGATGAGTTTTCAAATAATTTTCAAGTTCCAAATTACCTGGCATACAATGCATACTGAAACTCCATTTTTCAGCTTAGTTCCATATTTATAAATTATTGTCCGTGTTCTCCAGAATTGAATTTTCAAATGATGTATTTTGAATTGACTTCTAACTTCCAAGTTCTTGATGAAACAATAATCCAATTATGATCTCACTGCACTTATTTTGGTTTTTTTCCAAAACATTTTTGTGTGACAATCAAGCCTCCTTAGATTCTACTAGCATAACATCCAAAAGGTCATTAAAATTCTATAATACGTGCATGTTAAATCACCAAGATCCAGTTCATATTCAAATTCAGCAACAAACTGTCCTTGTCCAATAAATTGCAAAACAAATCATCATCAAAGTTCCCATTATGAATATTTGAAACCCCTTTGTTTGTTATAGGTGACGTTAACCAGGTACTGATGTGGGTACAGGTATGACACTTTCCAAAACAGGGGGGCAGGGGAACATGAGGGATGGTAGGATGCATATATCAAATTTTATAGATACAATATATAGAAAAAAGAGAACTGAAATTAATTAGATCAACAATGACTCAACATTTTTAGATTCAAATCATTCTAGTGCACCATTCGTCAACTGACATTCATCATTACACATTCTTTCCCTTTCAAGATATAGTGTGAAAATGACAAACAAAATAATCGAAACTTGAAAACTTGACGAAATCAAATTTGAGAATTTGAGGAGAGAAGAATGTCAATGATGATTAAGAATGCTTAATGGTGAATCACCAATTTCCTGCAATAAAAACAGTGAACAATGCCCTATTTCCTCTATTCTCCTATGCTGGTGTCTTTCAATTTTACATCACCAAACTGAAAATGCAAAAGCTAGCATGAATTTTGGGTTTAACAATACAAAATGGGGTCAGCATTTAGTTGTTTTGCGGTTTCATTCTGGGCCCACTCTAAACAGTACAAAAGGGTTCAGCATTTTGTTGTTTTAGGGTTTCCTTCTGGGTTCACCCTAAACAACCTTACTGGAGCTTTTTAATTACTAAAAAGCTTTGTTCTCATGATAAAATCAGCTTTGCAATACCCAAAATCGGGGTATATTTCCAAATTCACCCAAGTAAAATGGGGTACATCAATGTTACCAAACTCAGAATCGGCAATAAATCGGCGAGGAAAAAGAGCGAAGAGTTTTCATCAAATCAGGAAAAAATCAGTGAATTCAATAAATAAAGATATACAAATATATTGAATTAAAAAAACATTTTTCATTAATAAAACCATGTCCAAACAATGCATAATATCAATAGATGTCCAAATATCATGAATGAATAAGTATCTCATATATGTTATGAGTCCAAACATGATCCAATGTACTGAGTCTTAACTCCTAACCAGTGACTACATAGAACCAGAAGCACATGCTTCTAAAAGTTTATAAAATACTGCATAC
The DNA here is from genome assembly GCA_034641835.2 of Pinus albicaulis. Taxonomy (NCBI): domain Eukaryota; kingdom Viridiplantae; phylum Streptophyta; class Pinopsida; order Pinales; family Pinaceae; genus Pinus; species Pinus albicaulis. The sequence continues at coordinate 831,618,499 of CM076576.1, forward strand.
AAATTAGTAAAAAAGCAGAAACTGAAATCTATTGACTGTTGCTAAAATGATATGATAATGGTTTGCTACTGAAATCTCTGATGGAGCACACGCTGAAGCTAATGCTAAAGCACACTGCACCCTATGCCTCTATTACGCAGAGTAAACTGAAACTGAAACCATGCCTCTATTACCTTCTCGGCATATGAGTTGTGGGCTTGAGTAGTGAGAAGTGAGTTATGGACCGATGTTTAATTTGTAACCTAACCAAACCATGCGGAAAACAATGCAGCAACCGTAAAAGTTAAAATACGTGCTCGCCAAGTCTAGGGCTGAAAATTGCCTAAATCACAATTAATCAGTGAGTCACAAGTCAAACTCACGTCGAACACAAGTCAAACTCGGTCAACACAAGTTTGACTCGCCCAGAGTTGAATCGGATCGTTTGATGGAAGAGCAGAGTTTGACTCGTGATTAATCGCGAGTGATCGTAGATTCATGTTTCACTGGGGTACATGAAGGCATTGCAGTGTACAAGTCAGGTGCAACAGGGTATGAGTGCATTTCAGGTACGTGGTAGATGTCAAAAAAATCCAACCCTCACGTGCACAAACCCATGCCACTTATAGGTATTAGGTATCTTTTTTTTAAAAATATTTAACTTTAGAGGAATGAAAAACAAGATTAAAATTGTTGTTCTGGTGTACTAAACACCTCTTCACAAGAGCTTCTTTATATGGCTTTGAAAAAGGACAAAAGCATTACTACATCCCAGCATCGTAGAAAATTTGCATTAAGGATATGTTGTTTAATTTTGCATGTTCAAGGCAAAAGACTAAAGGATTCAAGCAGTGAATACTTCATGGATAGTATAAGAAATCTCACAACACCGTCATCAAAACATCAAATGTTCAAAATGTGATGTCAAAGACACTGAACAACAATATTTGTACTCCAAGCACGACACCAGTGATGGCAGACCAAAAGCAATCCATGGAACTCTTAATTCATACCTATGTCTTTTAAAACAGGTTTGTGCAAATGCCTCAAGTCAAACCCAAATCCAGAAAAAACAAGCTTCAACAGTGAAACAGTAGAGTTCCATACACATGTCGAAGGATCAGAAACTTTTGACATGGGACAACAAAATTTGACAATTTCTAACATTATTTATTGGCTTCATACAAATTCAAATTCAGATTCTTTTAAGAAATGTGACAAATCCCGGATGTTTTGTCATATAACCTAAACTCAGATAGGTAAAGATTGGTAATCATAAATATAAGGATGTGGAATGTGTAAATTACATAAATATTTTTAATTGAATCCTAAAAACCATGATATATTAATATGTTATACAAAGGCTTAAACAATCTCAACAAGGCTTAATCGTACTTAGTGTACTTAAAACAACCTAGTCAGCTATGTACTCTTTTAATTGAGGTTTAAACCCCCTAACTTGGTTTAAAGTTTAAACATTCTTAAAATAAGGTTAATAAACCAGCACCCTTATATCAAGTTGACTACTGTTTTCTGAGAAGAAAAAACTCTAGATATGGTGTCCCTTTTAGTTGAGCTCTAAAGTTTAAACCCCCTAACTTGGTTCAAACAATCTTAAAATAAGGTTAATAAACTGGCACCCTTATACTTAGCACTGACACAACTTACTTGAATATTTTCTTTCCAAGGAGATACAATTAGATGCGTGGTACTTTACAGGCTATATTCAGCTTACTTTTACCATATTGAAAGGTAATCACTAACGCAATTCTAGATACAGTGTCCCTTTAACAGGCTGTATTAAGCCTACTTTTTCCATTTAGAAAGGTAATCACTGATCAGAGATTAATGGGCATTTACTCATCTGTGAAAATTGAAGGATATGGAGAGGGAATGGGCAGGTTTCGTTTAGTATCAAAGCCAGGTTCACACTCTGATACTGATCACTCCAGGCAGGAGCTTAAAAGACGATGTTCAACCAGGTTTGGGGGCACAGGGAAGTGGGAAGGCCCCTGGGAGGAAGTGGAGAGACCCTAGGGAACACTAGCATAAATATTAAAAATCCAAAAATACAACAGCTAAATATAAAAATTAACAGATATTTTTCTATGCATATTTAATCAAGCATTTATACAATCAAAAGAACAGCCTTCATGTTCCAATTGGCAATTACGCATTTGGAAATTGGTTTTCAACAAAACTGGAGAATCAACATATTTCTTATTGTAAAATCATCAATGTGCAATTTTCAGACCTAAAAACCATTTTGTGGGTGATACACAACAACAGTTGGTGTTTGGTAGGGTCATATAGAGAATAAAAGGCAAGGTGAGAATCCACCTAGCATCACCCACAATGATCACCCTCACTTTGATGTCAAGAAAAACATATGCAATTTCTATTGTTTATATTTTGTGTTTTTATGAAGATATGTGCCCCCATATGAAGCATTCCCATGAACCACGAGCAAACTATTTCAGCAGTGGGTGTCCCCATGAGTAAAGTCCCAAGTACTAAGGGCCTCAAGGTGATGGCAGGGGATGTTCCCAATGAAGTCCCCAAGTTTATGGAGCATGGGGAGCATTTGGGACACATCCACAAGGAACACTGCTCAAAACTTTGATATTTAATTTTGGCCAACAGGCCTTGAACATTCAATAGACAGAGAAACTATAGATTGTATCCATAAACTGGTTTATTAATCAATTAGAGTATCGATGCCTTAGAATGTCCCCAACTAAATTCTGCATCAAATTTGCAAAGTCTGGTGGAATTCAAATTTGGGTTCGTTTTGGAGGGTTCAAATTGAACATGGCACACAGAAACTTTAATTCACATAAGATAGCATGCAAAATTTAAAAGATAACAATAAGCTTACAAATTTTCTGCAAGAATATCTTCAATGATCAATCTATCCCAAAGAAACCTCCTCCTCATGCAAAAATCCTTCTCCAAAGACAAATTTGCACCATAAATTTACATTGCAGCCAAGTAGAAGACAAGATAACATGCAAAATTTAAAAGATAAACAATAAGCTTACAAATTTTCTGCAAGAATCTCTTCAATCTATCCCAAAGAAACCTCCTCATGCAAAAATTCTTCTCCAAAGACAAATTTGCACCATAAATCCACATTGCAGCCAAATAGAAGACAAGACAAGAGCTAGTGTGCACTTCCAGAGAAGAAGTGTGATGAATGATGATGATAAAATACAAAGTGACTCACCTCTATTTATATGAGGGTAACCAAGTAACATTTTCACAACTTTACAAGCAAAACCATAAAACAAGTTTACTTCAGCATCCAACTAGGTCAAAGATCACAAGTCGACCTTGAGATAGCTCTAAAGCATAACAAAATGCCAAAAATAACACACGTGTGGGAGAAAAATGGTCATCTCCAGCATGACAAAATGCAAAAAATAACACATGTGGGAGAAATGCCAAAAATAACATGTGGGAGAAAAAGGATCTCCAGCATGACGTCATCCTCCAAAATAGGAAATAATGCATCAACTGAGGCAATGGTACAAGAGTGCTTCTCACTCCAAGAAAACCTCAAAGTGCATGTGTACATCTCCCAAAGACACCTCATCCACTATGACATCATCCAAAATGAGGCCTATTTCACCCTTCCCATGCATCTAGGAGTGACGTGGCACCACCTAGTGCAAGCGTTGGCATCAAAGAAGGTTGTGCTAGCCCTCCCAAGTCATCTCAGTGCAACCATCCTCATCTAGGCTTCAAAACAAGGTATCATCCATCAAACAAGGTCAAGCCCGACTTGGGGGCATCCAAGGTCCATCTAGGTACATCATCGAATAGTCCAACGCCCAAGCTTCCAAGCTCAACATTTCAGCATCTGAAGGCTCATTAAGAGGTGTAGAAGCATGCGGAAGTTGCTCAAGGCCCAATGCTCATCTCTAGAGGGGCCACAAATTCATGCATGTTCTTATAACGAGGCAAAGTACCCCCCTGGAAGGTGTTGAAGAAAGTCAAGCCATTCCTCAAGGGATCTATGTTTCATGTGGATACCACCGAAACAAAACCTCTCAGGATTAAGTGAGATCACCTTCATTAAGGACACAAAACAATCAAAGCATCATAATGATGGGACCATATTTAATGTTAGGGGCACATAAATACTTTGCACAAAACTCACTTTCAAATGTCTAACAGGATCAAGACCTGTAAACACGCTACCTCACTTGTGTTAGAGATTATTAGGTAGGCAACTTTATTAGGTGTTTCCAACCCCCAAAGGGAGTGACATGTTCCAAGTTGACCCATCAATCCATAGGTGTCTATGATATGGTGGTCATGGAGTAGGAGAGACTTCCAAGAAGATACCACATTCATGAGACCAGCCAATGGGGGTCCTACATCCAACATCCGAAGTATAATGAGACAAGGAGGGAGCAATCGTGGAGGCATGAGTTACCCCTTTCCTCGGCCTACTTTTTCCACCCCTCTAGTGCACCTTTTACTTGAATTATTCATCTTTATTTGGTGCATTGCTTAGGAGCCCAAGCTTGTTTTTTGGTTTTTCCAACACCCCCATAAGATATATCAGTTTCTCACTCATTGAGGTTGGGACACTCAAGAGTTCCTTTATTTGAGATGAAGCATTGAATGCTTGAGGAACTAAGTGATGGTTAATGAGGTGGGTAGAGCTCATGCTAGGCTTTTTCCCACACTCTAAATGTGCCCCGGCCATTTTTTTCATTTTACATTTTCTTTCCAATGTGGCTTCATATGCTTTTATCATTCTTTCATCTACATCAACCTTTGGGGCCAAGTTTCCAGGCCCTGCTTCAAGGATGTGGATATAGCAAGCCAATCCCAATGACAAATGACTATCAACCCAAAGAATGCAGATGGACAATCGAGAGAGATGGAAAGTGGTGAGTATGGATTACTCTAGACACGCTATATCAATCAGTGCCTCCCTAGTATTTCCCTTCCTAAACCATAAGGCCTCAGAGGAGGCCCCACTAGCCT